>JAPVLO010000181.1:2400000-3027516 GCA_027257055.1 Cephalopachus bancanus
TTTATATATGTGTGTATATTCATTTTTGTGTGTTCTCTGTATGCTTTGTTAATTCTGTACTTGCCTGTTCTAGAGTTCTTTCTAAGGTTTGATACTTGTCACTCAGTGAGAGAGGGAGGAGCATTTATCACATCTGCTCCTTGCTCCACCTTCAGGCAGTTTTCTGTCACTGCAGAATTTCTCTCCAGATGCTAAACTAGTGGGACAAGCATTCAGTTTCAGCTGCTGGTACTCTGTGGGCAGCAAAAAGGGGGATGGGTGTCCCATCTGGTCACTGCAGCCTGTAGCCCAAGTGTCTTCCCACTGAGAGTCCTCAGGTGTGTTTTGTGTTGTATTCTCCCTGTTCAGATTCCCACGCTGCTCTGGATTTCCTGTGCTTGCTTGATCATTTCTCTGGTAAGATGTGGGAAAGTTTTTTGAATGACCACATGGAATGTTTGTTCCATGGTGCTTTCCATTTCCCTCTCTGTCTTAGGGACACCAATCAGGTGTAGATTTGGCTTCTTGACATAGTTCCACATCTCTCAGAGACTTTGCTTCTTCTTTTTAAGCTTCCATTCTGTTTTTGACAGACTGGGTTAATTCCATATTTTGGTCTTCAATAAGCACAGAAAGCAGGGTCAACCAAGCAGAGGAAAGAATTTCAGAGCAAAGATCCCCCCCAAAAGATAAACCCAAAGAAGATTAACCCAAGAAACATCATAATCAAATTGTGAAAGACAAATACAAAGAATTTTGAAAACAGCAAGAGAAAGCAACTCATCACATGAAAAAGAAAGCTATTAGCAAATTTCTCAGCAGCAACCTTGCATGCTGTTGATAAACTTTTAGATGAACTAAATGAGAAATTTGCTAATAGCTTTCTTTTCCATGTGATGAATTACTTTCTCTTGCTGCTTTCAAAATTCTTTGTATTTGTCTTTCACAATTTGATTATGATGTTCCTTGGGCTAATCTTCTTTGGGTTTATCTTTTGAGGGGATCTTTGCGTTATATTCAATCTGGATATTCATATTCCTACAAACACTTTGGAAGTTTTCAATCATTTTTAAAAAATATGTTTTCTGCTTCTTCTCTCTTTCTTCTACTTCTGAGACTTCCATAATACATATATTTGTTTTATGATGTCTCATATTCATGCAGTCTGTCTTCACTCTTTTTAGTTTTCTTTTCTTTTGTTCTTCTTACAGATTGATTTCAAATGGCCTTCCTTTGAGTTCTCTGTTTCTTTCTTCTGCATCAAGTCTACTATTGAAACTCTCTACTGAATTTTTCAGTTATTTCATTGTATTCTTCAGGTTCAGGATTTATGTTTGATTCTTTTTTTGGTTTTTATTTATTAAACTTTTCTTCTTGTTTATGCATTATTTTCTGGTTTTGTTGAGTTGTCTGTGTCATCTTGCATCTCATTAAACTTTATTAAGATGATTATTTTGAATTATTTGTCAAATAATTTGTAAATATCCATTTCTTCAGAAGATCTACAAATATTTGAGTGACTAGAGCATTATTGATTTCCTTTGATGATGCCATCTTTGCCTGATTTTTCTTGATCCATAAAGTTTTACATTAATGTCTATGTATCTAAAGGAGCAACTACCTCTTTTAGTCTTTACAGACTTGTTTCAACAGGTTGACTTTTTTCTGCCAGATTTCTGTGCTGAAAGTATTGTCTCTGGGATCACAGATGAGTGGGGTTGGTGCCAGGTCACATGATTGCTTCCAAGTCTGCAGTTGGCAGGCTATTTACCAGGGTCTTGGGCAGGAATGGATCCTGCCTGGTCCCTAGGTAGAGGGAATTACCTTCAGTACCTTGGTCAATGGGACTGGTAATGGGATAGGGTTCATTTTAATGTCTGCAGCTGTGTTAAAGATACTGAGCCTGTTACCAGGTTCATGGACAAGTGCAGCTCCCACTAGGTCCCTTGGAGGGCTTCCACTGGGTCACTGAGTGGGTCTCTGAGCAGGTGGGATGATCACTGGCTTAGAGAGACTGAAGCCAAGTCACAGGATCTGTCATTAGACTGAGATCAGAAAGTCCTGTCTCTGGGGACATGAACTAGCTAGGTTTTTGGACAGACAAGACTTCTCCTGAACCATGGCTGGGAGGGGCTGGAGTCAAGTCAAGGACTACTTCAGGGTATACATTGGGACTAAGGTTGATGGGTCTGTTACCTGAGGCATGGCTAGGCATTGTGCCTACTGATTCCCTTGGTGGATAGTGTTGGTAGGAGGACCAAGGCCAGATGGAATTACAGCTGAATCTATAGGAAGACAGGACTGTGTTCAGATCTGTAGCTGGGACCACAGTTGATGAGTCTGCCAAATGAGAGTAGGCCTACCTTCTGAAAATGGCCCTCCTCAGTCTTGGGATTCATTAGGGTTTCACAAGCTTTTACCTGGATCTCATATCTCCCACAATAGCACTTTTATCAGTTAATGGCTATCAAATTATTGTTTTTTAAAATCTTATTTTATTTTAAAGTTGTGGGGCACAAGTCAGGATTGCATACAAAAGTGGTTAGGTATAGGTGAAGTTTTGGGCCTCCCACTGGACTTCAGTTCACCTGGATTAAGATCAGGCACCCTTATTGATGTCATGTGTTCCCACTCCCCTGGTAGTGTACTGTTACTGCCAATCCCTTTTTTGTAGTATTATGATAGGTGTTCAGGGTCCACTTATGAGTGAGAACATGTGGTACTCAGTTCTTTGTTTTGTGTGTAGATCACTGAGTATGATAGACTCCAAATCCATCCAAGTTGCTAGGAAGTCTATAATTTTGTCCTTCTTTGTGGCTTTGTAATATTCCATCATGTGTATATACCACATTTTAAAAATCCAGTCCAGTTTCAATGGGCAGCATGGTTGGCTCCATGTTTTTGCTATTGTGAAAAATGATGCAATAACCATGCATATGCAGATATCTTTTTGGTAAAATGATTTGAGTTCCTCCAGGCGTATTCCCATAGGAGTATTCCTCGGTCATATGGAAGTTCAATTTCTAGTTCTTTTAGGAATTGCCACACTGCTTTCCATAGAGGTTGAATCAGTTTGCACTCCCACCAACAGTGTGGAAGCATTCCCTTTTCTCTGTATCCTCACCAGCATCTGTTGTTTTTTGTTTTATTAATGATGGCCATTCTTACTGGAGTTAGGTGGTATCTCAATGTGGTTTTGATTTGCATTTCTCTGATGATTAGTGAGGCTGAGCATTTTTTCATGTGTCTGTTGGCTGCTCTTATGTCTTCTTTTGAGAAATGTCTATTTGTGTCTTTTGCCCATTTTTTAATGGTGCTGTTTGTTTTTTCCTTTTTGGCATGTATGAGTTCCTTGTAGATGCTGAATGTTAGGCCTTTTTTAGATATACAGTTGGCAAATATTTTTTCTCATTCTGTGGGTTGTCTCTCCACTCTCTCTCTCTCTCTCTCTTTTTTTTGTTTTTTGTTTTTTTTTTGCTTTGCAGAAGCTTTTCAGTGGTCCTACTTGTTTATCTTATCTCTCATGGCATGGACATTTGGGATTTTGATCAGGAGTTGGTTGCCAGTTCCAATGTCCAGAAGGGTATCTCCTGCATTTCCTAAGATTCTTATAGTTTGAGGCTTTATATTTAGGTGTTTGATACATTTGGAGTTGATTTTTGTGTATGGTTACAGGTGGGGGTTCTGTTTTATTCTTCTGCATGTGGTGATAGGCAGGGGTTCTGTTTCATTCTTCTGCATCTTCCCAGCACCATTTACTGAATAAGTTCTTGTCTCCCCAGTGGTTGTTGCTGGAGGCTTTGTCAAAGATGAGTTGGTTGAGAATTTGAGATTTTGCTTCTGTAATCTGTATCCTATTCCATTGGTCTGTATGCCTGTTCCTGTACTAATACCAGGCTGTTTTGATTATTATAGCCTTATAATAAAGTTTAAAGTCTGAGAGTGTAATGCCTTTCATGTTGTTGCTTTTGCTGAGGATTGTTTTGGCTATTTGTGATCATTTTTGTTTCCATATGAATTTCTGTAGTGTTGTTTGCAGGTGTGAGAAGAATGATGATGGTAATCTAATTGGAATTATGTTGAATCTGTAGATTGTCTTGGCTAGGATGGACATCTTAACAATGTTGATTCTTGCTGTCCATGAGCATGAGATATTTTTCCATTTGTTTGTGTCTTCATGGATTTCTTTGAACAGTGTTTTCTAGTTTTCGTTGTAAAGGTCTTTCACTTCTTTGGTTAGGAAGATGCTGTGAGATTTCATTTTTATCATGGTTATTGTGAATTGCATTGTGCTTTTATTTGGTTCTCTGCCTGTTTGTTATTGGTGTATAAAAATGCAACTGTCTTTTGCATGTTGATTTTATACTCTGAGACTTTGCCAAAGTCCTCTTTAATGCAAGGATGTTTTTGACAGATTCCCTTGGATTTTTCATGTACAGGATCTTATTGTCTGCAAAGAGGAATTGTTTAACTTCCTTTTTTCCTATTTAGATACCTCTGATATCCTTCTCTTGTCTGATTTCTCTAGCTAGGGTTTCCAACACTATATTGAACAGGAAAGGTGAGAGTGGGCAACATTTTCTTATTCTGGTTTTCAGGGAAAATGCTTCCAATATTTGTTTATTTAGTAATATGTTAGTTGTGGGTTTATTATAGATGGCTTTTACTATTTTGAGATACATTCCCTCTATACCTAGGTGTTCAAGGGTTTTTATCAAGCATGGATGCTGGATTTTGTTGAAAGCCTTTTCTGTATCTAATGATATAATCATGTGATACTTATTTTTACATCTGTTGTTGAACCAGCTTTTTGGCTTCTATTGTAAATGGAATTGAGTTCTTGATTTGATTCTTATCACAGTCACTATTTATTTATAGCAATGCAGATTTTGTATCCTGAAACTTTGTCAAATTTTTATGTAAATTCTAGGAGTCTTTCAGAGGAGTCTTTAGGGTTCTCTGGGTTTAATATCATATCATTGGCATCCAGATATAGTTTGATTTCTTCTTTTCCAATTTGGAAACACTTGTTTCTTTTTCTTGCCTGATTGTTCTGGCTAAGACTTCCAGTACTAAGTTGAATATAACTGGCAAAGGTGGGCATTCTTGTCTTGTTCCAGTTCTGGGAGGGAATGTGTTCAATTTTTCTCCATTCAAGATGACATTGGCTGTGTTTTTGTCATATATAGATTTCTTATTTTGAGTAATATTCCCTCTATGCTTATTTTGCTGAGAGTTTTTATCAAATGCTTTTCCTGTGTCTATTGAAATTTTCACATAATTTTTAAAAAATTTTGTTTAGGTAGCAAATCATTTTTATTGATATGTGTATGTTGAACCTCCTGCATCCCTGGGGATAAAACCCACTTGCTCATGGTGTATTTTTTTTTTATGTGCTATTGAATTTGGTTTGCAGATATTTGAGGATTTTTGCATCTATAAGTTATATTGGTCTGTAGTTTTGTTGTTGGTGGTGTTGTGGTGATGGAGTCTTTTCCAGTCACATAAAATGAGACTAGTTTGTTTGCATATAAATGTTCATTATAGTCTCAGAACCTTTTTTGAATTTCCATTGTATTAGTCATAATGTCTCCATTTTCATTTCTGATTGAACTAATTTGAATCTTCTCTCTTCATTTCTTAATTAATCTAGGTAGTAGTCTACCAATTTTGTTTATCTTTTCAAATTTTTGTTTCATTGGTTCTTTGTATTGTTTGTTTAAATTTCAATTTCATTTAGTTCTGCTCTGATATTTGTTATTTCTTTTCTTCTTCCAGCTTTGAGTTTGGTTTGTTCATGGTTTTCTAGTTCCTTGTGGTGTGATGTTAGGTTGTCAATATGCAATCTTTCAGTTTTATACATGTAGAACTTAAGCATTATAAATTTTCCTCTAGGCACAGCTTTGGCCATTTCCCAGAAGGTTTAATAACTCATTTCATTGTTATCATTTTTTTCAAGGAATTTTTAAATTTCCATCTTGATTTCATTGTTGATCCAAGATCATTCAGGAGCAAATTGTTTAAGTTTCATTTTTATGGTTTTGTTTTGTTTTTTGCTTTTGTTTCACAAGTTCTTCTTGGAGTTAACTTCCAGTTTTATTTCACTGTGGTCTGATATGGTGCTTGATATGATTTTGAGTTTTTTAATTCATTGAGACTTGATCTGTGCCCTATCATATGGTCTATCTTAGAGAATGTTCCATGTGCTAATGAGAAAATGTGTATTATGTAGTTTTTGAGTGGAATGTTCTGTAGATGTCTATTAGTTCCATTTGCTCTAGCATCTGATCTAATGCCAATGTTTCTTTGTTTACTTTCTTCCTTGATGATCTATTGCTGTCAATGGAGTGTTGAAGTCTTTCATTGTAATGCTGTCCAACTCTCTCTCTCTCTCTCTCTCTCTCTCTCTTTTTTTTTAGATCCAGTGGAATTTATTTTATAAAGCTGCAGGCTCTGGCATTAGGCAATATATATATATATATATATTTTAAATTGTTATGTCTTCTTTTTGGACTGATCTCCTTATCATTATATAATAATCATCTCTGTCTTTTTTATTACTGTCGTTAATTGAAAATCTGTGTTATCTGATATGGGAATGGCTACTCCTGCTCATTTTTGGTTTCCATTTGTGTGGAATATTTTTTCCCTACTCCTTTACCCTGAGACTATAGGAGTCTTTGTGAGTTAAGTGGGTCTTTTGAAGGCAGCAGAAATTTGGAGTTTTTTTTTAAATCCATGTGTCCAGTCTATAGCTTTTTAGTGGGGCATTGAGACTATTTACATTAAGAGTTAATATGTAAGGTACTATCCCATTCAGCAAGACTTCCTTAAACATTTCTTGCAAGGTATCTCTATTGGTAATGACCCCTTACAGCTTTTGTTTATTGGGAAATGTCTTATTTTTTTCTCATGTTTTTGGCCATTTTGTTGGATATAGGATTCTCTGATGACAACTTTTTTTCTTTTAGTATTTTGAATATATCAGACCAGTGCCTTCTGGAGTTTAAGGTTTCTGAGGATCCATTGTATGTAATGAGTCACTTCTCTCTTGCTGCTTTCAAGATTCTCCCTTTGGATTTTGAAAGTTTGATTATGATCTATCTTGGCATGAGTCTTTGAGTTCATTTCACTTGGAGTTTGTAGAGCTTCTTGGATGTTTATATTCATGACTTTCAGCAACTTTAGAAAATTTCAGCCACTATTTCTTCAAATGCTCTCTCTGGCCCCCTTTTCCTCTCTTTGCCTTGGCGACCCCCACAATGTATATGATGGTCCACATGACATTGTCCCACAGGTACCTTATGCTCTGTTTACTTTTCTTCAGTATTTTTTATTTTTGTCCTTGAGTCTTGGTAAGTATCATTGTCCTATGTTTTTCTCTGATTCTTTCTTATGCCTACACAAATCTGCATTTGAATTCCTCTAATAAATTTCCAAATTTCAGTTGTTGTATATTTACATTTCTTTTTGTTTTCTTTTTATTGAAAATTTTTTAAACATATGATTTTGTTGACTACTTGACTTTCTCCATATTTTCCTTTAGTTCTTTGAGCATCTTTAAGATAGTTTGTTTTAAAGTCTTTGTCTAATAGGTCTGTCATTAGATCTTTTTCAGGAACAGTCTGTTGATTTTTATTCCCCTTTGAACGGACCTGTTTCTTGCTTCATTGTGCATCTTGTGATTTTTGTTATTGTTGAAAACTGGACATTTGTATTTCACAATGTGGTAATTCTGGAAATTTGATTTTTTTTGCCTTCCTCAGAGCTAGGTGTTTTTTTCTATTGTTTTTGGCTATTGCTTTTATTTATTTATTTTGTATTGTTGTAGTTTAAAGGGAAATATAAACTTATGTCCACATAAATACTTGCATATGAATGTTCATAGTAGTGTTATTATTCTTTCATTTCTTTGTAAATTGACAAGTAAAAATTATATATGTCTCTGGTGTAAAACATGTTTTGAAATATGTGCATACTGTGAAATGGCTAAATTAAGCTAAATAACATGTCCATTATCTCACATAGTTATCACTTACTTGTGGTGAGAACACTTAATATCTGCTGTCTTAGTAATTTCTAACATAAAACACACTCTTATTAACTATCACAATAGTATCATATATAAAGACTTTTATATGAATGTTCATAGTAGCCCAATATTCATAATAGCTAAAATAATGAAAACAACTCAAAGTTTATCAATTGGCAGATGAATTTTAAAAATTGTTTATTAATAAAATAGAATATTATTTCATAATTAAAATGAATGGTGTACATTCTACAACATAGATGAAACTCAAAACATATTAAGTGCAAAAAACCATATATTTTATAATTCAATTTACAGGAAAGATTCAGAAAAGGCAAATATTTAAAGGCAGAAAATAGATTAGTGATTGCCAGGGCCTCAAGGTAAGGATGATAATTAACTGGAAATGGGCATAAGAAATTTCACTGAAGGTATGGAGCGAGGGATAATACCACCTGCTGGCGAATCAAGCCCACCAACAGCAAGCGCTGGTCCGAGGCCTGGGGTCCCTTGGTCCCACGCAGGGCCCGATACTGCAGCCCCCTGCTGCTGCTGTTCCACTGTATGCGTGGGAGTCTCGGGTCTCAGCAAACTCCCTGGCTACATCGTCTCTCATTGTCACCAAGCCGCTGGTCACTCAAGGAGGCTCTGGACACCTGCCCCTCAGAGACACCAGTCCCATTCCTGGTTGAAGTACCCTGTGGGGGACCCAGAGCCACTCTTGCTACTCACCGCCTGCCTGCTTTGGAGCTCTGGAGCCCCGGGCCCACCCTGGCTGAGGCACTCAGTCCGTGACCCCAAGCTGGGGACCCAGACAAGTGGAGAGAAAGGGATCTATGAAAGAGAATCTGCCTCTACCTTTCTCCAGGCAGAGATTTCCATTGCCCTGCCCACCTATCAACAAACTCCACCTTAGTTCCTAAGGAACCAAGACTACATACTGCTGAATGGACAGATTGTAAGGTAGAGGGAAATAGGTTCCAGTAAGCTCATACACCTGTTTGTGGGTGCTAGAATCAGCATATACACTCTGAACCACAGCTTCCCTCTCAATTAAACCTCAAAACTGCAAAAAGTACAGATTGCAGCCTACACTCCAACCTCAAAAGTGAACAAAGCCAGAAGACCCTCATAAGGAAGAACAGGATATAGCAGAAAAGAAATAAAAGCAACCCCACCTTCCCCCAAAAGCAGAATTAAAGAAGAGGAGGGAAGGGGGAGAAAGAGAAAAATCTACAAAAATGAAGAAAAACCAAAAGAAGAGTATGGGTCTTTCCCAGACCCCCGGGAAGGCAGACATTGAGAAAACTGACTTTGGAATGCAAACAATGAAGAGCCCCCAGAATGAAGGGTCTCAAACTACAAATGTTGACATCAAGACAATAATGGAGAGATTAAAAAGAATTGAAGAGACACAAGAAGAAACTAGGAAGGAGCTGATATCTGAGATAACAGTAATAAAGAATACTGTGAATGAAATAAATAACAAACTGATAAGCATGGAAAGCAGAATTACCCAAGCAGAAGAAAGAATCTCAGAGCTTGAGGACCAAAATATAGAACTAACCCAAACTCTTAAAAACACAGAAAACAAACTAAAAAAGACAGAACAAAACCTTCAAGAGATGAGCGATTACTTCAAGAGACCAAACCTAAGAGTAATTGGCATACCTGAGGCAGAAAGAGAGACAGAGACCACACTAGAACAAACTTTTCATGAGATCATTCAAGAAAACTTCCCTTATCTAATCAATGATGCAAAAATTCAAACACAAGAGATTCAGAGAACCCCTGAAAGACAACAAATGAGAAGACCAACTCCTAGACACATAATAATTTGCCTAAACAAAGTAGGCATAAAAGAAAAAATTCTAAAGACAGCAAGAGAAAAAGGCCAGATCACCTACCATGGAATACCAATCAGAATAGCAGCAGATTTATCTACAGAAACCCTACAGGCTAGGAGAGCTTGGAGCCCTATCTTTAAAGTCCTAAAAGATAAACAATTTCAACCAAGAATAACTTACCCGGTCAAGCTAAGCTTCATCAGCGAGGGAGAATTAAAATCTTTCCCAGATATCCAATCCCTAAGAACTTATGCTGCCATCAAACCACCTCTACATGAAACACTTAAGAAAGTTCTAAACACAGAAGAAAAGGAAAAAAGAACAACGTTCTTCAAAAGAGTACACGGAAAAGAATAAAATATACATGAACCAACCCCAAAACCAAAAGAAAGACAAAAAAGAACCAAGTGGAAGAACAACACTATAATAACTCTATGAAAGGGATGAACTCTCACATTTCAATAATTAGCCTGAATGTGAATGCACTAAACGTACCACTGAAAAGACAGAATGGCAAAATGAATAAAATATCACCAGGCAACAATATACTGCCTTCAAGAGACTAACCTCACTAGAAAGGACATACACAGACTCAAAGTAAGAGGATGGGAAACAAACTTTCAGGCAAATGGAACACAAAAGAAAGGAGGAGTCACGATCCTAATTTCAGACAAAATACCATTTAAGCTATCAAAAATTAAAAAAGATACAGAGGGCTACTACATAATGATAAAAGGTTCACTCCATCAACAGGAAATATCTATCCTAAACATATATGCACCCAACATAGGTGCGCCAACTTTCATAAAGCAACTTCTAGGAAAACTAAAGAAGGTTATTGACTCTAACACCATCATAACTGGGGACTTTAATACCCCACTCACAATCCTAGACAGATCATCAGGACAAAAAATCAGCAAGGAGATCCGAAACCTCAATGTGACTCTGGACCAAATGGACTTAATTGATATCTACAGAACACCCCATCCAAAGACCAGAGAATACACATTCTACTCATCACCACATGGAACGTATTCTAAGATTGACCACATAATTGGACATAAATCAAGCATAAGCAAATTTAAAAGGACTGAAATTCTACCATGCACTTTCTCAAACCACAGTGGAATAAAAATAAACATTGACAGCAACAAAGTCCCCCCAAAACCCACAAAGACATGGACACTAAACAGTATGATGCTAAACAACTCCTGGGTCAATGAAGAAATCAAAACAGGGATCAAAAGATACTGGAAACAAATGAAAATGAAGAAACATCTTACCAAAATCTCTGGGATGCCTTAAAAGCTGTAGTAAGAGGGGAATTTATATCCCTAAAAGCACACATGAAGAAAATGGAAGGAACACAAACTAACAGCCTAACAAGCCACCTAAGGAAGCTGGAAAAACAAGACCACAAAAACCCTAATTTCAGCAGAAGAATCCAGATCACCAAAACAAAAGCCCAAATTCAGGACATAGAAAACAAAAAGATAATACAAAAATCAATGAAATAAAAAGCTGGTTCTTCCAAAGGATAAACAAGATCAATGGTCCCCTAGCTAGACTGACCAAGAAGAAACGAGAAAAAACCCAAATAAGCACAATCAGAACCACAAAGGATGAAGTCACATCTGACCCTGAAGAAATACAAAAGATCATTAGAGACTACTACGCATACTTGTATGGAAACAAACTTGAAAACTTTAAGGAAATGGAGGACTTTCTGACATCACACAAACTACCTAGTTTGGAACCCGAAGAAACTGAGACCCTGAATAGACCAATAAGAATCAAGGAAATTGACTATGTAATAAGAAAACTACCTACCAAAAAAAAAAAAAAAAAAAACCCTGGTCCAGATGGCTTTCCAGCAGAATTCTACAAGACATTTAAGGAGGAGCTGATACCAATCCCACTGAAGGTATTCCAGGCAATTGAAAAAGATGGAACTCTCCCCAAATCATTCTACGAAGCCAATATCACATTAATACCCAAGCCAGGTAAAGATCCAATGAAGAAAGAGACCTATAGGCCAATATCTTTGATGAATATAGATACTAAAATTCTCAACAAGATCCTAGCAAACCGGATTCAACAACACATCTCAAAAATCATCCATTATGACCAAGTAGGCTTCATTCCTGGGATGCAAGTTTGGTTCAACATACATAAAACCCTAAATGTAATTAAATACATCAACAAATGTCAAAACAAAAACCACATGATTATATCATTAGATGCAGAAAAAGCTTTTGATAAAATCCAACACCACTTCTTGATAAAAATCCTCAAACATCTAGGCATATGGGGAACATACTTCAAAATATGTCTACGAGAAACCAACAGCCAGCATACTCCTAAACAGACAAAAATTGGAACCATTTCCCCTGAAAACTGGAACAAGACAAGGATGCCCACTCTCACCCCTCCTGCTCAATGTAGTATTGAAAGTCCTGGCTTGAGCAATCAGAGAAGTGAAGGCAATCAGGGGTATCCAAATAGGAAAAGAGGAAGTCAAATTATCTCTCTTTGCAGATGATATGATTGTGTACCTTGAAAACCAAAGAGAATCTGTCAAAAACCTCCTTACACTGATAAAGGCCTTTGGCAAAGTCTCAGGATACAAAATAAATGTGCAAAAGACAATGGCATTTCTTTACACCAATAGTAAACAAACAGAATCCCAAATAAAAACCACAATTCCATTCACAATAGCCACAAAAAAAATGAAATACCTTGGCATCTTCCTAACCAGAGACGTGAAAGACCTTTACAATGAAAATTACAAAACACTGCTCAAAGAAATCAAAGATGACACAAACAAGTGGAAAAATATCCCATGCTCATGGATTGGAAGAATCAACATTGTGAGGATGTCCATCTTACCTAAGGCAATCTACAGATTTAATGCAATACCCATCAAATTACCAGCAACATTCTTCTCAGACCTAGAGAAAACAACACAGGAATTCATATGGAAGCACAAACGTCCAAGAATAGCCAGAACAATTTTCAGCAAAAAAAAAAAAAGAAAAAAAACAAAGCAGGGGGTATCACATTACCAGACTTCAAACTCTACTACAAAGTTACAATCATCAAAACAGCTTGGTATTGGTATAGAAACAGGCATATAGATCAATGGAATAGAATTGAGATTCCAGAAGCAAAACCTCAATTTCTCAACTAACTCATCTTCGACAAAGCCTCCACCACCTACCACTGGGGAGAAGAGAACCTATTCAGTAAATGGTGCTGGGAAAACTGGCTGAGCACATGCAGAAGATTGAAACAGGACCCCTATCTATCCCCATGCACAAAGGTTAACTCCAAATGGATCAGAGACCTAAATGTAAAACCTCAAACCATAAGAACCTTAGAAAATGAAGGACATACCCTCATGGAAATTGGAACTGGCCTCCAATTCCTGAACAAAACCCAAAACCCACAGGTCATAAGAGAGAGGATAGACAAGTGGGACCTTATTAAACTGACAAGCTTCTGAAAAGCCAAAGAAACCATCAAGAGAGCAGGGAGACAACTTACAGACTGGGAAAAAGTATTTGCCAACACCAGGTTAGACAAAGGCTTAACATCTTTGATCTACAAGGAACTCAAACATGCTGAAAAGAAAAAAACAAACAACCCCATTATAAAATGGGCAAAAGACATGAACAGACACTTCACAAAGGAAGACATCTGAGCAGCCAACAGACATATGAAGAAATGTTCAACTTCACTAATCATCAGGCCGATGCAAATCAAAACCACACTGAGATACCACCTAACTCCAGCCAGAATGGCATTTATCAACAACTCAAAAAATCACAGCTGCTGGAGAGGGTGTGGCAAAAAGGGAACACTTCTACACTGTTGGTGGAAGTGTAAACTAGTGCAACCTCTGTGGTGGAAAGCATTGTGGCGATTCCTAAAAGCTTTAAATATCAACCTCCCATACGACCCCGCAATCCCCCTACTGGGAATATATCCGGAAGAACACAAATCACTCTACAAAAAAGACACCTGCACATGTATGTTTATCACAGCATTGTTCGCAATAGCAAGAACCTGGAAGCAACCATGCTGCCCATCAAAAGAGGATTGGATTAAAAAAAGTGGTACATATACACGATGGAATACTACGCAACCATAAAAAAGAACAAAATCATGAATTTTGCAGCAACCTGGATGGAACTAGAGTCTATAATACTGAGAGACCTCTCACAAAAACAAAGGTCCAAGCATCACATGTTTTCACTCATATAATGGACCTTGAACATCCAATGTAATAGTATCAGAAAATTTCTGATGGTACTGGGAAGCTATGGGGTGGGGGAGGGAGACGAGATTAATGAGCAAATATCTGTCTGAGGATGGGGAAGCACCTCTAATCAATAGGGTGCCTGAATGAAACGTATTTGTATACCTAACCCTTAACTGTACCCCACAACATCATAATAAAAAAATATTGATTATTAAAAAAAAAAAAGAAAATTTTCTAAAACTGGATTATGGTGATGGTTGTGTAAGTTACCAAGTGAACTTAATAAATAATCATTCAAATGTATGCTTAAAATTGGTGAACTTTACCACATGTGGTTTTATGCAGTTTGAACCAACCATAATTGCATCAAATGAGTAAAAGATCATAGTGCGAGTAGTATATGAAAAAAATATATACAAGGAGCAGGTGTTTTGTGCGTGAGGGGAAAGCCATATATCTTGTTTATAACAGAGAAGAATTTTTTGTTTAGGTGTATTAAATAATTCTTTTTTTTTTAGTTGGGGGTCTTACTCCATCACCCAGGCTAGAGTGTAGTGGCATAATCACAGCTCACTGCAGCCTTGACCTCTTGGGTTCAGGTGATCTCTCCCTCAGCCTCCCAAGTAGCTGTTATTACAGGCACAGACCACGACACCTGGATACTTTTAATGTTTTTTTTTTTTTTTTTTGTAGAGATGAGGTCTTGCTATGTTGCTTAGGCTAGTTTCAAACTCCTGAGTTCAAGCAATCGTCCTGCCTTGGTCTCCCAGTGTGCCAGGATTATAGGCAGGAGCCACCTAGATGTAAGAAAAATATGAATCTAAGATAGTTAAAAATTATTCGGAGGCACTTCTGTTATTGAATAAGTATTTAAGATTTCATTTAGGAATATCACACAGTCATAAAAAATAACAAAATCATGAATTTCACAGCAAGCCGGATGGAATTGGAGTTTATAATACTGAGTGATCTCTCACAGAAACAAAGATCTGAGTATCACATGTTCTCACTCATAAGTGGACCTTGGACAACTATCGTAATACTATAAGAAAAGGATTGACAGTGGCGGGAAACTATGGGGAGGGCGGGCAGGGAGGGGAAGGGAGGTGGGATTAACGGTAGTCGATGTCTATCTGGGGACGGGGGGGCACACCTCATCCACAAGGGTACCTGCACAATGCATATTTGTATAACTAACCCTTAACTGTACCACACAATTTTAAAATAAAAAATATGTTAAAAAAAAGATTTTATTTAATGTGATTCCTGCATTGGCACTTATGTCATGAAATTTCAATATTTAATTATTACCCATATAGTAAGTTTCCTGGTCTAGTCAAGAACACACTCCTGTGTTTATGCTTGGGGAAGAATCTTTCCCTGATTAGGATTGAATTTCCCAGCACTTTCCAGTTCATGTGACTCTTCCAATGGAGATTCTTCCTTGGGAAGTGGTTTTTTTTGAAGTTTGAAAAAATATCTATTTTCTCAACAGTTCTTTAGTTGAGTTTACAGTGAACTTAGAAGTTTAAAAAAAAAAGTGCATTAAGTTGTTAGCTTGTTTATGGACAGGACAAGTTGTTCTGGCCTCTGTTGTTGAAACAGAGGGCAATAATAACAGCTGAGGGCCCAGGCAGGGCAGATGGGATGGAAAAAGAAAAGACCAAGATCTCTTTGAGGCACTATGGGAGACTTGAGTTGCCCAAGGTGGGGCTTGTCCCCACCCCCATGCCTTTCTGTTACAGTATGTCTAGTTATAGAATGTCCTTTGCTCTACAAACATTGGTGTTTTCCTCACTGTTGCATTGAATGCCTCACTGTAATGTAATAGGATTCCAATTTGAACAGCAGAGATCGATTTTACTGTTACAAAAAGATGGGAGGTAAGTGATGATCTAATGCTGAGCTCCCATCAGCTTTCTTGAAGATGTCAACTTTCACCAGGAAAGTACAGAAATGGAACTACTTTTACCAAAAAAAAAAAAAAAGGAAGGTGAGAGGAAACTGCCTCATAACAATCATTTAACTGTTATTTTAAACAAAAGCTTGGTCACACTCTAGGTTTGTGTTCCTAATTTATAAGGACTCATATTCCCATTACCTCAACCTCATTTGAGAGCAGTGTTGACGAGGAGAGGACTGGACTTAGACGCAGAACAATTGTAAGCAGACATACATTCAGGAGGTGGACCTTCATATTCCTCAGTTTACTTTTTAGAGATTTTTGCTTTGGTGGGGTGAGGGGGTCATTTCTCTTTGTCTTTGATGTCATAGCTATATAATAAGGGACACTATTTCCTTTCTTCTTCTCCTCAGTGCTTGACATTTCCCTGGGACCTTATAATGTGTGTCGGATGATTTCCAACTGCCAATATCCATATTTCTCTTCCCCCTAGCAAATAGCTCTATCTCTAATGACTGTCAGGAATTGGTATATAAATACCCACTTCCCTTGTTCCTTAGATAGGATTATTTAGAAACATTTATTTTGTCCAATTTCTAGAGTTTCCCTGTGAAAATAAACTTCAGATAGTTGCTCTTTGTGATAACTGTTTTAATAGTTCAACCTGTGTAGGTTGTTTTTTCTTCCCTGTATCACGTATCACTTTCTCCTTCTTTACCTATGTTCCCTACACCTCACAAATACACCGATTGTACTAAAATCCTTTTCTCAGGGTCTACTTCTGGAACAAACTAAGCTAAGATAACCCAAAACTCATTTTGAAGGGTCAACTTGAGTGGGGATAAAATTGGAGCTCTCCAGAGAGTTGCCCCCTTTCTGCATGGGGTAGAACCTATAGTACTGTAAGAACTTGAACATAGTTACATTATACTTTAATTTTTTGTGTGTACGTGGCCTATTTGCATGCCCAACTACCATGTATAAGACAGTGTCATGTAAAATCTATTCAGGATTGCCTGAACCCGCAGGTTTGTGACCCACCTAGGCAACTTGGCGAGACCTCATTTCTACAATAAATCAAAAAATTAGTCGGGTATGGTAGCGCACGCCTGTAGTTCCAGCTACTTGGCAGGCTGAGGCGGAAGGATCGCTGGAGCCCAGCAGGTCGAGGTTGCGGTGGCTGGGAGCAGCCTCTGCACTCCAGTCTGGGCGACAGAGTGAGACTCCAACTCAAAAAAAAAAAGAAAAAGAAAATCTATTCAAAATTCTAAATAACTCACTTTCTATTAATCTACTGCCCATACTTTTCTACTCATGTTTTTAAGTATTATTTTTGGGAAAAAAAATCTGCTTTATCAAAGGCATCAGAATAAATATAGAATACAGACAAGACTAGAAATGATAGTCTTATTGAGACTACTAAAAATTAAAATTATTACTTTTAAGAAATAATATAAATAATTTCTAGACTAACTGAAACAGAATGCTGATTAGAATTTCCAGTTCTCTTCTTCTTCTGTCATATCTTATTTTTTCATTCCATGATCATTATTGAGTGCCCACTTGAAACCATAAGCTAGACTGGCCTTTTTAAATGTAAAAATAAAACACTGTTTTCATGAATTCATGGTCTGGTAGGTAGACTGACAAGTAGACAGAGGAATACACTAAGAATGGGATAAGTGGTGGGGCAGAGGAAGGAGCACAGGTGGTTCAAGAGTGCAGAGCAGGGGCTTGTGTCACAGAGAAGGCGATATTGGAGGTAAGTCCTAAGGATGTTGGTAATTATTCAGATCAGGGACATTCTGAGCAAGGAGAACTGAATGTGCAAAGATATAGAAGTGGAGAAAACATATACTGTGAATTGTCTCCCAATTCAGTTTTATGTTCCTTCCTTCTGAAACTAAGCTTTTCAAGTTTTAGCTGAGCATACAAGCACTCAGCTAGAGACTACATTTTCCAGGCTAGTTTGAAGACTCGTTATGACTTATGAGGTATGAGCGAAAGTGATGTGGGCTGCCAATTTCCTTCTGAAATGTTAGATGAGAAAAGAAACATCTGTCTACTATGAACCACAATTTGTTGTTGCTGTTGCAGCAGCATATGTGCCATGTTAAGATGGCTGGATTGTTATCCTGAAACTTAAGGGGGCTGATTGAAAGATTCAGATGTGTTTGCTAAACTTCATAGCTGATTACTTTTTTTCAAGATAAATATTATATAGAATTTAAGAATCACAGAGAGTCCTCAATAAAATATTAGCGTATTAAATTTTACAACACATTAAAAGAATTATTTACCAAGATTTATCTCAGAAATCAAAAGATGGTTTAACATAGACAAATATATAAATGTTATATGCCACAATAACAGAATAAAGAACAAAAGCCATGTGATCATCTCATTAAATGCAGAAACCACATTTGACAAAATCCAACATTTTTTCATGATAAAAATCTCAGTACTTTAGGTAAAGAAGGAATGTACCTCAATATAATAAAGGTCATATATGATAAATCCACAGCTAACGTCATATTCAGTAGTGAAAAGTTGAAAATTTCCTCTAAGATCAGGAACAAGACAAGGATGCCCAGTGTCATCACATGTATTTAACATAGTATTAGAAATTCTTGCCAAAGCAATTAGAAATAACAGATATTCATATATCATTAGACGCAGAAAAAGTTTTTGATAAAATCCAGCATCCCTTCTGATAAAAACCCTTGAACCCCAGGCATAGATGGAAAAATACTTCAAAATAGTAAAAGCTATCTATGATAAACCCACAGCCAACATGCTGCTAAACAGACAGAAATTAGAACCCTTTTCCCTGAAAACTGGAACAAGAAGAGGCTGCCCACTCTCACCCCTTCTGTTCAACATAATGTTGGAAGTCCTAGCAATCAGGCAAGAGAAAGAAATAGGGGTATCCAATAGGAAAAGAAAAAGTTAAGTTATCCTTCTTTGCAGATGACACGAATACAACAGTACAGAAATTCATATAGAAACATAAATGACCACAAATAGCCAAAACAATTCTCAGCAAAAGAAACAAAGAGGGACATATCACGGTCCTAGACTTTAAACTTTATTAAAAGGCTCCAATAATCAAAACAGCCTGGTAATGGTACAAGAACAGGCACATAGACCAATGGAACAGGATAGAGATTCTGGAAGCAAAACCTCAATTTCTCAACTAACTCATTTTCGACAAAGCCTCCACTAATAACCACTGGGTAGGGGTGAACTTATTTCGAAATAGTGTTGGGAAAACTGTCTGACCATATGCAGAAGATTAAAACAAGACCCCTACCTATCACCATGAACAAAAATCATCTCTAAATGGGTGAAAGACATAAATGTAAAACCTCAAGCTATAAGAACCTATGAAAATGCAAGAAACACCCTTATGGAAATTGGAACCGGTAACCAATTCCTGATCAAAACCCCAAATGTGCAATCCATAAGAGATAAGACAGACAAGTGGGACCTCATCAAACTGAAAGGCTTCTGCAAGCAAAAGAAACCATCAAGAGAGCGAGAGACAGCCTATAGGATGAGAAAAATATTTTCTAATTGTATATCTGACAAAGGCATCGTATCCAGGATCTACAAGGAATTCAAACATGCCAAAAAGAAAAAAACAAACAACCCTATTAAAAAGTGGGCAAAAGATATGAATAGACACTTCTCAAAAGAAGACACATGAGCAACCAACAGATACATGAAAACATGCTCAGATTCACTAGTCATCAAAGAAATGTAAATTAAAACCACACTGATATACCACCTAACTCCAGTAAGGATGGCCATCAGCAATAATTTTAAAAACAACAGATACTAGAAAGGGTGTGGGGAAAAGGGAGCACTTCTACACTGTTGGTGAGAGTGTAAAATTATACAATCTCTGTGGAAAACAGTTTGGTGATTCCTAAAAGATCTAAAAATCAACCTTCCATATGCCCCCCAATACCACTTCTGGGAATATACCCAGAGGAACTCACATCACTCTATGAAAAAGATACCTGCACACGCATGTTTATTGCAGCATTATTCACAATAGCAAAAACATGGAACCAACCGTGCTGCCCACTGAAAAGGACTGGATAAAAAAATGTGGTACATGTATATGACAGAATATTATGCAGCCACAAGGAAGGAGAAAAGTATGAACTTCACAGCAACTTGGATGGACTTAGAGTCTATAATACTCAGTGATCTATTACAGAAACAAAGAACTGAATACCACATGTTCTCACTCATAAGTGGACCCTGAACAATTATCATAATATTATAAGAAACGGATTGGCAGTAGTGGGAAACTGCCAGGGGAAGGGGGGGCACCTCATCAATAAGGGTACCTGATCTCAAACCAGGTGAAGTGGGGTCAAAGTGAGGCCCAAACTTTACATACACAATGGCCATTTGTATAACTAACCCTGAATTGTACCCCACAACTTTAGAATAATAAAGAAATAAAAGACATTCAAATTGGAAAGGAAGAAGTAACATTTTTTCTGTTTTCTGATGACATAACTTTATACATAGAAAACCCTAAGGACTCCAACAAAAATTGTTAGAATTAATAAATGAATACAATTAAGTTTCAGGATACAAAATCAATATGCAAAAACTAGTAGCATTTCTGTATACTAACAACAAGCTATCCAAAGAAGAAATTAAAAAAGCCATCTCTTTTACAATAACTGCAAAAAATACTTTGGAATACACATTTAAACAAGAAGGTGAAAGATCTGAACATGGAAAACTATGAATTTTTGATGAAAGAAATTGAAGAAAATACAGATGAATAAAACAAGATATTGGCATGAAAGTAGATGTATCTACCAATAGAACAGAATAGAAAGTCTAAAAACAAAATCACACATTTAGATTTAACTAATGTTCTACAATGATGCCAAAAATACACAATGGGAAAAGGACAGTTTCTTCAATAAAAGGTGTAAGGAAAACTGGATATCCACATACAGAATAAAATTAGACTCCTATTTTAAAAAAATCAAAATGTATTAAAAATTAAAACCTAAGCCTGAAACTGTAATACTACAAGAAGAAAGCACTGGGAAAAACTATATGACATTGATCAGGGCAATGATTTTTGGATTTAACCGCAAAGACCCAGGCAACAAAACAAAAAATAGACAAATGAGATTACACTAAACTAAAAAACTTCTGCATAGCAAAGGCAGCAACTAACAGAGTGGCAAGGGAGCCTATGGGTTGGGAGAATATCTTGGCAAACCATTCATCTCATAAGGGGTTAATATTCAAAATATGTGAGGAGCTCAAACAACTCAACGGCAATAAAGCAAATAACTCAAGTGAAAATAGGCATAAGATCTGAATACACAATTCTCAAAATAATACGTACAAATAAGTGGCCAACAGATATATAAAAACATTCTCAACATCATTAATCATTAGGGAATGAATATTAAAACCACAGTAAGAACTCACCTCACACCTGTCAGTGTGGCTATTATCAAAAATTGAAAGATAATAAATGTCAGTTAGGATACAGGGAAAAGAGAACCTTTGTACACTGTTGGTGGGAATGTGAATTAGACAGCCATTATGGAAAAGTATATGGGAGTTTCTCAAAAAAACTAACATAATTACCATATGATTCAGCAACCTCCCTTTTGGGTATACATCCAAAGAATTTGAAATCAGTGTGCCAAAAAGATACCTGAACTCTCATGATTATTGAAGCATTATTCTCAATAGTTAAGTTATGAAATCAACCTAAGTGTATTAACAGATGACTGGATAAAGAAAATGTGGTACATATACACAATGGAGTACTGTTCAGCCTTAAAAAAAGAGGAAAATTCTATCATTTATGACAACATGGATGAACCTGGAGAACATTATGCTAACTGCAATAAGCTAGGCACAGAAAGATAAATACAACATGTCACTTATATGTGGAATCTGAAAAAAAATAGAAGCAGAAATTAGAATGGTGATCACTACATGCTGGAGATGAAGGGAATAAGGAGATGTTGGTCAAAGGGTGTTTCAAGTAGACAGGGGAATATATAATAAGTATTTGTGGTGATGGGTTAAAAAAAGAGAATCTCAGGTAGGTTGATTATTGCTCACCTTACTGTATCAGGTTCCAGCTACTTCAGAACCCATATGCTGACAGTTATGGTTGGAATGTATCCCTCAAAAGTTCCAGTGTTGAAAACTTTATTGCCAGTGTAACAGTATTAAGAGGTTTTAATTTAATTTCATTAACCTTTAAGAGGTGAATGGATTAATACTGCTATCATGGGAGTTCTCGAAAGAGTGGGTTGTTACAAAAGTACACTTGGCTCAGTTTTGTGGTCTCTTTTGCAGGTACTCACCTGCCTTTTTAATTTTTTCTGTGCTGTGACACAGCTTGAAGACTATGACACACCATGCTGTTGGACCTCCCAGCTTCCAGAACTATGAACTAAATATATTTATTTTCTTTATAAATTCTCAGTCATATTCTACTATAGCAAAAGAAAATGGACTAAGTTATTTATGATTGTTTATTAACCTATTGATGCGGATTTTTCAGGTCAGCCTGGGCTTGGGTCAATGGATCGGCCAGCCAACCCCCAAAGAGGGTCGTGGAGGGGCTGGTAAGCCTAGCCTCAAAAGTGTCAGTTCTAATGGGCTGGCAAGCCAAGCCCTGAGAGTGTTGCTGGTTCGGTAGGCTGGCAAGCCTAGCCCCCCTGGGTGTCTCAGCTTCAGAGTCTCACTTTATTCTGGCAGCTCTTCTGGTTCAGCCGGCTCCTACGGCTGGCAAGCCAGTCCCTGGGGTGCACAACTTTTCGACTCCAATGATCTTCTGCAGCTCTTCAAGTCGCATCTCTTCAGGGTCAAGGTTCTTGTCCCATGCCCAGGAAGAATGGGGGACACAGACAGCTGGAGAGTGAGTAAGCAGGATTTATTAAGAGGACAGAGAGACTCCCAGGTAGGAGGGGACACAAACGGGTTGCCCGTCTGGGGCCCAAAACCTGATGCTTATATAGGCCTAAGTCCAAGCTGATTGGCTAGCACTAGCTGTGAGCTGTAGCTGTTCTGATTGGTCAGTATTAAGGTAGGGACCTAATGGTGAGGTGATTGGCTGCTTTTCCATCCCAGCTGTGAGAACCTAAGTTCTAGCTAGAGAGGCTTGCAGGGAGCTTGTTTACCAACGCCGAGCCTGAGAGGCTTGCCAGGAATTCACTACATTATCAGAGGACCCACCTGTCTGCCGGCCTAGCTCCTGTTTCACTATGAGGACTACATAGTTTTCTGGAGTCAGTAAATGGGAAAAGGTAGGGAAGGAGGGACACAGGGAGAAACCAGATGACATGGCTTTTGAACAACCTTTTCCTCCTGTCACTAACGTTCCTTACAGTGTTTCCAATGTCTGATAGTCCCATAGCTGGCTGTTCTGCCCAATGTTCTGGGGAAATGGGAGCATGTGTGGTGTGCTGGACTAGGATAACTTGATTTGGTGTGGGGAAAGGTTCAGAAGTTCCACTAGACCCAGGGCCCCTCCTCTGTTCCAGTTCTGTCGGGATTACCGAGCCCTCCAGAGATTCAGTGGTTGCCACCACTATAAACGGACCACACCTGCTCCCCTTTCCAACCCAAACCAGAGATGCTCAGAAGGAAGATGATTTAAAAACAAAAATATAGGAAGAAAATATAAAATCCTAGGATTAGATAAAGCCATAAAGTATGGATTGCTTATCCTAAGATAATTTACATTTTTTTTTTACACAGAGTTTTTGATTGGCAGAACTTTAAATCACCATGGTTGGATCAGCTCTCTTCCCTTAGTTTGATGTCAGCTGTAAGAAAAGTTTTTTTGCTTGAGCGTAACGTGGTTGGTCTGAGCGGGTCTGCAGGAGCTCAGGGAGATAACTGGGAGTGAACTCTCTAAGAGGCTGAAGTTGGGGAAAACCACAATTAATACTCCTTTTAGTTGGGTTGTCCCTTGTCGAAGTGGACCAGTAGTGGGACTGAAACCACTCACCAGGGAGTTATGCAACATCAGGAAAAGTTGATTTCAGAGGTCACATTCAGTGCACAAAGGTTCAGGATCGGTGGCCTGGGATTTGCATGAAGTGGAACTGTGTTAGCCTCATTGCACATGCTGAAAAATTATATACATTTTATTTTTAATTGTACTAAAATACATATAACATAAAAATTTGCTGTCTTAACCATTTTTGAATGTGTAGTTCAGTAATGAGCTGTATATTTATATTGTGGCAACCAATCTCCGGAGCTTTTTTATCTTGCAAAACGAAAGTTCTTTACCCATTAAACAATAACTTTTAAATGAAATACATGTTTACATTTTATCTAAAATATGTTTTCTCCACCTTCCACTTGGCTACCTCATTTTTCCAGGCCTTAGTTTAGATGCCCTCTTTTTCAGGATGTGTTTCACCACCATTTCTTTTCAACACCGTGTGTGTCCTCTTTTGTAGAAGTTGTGATATTTGACTGTAATCGTATGTTTAACTTAGACCCCTGCAAGCTCCTCAGTGGTTGACTAGGAGTTAGTTTTATTTGTCTCCTCAGAGGTTAGTGCCTGGAAATGAGGTGCTCCATAGGTAATTGTTAAATTGAAAACGTCTGTAACACAACCAAGACTAGCTTTAGATCCGGATAAAGTAAGTTGGGATGAAGCTTAGGCAGACCACCTCTGCACACAGGGTGTTTGAGCATAGTCTGAATGAAATCTCCAAACCTTTGTTCACCCATTTGTACTTGGGGTGAAGGGGAGACACCAGGAAAACAAACACTTCTGAGAATGACACTGTTTTCGGGGAAGGAAGTAATAGGGATACACATAATGTGGGGGGAAGAAAATTGGATTGGGAATTAGAAGGCCTGAACTGAAGCCCTGACTTCTCTACTAATTGCATATGTGTAATCGCTCTGCTTAAAAGTTTCTCTAGCTGGGCATGGTAGCGGGTGCCTGTAGTTCTGGCTTCTTGGAAGGCTGAGGCGGAAGGATCGCCAGAGCCCCTGGGGTGACCATGAGCGTGCTACTGCCCTCCAGCCTGGGCGATGGTGTGAGGCTCCCACTCAAAAAAAAGTTTCCTCATCTGTAAAATGTAAATAAAACAAAACCTGCCACCTTTGTCACAGGGCTCTTGTGAAGATATGAAAATACTTTATGAGCTATAAAAATATAGTAGAGGCATTATTAGAACTATAACATTACAGTGAGGGTGGGAGTTATTACTTTGAGAAGGGTAAACAATATCCCTCCAGGAAGAAGCCAGAGGCCCAAGTTCAACTTTGCAGATAATTTTTCTTTAGGGACTGAGGTGGGGCTTTAAAACCTGATTCTCTCAAAGAGAATGATCAGCTTCACTTTTCTAGAGTGTATTGACTGGCCTTCAGGGAGGCCAAACCATATGCAAAAGAGCTAAAATTAGAAAAATAAAAAGGATTTCTGTGTAGACATTTGAGATTTAGGGAAAGTAAGATTGGAGGTCAGGAAAAAAATTCATGAAGTGAGAGTTGGGGACATGGCTGATGCTTTATTTTTTATGCCTTGTGAACCCAGACAAGATTGTTTTTTAGAGACTTTACCAAGTTGGTGTCTTACTCCAGATAAACTCCTGTTTCAAAATGTAGTTGTAGTTCAAAACATTTTTTAAAAACCTGAAAATTGGAATTAAAAAATTTCTTTAAAAAAGAGTCATTGCATTGACCTGGATGCTCTGAAGTTTCCAGACTGTTTTCTCCCTTGTTGTAAGAGATATCCACTTAAGGGGTACCATGAAGAAGCTCTAACTTTAAATTTAAACTTGGAAAAGTTAAAAGCTATGCAACCTGATCTGAATAGAAGTGTGATCACAAAGCATAAAGAAAGTCAATGAAAACAGGCTTTTAATATTTTAGAAGCCATTTCCCCTGCTGCATTGGAAATTCAAATAGAACAGTACGGGGTATGGGAATTGGAAGCAGAATATGAAACCTACCAGAATAGAAAAGCAAAACAAATGTGTCTACTTTCATTGTCCATCACAAAGAATCGCTAATAAAACGGCTTAAATATGGGAAACCCTCCTTGTCCTATTTAATCTCAAGGAATAAAGAGCAAATTTATTTAGGAATGCAGGTGAAGTTTTGAAATTGGGCAATTTTGGCCTAGCTGATGTGCTGTTAAATGTTTTTGAATTGAAACATTCTTGGAAGATGTCTGGAACGCTTTGGTTACTTCAAATTACTTTCATGTCCACATCTGTTTTCCATTATAAATCTTCTTAGATTTTACTTTTTTTCCCTATTGCTCACTTTCTTATTATAGAACAATTAATATATTTATTTAATTTTACTTCTCCCATACTTTTTTTCTCTTGATATGTATGAAATGTGGCTACTACCCAGAAACCCCCAAAGGGAGAGGAGTGATTCTTAATACTAAGTGATCAGTAAAATCACTTTTCCTTTGATTCAGTAAATGAGGCTGTCAGTTTGGTAGGTGAAAAATGTATGTTTGAAACCTGACAAAATGTCAACAAATGACATTAAATTGTGGGCCAGGAACACTCCTGTTTAGTGGATCCTCCAGTGACATATTAAGAATGCATTTGCTGGGAAAGCATTCCACCCATCTCAGATCCCTCAAGGTGATTAATTGCCTGGCGTGTCTGCTTTGTACTTTGAACTTAAAAAGTCCAATGTAAATATAAAATATATCAGAATGGGGATGGTGGTGAGGATGCTAATGAAAGGATGATAGATAAGAACCTTAGTGAAATATGACATTAAGCGCTTAAACAGAAATCAGTATTTTTTTCTTTCTTTTTGACACAAGGAAATAGTGTTTGAATACATGCAGGAATGCACTAGGTTTTCTTCCAAGATGGCATATTGCTTTACTTTCATTCATAACGGTTTTCAGATTTTCACATACACGGTACAGGAATTATTGGTTCTCAACTCTTCATCTGTTTCCCCATCAC
Organism: Cephalopachus bancanus; assembly: GCA_027257055.1. Classification (NCBI taxonomy): domain Eukaryota; kingdom Metazoa; phylum Chordata; class Mammalia; order Primates; family Tarsiidae; genus Cephalopachus; species Cephalopachus bancanus. The sequence goes on from JAPVLO010000181.1 coordinate 2,427,008, forward strand.
TTTGGCTGCCATTTACAACTGGAAGAAAAGAAACTATAAAACTGTACAGCCTATAGTTATCTCTGAACAGACTTAATTGGGCACACCTTAAAAGGAGTTCCTTCTCTTGAATGTATTGTGCACCTAAATGCTTTCTCCCTCTTCTTCTGACTTCTAATCAAATTTGGGACCTAAGGCTGGTGTAATCCATTGTTGACAGACATGTTTAATGAGCCTGGCTTTAAGTATATGTAGCAGAGGGACTGAAGATTGAGTTTTATCTTATTTCACATCTTGATTAATAATCTGGGAGGAGTCTTCGACATGCCAACAGGATGAAATTTGCGGGTGAACAAAGACATTGCAAAGTGAGAGGGAGCTTAAAAAGCCCAGTGTGGGGCAGGCAAGTGGGAAGGCCTTGTCTGAGGTAGCCCCATCCCTCTGCAGAAGGGATGAGGAGAGGGCCATGGAGGGAGGCAGAAAGTCCTGTCTTGTGCTAGCATTAACACACTAGGATCTGAAGGGCCACATCTTGTGTGGCTGCCCAGTGCAGACCTCTCTTGCAATGTGCTACTCACTGCTAATTCCTGCCAACTTTGGGAAAATAATAAAAAACATAATTTCCACATTAAGGAGGAATCATAAGGTAGCAGTGCTGAAACAAACCTGGAGGCACTTCTGTATGGGGCGGGCTGCTGGAAGGTATTTTGTGAACAGGGCTATACCACCTGCAAATGTGGAAAACTCTTGCTCTGGCCACCTGAATTAATTCTCTTTACCTATCAAACTGCTTCTAGAATTACTCCTCTAGTAAAGGAGAAATGGAAGCTAAATCTTCCTCCAACTGGAAGCACTATCTAATGATCAAAAGAGCTGGATCTTCATATTAGAAAAATCATAACTTGATATTCTCTCTGGTCCGTGTATCCATTTTAATGAAGCTAGTAGAATCTGTGAACTCTGTCTTCCTTTCCTTTGGTGATATAGATGTTTTCCCCACCAGGTTTGTGTTAACCCAAGTGTCCTGATTTACATGATGACTGGTGGGTCAGTTTCAAGGGAAAGTGGGGCTCGAGAACACACAGGGTAGCTTATTTATTCTTTATTACTTTGCCTGTTGCCTTACAATGGCAACTTTAAAGAAATGGATAAATTATAATTTTAGAGAAAAGGGAATTTGCATTCTTCTATTATTCTATCTCTTTGTGGGCCTGGGGCTTGCAGTAGAGACTTGACTTGTCCAGAGTTACCAGGGTGGAAATGAATGGAGCTGGGGTATGACTGAGCCTCTGCTTCTCAATCCAAGATCGTCTCTCCTTCCACGGAATTCCTATGCTGCCCAGTATTTAGACTGTAGAGCAAATGGAAGTATATCAGGATGTCCTGGAGAGATTCATTAGGTAACAAATGGCTTTTGACTAATTTGTTGGTTATAGGAATAGGGATTTTGAAAATATAGGAAGAGTTTTATTACATGCTCTAAGGAAGTATGCCAGAAGTAAAGAACGAGTTACTCTTTGAGCACATTGCTCATAGGAGATGTTGCTCCTGAAATTTTCAGAGGTTCAGAAAATATGGGGAAAGATTCAGAAAAAGAATTTGATTCTGTTTGGAAATGACCTGCCAATTTTAAAGCTATTTGTATATCCCAGTTCTTGGCTTGGTGAATAAAGGAAATTTCCATAACATCTGGAAAGATGAGAATATCAAGCAAATTATACTTCCCAGTGAAAACATTTTGTCGTAACTTTAATACTAAGTAACACACTGGTGTGGTGATTCCTAAGAGATCTAAAAATCGACCTTCTATACAACCCGGCAATCCTCCATACCCAGAGAACTCAAATAACTCTCCAAAAAGGATACCAGCACACACATTTGTTTACTTATTTATTTATTCATTTACAATAACAAAAACATGGAACCAGCTGTGCTGCCCATTAAAAGTGGACTGAATTAAAAAACTGTGGTTCATATATATGATGGAATGTCATGCAGCCATAAAGAAGGACCAAATTATGGACTTCACAGCGACTTGTATGGATTTAGAGTCTATAATACTCAGTGATCTGTCACAGAAACAGAGAACTGAGTATCACATGTTCTCACCTATAAGTGAACCCTGAACATTTATCATAATACTATAAGAAAGGGTTTGGCAGTTGCGGGACACTGCCAGGGATGGGGTTGGGACACGTAACATCAAAAAGGACATCTGATCTCAAACCAGGTGAAGTGGGGACCAAAGGGAGGCCTAAGCTTCACCTGAATGATGACCGCTTATGTATATAATCCTGTATTATAACCCACATCTCTAAAAAATACTAAGTAACACATTGGTTAACAATCTCAGTGCATTGTCATTGAAATGATTTGAGGAGAGAAGGCTTTCATATCAAAATTAGCCACTTCAGAGTAAATTAGAAGATGGAGGAGGGAGACTGTTTGAAACAAAAGGAGGAGAAAATGCAATAGAAATGATTCACAGAGACATTTTAGTGTCAGCACAGTTTTTACTGTATGTCTGACAGATTAACATGCCTTTGCTCCTATTTATTCATCATAATATTTGTCTATGAAAAAAAGAGGTTGAGAGTTTAATTTATTTGAAGTTTGTTTTTAAGTCTTGGAATAAAGGATATTGGACAAGTATAAATATGTGTGATTATTTTTATTATTCTCGGCTTAAACTCTTAACTTCAAAGTCAGTGATGAGGGAGGGGTTCCTGACACCTAGGTGTTTATGGCATGTCTCTGAATTATAAATTTTGATAAACCCTAAATATGAAAAATGTCTTTTCCAGGAGAATAGATTTGACTTTAAAAAATTTTTTATTTTATAATAAAATAGTGCTAGTATATGGGACTTTTAAAATAAAAACATATAACTTGTTTGAATTCTGTGAGTATTATAAGTTTAAGAGCAAATGGCCAAGGCTCTGTGTCTTGCATAGAAGAACAGAAAAGCCCTGCCTGGAGAAAGAAGTAAAATAGTGGAAAGGGAAGCAAAGGAAAGATAAAATCAAGCTGAAATCAAAGGAGGGGTAAAAATGTCAATGGAAAAATAGGAGAGTCCAAATCTTCTTGAATATTTTATAGTAAGCTTTAGAGTAAGCTTGATCACCCAAAGGACACACCACAGGGATTAGTGTTCAAAAATGAATAACAGATGTTGGATGTCAACAGATAATATCCCAGTGGGTGAAGAGCATTTTAGGTGAAAGACAGTAAAACACATCATCAGGTGGTCTCTGGTACTTTGGGTAAATTTTTGATGAGAAGTAAGTTTCTTGTACAACTGTCACAGGTTATTGAGCAGCCCAATAGTTTTTCTAGTTAATGGGTCTCTAAGTGAATATGGAAGAAAAATTAATTAGCTAATGGTCACCTACAAAACATTTTCCATGTATAAGTCTCTGTACTTTGACATAACCTCTTCTCTGAAGAAGGTTATAACTGAGCATGACTCTTTGATTAACAAATGTCTTTGAGGAAGTTGACTTGGGTGGGGAGGAATTACTGTTCTTTTTAACACTAGAAACTCCTAAAAAATGTCTTCATTAGCTACTATATTTATAAGATGGCTATACTCTACTCTTAGTGATTCTTTATTCTTTTTCTCTACTTTACTGTCTTTATAGCATTTATCATTCTCTGAAATTTTTGTACACATATATTTCCTTGGGTGTTATCTATCTCTCACTCAAATATAAATTCCATGAAATTAGAGATGACATTTGTTTTTGTACATCACAATATACCCAGTGCCTAGAATAATGCCTCGTTACATGGTAGGGACTTCAAAATGCATTCAGTTATATTTCAGACACAGTCTCACTTCTAGAACATAAATGAAGAATATATTAAGTCATTACAATAAACAGAAAAGATGGAAGTCAAGAAGGAGAGAAGATGGAAAAAAGAGACTTCACAATTTTTATATTCTTCATGTTTCTTGACTTATGGATTGAGGAAGTACCAAATCTGGACTGCTGAGTGTAGACAATCTCTGATCAATCTGAATTTCTTTGAGAAACTTGCATCCAAGGGCAAGACAGACTGGAAGTACTGTCTTTGTTTCGGAAGAGACCTCTGAGCATGAGATATATCTATTAACTCATTCTCATCTCATCTCTTCCTCCTTCCTACTCAACACTTCCAAACAAAAATACTGAGGATAATTGCAGTCACAGAAACTTGGACACTAATTGTTCTGCCAAAGTAATTTATTCATTCATTTAGTATATATTATTTAATTACACACTAAATAGTGGGGCCTCCCAAAGTGATGAAGACAGTTTTAATTCTACATGGACTTTATCACTAATGACTAACAGATCTCTAGCCGGTGTTGTGATTGGTGAGATTCCAAGTTTATCATTCTCAGTGGAGGGGAATGACCTTAGCAAGATCCTCTGGACTTTTTTCTTTGCTTTGGGGCATCAGTGGGAAAGAGAGAGAGATCTGGAAATTGAATTTGTTTGCCTGTATTTGCTGAAAATAAGACTCAACAATTTAACAATGGTGTTTCAAAAAGGATTGCCATCTTAAATTATTAACAAAATAATAAATATAGAAATTATTCTTTAAAACACTTCATTGAACTCTGTTCCTCCCATTAATTTAGTCAGCTGGTTTCTCTACTGTGAGGGATCAGTTCTGTTCAACAGTTATATTGAGTGCTTACTGTGTGGTGGGCACTGAGGTGATAACATAGACAAAACTTTTGCCTTCGAGAAGCTCAAAATCCAGTGGAGAAAACAAGCCATAGCTACATAGTAGTGTAATGAGAATAGAGGACTATACAAGGTCTAGCTGTAGCTCAGAAAAGGAACAGTTAACTCTCTGAAGAATACATAAATAAAAAGAATAAGGAAGTGATCCAAGCCAAGGATACCTACCTTTTTGAGAAGAGGAGCTACTTTAAATCTCTCCTGAATCTTGAGCTTGTTGAGATACGATGTTCAGGCACCACTCTAGCAGGATAGGTGTGGCAGGGTATGGTTGCCACTGGAATGCTTATGAGTTGTTCAAGGTTTGGTTTTCCATCCAAGCATTGAGGTTGTGGGAGGCAACATGGCTTTAGCATCTGGAGGTCACTGGGAGATATGTGTAACCTATATTTTTTCAGGAAGATAAATTTATTCTATTAGAAAAAATATCCCTTAATCTGAGATTATGCTTAATTTGGTGTTAAAAGCATTGTGTCTTTTGCAAAATGGTAGTGACAAGAGGTCATTGTTTTTTTAACATCTTTGTTGGGCAGAGATATATCTGAGATCAGGAACCAAAGGGAGTTCACAGAAAAGACAATAGGAGTTAAGAGAAAGTGAAATGTTGATTAGGGCACTCTAACTACAGGATGATGTCTCTTTGACGCTATTTTTAAAAAACTTGGTGGTGCATTCTCTCTGTCTCTCTCTCTCTCTCTCTGTGTGTGTGTGTGTGTGTGTGTGTGTGTGTGTGTGTGTGTGTGTTTTATGGCACTCCTAGGTACTAGACAGTCCAACCATCTAAAGAGGCAGGAAAGAGGATACACTGTCTGGTAGCTCCCTCCTGGCAAAGTGGAAGGGTAGAGATGCAGAGGAAAAAGAACAGCAATGACAATTAATAGTTCAGCTGATATTCCAGCAGAGAGATAGGTGGTGAAAGAGGACAGGGAGGTACAACTTCTGACATCTGTCCTCCACAAGCCCTGCTATGGTGCTGCTGCTTTATCCTGTAATTGGATAGGTGCGCATTTGAGTTTGAACTCTTTCACTTATCAGATTTCATAAGAGAGCTATGACAATAGTAGTCTTATTAGTACTAAACCACCACTGCTAGTCCTGAAGCAGAAACCATCATCAACCAGCTTGGGGGCAAAGTGAGAAATACGACCTGAGTGCTCAGTCTGAGTCATCCCAGGAAGCTCTAGGGTTTACAGCAGAGTAGAAAGAGCAACCCCAAGGATAAAAGCAGAAAGGGAATGGGAATCCTGCAGCTGTTCAGTCAAGGGTGTCGGTAAATTGAACTTGGGTTAGGAAGGAAGAGAAACAAACAAAAAGCAGATACCATAGAAAAATCATCGGAAAAATAAAAATGGGTAACTGGAATGACAAAGATATATAAAATGGAAAAAAATCAGTCTGTAAATTTATGTTGCAGAACAATAAATATATCCAAGTGTCAAGCAATTATGGTATAACCGTAACCTTTCCTTTGAGATAAATATATCATTGCCAGTCCTTAAGGGTTCAGTACACTTTGGATTTAAATTAAATGATAAATCTCTTTCATTTGTCTGGATTAGCCAGTTTTTAAACATTTTAAGCTAGCGTGTCTGTCTTGCAACTTTAAAATGATAACACAAAGTTATTAGGAAGTAGTATTGACAGTAATATGTAATTGTCTCGTTATCTTAATTTGATTTGAAAACAGAGCCAGTGGAGAAAGTAATGAACCTTCCATTGGTGGGGAGGGTGAGTAAGATAGGCTAGAGCCGGATGTGTGCATGAGTCCAGCATTTTAGAATCTAAGCCAGGGACACACTTAAACACACAGTGAGCACTGGGAAAGATATGCAAAGATGAGTCTCAAAGTCCCTGCCTGCAAAGAGTATGCAGTCTGGTGAGTAATGAGACAACAAAGAAACAATGTGATATGATGTGGGAAATAGAGAAATAGAGACTCAAATAATATGTGAACCCAGAAAAAAAGGCCTAACCTGTATTGGGTGGCCATCAAAGACTTTCACAGAAGGAATGCAGGCTGAATCACCTGGACACGAATTTCCAGAATACAATTAGGGACTGAGAGTTAGGGAGTGACTAGGGACAGGTTTTCAGGGCAGAAAACTTCTAGAGAGCTTGTTACCTTTAGAGAACAAATAGTTTACTATGACTGGAATAAAAAGTACCTATGGGGAAATGTCACAAGATGTGGTTGGAAAGGTAGGCAGGGGCTAGATCACAAGTGGATTTTATACCTCCATAACAAATTTGAGTCTATTCCAAAGATGGAGAGCTTTGACCAGATGGCATTTCACAAAGATACTTAGCACTGATGTGGAGAGTAGATGGGAAGACCAAAGATGGGAACTCAAGATAGGAGGCTACAGCTTGGTGAGGCAAGTGGTCACAAGGGCTTAAACTGCGACAGTGGTAGTGGGAATGGAGAGGAGGGAGGGATTCAGTTATGTGAAGAGTGGCAATGGTGTGTGTTGGGATGAAGAGGGTGGTCTTGGATTATATTCTTTTTTTATTGTAAAGATGTGGGGTAATTCTCCTTAGGCACTAGGTAGATGAGCATGCCAATTACTGATGCAGAGGATTCTAGGCAGGCGGGGGTGAAGGGCTTTCTTTGAAATATACTTCATTCTCTGAACAAAGATCAATGAAATGTTTTGAGGAATACATGTAACATGTTCGTTACAGTTTTCTGTCTCTCAGACTTTGGACTGTTTTCTCCACTGGGAATGCCCTCCCCCATACGTCTGCAAATTCAATAGCTTCCTTTTATTCTAGGTCCAGTCCAAATTCCAACTTTCCTAGAAGTTCCTCTCACATTCTTCACCAGTCAAAAGTTATCTGTTCAGTGGCTCATTCATATAGTTTTTTCCTTCTGAGATCGTTTGTAGAATGTGAGTTCTGGAGCCAGATTGCGTGGTTTTAATTTAGCCTCTATTATGTATGAATTGGGTGACCTAACCACTGTTTGTTTCCATTTTGTCATCTGTAAAAAGGAGTTAATATCAGTACCTACCTTTCAAGCTTATTTATTAAATAAGTTCACTCAGGTGAAGCAATCCAAACAGTACCATGCATGTAGTAAGTGCTCAGTAAATGCTGGCTATTATTGTCTCCGACTTCTGGTACTAAATTATTCCTACATTGTATTGCAGTAGTTACTTAAACATAAATGTCTGTCTCCTTGACCAGATTGTTAGCTCCTTGAGAGTAAGAATTTTTTAAAAAATTTATTTCGGTACCAAGCAAGATGCCTTACTCAACAAATATCTGTTAATCCACTGATTTATTCTATAACGTTATTTTTTAGTATAGCGTTTTTTTATTTAGGGTAAGTAATATATTTCAACATAATTTTTCCTCAGGCTTGAAGCATCAGCCTATGCTTTAAACAATTTAAGAATTTATAGTTGATGGTTAAGACGTGTTATTTATATTTATGGTTTCCTTGGTGCTGAATACTTGGTTAGGAAGGCAACCACCAATTATTTTATTTTTCTAGTGGAAAACATGATATTCTATATGACTTGGTTTCCAGGAATGGTGAAAACTGAAGACGAGTTGTGCTTTTCTAAAGAATCTAAATATATATTATCTGATGATTTATAATTTCTTAATTTTTCTATCTACTTCACTGACACTACACCAAGAATGTAACTTACTCTCCAGTTGTTCGCGCATGTAGTCATTTGTGTGGTCTAATAACTCTAGGTCATATATCCCCAATTTAATGGGTTAAAATCCTATTGGTAGTTAGGTTAGTCAATAACAAATTGTCATCTAAGTCTAGTCATGTCACTCCTTTTTCATGAGCAGTTCCACATAAGTGAATTTTCCAGGTAACTGAAGTTAATCATTCAGATACCAAAACTATTTGCATTTTAATTACATTGATTAGAAATTCTCCAAAATGACTCCTTCTCTGCTTTCTTAAGCATGATGCCTCAGACATAAGATCACTTTTCATGGATTATTTGTTAATTCGCCACTTAATTAAATAAATTTTTATTTTGCCACATGCTAGATTCTGGGGACCCAAACCTAAGAATTTGAATTCCAATTTCTGTGAATTGCTGTTATTATGCAGGGGTGACCTTGGGAGATATAAAGGTATATAAGACTGTTTGTCTTTTTGTACTAAATGTCTCTTAATGGTTCTGCCTTTTTAGATTTTTACATATACATTTTTTGGATTTTTCTATCTTCTTCCTCTCTGCCATGCAGCATCAACCACCAAGCTGTGACAGCTGAGAACTATGGCTCCACGTCCCTGGTTGTGCGGCCACATGAATCTAGGAGGCTGATCATGAGTGTGTAAGCACATACTTTTCTCTGAAAATCTCAAGAAGACCACCAAACAGCAGAGGAAACTGAGGCTGAAGTCTACATGTGGCAATCTGTGAAGAGCGTGGGAACACATGGAGACCAGCATAAAGGTGTATGATGCTTGTTTAACTGAACAACTCAGATGACCTGTTAGCTGTGGCTGGCTCTTCTAGAGTTAAGGGATTTTCCTTTTCATGGTCTCATTTTCTGTAGGAAGCAGCTTTTCTGGAGATCAGCCTCTGAAGGCCATGATCATGGATATTCTGTGTCTGAGAATATTTTCTGATGCTCCAAACATTCTTCCAGAAACTCCTCTTCTCACCTTCTAATGTTACCCTAATACCTATAGGTTAGAAAATATTTTCTGTTAGTTCTTGATAGAAGAATGTGTAAAGAGAGGATAAATAGGCTCTAACCCTAGGTCTATTTGTAAATGACACAAACTTTAGTTTATGTAATTTATGTTGACTTCACAGTGTCTTGCTGATGACTGTTCTCAATTACTTGGTCCTTGACTATTTATTTGTAAGGATAGTTGAGGCCACCAAGTAAATGGCTTCCATTTAAGTAAGTTTTACAAGCTCTGATACTGCCATTGAAGTTATTTTTGTTAGTATTTTTCCTTTCTTTTTTTTTTCACCTTTAAATTTTTTATTTTAAAATTGTGGGGTACAATTCAGGGTTAAGTATACAAATATTCATTGTGCAGTTACCCTTGTTGATGAGGTGTGACCCCCCTTCCCCAGGCAGTTTCCCACTACTGCCAATCCCAACTCTCCAGTACCCATGACCCTGCATTTCCTGCTACTGTCAATCCTTTTCTTATAGTATTACAATAGTTGTTCAAGGTTCATTTACAAGTGAGAACATGTGATACTCAGTTCTTTGTTTCTGTGAAAGATCACTTAGTAGTATAGACTCTAAGACCACCCAGGTTGCTGCAAAGTTCATGATTTTGTTCTTCTTTATGACTGTCTAATATTCCATTGTGTATATGTAGCACATTTTTTTAATCCAGTCCTCTTTTAATGGGCTGCATGGTTGGTTGTATGTTCTTGCTATTGTGAACAATGCTGCAATAAACATATATGTACAGGTATCTTTTTTATAGAGTGATTTGAATTCTTCCGGGTATGTTCCCAGTAGGGGGATTGCGAACTCACATGGAAGGTCTATTGTTAGAACTTTAAGGAATCGCCACACTGTTTTCCACAGAGTCTGTACTAGTTTACACTCCCATCAACAGTGTAGAAGTTCTCCCTTTTCACCACATCCTCTCCAGCATCTGTTATTTTTTGAGTTATTGATGATGACCATTCTGACTGGAGTTAGGTGGCATCTCAGTGTAGTTTTAATTCGCATTTCTTTGATGTCTAGTGAGACTGAACATTGCAGTATCTGTTGGCTGCATGTGTATCTTCTTTTGAGAACTTTCTATTCATGTCTTTTGCCCACTTTGTAATGGGGCTGTTTGCTTTTTTCTTTTCAGCACATCCTCAAACTTTTCAGTTTGAGTGCCTTGTAGATCCTGAATGTTAGGCCTTTGCAAGACATACAGTTGGTGAATATTTTTTCCCAGTCTGTGGGCTGTCTCCCTGCTCTCTTGATGGTTTCTTTGGCTTTGCAGAAACTTGTCAGTTTGATAAGGTTCCACTTGTCAATGTTATCTCTTATGGCATGGGCACTTGGGATTTTGATCAGGAATTGGTTGCCAGTTCCAATTTCCATAAGAGTATCTCCTGCATTTTCTTTTTTCTTTGTTTTCATATCAATATGTTTTATTTTGATATTGTGGGGCACATTTTAGGATTAGTTATACAAATATGCTTCATTCAGGCACCCTTGTTGATAAGGGGTGTTTCCCCATTAATCCCACCTCCCTTCCCCTCCCCCCCATAGTTTCCCACCACTGTCAGTCTTTTTTTTTTATAGTATTATGGCAGATGTTCAAGGTACGCTATATGAGTGAGAACATGTGTTACTCAGATCTTTGTTTCTGTGAGAGGTCACTCAGTATTGAGTCTAGTTCCATCCAGGTTGCTGCAAAGTTCATGATTTTGTTCTTTTTTATGGCTGTGTAGTATTCCATTGTGTATATGTACCACATTTTTTTAATCCAGTCCTCTTTTGATGGACAGTATGGTAGATTTCAGGTTCTTGCTATTGTGAACAATGCTGCGATAAACATATGTGTGCAGGTATCTTTTTGGTAGAGTGATTTGAGTTCTTCAGGGTATATTCCCAGTAGGGGGATTGCAGGGTCATATGGGAGGTTGATATTTAGAGCTTTTAGGAATCGCCACACTGTTTTTCAGAGGTTGCACCAGTTTGCACTCCCACCAACATTGTAGGAGTGTTCCCTTTTCACCACACCCTCTCCAGCAACTGTTATTTTTTGAGTTATTGATAAATGCCATTCTGACTGGAGTTAGGTGGTATCTCAATGTGGTTTTGATTTGCATCTCCTTGATGATTAGTGAGGTTGAACATTTCTTCATGTGTCTATTGGCTGCTAGGATGTCTTCCTTTGAGAAGTGTCTGTTCATATCTTTTGGCCACTTTATAATGGGGTTGTTTGCTTTTTTCTTTTAAGCACATTTGAGTTCCTTGTAGATCCAAGATGTTAAGCCTTTGTCAGACCTGGAGTTGGCAAATACTTTTTCCCAGTCTGTAGGCTGTCTCCCTGGTCTCTTGATGGTGTCTTTGGCTTTGCAGAAGCTCGTCAGTTTAATGAGATCCCACTTATCTATCTTATCTCTTATGGCCTGTGGGTTTCAGGTTTTGTTCAGGAATTGGATGCCAGTTCCAATTTCCATAAGGGTGTGTCCTGCATTTTCTAAGGTTCTTATGGTTGGAGGTTTTACATTTCGGTCTCTGATCCATTTAGAGTTAATTTTTGTGTATGGGGATGGGATAGGGGTCTTGTTTGAGTCTTCTTGCATGTGGTCAGCCAGTTTTCCCAGCAACATTTACTGAATAGGTTCTCCTCTCCTCAGTGGTAGGTGGTGGAGGCTCTGTCGAAAATGAGTTGGTTGAGAAATTGAAGTTTAGCTTCTGGAATCTCAATTCTATTCCATTGATCTATATGCCTATTTTTGTACCAATTCCAAGCTGTTTTGATTATTGTAGCTTTATAGTAAAGTTTGAAGTCTGGTAATGTGATACCACCCGCTTTGTTTTTTTGTTGAGGATTGTTCTGGCTATTCTTGGTCGTTTGTATTTCCATATGAATTCCTGTATTGTTTTTCTAGGTCTGAGAAGAATGTTGCTGGTACTTTGATGGATATTGCATTAAATCTGTAGATTGCCTTAGGTAGGATGGACATCTTCACAATGTTGATTCTTCCAATCCATGAGCATTGGATGTTTTTCTACTTGTTTGTGTCATCTTTGATTTCTTTGAGCAGTGTTTTGTAGTTTTCATTGTAAAGGTCTTTCACGTCTCTGGTTAGGAAGATGCCAAGGTATTTCTTTTTTTGTGTGGCTATTGTGAATGGAATTGTGGTTTTTATTTGGGTTTCTGTTTGTTTATTATTGGTGTAAAGAAATGCGATTGTCTTTTGCACATTTATTTTATATCCTGAAACTCTGCCAAAGTCCTTTATCAGTGTAAGGAGGTTTTTGACAGATTCTCTTGGGTTTTCAAGGTACACGATCATGTCATCTGCAAAGAGAGATAACTTGACTTCCTCTTTTCCTATTTGGATACTCCTGATTACCTTCCCTTGTCTGATTGCTCTAGGCAGGACTTCGAATACTATATTTAACAGGAGGGGTGACAGTGGGCATCCTTGTCTTTTTCCAGTTTTCAGGGGAAATGGTTCCAATTTTTGTCCATTTAGGAGTATGCTGGCTGTGGGTTTCTCGTAGATGGCTTTTACTATTTTGAAGTATGTTCCCCGTATGCCTAGATGTTTGAGGGGTTTTATCCAGAAGGGGTGCTGGATTTTATCAAAATTTTCTGCATCTAATGATATACTCATGTGGTTTTTGTTTTGACATCTGTTGATGTATTTAACTACATTTATGGTTTTACAAATGTTGAACCAGCCTTGCACCCCAGGGATGAAGCCTACTTGGTCATGATGGATGATTTTTGAGATGTGTTGTTGAATCCGGTTCGCTAGGATCTTGTTGAGAATTTTATCATCTATGTTCATCAAATACATTGGCCTGTTGTTCTCTTTCTTTGTTGGGTCTTTACCTGGCTTGGGTATCAATGTGATGCTAGCTTCATAAAATGATTTGGTGAGAATTCCATCTTTCTCAATCGCCTGGAATACCTTCAGTAGGATTGGTATCAGCTCCTCCTTAAATGTCTTGTAGAATTCTGCTGGAAAGCCATCTGGTCCAGGACTTTTTTTGGTAGGTAGTTTTCTTATTATGTAGTCAATTCCCTTGATTGTTATTGGTCTATTTAGGGTCTCAATTTCTTCTTGTTTCAATCTAGGCAGGTTGTGTGATGTCAGAAAGTCCTCTATTTCTTAAGGTTTTCAAGTTTGTTTCCATACTAGTGTACATAGTAGTCTCTAATGATCTTTTGTATTTCTTCAGGGTCAGATGTGACTTCATCTTTTGTGTTTCTGATTGTGTTTATTTGGGCTTTTTCTCTTTTTTTCTTGGTCAGTCTAACTAGGGGATCATTGATCTTGTTTATCCTTTCGAAGAACCAGCTTTTTATTTCATTGATTTTTTTTGTATTATCTTTTTGTCTTCTATGTCCTGGATTTGGGCTTTTATTTTGGTGATCTGGATTCTTCTGCTGAAATTAGAGTTTTGGTGGTCTTGTTTTTCCAGCTTCCTTAGGTGGCTTGTTAGGCTATTAATTTGTGATCCTTCCATTTTCTTCATGTGCGTTTGTAGGGATATAAATTCCCCTCTTACTACAGCTTTCATGGTGTCTCAGAGATGATTTTGGTAAGATGTTTCTTCACTTTCATTTGTTTCCAGGTACCTTTTAATCTCTGTTTTGATTCATCATTGACCCAGGAGTTGTTTAGCATCATACTGTTTAGTGTCCATGTCTTTGTGGGTTTTGGGGGGATCTTGTTGGTGTTAATGTTTATTTTTATTCTACTGTGGTCTGAGAAGGTACATGGTAAAATTTTGGTCCTTTTAAATTTGCTTATACTTTATTTATGGCCAAATATGTGGTTGATCTTAGAGTACGTTCCGTGTGGTGATGAATAGAATGCATATTCTGTAGTCTTTGGATGGAGTGTTCTGTAGGTATCAATTATGTCCATTTGGTCAAGAGTCACATTGAGGTTTCGGATCTCATTGCCGATTTTTTGTCTTGATGATCTGTCTAGGGTTGTGAGTGGGATATTGAAGTCCCCAGCTATGATGGTGTTGGAGTCGATATCTTTTTTTAGTTTACCCAGAGGTTGTTTTATGAAAGTTGGTGCTCCTATGTTGGGTGCATATATGTTTAGGGTGGATATTTCTTGTTGATGGATTGAACCTTTTATCATTATGTAGTGGCCTTCTGTATTTTTTTTTTTATTTTTGATAGCTTAAAGGGCATTTTGTCTGAGATCACAACTCCTCCTTTCTTTTGTGTTCCGTTCGCCTGAAAATTCGTTTCCCATCCTCTTACTTTGAGTCTGTTAGTGTCCTTTCTAGTGAGGTGAGTCTCTTGAAGACAATAAATTGTTGCTTAGTGATATTTTATCCATTTTGCCATTCTATGGGTCTGGAGTTGGTTCATGTGTGTTTTTAATCTTTTGCCTGTACTCTTGTGAAGAACGTTGTTGTTCTTTTTTCCTTTTCTTCTGTGTTCAATACTTTCTTAAGTGTTTCTTGTATAGGTGGTCTGGTGGCAGCGTAGGTTCTTAGGTATTGTATATCTGGGAAAGATTTCAATTCTCCCTCACTGATGAAGCTTAGCTTGGCTGGGTAGGTTATTGTCAGTTGAAATTGTTTATCTTTTAGAACTTTGAAGATAGGGCTCCAAGCTCTTCTAGCCTGGAGGTTTTCTGTAGATAAATCTGCTGCTATTCTAATTCATCTTCCCTGGTAGGTAGTCTGATCTTTTTCTCTTGCAGCCTTTACAATTTTTTCTTGTATACTTACTTTGTTTAGGCGAATTATTATGTGTCTGGAAGTTGGTCTTCTCATTTGTTGTCTTGCAGGGGCTCTCTAAGTCTCTTGTGTTTGAATTTTTGCATCACTGATGAGATTAGGGTAGTTTTTTTGAATGTTTTCATGAAATGTTTGCTCCAGTGTGACCTCTGTTTCTCTCTCTCTGCCTCAGGAAGGCCAATTACTCTTAGGTTTGGTCTCTTGAAGTAATCATTCATTTCTTGAAGGTTTTGTTCAGTCTTTTTGAGCTTCTTTTCCATGTTTTTGACAGTTTGGGTTAGTTCTGTGTTTTGGTCTTCTTCTGCTTGCCTAATTCTGCTTTCCAGGCTTACTAGTTTGTTATTTATTTCCATCACAGTATTCTTTACTGCTGTTATTTCTGACATCAGCTCCTCCCTATTTTCCTCGATTTTTAAAATTCTCTCTATTAATGTCTTGATGTCTGGGTTTGTTTCATGTGATCAGTCATTCTGGGGGCTCTTCATTGTTTGTGTTCCGAAGTCTGTTATCTCAGTGTCTGACCTCCCAATGGTCTGTGTGAAACCTGTATTCTTCTTTTGGTTTTTCTTCATTTGTGTGGGTTTTTGTTGTTGCTGTTTTCCCTTCCCTCCACATCACCATCTTCTTTAATTCTGTTATTCAGTGGTGGAGGGTTTGTTTTTACTTCTGTTTGTTCAATCTCCTATTCTTCTTTATGTATGAATTCTTATTTTGTTCAATTCTGGATTTGCACTGTAGGTTGGGGGTGTTCCTTTTTGCAGTTTTGAGATTTACTTAAGGGTGAGCTGTGATTCAAAATCTATCTGCAGGTCCTGGTATCCGCCGACAGGTGTATGAATAACCTGAAACCGACTTCCCACTGCCTTGGAATCTGTCTGTGCAGTGGGGTTATAGGTTACTCCCTGAAATAAAATGCGCTTAACAGAGGGAAGAGAATGGAGCAGGCAGTGGGGGGAAAAGGTGGGTGGAGAGAGAGAGGGGTAAGGGTGAAAACAGACGAGTGTACCAACAAATGGAGAGAGAGACAAAAATTGAAACATATAAAAACAATAGACCATGGCTACAAACTAACTCCCATGCAAAAAAACCTAAAACATACAATGTTACTAACGTACAAGCTTACCAACCTCCTTATTGGTGTGCTATTCCTCTATACAAAGATATGGTTTACAGAGAGAAGAAAAGAAGGGAAGAGAAGGAGGAAAAAAAGAGGGGCAAAACAGAAGGAATAGAATCGAGTCAGTAGACTTACAGAAACAATCAAGCACACTCTGAGACTTTTCGTTTAAGTCGAATGTCCTGTCAGCTCTGATTTCTAGCTGTCTTTTCAGGCTGGTAAGTTTGTTCACAGTTAAGACCAGTTGCCCCTGACCTGTAGTGAAGAGCAGTTCAGATCATCACTCAGTGCACGACTGCCCCATTCACCACTCAGATCTGGCCTGTGTCTGTCAGGCTTCCATTTTTCCCCTTTTGGTGTTGTTACCTTGAATCGCCAGCAGGTGGCGATATCCCTCGCTCCAGACGATCTTTATCTCAGTTACTCACCCGCCCCTAAAGGGAGGAAGATGTAGCCTTAAAGCACAGGGGAGGAGACCCACGGCCTGGCAGGACGTCACGGTGGTAGTAGACCTCAGCAGATCTTGCTCGCAGAGGCTTCAAGGTCTGAAGTCATGGATCGTCTCAGGCACAGGTTGTGCGATGTGTAATGGCTGCCTTGGCGGCAGCAGCTGCAGCTCACCTCAGGCACTGACAGTGCGATGTGGAATCGTATCCTGCATTTTCTAAGGCTCTTATAGTTTGAGGTTTTACATTTAGGTCTCTGACCCATTTAGAGTTGATTTCTGTGTATGGGATAGGTAGGGGTCCTGTTTCAATCTTCTGCATGTGGTCAGCCAGTTTTCCCAGCACCATTTACTGACTAGGTTCTTCTCTCCCCAATGGTTGGTGGTGGAGGCTTTGTCGAAGATGAGTTGGTTGAGAAATTGAGATTTTGCTTCTGGAATCTCAATTCTATTCCATTGGTCTATATGCCTGTTCTTGTACCAAAGTTTGTTCTTTCTTTCTTTCTTTCTTTCTTTCTTTCTTTCTTTCTTTCTTTCTTTCTTTCTTTCTTTCTTTCTTTCTTCTTCTCTCTCTCTCTCTCTTTCCTTCCTTCCCTCCCCCTTCCCTCCCTCCCTCTCTCTCTTTCTTTCTCTTTCTTTTTTTTCCTGATACAGAGTCTTGCTTTTTCACCCAGTGGCACAAGTGACCCCACTGGCCCTTTGGGCATTTGGCTATTTTTAAATTTTTTAAAATTTTTATTTTAAAGATGAGGTCTCATTATGTTGCCCAGGCTGGTCTTGAGATCTTAGCCTCATACAGTCCTCTCACCCCAGTCTCTCAAAGTGCTGGAATTATAGGCATGAGTCACCAGGCCTGACTTTGCCAGTATTTTTCTAAGAATATGTTAAGTTCTTATTCTCCCACTTTAAAACTTTTTTCTTTTTAAAGATTAATATTATTTAACACTATCAACCACATCATTTTCCACATTACTTCTTTAGGAGTTTTAAAACGTTGTGGTTAGCGACACTGATATATTGTCTGAAACGTAACTCACCAGGACATGTAGATTAATTATATTTATCTTAGAAAATATGCTGCTTAAATTCCTTCTTCTTCCTCTCCCCTTTTCCTTAATCCTTCTCTTATCATTTCCCCTCTCTGAGCACTTAGGCCTATTAGAATCAATGACCTCCTTCCCATTTGTCTCCATTCAGTATTGAATTAACACAATTTTCTAGGTGCTACCTTCAGGAACTCACCCTTTAGCAGGGAAGGCAGAATGTACACAAATTCCATCATAAAACACATTAAGTGTTTAAATGTTACAAGAGTTAAAGAAATGTGTTCGATAGGCCTTCATTAAGGAGAGCTGATTCCTGACTGAGCGATCATAACAGCAATTAATATCTTGTACTCCGTGTTTCTAGAAAGCACAGTTGGGAAACAAAAGAGAATGGACAAGGTTGTAGAGGAGGGTGAAGCCAAAATCTGGAGGGTCTTGAAGGTCAGACTAAGGACTGGATATCACCAGCATATCCATTCTGTGCTTTGGATGAGTCTAATATTGTGTTGGAACATGGCTATCATATGAAAACAGGAGCCACTGAGTTAACTAGATTTGAATGGGGGAAAGGATAGAATCTGGGTTGAGCCACGGGCAGAGCAAGAGGTGCTTCCTCTTCCAAGCAGTTATCTCCTAAGTGCTCGGGCCAATGGACAGAACAGCCTGTGAGAAGGCAGGTGAAGTTCATCAAGGCTACACCAGTCACAGAGCCGGGAGCCAGAGCAGAGATTCAGGTAGGCTGATGCTTGCCCAGTTTCAGAAGCAAGGCCTATCTTTACATCTCTAGGCTTTGCCCCTATTTCTTTCTTCTACATTCACCGTCAATTCTGCTTCCTTCCTGGCCTTTTTTCTCTCATCTTTTCTCTACTCTTCTTTAATACCCCATGTATTATTTTGCCCTCTGCTCTTCCCTCTTTAGCTACCCTCAGCTCAACATGAGAGCTCTTTCCCCTCTGTGTCATCCTCTTCCCATAGACCAACTCTGTCCTGGGTAGTTTTCTCTTTTTCTTCTTTTCTGGTCCATGAAATGGGGTAGCATTTTCCACTATTAGGATGTGCGTTCACAGTTCTGGGGACTTCTTTTGAACTACTTTCCTATTCTTGCTCTAAAATTTCTGTCAATAGCTTTAGCCTCATTCTTGACTTTAGTAATTGCTATTCGCTTTCAGGTTTTGCTAATCTCTGTGTTGTGCAAATTGTGATATGTTCTTAGCGTATGCCCACTTGTTTCTGTAGCTTTCACTAGCTGAATTGTCTTGCTGTTCTCCACATGCGATAAGTGCAACCAAAGGCAATATCGGTTTGCTAAACTCCAAAGCAGTGGTTCTCTATCTGGTGATTTTGTCTCCCAGTGGACATTTGACAAAGTCTGGAGACAGTTTTGGTTGTTACAACTAGGTCAGGGGAAGTATGCTGGTGCCTAACAGGTAGAGGTCAAGGATCTGTGAAAAATCCTATAACTCACAAGACAGTTCTCACTCTAAAAAGATTGTCCGGTGCAATGTGTAAACATTGCTGAGACTGAGAAACTGTCATCCAAAGGTGTTTATCTTGGAGCTTGCATCTAGGGTAGATATGTAAATAGTAAGAGGATTAATTCAAACCACATTAAATTGCAATCAATTAGGAGAAATAATGGGCGAATCTTGAGATTGCACATGCACCTGCTTCAATATCAACAAAAATAATTATTTGTGCTCTCCTGAGTAATCATTTTCACTTATAAAAACTTACATTCATTAGATCTCACCACCTCTCCCAACAACCCTGTGCATTTGATATTGGAGAGTTTGTGAATACAAAGACACTGAGGCAGAGAGAATAAAAGATTCTCCAAAGGATCCCAGACAAACAGATTTATGGATTTTTATCCAAGGCAAACTACAACAACAACAACAAACCCACAGGGCTGTTCACACAGTTTAACTGGAGCTATCACGGCAAAAAATAAGGGCAGAAACCAATGCTGCTGTCACAAAGAAATGATTCTCCCCATACTCTTTTTGGTATTTAAAAATAGGAGAGAAAACCCCATTGCTTGAATCTGAAATAATGCTTGCCGCTTCGTGAATGCTCTTACAGTGCATTGCTTTCTAAACAAATTGGCCCTTGTCTACAAAGTTTTCTTTTTTGTGCTCTTGCAAATTCGCTTTTAATGGTTTGCATGGCATATTGCATTGAGCTATAATGAAGCACTCTACAAGTCACCACACACCAGTCAAAATGAATCTCGTGGATAAGAAAACGCCAGAACATTAATAGGTTTTAATGGAAGGCAAGCAAATCTATTGAGCCATCACCATGTGCTATTTAGAAATCTAAATGTCATGAAATTTTTAGCAGTTTTTCCTTGCTTTCAAATCAGTTTTGGTCCAGAGACAGCCAAGTAAGGACCAGAAGGGAAAAATCTCAAATGCTTATTACTGCCCAGGAGCACACCTTGAGGAGTTTTCCAGCATCCATCCAGGCAAAACAAATAAATAACTGATGAAACACAAGAAGAACTGACAGCTGAGTCAGACAGGCATCTGAGCAGTCTGTAAGTGTGGCAGACATCTTGTGTATATTTGATCCTATTTTCAATATCTTGGGTAGAAAAGGGATGTTGAAATCTGAAGATCTCTGTTACATGGGTTTTCCCCTTAGGTTTTCATTTAGGTGGAAAGCAGCGTTTGTATAATCTACTTTATTGCACTGATCCTAGCCAGTTTACTGAGTGATATTTAATTGCTATACTCAATTTTTTTTTTTGAGTCAGAGTCTCACTCTGTGGCACACTGCTCACGGCCACCGCAGCCTTGACCTGCTGGACTCAGGTGATCCTTCCGCCTCAGCCTTCCAAGTAGCTGGAAATACAGGCACATGCTACCACACCCAGCTGATTTTTTATTTATGGTAGAGACGAGGTCTCACCAGTTGTCCAGGCTGATTTTGAACCCCTGGGCTCAGGCAATCCTCTTGCCATGGCCTCCCAAAGTGCTGGGATTACAGGTTTGAACCACTGCATCCAGCAATACTCAATTTTAAATTTCATCTTGCACAGTACCTTGGCAGCTTTTGATAGATGCTTAGCTATTCAGAAAATAACAGTCTCTGGACGTTATAGTAAAATAAAATTGTTTTTAAACTGATGAGACTTTCTGCTTATGTGGGAATCTGGAGGTGTATTTTGAATTTCCCTCCTCTGGCAGGTGAATGGCAATGAAATGCAGAGGTAGACTCAGATTCTCACCTTCAGGGCCTTTGGGCCACAGGTTGCTGGCCTGATTTCAAGCTTCTTGTAGATATGTGAACTGCTGTAATAACTACTGAGATGCTCCTGACACTTGAGATGGGGTCTTTTCCCTCTCTTATGGAATGCAAAATATGTCCCTCTTTGCAGTGTAACAAATTCAATTAAGCAAAATTATAAAAATTTTGGGGCCCTGAAGAAAAAGAAATCTTAAAATTTAGTCATATTTTCAAGTTTACATTGAGATATCTTTGCAAAGTTTGCTATGTGCAGGACATGATTCCAAAGGCTTTACACCTTTAGTACTCATAAAACCTTATGAAGTAAGCACTGTTATCATTTTTGTTTTAAGTGAGGAAATGGAGGCATGAAGAGGTTAAGTAATTTTTCTGAGGTCACACAGCTCGTAAGTTAATTTGAATCCAGGCAGTCTGTATTTGGAGCCTTTGTGTGTTCCCGACTACTGTGCTAGACAACTTTTAAAAGCAAGTAGCATAAATATACTCATTTAATACTGAATTGCAGAAATTGTGTACCTCTTCTGTTGTATTTGCTTATTCTCTAAGTGCATGCATAACTTGCAGCTACTCACAGAAAAAGTCTGATGGGTCAGAAAAAAATTTGATCCCTATCAAGTGCACTCCATGACACCTATATAAGGAGACTGTTTGTTCTACTAACACTTTATGGAAAATTTTAACTGTAGATGAGTCTTAGACCATAACCAGTACTTCTGCTACCCTGCAACATGGGTGGCAGAGTCAGAATAAAGAGTAAAGCAATGTTGAATGTGTCTTTCCTAAGACCTACTAGGTTATAAACGTGGTACAGTCACCAGTAGTCCCATTGGAAGATCCTCATCTTATCGCTTTGGAAAGTAGAGGAATGGAAGAAAGAAGATATGATTCAGAAGGCCTAGGATATTGCTTCTCACATTTTAATGTGAGAATCTTCCAGAGATCTTGCTAAAATGCAGATTATTTTTGTAGGTCTAGGGTTGGGCCAGAAATTCTGAATTTCTAACCAACTTTTAGATTGCTGATGCTGTTGGTCTGTAGACCATATTTTGGGGGCAAGGATCTAAAATCCACCAGCAGCATCACCATCATCTGGAATCTTGTTAGAAGTGAAGACACTTGGGTTCTACTCCAAGCCTACTGAATCAGAATCTACAATTTAACAAAATATGCAAATGATTTATATCACTTTAATTGTTTGAGAAACAATCTTCTAAAATATTCTTCAAACCATAAAGACACACATAAATCATTAAGTACACTTGTAGATGAATTGGCCATGGTGGAAAGGAAGACAGTACTAAAAGTTTCATTCAAGTTTTTCTTTTTTTAGATTAATTTTAAAGATGTGGTTACAATTCAGGGTTAGGCATACAAATGTTCATTATGCAGGTACCCTTGTTGATGAGGTATGACCCCCACCACCCCATCAGATTCCCACTACTGCCAATCCCGCATTTCTGCTCTACCCTGGCAGTTTCCCGCTCCAGTCAATCTTTTTCTTATAGTATGACAATAATTGTTCAAGGTCCACTTATGAGTAAGAGCATGGAATTCTCAGTTCTTTGTTTCTGTGATAGATCGCTCAGTATTATAGACTCTAAGTCCATCCAGGTGAAGTTCAAGTTTTTCAAATATCTTTTTTCTTCGTGATCACTTCAATAGCCAAAACAAGTCTCTGGAACGCCTCATTCAAAGCTCATTTGTAAAACTTTGGAGAATCTTTTCATTTTAGAGGAGTTACTCAGCTTAAGTTGTTTCTCCTTTAGGATGTGCCTATAACACAACCACTTGAACATTTATAGTTTGGAAGAATAACAAGAGTCTCACTGATATCTTTATGTCTGGATGGCAGAGTCAACTGCAGAATGCACTGTGGCACTGTCAGCCCAGACTAAGGATGTCAGCCCAGAGAGGCCATGAGGCTTGCACCCAACTCCAATGCCTCCTGCACTAGTACCCAGGCACTGCCCAGTGCCTCTGACCAGGCAGAGGAAGGCAGATCTAACCTCTTCCTTCAATATGACCAACTGCTGGCCTAGGTGACGGTGGTTGTGAGGCAGGTTTGGCGAGGGTGAGGCTGGTTTGGCTGGGCTACAAGGAGACAGGAAACAGCAGGGACTGAGAGCTCATCCCAGGGAGGTGGAGAGTTGGCAGGATCATACCAAGGTTTCAAATCCACCAAATATGTAGATTTTTAAATTCTACCTCAAAGTATGGAAACAGAACTTCTGGGGATGGGGCCCAGAAACCTGCAGTATTTTATTTTTTTATTAGTGTCTCTCATGGTTCTGGGGCTTGACCAGATGGTTCTTTTTTTTTTTAAGTTGGAATCTCACTCTGTCGCCCAGATTGGAGTGCAGTGGCACGCTCCCAGCCACCGCAGCCTCGACCTGCTGGGCTCCGGTGATCCTTCCGCCTCAGCCTTCCAAGCAGCCAGAACTACAGGCGCACGCCACTATGCCCAGCTAATTTTTGATTTATTGTAGAAACGAGGTCTTGCCAAGTTGCCCGGGTGGGTCTCGAACCCGCGGGCTCAGGCAATTCACTCTCCTCAGCCTCCCAAAGTGCTGGGATTACAGGCTGAGCCACCGAGCCCGGCCAACCTGCAGATCTGGTGTTTCTGAGGCAGGGCAAAGTTTGAGGACCACTGATTTAATGGCTCTGAAGTTTTGACTGGAAAAATAGTTTTTGTTTTTAATTACAAATTATTGTTGTAGAATTCCCAGCAATTATTTGGAGGAGACGGTGGCCTTGTATTGCAGGCCACATAAGTATTCCCTACTCTTGTATGTTTTCTTCTGGTAGGAAAGATCTGTTTCAGCAGTTGCTGAGTAGAAAACTTGAGTTGCAGTGCTCCTAATAGCCTCTTGGAGATGGTGGGAAGGCTTATACATTAAAGTAAATTAGAGTATGGGTTAGGAAGACAGAACCTTAGTATGGTAGCTTTCTGTTGGGCCCCAAGAGACACCAGTTCAAATCCTAGCTCTCTTTCTAATTAGTGGTGAATCCTCGGGGGAATTATTTACTTTCTCTGATCCTACTGGGATCAGCTATAAAGTGAAGAGAATAATAAGTGATACTTCATAGAGTCCTTATGAGGTTTGACTGAATTAATGAGTCCTTATCGTTTAATAGTCTCATTCAACAAATGTAGTATTATTTAAGAAATAAAATTATTGTGCAGTGACCTGATCATATGATGCAGTTATATAAACTTATGAATTTTATTGATTATTATTTGATATAAATGAAAACATCTTATTTGCATACAAATAAATATATATACACATGTAACTAATAACAATTCTGTTATGGTAAATTCTTTATTTTTGGTATTTTTTAATGTGCTCTATCATAGTTGTATGTATTTTGGCATATGTGTGATATTTTGATACATATATACAATATATAATGATAAAATCAGGGTAATTGGGATATCTATCACTTCAGGCATTTATATTTTCTTTGTTTTAGAAACATTCCAATTCTTCTAGTTATTTTGAAATATACAATAAATTATTGCTAATTATATTTTCCTACTGTACTATCAAATACTAGAACTTATTCTTTCCATCTAACTGTATTTTGTGCCCATTTAACCAACTTCCTTTCACCCTTCCTCTCCATTCTCTTCCTATCTTCTGGTATCTATCATTTTACCTTGTACCTCCATGAGATGCACTTTTTTTTTAGCTCCCATGTATAAGTGAGAACTTGTGATGTTTGTCTTTCTATGCTTGGGTTAACTTCACTTCTTTTCTTCCTGGAGGGTTTCCAGGAATTCTACCTGGCCCACTGAAGGTTTAAGTTTTCTTCTTTCTGGACAGACCAGAATCAGTTGTTCCCCAGCATTAGCTTTGTTTTGTGCTGAGCATACATTACTGGAATTTCATAGGCTTTCTTTCCCTTAGCACTCATATACTTTCTAAATCAATGACTTGCAAAGTAAAAAGGACTCCCTCAAGTAAATATTTGCTGGGCAAGTTTATCTTGCCCTGCTTTCTGAGCAGAGGCAAAGGTTCCCCTTAAGCCTGGTGTTGAGGAGGATGGTGGTATATTGATTTGCTGTCTGCCGCTTGCTCCATCTTCTGTCAGTTATAGGGAGAATAGAATTATTCTTTCTCAGATATGTGGGCCTTTCTTTGTGTTTGGGTCTAAAAACCATCTTCAGACTAATTGTATTCATCTTATTGAATAATGAATGGAGAGCAAGGTCTGTGTGGCTCTGAATACAAGCTAACTCGAGTGTCAGTTAAATATCAAGGCCAACGGGTTTTTTCTGCAAACATGCACTGGTGTTTGGTTCGTCAAAAACCAACCAAAGGAAAGCAAAAACCCAAACCAAAAAAAAAAAAACCAAAAACAAAAAACTGAATCCCAAACAATTTAACAGCAAAATAATACTCTCTTTAGGGACTTTGGGTCCCAGGTGGCATTCATCTGGATGCCTTTGGTGCAGCAGAACTCTAATGCTCAGGGCTGAAATCACATATGTTCCAATCTCCCTGGTATCGATTTCCTTCACTCTGATTTAGTGTGGGGCCTTTTGGCATCTCTCTGCTACCTCTGGCAGTTGAATGTTGGCCCCAAAGGGCTTTATTTAATGAAAACTTAGGCTTCTGCTGTGAGAAAGCTGCCTTAGGAATTGACGTTCTTATCCCGATGGAGAAAACATCAAGACAAGAGTCATGTGCTGTGCAGGGGAGAAGATGATGACATGAAACCCCCACCAAGGTATGTTTTAAAGAGAAGAGGGAGCAGCAACCTTCAAATGACTGTCAGGAATTAATAGCTGTTATTACTGAAAGGTACAGTACTTACATGAAATATGTACAGAAATTTCCCTGGGAGAAGGAATCAGAAGAGGAGGGGAGCTACACACTAGAATTCTGAAGAAAATTGGTTACAGACAACCACGGCCTTTGGGAAGAGTTAAACATTTCAAAAATAAACTTTACTGGCTGGGCATGTGGTGGCTCACACCTGTAACAGCAGTACTTTGGGAGGCAGAGGTGAGAGGATTGCCTGCGCTCAGGAGTTCAAGATCAGCCTGGTCAACTTGGCAGGACCTCATCTCTATAATAAATAAAAAAATTAGCTGGGTGTGGAGGTGTGTACCTGTAGCTTCAGATACTTGGAAGACTGAGGCAGAAGGACCTCCTGAGCTCAGCAGGTCAAGGCTGTGGTAGCACTGTGCATGCCACTACACTCCAAACTGGGCAACAGAGTAAGACTCCAACCAAAACCAAAACCAAAACAAAAACAAAAAAGTACTTTGTTTTAGATTTACAGAAAAATTGTGAAGATTGTGCAGAAAGTTCCCATATGCCCCTCACCAAGTTTCCCTCACTAGTACTGTCATTAGTAATATGACTCCAAATTACTATTAACCTAAGTCCATACATTATTCAGATTTCCTTCATTTTTACCTTTTTTTCCTGTTCCAGGATTCTGTCCATATTACATTTAGTTCTCTTGTCTCCCTAGCCTCCTCTGGACTGTGAGTTTCCCAATCTTTCCTTATTTTTTATATCCTTGACAACTTTGAGAAATACTGGTCAGGTCTTTAGTCAAATTTCCCTCACTTGGGGGTACAGGATTAGTCTCCTGTTTTTCTCAGGATAAGACTAGACTTACGTGTTTTTGTGAGAAAGATCATGCAAGTAAAAAACTATTTCCATCACATCATTTCGAGGTTCATACTATCCACATGACTTATAACTGCTGATGGAACAGAAATATTTTTAATGGGAAAGGGTCTGACTGAATTGCAGCAGGTACAGAGTGTTGGAAATTAAGAAAATTTTACCCCTAAATTTGGCATATTTCAGCACAAATGAAAAGGGACACTTTAACAGATCATCAATATTAATGAACCACATCAGTATATATTGGATGGCGATTTTTACCAAGAAAAGAAAGTTAGTGTTGCTTCTCACAAAGGAAATGAGAAAAAAAAGTGAAGACAAGGGATAAAAAAAGAAACAGATTTAACCCCAGTTCTAGTTGCCTACTAACTGATTTTCACTGAGATAGCCCACGAAAAGATCTCACCCTTGTGTACAAGCAAATCTTGAAATCATAAATGGAGAACTGACAGACCACACCCACTCAGAAATGAATCATTAAATAAGAGAGGCATAGAAGTTTTTCAGAAGAGTTGTGAATCTTCCAGGGTTTATATTTTCAGGAATTAGCTAGATAGTAATCTGCTTCTCTGTGGCCCACCTGCCCAATAAGGTATTGATTTTTATAGGAACTTTAAAAAATTTCAGGACAAAGTTAGGATAATCACACATTTTGTGCTTTCCTTAAATAAATCCTTCACTTTGTGTCAAGGACTTTGTGCGGTTTGTACAAGCCTTATACTTTTAAGCCCTCATGCCTCTGACATCATGTCTTTAATTACTTTAGTAAGACTAGACCATGCTTACCATGAATGGAACTCCAAAGCTACCCACTCCAGTAGATGGAGTAAGAATAAGTGTGAAGGACTAAATTGCATTCCTGATGATGATGGCAGACAACTTTCCAGGTTGTTGAAAGTCCTAGGTAGACACTTTCCATTTGGGGTGTTTGGAATAAGAACCTGAAAGGAAGTGTGTTAGTTTGCTAGAGCTGCCATAACAAAGTACCATAACTTAACAGAAATTTATTTTCTTACAGACCTGGATGCTAGAAGTCTAAAATTAAGGTGTGTCAATAGGGTTGGTTCCTTCAGAGGCCTCTCTCCTTGGCTTATAGATGGCCATCCTTTCACTATGCCTTCACATGGGTCTTTTCTCTGTGTGTATCTATGCCCTAATAACTTCTTATAAGGACACCAGTCGGATTGAACTAGAGCCCTCTAATAACCTCATGTGACCTTGATTATCTTTTAAAGGGTTCTTTCTCCAAATACAGTCACATTCTGAGGTACTGGGGACTAGGGCTTCTACATACACTTTTCAGGGATCACAATTCAGTCTGTAACAGGAAGTATAAAGGATTTGGTAAAATGGGTGTATCCTTCCCTCCAGACCTGGGTTCCCAGGAATCTAGGATGACTGACATTTGTTGCTGACTCTTGGCCAGGCTATTTCAGGGTGTTATAACAATGGAGAAGAAATGTGAGAGGGAGCATGTCATGTGGGGAGAAGCTACGCTGTGTAATATGGCGTTGTCAGGAGCCCATTTCTGGGTGGTGTTTGCACAGCTGTTCTGTCCTTGTCCTAATAGGCAGCCTGAAGGATAATCTCCTGGTGAATTTTCACCTGTTTCCTTTGCATCTGCCTCATAAGTGATAGTTTCATTCCTGCACTTTAAAAAATGCATTGATCAGAATGCTGATTTATTAATTTACAATGAGAGATACAGTCATCAAGTGGACTGGATGCTCTAGTTCCTTGTCTAGCATGTACTTTTCTTGAAGGCAAGTCTAAGCGGGAAGCCAAATTGTCATTAGAGGGTGGCATGGTGAGCATGGAATCAGGCCAGGTGAGTTGATTCTGAGATTTGCCATTCCTGTGCTTTTTTATTCTTTGGGCCAAGCAGTGCTGAGCAGCACAGATTGGCAGCATGAGGCTGACGACCTTTTCCTTTGCTGTTCCCTCTGACTTGCTTTTGTCCTCTCTGATGAACTAATCAAACAAGACCCACCTCAACCGTTCCCTCCTCTGAAAAGCCCTACTCAGTTTTCCCATAGAGAAGAGGTCTCTCTTCTTCCTTACCTCTGTACTCTTTACGGTAAGTATTTCCGCGTGCTGGGTTGTGGATATTTATTTACTCACCTGTCTTCTCCACTGAACTCTGAGAAACTTGAGTGAAGAGACTTTATTGTGTTGATTGTATGCAGTACACAGCAAGCCGTCAGTGTTCAATAACTACTCAACTGATGAATGAAAGTAATAATTGTGATAATTTACGTTAGTGGAGCGTTGCATATATATATATATATATATTTGCTTTATTTATTTATTTATTTATTTTGAGTTGGAGTCTCACTCTGTCGCTCAGACTGGAGTGCAGTGGCCGCTCCCGGCCACCGCAGCCTCGACCTGTCAGGCTCCAGAGATCCTTCCGCCTCAGCCTTCCGAGTAGCTGGAATTACAGGTGCGCGTTACCACGCCCGGCTGATTTTTGATTTATTGTAGAGATGAGGTCTCGCCAAGTTGCCCAGGCAGGTCTCGAACCCGCGGGCTCAGGCAATCCACTCACCTCAGCCTCCCAAGGCGCGGGATTACAGGCTGAGCCACCGAGCCTGGCAGATATTTGCTTTATTTTTAAAACACTTTCCAGTAAGTTGTTCATAAGGCATGATCTTATATGACACTAATAGCTATGAGGTGAGACAGGCAGGCAGGTACCAGTATCAGATGAAAACACACTTAAGAGGTTAAGTGATTTGTCAGCTCTCAATTAATGCACTTTCCACCATACTTATTTGTCTCTGGGACTGAATCTTCCCTCCTTTCTGTTCTCCCTATTCTTGCCCCGTGGGTCTCTAATCACTGCTTGAATCTTCTTACATCCTCAGTTTCCCTCTTTGACCTCCACTAGGAGCCCACAGCTCTCCTTCGTGTTCTCTTTCTGAAGGGATCTTTCCAGCCCTGTCTTGCCAGGGAGACTTCTGTATTGCAAAATCCTTTTCTCCCCTCTTCTGAGCACCCATTCCCTCCTCAAACATTTTCCTCCTAATTTCCAAATCAAACTCCATTCCCTCAGAAACTTAGTCTTCAGAAGAAAGTAATGTATTAAACTTGATTTACACGAAGATGTTAATAATCTCTTAGGGGTATTTGTGTTTTAGAATTTAGGGCATAAATTCCTTATAACAATGTTCTAGAAGCTGGCTACATCTTACCGTGTTGTCATTTCTCTCTCCCTTTTCATATGCACACGTGTGTTCAGAGCCTTTAGAAGTTATTTTTACAATTTTTGTTAAAAGAAATTTCTAAACCTTGAAGTCCAGATGCTACCCTAAATGCGTTCTTCAGACAGACCATCAGCAACTAGTCATTATAACCTTTGGGGAGATACAGAGAAGTCATTAGCTTCTGGGGCCCAGAGAACAAATCTCAAGGACCTTTTCATATCTTCTAATTAAATACTTTCTGCAGCTTGCAGATAAACATGCTGATCTGACAGTGAGTTAAGGAGATTTATCAGCATTTGTGCACCTGCAGTGTTACACTGAAAGACATGACTTCATTAAAACTCACCCAGTTTTTGAGAACAATGAGGACTAGTGGTAGGTGTTAAAAAGAAAGACACTACTAGATGGTGGTTTTAAGCTCATCTTTGAAGGGATGAGCTCATTCTATCCGACATGTCCAGCTGTGCAAACAGCAGCACCGAGTGAACTGCAGTTAGCTGTACTAATACATAGAATTAGAACAGAGGCTGGGCCACATACAAATGATGTGAATGCTTCATATACTTGAACACTATGAATGCTGCACAGAGGGGGAATAAGAGCCCCAGAAGTGACAGAAGATATTTTGCTAGCCGTCTTAAAAGAAGATAGTATTTTCAAGCCCTTCTAGGAACAATTTCTCTAGCCAGTGACTTTCTGCCTTTTGAGGCCAATGTTTCCCAGGATGAAAAAACTATAAAAAACATCAGTCTCTCAAAAAAATCCACAGGGAAATTGCAAAGGTTGCCACAGTTATCATTGTTCTCCTATAAAATATCCAAATGAGATTATGTGAGGGTGTTTGTGTGTGTGTGTGTGTGTGTGTGTGTGTGTGTGTGTGTGTACTTGGATTTCATCTGCAATAACATCTCAGGCTACAGAATAGGTGGGTGAAGTGGTCTGGGTGGGCATTAGCAGTGAGACACCAAGACTTTGAGCAACGGGTAGCCAGGGTTTAGGCTAGAAGACCTAGTCATAAAGGTACTAGAAAGCGGGTCAAAATCAGGAGAAATCAGATTCTAGAAGGCTTGGCAATACATAGTAGAGTCTGGGAGCAAGCCAGACCTTGCTACTGTGCCACCTTCATCTGAGAAAATGTTAGTGTGACTGGATTCTTTATATGTTTCCTATCCTTAGTGAGAACTGTGGGTAGTCTGGGTGGAGCTGAACCGAGTCCCTTCGTGGCCAGATGGAAGAATCCAGTGGGAGGAAAACCAGCAAGTCCTGAACATCTGTAGACCCATCCCCAATCCTCGTGCCACTGCTGTAAAAACTGATGAATAAAGAATCCCATAAGACCCTCTTTCTTATTTCCTTAAGACCTCTAAATTCTAGTTATCTTTGAAACTTTTCTGAGTAGTGAAAAAAATATATAGGTTGATTTCTCTACTAGTCTTTATCATTGAATATCATAGGTTCCACCCATGTGAAGTCTAGGACCTTAACCAACTGAATCAGTTTGAGAAGTAGCCTGACACACCACACTAACAAATTTGACTTAGGCAGTCAGAAAAGCCTTTTGTACAATATATGTAAATGATTCTAGAAGATCAGGAGTACTTCTGAAAATTTCACTGCTGTCCAAAATTACACTTTTCGGTTCGAGACCTGCCTGGGCAACTTGGCGAGACCTCATCTCTACAATAAATCAAAATGAGCTGGGCGTGGTAGCACGCACCTGTAGTTCCAGCTACTTGGAAGGCTGAGGCGGAAGGATCGCCGGAGCCCAGCAGGTCGGGGCTGCGGTGGCCTGGACCGGCCACTGCACTCCAGTCTGGGTGACAGAGTGAGACTCCAACTATAAATAAATAAATAAAATAAAATAAAATAAAATTACACTTTTCCTTATTTTAGTCATGTTTTACAAAACTTATACTCTTTGTCCTTTGGCATATATGGCAAGAGCTAAAACAATCTTTTTTTTTTTTTTTTTTGAGTTGGAGTCTCACTCTGTCGCCCAGACTGGAGTGCAGTGGCCGCTCCCGGCCACCACAACCTCGACCTGCTGGGCTCCGGCGATCCTTCCACCTCAGCCTTCCAAGTAGCCGGAATTACAGGCATGCGCTACCACGCCCGACTGATTTTTTTAATTTATTGTAGAGATGAGGTCTTGCTGCCCAGGCGGGTCTCGAACCCGCGGACTCAAGCAATCCACTCACCTCAGCCTCCCAAAGGCGCGGGATTACAGGCTGAGCCACCGGACCCAGCTTAAAACAATCTTTTTAAAAGAAAGTTTACTTGGTCAAGATGTGAATATGAGACAGAGTCAGAAATTAGGTAAAAGATACAATTCCATGTTGTAAATCATCACAGAAACATGATTTTTTTAGAAACATGAGTCGATTTTCTTGTGGAACCACATGAATGTATATTTGGCTTGGTGCCTCTAGATAAACCTCAAACTCCTTTAAGAACGTTATTTGCTTCTTTGAAATCCCCCATCAACCTAACACAATACTCTACATGGTAAATGTCCACATTTAATCACTAAACTTGTAAATAGAAATGTAGAACACACATAGCTAACACAATAGGTAAATACGCTCATGAATTTCCCCCAAACCATACCATACTTAGTCAACTCCCTTGGCAATAATCCAGGTTTGTCCATTTCATGCCTTGCAAGTGATTAGAGCTCAGGATTTATTGGCATGTTAGTCGATAAGTTACTGAAGTTAATCTTCAGTTAATGAGTCTTCAGTAAAGGAGATACACAGATGACAAGTGTTCAATTTTCAGAAATCTCTTGCCCACTCTGTCTCCCTAATTATTGGGGTAATGTATAAACTCCTCCTCCAAACCCTTCAGCCAGCACCTTTGAATGTTCAGTCTTTTAAAGATGTTCTCATTAGAGTCAATAATTCACCATGGCATATTATATAGGATTCTGAATATCTATAAAGATATTCTTTCATGTTGTACATCCTGGGGTTCTCAAATAATTAACTTGACTAGCTATAAAGAACAATACCTTCTATTATTACTAGTAAAAATGTACCATCCACAGAGACAAGTGTATGGACGTGGCTGGAAGACCAGCTCCACAGGAGAATTTCTCCAGAGGATTTTAATGTGGGAGACAGGTAGTTCTCTTGTTAGACCTGCATAAAAACATAAAATAAAAGTGTAATTGTGGCTTGGAATATTTTATTTGGGAATTTTCTTTTTTCTTCTAAGTTTTAAGAATAAAATAACTCTTACAAATATTTATTTAGTGTCATTAAAAGCTGCTGCTTGAAACAAAGCATTCCAAAAACATAATACCAAGACCCAGGATAAAGTCCTAAGGTCTGTCTCTCCCATTGATTTAGAAATGTTCAGGTTTTAAAATAGATGTTTGTGTGAAAGTTAGTTTTTAGTTAATTCATATTAATGAAGGCCATTCATATCCCAATTTAGCTACCAAAAAAGGGATAATAATATGAATATTAACGTTCTAATCATTGCTAAGTAAAACTACAGACTTCAATTTAATTTGTAGCAAATCAATAGCAATTTAGATAAATTTTATTTCGTTTTTATTTTTAAAATGTGGGGTATGGCCAGGCTCGGTGGCTCAGCCTGTAATCCCGCACCTTTGGGAGGCTGAGGTGAGTGGATTGCCTGAGCCTGTGAGTTCGAGACCCACCTGGGCAACTTGGTGAGACCTCATCTCTACAGTAAATAAAAAAATCAGCCGGGCGTAGTAGCGCATGCCTGTAATTCCGGCTACTTGGAAGGCTGAGGCGGAAGGATTGCCAGAGCCTAGCAAGTCGAGACTGCGGTGACCGGGAGCGGCCAGTCTGGGCAACCGAGTGAGACTCCAACTCAAAAAAAAAAATGTGGGGTATAATTCAGGGTTAGGCACATACTTGGTCATTGTACAGGTTAAGTGTGGGTACACTTATTGATGTTACGGGCTTCCCCCTCCCTGGCAGGGTCCTATTACTGTCAATCCCTTTCTTATAGTATTATGATAAATGTTCAGGGTCCACTTACGAGTGTGTACATATGGTACTCAGATCTTTATTTCTGTGATAAATCACTGAGTATTACAGGCTCTAATTCCATCAAGGTTGCTGCAAAGTTTATAATTTTGTTTTTCTTTATGGCTGCATAATATTCCATCATGTAAATATTCCACATTTTCTTTATACAGTCCACTTTTGATGGGCAGCACAGTTGGTTCCATGGTTTGGCTATTGTAAATAATGCTCCAGTAAACTTGTGTGTGCAGGTATGTTTTTTACAGAGTGATTTGAGTTCCTCCAGGTATAATCCCAGAAGGGGGATTGCTGGGTCACATGGAAGGTCGATTTTCACATTTTTTAGAAATTGCCACACTGTTTCCATAGGGGTTATACTAATTTACATTCCTACAAAGAGTATAGCTGTGTTCCCTTTACCCCACATCCTCTCCAGCATCTGTTCTTTTTTGTGTGATTGAAGATGGCCATCCTGACTGGAGTTATGTGGTATCTCAGTGTAGTTTTAATTTGCATTTCTTTGATGATTAGTAAGACTGAACAATTTTTCATGTATCTGTCGGCTGTTCGTATATCTTCTTCTGAGAAATGTCTATTCATATCTTTTGTCCATTTTTTAATAGGGTTGTTTGTTTTTCTTTCCTTTTGCCATGTTTGAGTTCCTTGTAGACCCTGGATGTTAGGCCTTTGTCAGATTTACAGTTGGCAACTATTTTTTCCCCATTCTGTGGGCTGTCTTCCCACTCTCTTGATGGTTTCTTTGGCTTTGCTTGTCAGTTTGATGAGATCCCACTTGTCTATCTTATCTTTTATGGCATTTGCTTTTGGAGAGTTAGTCAGGCATTGGTTGCCTATTCCAATTTCCATGAGGGTGTTTCCTACATTTTCTTCCAGGATTCTTATAGTTTGAGGTTTTCTATGTAGGTCTTTGATCCATTTAGAGTTGATTTTTGTGTATGGTGATAGGTAGGGGTCCTGTTTTGGTCTTCTGCATGTGATCAGCCAGACCCAGCACCATTTACTGAATAGGTTCTCCTGTCCCCATTGGTTGCTGATGGAGGTTTTCTCAAAGACAAGTTGGTTGAGAAATTGAGATTTTCTTTCCATAGTCCTTATCCTGTTCCATTGGTCTATATGTCTGTTCTTGTACCAATATCCAGCCGTTTTGATTACTGTAGCTCTACAGTAGAATTTGAAGTCTCATACCTCCTGCTTTGTTTCTTTTGCTAAGGATTGTTTTTGATATTTGTGGTCCTTTATGTTTCCATATGAATTTATGTATTGTCATTTCCAGGTCTGAGAAGAAAATGTTGATAATTTAATGGGTATTGTGTTAAATCTGTATACTGCCTTTGGTAGGATGGACAGACATCTTAACAATGTTAATTCTTCCAATCTCATAAGCATGGAATATTTTTCCATTTGTTTGTGTCTTCTTGGGTTTCTTTGAGCATTGTTTTGTAGTTTCCATTGTAATGGTCTTTCATTTATCTGGTTAGGAAAATACCAAGGTCTTTCTCTCTCACTCTTTCTTTCTTTCTTTCCTTCTTTTTTTTTGTGGCTATTGTGAATGAAATTGTGCTATTAATTTGGGGTTCACTCTGTTTATTGTTGGTGTATAGGAATGCTACTGTCTTTTGCATGTTTATTTTATACACTGAGACTTTGCCAAAGTCCTTTATCAGTGCAAGGAGGTTTTTGACAGATATTCTTGGGTTTTCAAGGTATAGGATTATGTCATCTGCAAAGAGGGATAACTACCTTTTTAAACTTTTGAGGTATAACTAATTGTCAGGGGTCCCAGATTCAAATTCTAGCTCTGCCAATAACTAATTAGGTAGTCGTGAATAAGTCACTTAAGTTAATCTGACCATGGTTTCCTTGGTCCTGCAAAATAGAGATTAGTCCTTTCAGCTCTGTTTTTCTGTATTTTTATCTGTGACCATCACTTAGACCTGAGCAAATCACTCAGTTGAAATAGAAAAATTCAACAGCCATCTTTTTTTTTCTTGAATAAATCCTGGGCAGAAGATACTAATGGGAGCCTACAAATGGAGGAATTATTGTCAAAATATGTATATTCCCTTAGATGGAACAATTGCCGGGATGAATTTTTTGTTTTATGGGAGCCTAGCTTAGAAAACCCAAGCCAGGGTGTATACCTATTTATTTCTAGGTCACACTGTCAAAACTTCCATTGGAAAGCTCAGAGCAGCTCTTAAGTTAAAAAATAGACTTTGAATCACAGTAGCCACAGATTTAGCCACCGATGCCTCCAGCTGGAGCCAGAGGCCAAAAGATGCTGCTCCTGAGACTGGAAGCACCAAAATACACTCTCTTAACCACCTGAGGACCCCTCTACTTGGTGACTCCAGTCAGGCCCCTTTGCCTCGTCCTCAGTCATCTTGAATGAATGCAAAATTCTGCAGGGTTGGAAACAATTTGAGACTAAGTATTCTTTTTTGGAGAAACTAAGTACCAGCTCAACCAAATCAGATGTGTATTTATTTTTCTTTCCTGACCCTCAGCACGTGGCAAAGACCCATTTGTTATCAACAAAATAAAAGCGGTTGCATTTATAAAATTTTGCATGTCTAAATCGTGGTGTATAATAAATTTGTGTCCCTGTTATACATGATTCCCTGCTATGGCCCAGTAGGTAATGTGAAGACTGTATTTTATAGACCCTAAGTTTAATATTATAATCTTAAGCAAAGAAATACAGTCTTTCTCACACATTTTGTCATATTTGTCACCAAGAGTCCTTTGTCTCCATGTACATCAATCTGGGTACTATTCCTAAGAAACCAATTGGTACAACTTTTTGGAGTTAATAAAATTGTGTTCCCACTGGTTTCCATTGCTGTTTTGGGCAACAAAGTATATGATGGATATCTACTCCTTGGGGGCCCCAATTTTTTTGTGACCCTGCTGAGGATCCATACGTCTTGTCACAGGGAGGAAGATGATTTCCTCAGATAACAATCCCTTGGTACCTGAAGAGCTTATCACAGCTCTTTATTTGGCTGTTTCTGTTATGTTGGCATGAATCCAGAACAACGGGAAAGAAAAAGTTATGCTTTTACAGGGAACATTTTATTCCCTCTTGAGAAAAGTGAACATGACTCATTGTCAGGAAGGAAAATTTTTCATACAGATAAAGAGAATGAACACTCACTCACTTCTTTTAATAGTTAAAACACATTTAATGGTTCTTTTGTATTTTGTTTTCTTGAAGAGCTCACATTATTTTGGAAAATCTGATTTCTTGAAACCAGACCTGTCCTAGCTCTTTTGAGAAGAGGGACTACTTCTTATTTCTCAGAAGACCTATGTGGTGAAGTGACCAAAATAATGAGGGCAAGCTGGATATGAATTGGTGGGGGAAGATTTCTGAAATAGAGGGGCAAGCTCAACTTTCTCCCTTTTGAGAAGCTGAAAAGGAGATAGCAACTATTAAAGATTGATCAGGTAAGGTGTTTAAATGTATCAATAGGTTTCAACCTATTAATTAGGAACCTCGGTATTAAATAGTCACAGAAATCACATGCTGATTTGAAAGGTGATATGTACCGCAAAGGACTGGGCAAATTCAGTCCTCAGTTTATGTTTGTTGTATTGACAAATACAACAAAGTACTTACAGTTAGTCCTCATCTGAAGAAGAATTCAGTTCTCAGTTTACCTTTGTTGTATTAACAAATACAACACAATATTTACAGTTCTTCTTCATCTGAAGAACTGTAAGTCTCCAGAGTATAGACTGTGTTTTACGTGTTTTTCTAATGACTTTTTTTGTACCCCTCAGAGTATCCAGCTTAGCTCTGGGATATGCAGAGTTACACTGTAGATGTGCAATAAATATTTTTAAATTGACTTCTAGTCAGTCTCGGTGGCTCAGCCTGTAATCCCGCGCCTTGGGAGGTGAGGTGAGTTGATTGTCTGAGCCCACGGGTTCGAGACCCGCCTGGGCAACTTGGCAAGACCTCATCTCTACAATAAACCAAAAAATCAGCCGGGCATGGTAGCGCGCGCCTGTAATTCCGGCTACTCGGAAGGCTGAGGCGGAAGGATCGCTGGAGCCCAGTGGGTCGAGGCTGCAGTGGCTGGAAGCGGCCACTGCACTCCAGTCTGGGCGACAGAGTGAGACTCCAACTCAAAAAAAAAAAAAAAATTGACTTCTGTGTCGTCTAAAGTTAAAAATTAATTGATTCCAATTCAGTAGTATATGTGGGCACAAGTGAATCCCACCCACTGGATTAGGGACAGTATCATGTTTTGCCTCGACATCTCAGTAATGAAAACACACGTTTGCTGATTATCAAGGCAGAGACATCTTTTTTGTTGTTGTTCCATATTTTCTTCAGACTTTAGTTTTAATGTATTAGTCCAAAATGAAGGATGCTTCATATTGTAGAAACCACTACTTGTTCTCAAATATCCATTTTTCACATCTACCTCCCTTAGTAATTCAACTTCCTCATTGCCTTTTGTTGTTGCTGTTGTTTTTCAGGGTCTGTGCCATCTCAGAATGTATACTATAATCTCAGTCTCCCTTACAGTTAGATGTGGCCACATTACTCAGTTCTGGCCAATGGAATGTAAGCAGAAGTGCAACATTTGGATAATGTTCTTAATGGGAAGGGGAAAAAAACCTTTCTTTTTTTCCTTTCTCCCACCTTGCTTCCTGGAAATGTGATGGCTGGAGCTCCAGCAGATCTCATGGACTGTGTTCTTGGGAATGGAAGCCATGCATGCAAAACAGCAAGGTAGACTAAGCTGGACATCTTGACACCCGGGGGCTTCCATATTATACCTGGACTGCCCACTTAAGACTTCTATATGAGGGAAAATATTTTAAAAACTGTTTTGCTTAATCCAGTTTTATTTGGAGCTTTAATTCTAGTTAGAACTTAATCTTTTAAAAAAACTTTTTTTTATTTTAAAGATGTGGAGTGCAATTCAGGGTTAGGTATACAAATGTTCATTATGCAGATCCCCTTGTGAGGTATGCCCTAGCAGCTACCCATTACTGCCAATAACTTCTCCCCCTCCCCTGCCAGTTTCCCACTACTGCCAATCCTTTTCTTATAGTATTGCAGTAATTGTTCAAGGTCTGCTCTTGAGTGAGAACATGTGATACTCAGTTCTTTGTTTCTGTAAGAGATCACTCACTATTATAGACTCCAAGTCCACCCAAGTTGCTGTGAAGTTCATAATTGTGTCCTTTTTATGGCTGTGTAATATTCCATCAGGTATATGTACCACATTTTTTTATCCAGTCCTCGTTTGATGGGCAGCACAGTTGGTTCTATGTTTTTGCTAGTGTGAATAACGCTGCAATAAACATGAGAGTGCAGGTATCTCTTTCATAGAGTGATTTGAGTTCCTCTGGGTATATTCCCAGAAAGGGGATTGTGAGGTCATATGGAAGGTTGATTTTTAGATTTTTTAGGAATCACCAAACTATTTTCCACAGAGGTTGTAGTAGTTTACACTCCCACCAACAGTGTAGAAGTGTTCCTTTTCCCCCCAATCTTCCCCAGCACTCTATTGTTTTTTGAGTTATTGCTGATGGCCATCCAGACTGAAGTTAGGTGGTATCTCGGTGTGGTTTTAATCTGCATTTTTTTGATGACTAGCGAGGTCGAGCATTTTTTCATGCATCTGTTGGCTACTCATATGTCTTCTTTTGAGAAGTGTCTAATCATATCTTTTGCCCATTTTGTAATGGTGCTGTTTGTTTGTTTTTCTTTTCAGCATATTTGAGTTCCTTGTGGATCCTCAATGTTAGGCCTTTGTCAGATATACAGCTGGCAAATATTTTTTCCAGGTCTGTGATCTGTCTCCATGCTCTCTTGATGGTTTCTTTTGCTTTGTAGAAGCTTGTGAGTTTAATGAGGACCCACTTGTCTATCTTCTATCTTGTGGCATGGGCACTTGGGGTTCTGATCAAGAATTGGTTGCCAGTTCCAATTTCCATAAGAGTGTCTCCTGCATTTTCTAAGGTTCTTATAGTTTTAGGTTTTATGTTTGGATCTTTGATCCATTTAGAGTTGATTTTTGTGTATGGGAAAGGTAAAGGTCTTGTTTTAATCTACTGCATGTGGTCAGCCAGTTTTCCCAGCATCATTTACTGAATAGGTTCTTCTCTCCCCAGTGGTTGGTGGTGGAGGATATGTTGAAGATGACTTGGTTGAGAAATTGAGATTTCGCTTCTGGAATCTCAATCCTGTTCTATTGGTCTATATGCCTGTTCTTGTACCAGTACCAGGCTGTTTTGATTACTGTAGCTTTATAATAAAGTTAAAGTCTGGGGGTGTGATACCTCCTGTTTTGCTTTTTTACTAAGGATTGTTTTGGCTATTCATAGTTATATATGTTTCCATATGAATTTCTGTATTGTCATTTCCAGGTCTGAGAAGAATGCTGCTGGTAATTTAATGGGTATTGCATTAAATCTGTAGATTTACTTGGGTAGAATGGACATCTTAACAATGCTGATTCTTCCAATCCATGAGCATGGAATATTTTTCCGTTTATTTGAGTCATCTTTGATTTCTTTGATCATTGTTTTATAGTTTTCATTGTAAAAGTCTTTCACATCTCAGGGTAGGAAGATGCTATGGTATTTCATTTTATGTGTGTGTGTGTGTGTGTGTGTGTGTGTGTGTGACAATTATGAATGAGATTGTGTTTTTTATTTGAATTTCTGTTTGTTTACTGTTTGTGTATTGGAATGCAACTGTCTTTTGTACATTTATTTTATACCCTGAGACTTTGGCAAAGTTCTCAATCAGTGAAAGAAGATTTTTGACAGATTCTCTTGGGTTTTCAAGGTACAGAATCATGTCATCTGCTAAAAGGGATAACTTGACTTCCTCTTTTTCTAATTGGATACTCCTGATCTCCTTCTTTTGTCTGATTGCTCTAACTAGGACTTTCAAAACTGTGAAGAAACTATGAGTGGGCATCCTTGTCTTGTTCTGTTTTTAGGGGAAATGTTTCAAATTTCTATCTGTTTAGCAGTATGTTGGCTGTGGGTTTCTCGTACATGGTTCTTATTATTTTGAGGTTTGCTCCATCTATTCCTAGATGTTTGAAGGTTTTTTCAAGAAGAGGTGCTGGATTTTATCAAAAGTTTTTTCTGGTCTAATGATACAATCGTGTGGTTTTGTTTTTACATCTGTTGATTACGTTTATGGTCTTGCGAATG
The DNA here is from genome assembly GCA_027257055.1 of Cephalopachus bancanus. Classification (NCBI taxonomy): domain Eukaryota; kingdom Metazoa; phylum Chordata; class Mammalia; order Primates; family Tarsiidae; genus Cephalopachus; species Cephalopachus bancanus. Next base: position 2,468,057 of record JAPVLO010000181.1, read on the forward strand.
TTGAACCAGCCCTGCATCCCAGGGATGAAGCCTACTTGGTCATGGTGGATGATTTTTGAGATGTCTTGTTGGATCTGGTTTACTAGAATCTTATTGATAATTTTAGCATCCATGTTCATCAACGATATTGGCCTGTAGTTCTTTTTCTTTAATGGATCTTTATCTGGTTTGAGTATCAATGTGATGTTAGCTTTGTAAAATGATTTAGGGAGAGTTCCATCTTTCTTGATTGCCTGGAATACTTTCAGTAGGGTTGTTTCAGTCCCTCCTTATATGTTTTATAGAATTCTGCTGGAAAGCTGTCTGGTCCAGGGCTTTTTTTGGTAGGTAGTTTTCTCATGACATAGTCAATTTCCTAGATTGTTATTGGTCTATTTATGGTCTCAATTTCTCTTGTTTCAACCTGGGGAGGTTGTGTGATGTCAGAAAGTCCATTATTTCCTTTAGACTTTCAAGTTTGTTTCCATACAAGTGTACATAGTAGTCTCTGATAATCTTTTGCATTTCTTCAAGGTCAGTTGTGACTTCATCTTTTGCATTTCTGCTTGTGTTTATTTGGGTTTTTTCTTTATTTTTCTGGTTAGGGGGTCCATCAATCTTGCTTATCCTTTCAAAGAGCAAGCTCTTTGTTTTGTTGTTTTTTTGTGTCTTATTTTTGTCTTCTATGTTCCATATTTGGGCTTTTATTTTAGTGATCTGGATTCTTCTGCTGAAGTCAGGGTTTTGGTGGTCTTGCTTTTTCATCTTCCTTAGGTGATTTGTTAGGCTGTCAACTTGATCTTTCCATTTTTTTCACATATGTTTGTAGAGATATGAATTCCCCTCTTAGTACTGCTCTCATGGCGTCTCAGAGATTTTGGTAAAATGTATCTTTATTTTCATTTGTTTCCAGGAATCCTTTAATTTCTGTTTTGATTTCTATGTTGACTCAGGAGTTGTTTAGCATCATGCTGTTTAGTGTCCATGTCTTTGTGGGTTTTGGGGAAACTTTGTTGGTGTTGATATTTATTTTTATTCCACTGTGGTCTGAGAAGCTGCATGGCAGTATTTCAATCTTATGGAATTTGTTTATACTTGATTTATGGTAAAGGATGTGGTTGATCTTAGAGTAAGTACCAGGAGATGATGAGTATATTCTGTGGTTGTTGGGCAGAGTGTTCTATAGGTATCAATTAAGTCCATTTGGTCAAGCATCACGTTGAGGTTCTGGATGTTTTTACTGATTTTTTGTCTTGATGATCTGTCTAGGGTTGTGAGTGGGGTATTTAAGTCTCCAGCTATGATAGTGTTAGAATCAATATCTTTTTTTAGTTTACTTAGAAACTGATTTATGAAAGTTGGTGTTTCTAAGTTGGGTGCATATATGTTTAGGATGAATATTTCTTGTTGATGAACTGAATCTTTTATCTCTATGTTTTGACCTTCCATATCTTTTTAATTTTTTGATAGCTTAGAGGGTATTTTTTCTGATATTAAGATCATGACTCCTGCTTTCTTTTGTGTTCCGTTCACCTGAAAATTTGTTTTCCATCCTCTTACTTTGACTCTGTGAGTGTCCTTCATATTGAGATGAGTCTCTTTAGACAATATATTGTTACATTATGATATTTTATCCAGTTTGCCATATGTGTCTTTTTAGTGGTGCATTTAATCCAATCACGGTCAGGCTAATTATTGAGATGTGAGTTTATTCCTGTCATGAAATTCTTACAGGGTTTGTTTTTGTTGCTGCTGTTTGTTTGTGTATTTGTTTGTTACCATTCTTTTGATTTTGGAGTTGATCTGTGTGTGTTTTCCCTCTTTTTCCTGCATTCTTGGGAAGGACATTGTTCTTTTTTTTTCATTCTTCTGTGTTTAATACTTTCTTAAGTGTTTCTTGTAGAGCCGGTCTGGAGGTGGTGAAAACTCTTAGAGATTGACTGTTTGGTAAGGATTTTAATTCTCCATCGCCGATGAAACTTAGCTTACCTGGGTAGGTAATTATTGGTTGAAATTGTTTATCTTTGAGAACTTTGAAGATCGGATGTGAATTTCCCCTAGCTTGAAGTGTTTCTTTAGTTAAGTCTGTTGCTATTCTGATTGTTCTTCTCCTGTAGGTAGTCTGACCTCTTTCTCTTGCTGCCCTTAGGATTTTTTCTTTTATACCTAATTTGTGTAGGTGAATAACTATGTGTCTAGGAGTTGGTCTTCTAATTTGCTGTCTTGCAGAACTTCTTTGAATCTTTTGTGTTTGAGTGGTCATGCCACTGATAGGATGAGGGAAGTTTTCTTTGATAACTTAATGGAATTTTTGTTCCAGCCATACTCTCTGTCTCTCTATTAATTGGGATTCCAATTAATCTTAGCTTCAGACTCTTGTTATAATCACTCATCTCTTGGAGGTTTTGTTTTGTCTTTTTAAGATTCTTTTCTATGTTTTTAACTATTTGGATTAGTTCCATATTTTGGTCCTCAAATTCTGAAATTCTTTCTTTTGCTTGGTTAATTCTGCTTTCCTTGCTTATCAGCTTATTATTTATTTAATTCACTGCATTCTTTCCTCTTGTCTCTCTTCATTTCTATTTATTCTCTCTATTAACATCTTGATATCTAGGTTTATGGGTTGGGACCAGTCATTCTGGGGGCTCTTCATTGTTTGAGTTCTGAAGTCTGTATTCTTGATGGTTGACCTTCCAGGGGTCTGTGTGAGACCCATATTCTTCCTTTGCTTTTTCTTCATTTGTGTAGGTTTTCCTTCTCTCCTTTTTTATCTCTTCTTTATTTCTGTTATTCAGGGGTGGAGGGATTAGCTTTTACTTCTGTTTTCTCAATTGCCTATTCTTCCTTATGTAGATTCTCTGGCTTAGTTCAGTTCTGAAGCTGGACTGGGTTTGGGAGGTTGTTCTCTTGGCAGTTTTGAGATTTAATTGAGAGAAGAGCTGTCATTCTGAAGCTATCTGCAGATCCCATTATCCACTGACAGGTGTGTGGGCCCTCTGAAACTCACTTCCCACCACCTTACAATGTGTCCATGCTGTGGGGATATATGTTTGCCCTGTGAAAGCAAAATGAGGTAAGAAAAAGAAAAATAATTGAAAAAGGAAGGAGAAAGATGATAGGAAGATGGAGAGAGAGAAGAAGAGAGGGGAACAGACAGCTGTACCAACTAATGAATAAACAGAGAAACAAACAAAGACAGAAAAAACAAAAACATGCATACAATCATACAGACAAACAAGCCAAACCCCCCCTGTTGATGTACTCTCCCTCAAAAATACACAAACTGAAAATCTAAAAAAAAAACCTAAAATAACAGAAACAAAGCAAGTACAAAACAGAAACAAGAACAATGAGAAGAAAAAGAAAGAAAAAAGAAAGATAAAACCAAAACCAAAACAAAACAAAAACCAAAAAACAAAACTTGCTCTATGGCCATTTCTATAACTTTCTTTTGGCTACCATCTCCACATTAAGGAGCAGCTTTGGTCTCCAACTCCTCTCCTCTGCTCTCAGTGCAGGCTGATAGGGTTGCTCTCAGAGGGGGTCACATGCCCCATGGACTACTGTGGGAGGATGGTGTAGCAGATCTGGACTCATCCAAATTGCTGCCACTGCTGTGAAGTCTCCCACTCAGATCTGATGTGTCTGTGCCTGTTCCAGCATGGAGGAGGGTTGTATCTCTGGGTCCAAAGAGGAAAGATCCTCTGGGTGCCAGACTGGAGGCTGGGCAGAGCTGGGTACGACAGTGCAGGTCTCTGCCTGGTCCTGGGAGAGAGTAAATTACACCCATCAGAATCCCTGCACTGGTGACAGGGTTCCATTCCAGATTTCCTTGATCTGCTTTCTGTATGGTTTCTGTGGCTCATGCTGCATCTGCTGTCACAGGTGATGGTATGACCTGGGTACCAGGTGGTGAGGAGCAGCTTTTCTCCACTGCCTCCTCATAGGAGAGTTCCTAGAATGGTGAATGATCCTATGCACTGGGGGCTCCAATATCAGGGTGGTGGGGGTTTGCTGTCACCTCCAGAGGACAGCCCGGGGTGCATGAACCTGAGTCTCCAGATGGACTTTCACTCACCCACTGGCACACACCCACTCATGCAAAGATTCTTATGGACACTCGTTTTTGCAGAGATTCTCACAGTCTGATCTTTTCTTGCTGCCACTCCCCAGAACTTAATCTTAACTGGCATAGTCTCCTGAGCCAGCAATCTACATTTAGTTATCAAGCACAATTCTATTGTATAACACAAGACATTCTTCCTTTATACAGCAGATAAGTTCCTGAGCATTTTTTAAAATTTGAAGATATTTTAAATATAATAAGAGGGATCATATTTTAAATAAACTAAACAGCAAATTATTTTATGAAGATTTCCTGTTTTTGTTATAAATATACATAACACAATTTACCCTTTAAGCGATTTTTATATGTACAGCTCAGTGACATTGAGTACATTCACATTGTTCTGCAACCATCACTACCATCCATTTTCAGAACTCTTCCAACTTCCTGAACTGAATCTCTGTACCCATCAAGTACTAACTTACCATTCCCCCTTTTCCTTCAGTCTTTGACAACTACCATTCTATTTCTTTATCTATGAATTTGACCACTCTAGGTACATCATATCCATGGAATCACACAATATTTGTCCTTTTGTTTCCGGTTTATTTCATTTAACGTAAAGTCTTCAAGGTTCATCCATGTTGTAGCATGTATCAGAATCTCCTTTCTATTTAAGGTTGAATAATATTCTGTTGTACATAGCACATTTTGTTTAACCATTCCTCTATTGCTATGAGTTTTGAGGAACACAAAACTTTTGGAGGGTTACTCCAAAAGATTTCCATTCTAGTCTCTGGAACCTATGAATGTTACCTTATATGGTCAAAAAAAAAAAAAAAGGATTTTGCAGTGATGATTAATTTAAGGATCTTAAGGTGGGAGGAATATCCTGGATGATCAGAATGCAGTCATATGAGTCCTTATAAGAGGGAAGCAGTGTGACCAGGGAGATTAGAGTGATGCAGATCCAAGCCAAGGAATACTGATAGGCATCAGAAGTTGGAAGAGAATCCCTTAAAGCATTCTGAGAGAGTATAGCCCTTTGAACTTTGCCCAGAGACACTGATTTCAGACTTCTGGCCTCTAGAACTGTGAGAGAAAAATTTCTGTTTTTAAAAGGAAGTTTGTGATAATTTGTTACAGCAGTCACAGGAAATGAATACACCATATAAAAAATTCACACACATAGGAAAGGACACATGAGGATGCAATATGAAGACATCCTCTGCAAGCCAAGAATAGAGACCTCAGGAAGAAACACGCTGCTGGTACCCACATCTCAGACGTCCAGACTCCAGAAGTGAAAGAAAATACATGTCCATTGTTTAAAAAAATTAACTTGAATTGTATTAATATTATGCCAAACATTCAGCTGGAAATATATAATTTATGTAGACAAATTATGTAAATGAGTTCATTTTTTCTTTATCTGTCTGATTTATCATTATGTTAACTTATACCATTCAGAATTTCTGCTCTTGTCACAATACTCTGAAAATATTATTTTCTAACTGGAAAAATGATACATATTAGTTTCAGAAAACTTAGAAAATATGAAAAAGCATAAAGAAATAAATAAAATATCATCCACAATCCCAGAACCCAGTTTTGGTAAAAATTTAGATTTATTTCCTTCAAGTCCTTTCTTCCTTGTTACAAACTGCACTTAAAATGACACCTCAAATTTATTTTGCATGAATTCTGTTTGTGTATAATATGTATTTGTGAATGAAATGATATTTTTTTATTTTCTTATTTTAAAATTTTTTATTTTTAACGTAAAGATGTGGGATACAATTCAGGGTTAGGTATACAAACATTGATCATGCAGGTACCCCTGTTAATGAGGTATGCCCCTCCTTGCCCTAGCAGTTTCCCTCAACTGTCAAGCCCCACCCCCCTCCACCAAGTTTCCCATTACTGCCAATCACTTACTTATTGCATTAAAATTGTTCAAGGTCCTCTTATGAGTGAGAACATATAGAACACTGTTCTTTGTTTCTGTGATAAATCACTGAGTATGATCAACTCCAAATCCATCCAGGTTGTTGCAAAGTCCATATATTTGTCCTTCTTTATGGCTGCATAATATTCCATTGTGTATGTTTTTATATATATCACATTTTTTCAATCCATTCCAGCTTTGATAGGCAACATGGTTGGTTCCATGTTTTTGCTATCATGAATAGAGCTGCAATAAACATTTGTGTGCAGGTATCCTGTTTGTAGAATAATTACAGTTCCTCTGGGTATATTCCCCATAGGGGAATTGCTGGGTTATATGGAAGGTCAATTTCTAGTTCTTTCAGAAATCTCCAGACTGTTTTTCAGAGAGGTTGTACAAGTTTGCATTCCCACCAGCAGTGTAGAAGTGTTTTTCTGCACATCTTTGCCAGCATCTGTTGTTGTTTGTTTTATTAATGATGGCCATTCCTACGGGGGGTTAGGTGGTATCTCAATGTGGTTTTAATTGCATTTCTCTAATGATGAGTGAGACTGAGCACTTTTTCGTGTGTCTCTTGGCTGTCCGTATATCTTCTTTTGAGAAGTGTCTATTCATGCAATATGAAGACATCCTCTGCAAGCCAAGAATAGAGACCTCAGGAAGAAACACGCTGCTGGTACCCACATCTCAGACGTCCAGACTCCAGAAGTGAAAGAGCCCCTTTTGCCCATTTTTAAAGGGGCTATTTGTTTTTTTCCCTTCGGTGCATTTGAGTTCCTTGTAGATCCTAGATGTTAGGCCTTTATCAGATATACATTTGGCAAATATTCTGTGGGCTGTCTCCCTGCTCTCTTGATGGTTTCTTTTGCTTTACAGAAGCTCATTAATTTGATGAGGTCCCACTTGTCTATCTTATTTCTTAAGGTATTGGCCTTTAGGGCTCTGGATAGGAATTGGTCGCCAGTTCCAATTTCCATAATGGTGTCCCCTGCGTTTTCTAAGATTCTTATAGTTTGAGGTTTTATGTTTAGATCTTTGATCCATTTAGAGTTAATTTTGTGTATGGTGATAGGTAGGGATCCTGTTTCAGTTTTCTGCATGTGGTCAGCCAGTTTTCCCAGCACTGTTTACTGAATAGGTTTTCCTCCCCCCAGTAGTTGTTGTTGGAGGCTTTGTCAAAGATGAGTTGGTGGAGGAATTGAGGCTTAGCTTCCAGAATCTCTATCCTGTTCTGTTGGTCTATGTGCCTATTTTTATACCAATACCAGGCTGTTTTGATTACTGTAGCTTTACAGTAGAGTTTGAAGTCGGAAAGTGTGATACCTCCTGCTTTGTTTCTCTTGCTAAGGATTGTTTTGGCTATTCATGGTTGTTTATGTTTCCATATGAATTTCTGTACTGTCATTTCCAGGTCTGGAAGAATGATGTTGGCAACTTAATGGGTATTGCTTTGAATCTGTAGATTGCCTTTGGTAGGATGGACATCTTAACAATGTTGATTCTTTCTATCCATGAGCATGGTATATTTTTCCATTTGTTTGTGTCTTCTTGAATTTCTTTGAGCAATGTTTTGTAATTCTCATTGTAAATGTCTTTCACTTCTCTGGTTAGGAAGATGCCAAGATATTTCATTTTTTTAGTGGCTATTGTGAATGGGATTGTGCTTTTTATTTGGGTCTCTGCCTGCTTGTTGTTGTTATATAGGAATGCAACTGACTTTTGCACATTTATTTTATACCCTGAGACTTTCCCAAAGTCCTTTATCAGTGTCAGCAGGTTTTTTGACAGATTATCTTGGATTTTCAAGGTATAGGATCATATCATCAGCAAAGAGAGATAACTTGACTTCCTCTTTTCCTATTTGGATACCTGTGATTTCCTTCTCTTCTCTAATTGCCTGGGTTAGGACTTCCAACACAATATTGAACAAGAGGGGTAAGAGTGAGCAGCCTTGTCTTGTTCCAGTTTTCAGGGGAAATGTTTCTACTTTCTGTCCATTTAGCAATATGTTGACTGTGGGTTTGTCATAGATGGCACTTACTATTTTGAGGTATGTTCCTTCTATGCCTAGGTGTTTGAGAGATTTTATCAAGAAGGGATGCTGAATTTTATCAAAAGCTTTTTCTGTATCTAATGAGATAATCACGGTTCTTGTTTTTACATCTGTTGATGTATTCAATGACATTTATGGTCTTGCAAATGTTGAAACAGTCCTGCATCCTGGGGATGAAGCCTACTTGGTCATGGTGGATGATTTTTGAGATGTGCTTTTGGATCCAATTTGCTAGAATTTTGTTGAGAATTTTTGCATCCATGTTCATAAGGGTTATTTGCCTGTAGTTCTCTTTCTTTGTTGCATCTTTACCTGGTTCAGGTATCAGTGTAATATTAGCTTTGTAAAATGATTTGGAGAGAATTACATCTTTCTCAATTGCCTGGAATACTTTCAGTAGTATCAGTATCAGCTCTTCCTTGTATGTTTTGTAGAATTTTGCTGGAAAGCCATCTGGCCCAGGGCTTTTTTTTGTAGGTAGTTTTCATATGACAGAGTCAATTTCCTGGGTTATTATTGGTCTATTCAGTGTCTCAGTATCTTCTTGTTTCAACCTGGGTAGGTTGTGTGACGTCAGAAAATCTTCCATTTCATCTAGGCTATCAAGTTTATTTCCATATAGGTGTACATAGTAATCTCTGATAATATTTTGTATTTCTTCAGGGTCAGTTGTGATTTGATCTTTTGTATTTCTGATTATGTTTATTTGGGCTTTTTCTCTCTTTTTATTGGTCAATCTGGCTAGGGGCCCATCAATCTTGTTAATTCTTTCAAAGAACCAGCTTTTTGTTTTGTTGATATTTTCTATGATATTTTTGTCTTCTATGTCCTGTATTTAGGCTCTTATTTTTGTGATTTGAATTCTTCTGCTAAAGTTGGGGTTTTGATGGTCTTCTCTTTTCAACTCCCTTAGGTGATTTGTTAGGCTCTCCACTTGTAATCTTTCCATTTTCTTGATGTGTGCTCATAGAGATATAAATTCTCCTCTTAAGATTGATTTCACGGCATCCCAGAGGTTTTGGTAAGATGTTTCTTCATTTTCATTTGTTTCCAGGAATCTTTCAATTTCTTCTTTGATTTCAACACTGACCCAGTCGTTCAGCACCATGCTGTTTAGTGTCTATGTCTTTGTGGGTACTGGGGAAATTTTGTTGGTGTTGATATTTATTTTTATTCCACTGTGGTCTGAAAAGGTGCATGGCAAGATTCCAATCTTATGAAATTTGTTTATATTTGATTTATGGCCAATGATGTTGTTGATCTTGGAGTACATTCCATGTTGTGGTGAGTAGAATGTATATTCTGTGCTCTTCTGGTGGGTTGTTCTGTAAGTATCAATTAAGTCCATTTGTTCTAGAGTCTCATTGAGGTTCTAGGTGTCCCTGTTGATTTTTTGTCTTGATGATTTGTCTAGAGTTATGAGTGGGGTATTAAAGTCCCCTGCTATAATAGCGTTAGAGTCAATCTCTTTTTTAAGTTTCCCTAGAAGCTGCTTTATGAACATTGGTGCTCCTATATTAGTTGCATATATGTTTAGGATGTATATTTCTTGTTGATGGATGGAACCTTTTATCATTATATGGTGACCTTCTTCATCTTTTTTGATTTTTGATAGCTTAAAGGGTATTTTGTCTGAGATTAAGAATGCAACTCCAGCTTTCTTTTGTGTTCCATTTGCCTGAAAATTTGTTTCCCATCCTCTTGCTTTGAGCCTGTGAGTGTCCTTTCTGGTGAGATAAGTCTCTTGGAGATAATATACTGTTGGCTTATGATTTTTTATCCATTTTGCCAATCTGTGTCTTTTCAGTGGTGCATTTAGTCCATTCACATTCAAGCTAATTATTGAAATGTGAGGGTTTATTTTTGTCATGATGCTTTTATAGAGTTGTTGTTGTACTTATTTGTTGTCTTTCTTTTGGTTAGAATTTCTGCTCTTGTTACAATACTCTTAAAATATTATTTTCTAACTGGAAAAATGATACATGTTAGTTACAGAAAACTTTGAAAATATGAAAAAGCATAAAGAAACAAATAAAATATCACCCACAATCCCAGAACCCAGTTTTGATTAACATTTAGATTTATTTCCTTCAAGTCCTTTCTTCCATGTTACAAACTGCACTTAAAATGACACCTCAAATTTATTTTGCATGAATTCTGTTTGTGTATAACATGTATTTATGAATGAAATGATATTTTTAATTTTTAATTTTTTTTCATTTTAGAGATGTGGGGTAGAATTCAGGGTTAGATGTACAAATATTAATTATGTCAGTACCCTTGTTAATGAGGTGTGCCCCCCCTTGCCCAGGCAAATTTCCACTACTGCCAATCTCATTTCCCCCTCCCCCTTCTGGCAGTTTCCTACTACTGCCAATCATTCTCTTATAGTATAACCATAATTGTTCAAGGTCCACTTATGAGTGAGATCATGTGATACTCAGTTCTTTGTTTCTGTGAAAGATCACTCAAAATTATTATAGACTATACATCCATCCAGGTTGTTGTGAAGTTCATGAATTTGTTCTTCTTTATGACTGTGTACTATTCCATTGTGTATATGTACCACATTTTTAAAAACCAGTCTTCTTTTGATGGGCAGCATGGTTGGTTCCATGTTCTTGTTACTGTGAAAAATGCTACGATAAGCATACATGTGCAGGAATCTTTTTTATAGAGTGATTTGAGTTCTTCTGAGTATATTCTCAGTAGGAGAATTACAGGGTCATATGGAAGGTCGATTTTTAGATCTTTTAGGAATCACTGCACTGTTTTCCACAGAGGCTGTACTAGTTTACACTCCTACCAACAGTGTAGAAGTGTTCCCTTTTCACCAATCCTCTCCAGCATCTGTTGTTTTTTGTTATTGATGATAGCCATCTTGACTGGAGTTAGGTAGTATCTCAACATAGTTTTAATTTGCATTTCTTTGATGACTAATGAGGCTGAGCATTTTTTCATGTATCTGTTGGTTGTTCATATATCTTCTTTTGAGAACTGTCTATTCATATCTTTTGCCTACTTTGTAATGGGGCTCTTTGTTTTTTTCTTTTTGGCATGTTTGAGCTCCTTGTAGATCATAGATGTTAGACCTTTGTCAGACATACAGTTGGCAAATATTTTTTCCCAGGCTGTGGTCTGTCTCCCTGCTTTCTTGATGGTTTCTTTGGCTTTGTAAAAGCTTGTCAATTTGATAAGATTCCACTTTTCTATCTTATCTCTTATGGCAAGGGCACTTAGGGTTTTGATCAGGAATGGTTACCAGTTCCAATTTCCATAAGGGTTCTTATAGTTTGAGGTTTTACATTTATTCTTTGATCCATTAAGTGTTGATCTTGTGTATGGTGATACGTAGGGATCTTGTTTTAATCTTCTGCATGTGGTCAGCCAGTTTTCCCTTTTACTGAATAGCTTCTCCTTTCCCCAGTCAGTGGTGGAAGTTTTGTCAAAGATGAGATTGGTTGAGAAATTGAGTTTTTGCTTCTGGAATCTCTATCCTGTTCCATTGGCCTATATGCCTGTTCTTGTACCAATACCAGCCTGTTTTGATTGTTGTAGCTCTATAATAGAGTTTAAACTCTGGGAGTGTGATACCTCCTGCCTTGTTTTTGTTTCTTTGTTTGTTTTGCTTTTTTTTTTTTTTTTTTTGCTAAGTATGGCTTTGGCTATTCGTGGTTGTTTATGTTTCCATATGAATTCCTGTATTGTCATTTCCAGGTCTGTGAAGAATGCTGCTGACAATTTAATGGATATTGTAGATTGTCTTGGGTAGGATGGACATCTTAGCAAAGTTGTTTCTTCCAATCCATGAACATGGAACATTTTTCCATTTGCTTGTGTCATCTTTGATTTCTTTGAGCAGTGTTTTGTAGTTTTCATTATAAAGGTCTTTCATGTCTCTGGTCAGGAAGATGCCAAGGTATTTGATTTTTTTTTTCCTGGCAATTGTGAATGGGATTATGCTTTTTATTTGGATTTCTGTTTGTTTGTTTTTGGCGTATAGAAATGTGACTGTCTTTTGCACATTGATTTTAAACCCTGAGACTTTGCCAAAACACTTTACCAGTGCAAGGAGGTTTTGGACAGATTCATTTGGGTTTTTGAGGTATAGAATCACGTTGTCTGCAAAGAGGGATAATTTGACTTCCTTTTTTTCTATTTGGATACTGCTGATTTCCTTCTCTTGTCTGATTGCTCTAGCTCTGACTCCCAAAACTATGTTGAAAAGGAGGGGTGAGAATGGGCATCCTTGTCTTGTTCTGGTTTTCAGGGGAAATGGTTCCAACTTCTGTCTGTTTAGCAGTATGCTGGCTGTGGGTTTCTTTTAGATGGCTCTTACTATTTTGAAGTATGTTCCATATATGCTTAGATTTTTAAAATTTTATTTTAAAAGTGTGGGGTACAATTCAGGTATAGGTATACAAATATTCATTGTGCAGGTACCCTTACTGATGAGGTGTGCTCCTCTCTTCCCCAGGCAGTTATTGACTGCTGTGAATCCCACCTCCTCACCCTCCCACATCCTTCCTGCAGTTTCCCGCTACTTTCAATCCTTTTCTTATAGTAATATGGTAGTTGTTCAAGGACCACTTATGAGTGAGAACATATGATACTCAGCTCTTTGTTTCTGTGAGAGATCACTCAGTATTATAAACTCTAATTCCATCCTGGTTGCTGCAAAGTTCATGGTTTTGTTCTTCTTTATGTATGCCTAGAAGCTCGAGGGTTTTTATCAAGAAGGGATGCTGGATTTTATCAAAAGTTTTTTTCATGTCTAATGACATAATCATATGGCTTTGTTTTTACATCCATTGATGTATTTAATTACATTTATGGTCTTACAAACATTGAACCAGTCCTGCATCCCAGGGATGAAGCCTGCTTGGTCATAGTGGATGATTCTTGAGATGTATTGTTGAATCCGATTTGCTAGGATCTTATTGAGAATTTTAGCATCAATGTTCATCAAGGATATTGGTCTGTAGTTCTCTTTCTTTTTGGATCTTTAACTGGCTTGGGTATCAATGTGATGTTAGCTTCGTAAAATGATTTGTGGTGAATTCCATCTTTCTCGATTGCCTGGAATACTTTCAGTAGGATTGGTATGAGTTCCTCCTTGTATGTTTGTAGAATTCTGCTGGAAAGCCATCTGGTCCAGGGTTTTTTTTTTTTTTTTTTTTGTAGGTAGTTTTCTTATGGCATAGTCAATTTCCTGGATTTTTATTGGTCTGTTTAGGGTCTCAATTTCTTCTTATTTCAACTTGGGGAGGTTGTGTGATTTCAGAGAGTCCTCCATTTCCTTTAGATTTTCAAGTTTGTTTCCATATAAGGATACATGGTAGTCTCTGATAATCTTTTGTATATCTTGGGGTCAGTTGTGACTTGACCTTTTGCATTTCTGATTGTGTTTATTTAGGCTTTTTCTTGGTCAGTCTAGCTAGGGGACCATCAATCTTGTTTATCCTTTCAAAGAACCAGATTTTGTTTTGTTGATATTTTTGTCTTCTATGTCCCTAATTTGGGCTTTTATTTTGGTGATCTGGACTCTTCTGCTGAAATTAGGGTTGTAATAGTGTTGCTTTTCCAGTTCCCTTTGGTGATTTTTTTAGGCTGTTAACTTGTGATCTTTCCGTTTTCTTCTGTATGTATGTAAAGATATGAATTCCTCTCTTAGTACTGTTTTCTCACAAACCAGAAATTTTGGTAAGATGTAGCTTCATTTTTATTTGTTTCCAGGTATCTTTTAATCTCTGTTTTGACTTCCATGTTGTCCCAGGAGCTGCTTAGCATCATATTATTTGGTGTCCATGTCTCTGTGGACTTTTGGGGAGCTTTGTTGGTGTTGTATTTATTTTTATTCCACTGTGGTTTGAGAAGGTGCATGGCAGGATTTCAACATTGTGAAATTTGTTTATGCTTGATTTATGGCCTAGGATGTGGTCAATACATTCCATGTGGTGATGAACAGAATGTATATTCTGTGGGTTTTGGGTGGAATATTCTGTAGGTATCAATTATGTCCATTTGGTCAAGTGTCACATGGAGGTTCTGGATCTCCTGCTTGATTTTTTGTCTTGATTTGTCTAGGGCTGTGAGTGGGGTATTTAAATCTCTATCTATGATGGTGTTAGAGTCAACATCATTTTTAAGTTTACTTAGAAGTTGTTTTATGAAAGTTGGTGTTCCTATGTTGGGTGCATATATGTTTAGGATGGATATTTCTTGTTGATGTTTTGAACCTTTTATAATTATGTAGTGACCTTCTGTATCTTTTTTAATTTTTGAAAACTTAAAGGGTCTTTTTTTTTTGGTCTAATATTAAGATTGTGACTCCTGCTTTCTTTCGTGTTCCATTTGCCTGAAATTTTGTTTCCCATCCTCTTACTTTGAGTCTGTGAGTGTCCTTTCTTGTGAGATGAGTTTCTTGGAGACAATATATTGCTGCCTCATGATATTTTATCCATTTTGCCATTCTATGTCTTTTTAGTGGTGCATTTAGTCCATTCACATTCAGGTTAGTTATTGAAATATGAGAGTTTATCCCTGTCGTGAGGGATAGACTCATAGAATTTGTTGCCTTTGTTGCTGTTTGCTTTCTTTCTTTTGATTTTTAGGTTGATTCATGTGTGTTTTCATTCTTTTTTCTGCATTCTTTTGAAGGGCATTGTCATTCTTTTATCCCTTTCTTTTGTGTTTAGTACTTTCCTAAGTGTTTTTTGTATAACTGGTCTGGAGGCAGCATAAGTTCTTAGGGATTGGATATCTGGGAAAGATTTTAATTCTCCATCATAGTTGAAGTTTAGCTTAGATGGGTAGGTAATTCTTGTTTTAAATTGATTGTCTTTGAGAACTTTGGGCATTGGCCTCCAAGCTATCCTAACCTGAAGTGTTTCTGTGGATAAGTCTGCTGCTATTCTAATTGGTTTTCCAATTAGTCTGATCTTTTTCTCTTGTTGTCTTTAGGATTTTTTCTTTTATACCTACCTTGGTGTAGGCAAATTACTATGTGTCTAGGAGTTAGTCTACTCATTTGTTATCTTGCAGGGGTTCTCTGAATCTCTTGTGTTTGAATGGTTGCCTCACTGATGAGATGACAGAAGTTTTCTTGGATTTTATGGAATGTTTGTTCCTGGGTGGTCTCTGTCAGTCTGCCTCAAGAAGTCTAATTAATCTTAGGTTCTATCTCTTGAAATAATCACTCATTTCTTAAAGGTTTTGCTCTGTCTTTTTAAGCTTCTTTTCTATGTTTTTGACAGTTTGGGTTAGTTCCATATTTTGGTTCCCAAGTTCTGAAAATCTTTCTTCTGCTTGACTAAGTCTGCTTTCCATGCTTATCAGTTTGCTTTTTATTTCATTCACTGTATTCTTTATTGCTGTTATTCAGTTATCAATGCCTTTATTCTTTCCTCTTGCCTTTCCTCAATTCCTTTTATTTTCTCTATTAATATCTTGATATCTGGGCTTATGGTTTGAGACCAGTCATTTTGGGGCTCTTTATTGTTTGTGTTCTGAAGTCTGTATTCTCAGTGTCTGACCTCCCAGGGGTTGTGTGAGACCCAGATTCTTCTTTTGGTCTTTCTTCATTTGTGTAGATGTTCCTTTCTTCTTTTTTTTCTCCTCTTCTTTATTTCTGTTGTTCTGGAATGGGGGTAATTTTACTTCTGTTTTCTCAATCTCTTATCCTCCTTATGTGAATTCTCTGGTTTTGTTCAATTCTGAAGCTGGACTGCGGTGGGTGCCTGTACTTTTTTGAAGTCTTGAGATTATTTGAGGGGAGAGCTGTGGTTCAGAATCTATCTGCAGATTCCAGTATCCACTGACTGGTGTGTGGGCCCCCGGAAAGCAAAAATGAGGTAAGAAAAAGGGAAAGAATAGAAAAGGGAAGAAAGGGGGATGAGAGGAAGGTGGAGAGAGAGGAGTAAGAGGAAAAAACAGACAGATGTATCAACTAACAAATGCAAAGAGACAAAAAAGACAGAAAAGAGTAAATTAAAAAAACTAAAATGTAGAGACAATCATACAAACACACAAACTGACAAAAAAAACTCCTATTGAAGTACTCTCCCTCCAAAATACACATACACAGAAAGAAAGTATAAAAAAGCAGTAATTAAATAACAGAAACAAAGCGAGTGTGAAAACATTATCAAAAACTGAAAGAATGAGAGAAAAAACTACAAAAAAGACCATACAAACAAAAATGAGCAAAACGGACCAAAAAATAAAAATAAAACTCACTCTGAGGTGGTTCCTCTAAGTTCTTCTTCCTTTCAGCTCTGATCTCCAACCCCTCTACTCTGCTCTCAGGGTAGGCTGATATGGTTGTTCTCAGTGTGAGTCAGATGCCTAGGCCTATTGTGGGAGGGTGGTGGATCAGATCTGGACTCACCTGGTTTGCTCCCTATCAAGTCTCCCACTCAGATCTGACATGCCTGTGTCTAATCCAGCATGGGGCATGGGTGTCTGTCTCTCCAAGTTTGATGAGATTGCCTCTAGGTCCCAAGTTGGAGGCTCCTTGGAGCTTGGCAGGGCAATGCAGGTCTCTGCTTGGTCCCAGGACACGAGAAAATGGCTGTAGTCAGTGTTTCCTCACTGGGGGTGGGGCTTCTCTCAAACTCTCTCCATCTTCTCTCTCCACAGATTGGATCAGGACTCCAAACCCTTTGCTGCTGTCACAGGTGATGGTGTGGGCCAGGCACCAGGCAATGAGAATCAACTGAATTTGGCAAGCTCTTCTCAGGAGAGTCCCTAGAATGGCAGACAATCCTGTGGGCCAGTGGCTCCAATCTAAGGTGATGGGGGGTTGCAGTCACCTCCAGAGGAGAGCCCTGGATGCATGAACTCGAGTCCCCCTCAAACGAACTTTCACTCACCCACCGGCACACACCCACACATGCAGAGAGTCTTTATGCATGCTGACTTTTGTGGAGACTCTCACAATCTGAACTGTCCCATCTCTGTCTTGCCAGAAGTCCCATGAAATGATATTCAGTACAAAATTTTTGTCCATTAACTATTCTAGATATGGTGAACTGGATCAGCTGAATTACATGTACAATTTCTAGACTAACATGATAGGAAAAAAGATTTAATGGTTCAGTGTTTTCTTTCTTTGTAAAGTTGTTTTTGTTTTATGTCTACCTGTCACAAACTTGTGATCTCATTGTATATAATTACATATTATTATATATTTTTATTATTCTATTTACATAACAGAATCCTTTCAGATTATTAGTAATTATTCTAAATGTGATTTTAATCAACATATATTTCAAGAATATTATGTATTTGTATACCTATAAGATAGAGAAATATCTTAGCTATTTCTCACATTTTAATTTTTTATTTAGATCATCTCCCATTTTCATTCTTTTTTTTGGATACATAATAGTTGTACATGTTTTGGGGGATACATATAATAATTTAGTGCATTCATGTAATTTGTAAAGTTCAAATCAGTGCAACTGAATGCCCTTCACCCTAAATATTTGTCTTCTCTTTATGCTAGAAGCATTTGAATGATTCTTTTCTAGCTATTTTGAAATATACAAGAGATTATTGAAAACTTACAATCAACACTCTGAAGAATATCTCTGCATATAATAACTTTAGGTTCATTCTGGGTTATTTATAAATTGTTCATTCCATGTGCTTTAAAATTTTGTTATCTATTTATCTTTTAAAAGTCCTAGAGATTTTCTTGAATCCTGGCCTCAAGTGATCCTCTTGCCTCAGTCTCCCAAAGTGCTAGGATTACAGGAGTGATCCATCATGCCCTGCCTAATTTTCTTACCAGTTTACATAATAAAGATGTAAATATTTTAAGATAAAACATTTTTACATTTTTTCTTACTTAACTGTAGATATACTTGTATTTTGAACCAAAATGACAATTATATTGTAATAAAGCCAATACCCTGGTCACCTCAATGGAAAATTAATTTGGGCTTTTTGCGTGCAGGATAAGCTCTATTAATAAGTAGATTAAATTTTTTAATTAAAAGAGAAGAACTCTAAGTATTTGATAATGTTGCATATCACAACCTTTAGTGTTTTACAAAATTTGTATATAGATATGCCCCTATAATCTGTTATATCACCCTTCTTAACTAACACAAATTTATTTTATTAAGACAAATATTTAGGGAAATTA
Organism: Cephalopachus bancanus; assembly: GCA_027257055.1. Classification (NCBI taxonomy): domain Eukaryota; kingdom Metazoa; phylum Chordata; class Mammalia; order Primates; family Tarsiidae; genus Cephalopachus; species Cephalopachus bancanus. The sequence goes on from JAPVLO010000181.1 coordinate 2,486,256, forward strand.
GAAATAAGAGATCTCCACTCCAAAGTCAGCAGTTCCAAAACCTTAATTCTGAAATTCTTAATTCTTACTAATTTTCAAAATCATTCTATTTTTAGTTGAATCAAGAGTTCTAAGGAAAGAGAAAAAACATGAAATCTTTTGCTCTTGAACCTTTGTAACTGACAATTTCTTCTGGAAAAAAATTAAGATATGTGCACCACATATAAACAAAACAAGAATTTTCAAGAGTGGAATCAGATTTCGCAAAGTTAACCAAATGTTTAACAGCTCAGGCAACTGTTAAATATTTTCCCAAATGGAGGCCAAGGAGAATAATTGTAGAACTGGTAGGAATAAGAATTAATCAGATACTTCATTGAAAAGCAGATTGGAACAACAGCTCCACATAAGTATATCCATAGGGGATAGAACTCCAGCTGCTGAAAGACATTTAATCTGATGAAGACTCTTCATTTCATCATGGTAACTTATTATTTTATTTGCATGTTTAAGTTTTAATTGTGTGTACTGTTCATTTTGCTCTCTTTATCAAAGTAAAAACTCTAGGGACAATACTTTTTTCCAATCTTTGAGCTTAAATCCCAGAACATCCCCTGGAATAATATCTGAATTCAAGTATACAATTTTGAAGCTTCAAAAAGATATTATAAACAACTTTATATAGAAAAATAAAGTTGGAAAATGTACAATAAACAGTTTTGTAAACTTATGATATTAATAGTAGTTCAGATGGAACACATGTAGAAACATTTCTTTAATATAAGAATTTTTCAACAGAAGACTTTTAGGGTCCCAGAGTGGCTAATCACTCAAAATAATAAAGCCCTTTCCTTAGCTTTAAATGAGTGGACTAAACAACTTTAGATGAATAGATCATTTAAAAATGTTCAATAGTAGATGAATAAATCTTTTAGATGAACAGAATAAATAGTTTCAGCAAATCCTTATGTAACATAATTAGAAATTAGAAATTTCCTAAATATATTGGAATGACTGCCACAGAAATATTTATGTCTTCATTTCTCTTAAAAGTTTGAATAAAACTCATTTAAGGCTAATTTTAGAAATATGAAACACAGTCACTTAAAATGATAAAGAATTTGTTGTTTTTAAAACTTGAAATTTCTTGAGCAAATATAGGTCACAATAATAGCTTTTAATCAGTTAATCAGCATGTTTATTAGGCATTTATTCAATAAAAGGTATTGACCATCACTGTGATATTCACTGCAGCACATAAAGAAAAACAGGTAGTGGGGAAAACAGGCATTAATACAGATAATTTAAAAGTAGTGTGGTAAATGCAATACATTTAGTCATTCATTTATTATATGTCACCTGTGGTGAGTGATAAGTATTCAGAGGTTAGAAACAAAATAAAACCCAGGTCTGATTCTGCTTCCCATGGAGGTTAGAGTGTAATGAGAGAGAGAGAGAGAGAGAGAGAGAGAGAGAGAGAGAGAGAGAGAGAAAAAGAGAGAACAAATAAGCATATTATTAATAACTAATCATTTCCATGAATGGACATCCTGGTGCTATGAGTGAGTCTAGGAGTTTAAGTGAGACTGGGGGCAAGAAAAGCCTCTTTGAGAAAATATTTTGACTGAGGTCTGATGAATGGGCAAGTAAATGTTAGACAAGAAGTAAAAAGACGAATGATCTGGACAAAGGGAGTAGCTTGCTTGTGCTTAAGAAACTGGGTCAGATATGAGTCTGTCTAGTTTGAGAATACTAAAGAGAGCCAGTATGACTGGAGCTTGGTGAACGAGGATGAGATCATGGAAGCTGAGGCTGGACAGATGGGCAGGGCCAGAGCATGCAGAACCTGGGGGGCTACATTATTCAACAAAGGGAAGTCAATGAAGAAGTTTCTGCGGAAGACTTACATGATCTAGAAGTATGACTCCGAAAGGATCCTTCTGGGTGATAGAGGTTCCAGAAAGAGAGAGCAGGGAGGGAAATGTATGAGTGGGTGTGTAAGAGTGTGATTTTGTTGTATTATATCCTGTGAGACAGAGAGGAGTGGGGAAATGAGTTGGGAGTGTAGACCATAGACAGTTCTCAGTGGGCTTTGGGGGCACTTCAGGAGTTTGCATATCATGAGAAGGCATGGAATGATTTCACATTCAGAAGGCTGACCTTGTCTGATTTGTAATTTACAGAGTGAATTGTAGCCATATTTAAAAAGTTTGCAGTAAACTGGGCTTGAATTGGAGTAATGCACCAAAAGTGGCCTGGAGCAAATAACACTGAAAAAAATGTAAAGGCAAAATTGGTAGACTTTGGTCAAGGTTGAGGTGAGGTTTCTAGATTGAGTGACTGGATGTGAAACACAGGTCTGTGTGTATGTATAGGGTTGAGGAGGATGAGTTCAGCATTCATGTGCCCAGCACAGTGCTGGAAACCACATTTGACACAAAAGGTCAAGAAAGCAATTGAACAGTCATGAAGTATCTAATTTATTCAAGGGACTCTTTTAAACACCTCACTCATTTAGTTCTTTTAGCAAAAGAATGAGTGGGAATTTCAAATCTCATTTACAGTTGAAGAAATAAGGTATAGAGAAACTTAGACTTTCTACAACATCTGACAATTAAGTTCATGAACTCATCCTAGAAAAAGTGGTAGTTACCTCATTGTTGAATATCACTATGGTCACCTTCGAAGTATTTCCCTTGGGAAGCTATGCACTGATGCCAGTGCCCAGTACACCCATCAAAGCAATTTTGGAACTATTTTTCTGGAATGCCCATTAGAGCTGTTGTCATGAGAATGTTGGTGTTAGAGCAAAAACAAACATTAAATTTCTTGTTAAGTTTGGCAAGAATGGAAGTGAAATTAGGGAAATGTTAGTCCAAGTTTAGGGGGATAATGCCATGAAGAAAATGGCAGTGTCCAAATGGATTAAACGTTTTTCTGAGGAGAGAGAAAGCATCACTGATGAAGAGAGGTCAGGATGTCCACAAACAAGCAGATCTGATGAAAACATTGCAAAAATTAATTGAATTGTGCCTCAAAACATCAGCTGACTGTGAGAAATATAGCAGACCAAATACATTTTAACTGAAAATCTTGGCATGAGAAAAGTGTGTGCAAAAATGATCCCAAAGGAATTCTTGCATCACAACAATGCACCACCACTCCCACTGTCTGGGAGGGGGTTTTTAGCCAGTAAACAAATAACTGTATTGGAATACAGCTGCTAATAACTTGATCAAGGGTAATAAGACAACAACTCTGATGACAATTCCAGAAAAAGAGTTCCCAAATTGCTTTGACAGGTGCGCTAGTTGCTGGTGTTCGTGCATAGCTTTCCAAGGGGAGTGCTTAGTGATACTCAGCAATGAGGTATGTAGCACTTCTTCTAGGATGAGTTTGTGAACTTAACTGGCAGACCTTATATGCCAAAGGTCACTATCCTCATAAAGTTGTAGAAGTAAAGGTCATTGAGATTATGAAGGATTTTTTGTTGTTGTTGTTGGAGTCTTACTCTGTTGCCCAGGCTGAAGTGCAGTGGCACACTCACTGCTACTGCAGCCTCGACCTGGTGGGCTCTGGCAATCCTTCCACCTCAGCCTTCCAAGTAGCTGGAACTACATGTGCATGCTACCATGCCCAACTTATTTTTATTTTTGATTTATTGTAGAGACAAGGTCTCACCAAGTTGCCCAGTTTGATCTCAATTCTGTGGGCTGAGGCAATCCACTCTTCTTGGCCTTCCAAGAAGAGTGGGATTACAGGCTGAGCCACCAAGCCCGGCTGAAGAAACTTACAATGTGGAAGAGGTTGAGATACACACCAACATATGATCTAATAGGATTAAATGTTGAGTTACATAGTTATAACAACAGGTGGTAAAGACACCAAAAAGTGTAAAAACAGAATGGATGGGAGTATTCAGGAAGTTCTATAGGAAGTATGCTGGGAATCTCAGGCACATTGCAAATGGCAAAGGTAAAATCTCTGGAATGTGAGGGCCATACAGGGCTTAACCTCCTGAAGATGTGTTCTATCACATCAATGTGAATTTAAAAAATCAGGAAATTTATTCTAGGTTCTTTTTATTTGCATAAGCTCCTGACAAATAGTTAATTATGTCATTTCATTTAAGAGAGAATCACATTCCTTCAGTAGGCCAATTTTCATTGGACATACTAATAGTTTTCTTTGCTCTTTTAACCATTTTTGTTGTTCTCAGGAATCTAACACTTCTTGGAATGGAAACTGATCCAAGGATGGCTATATTAAAACATCATAGTAGAATTGAGCAATGCAGTTCTTCGGACTAGAAAATTGTATGTAGTGATGTCAAAGCTGAGCAATAACTTATAAATGCAGACCCAAAGCCACTGATCATGGAAAATTTCCTGTGCAACTACTCTTCTGATGGGGTCTAACCCAAAATTGAGGGAGAGTGATAACCTATTCAACCAGCATTTATATCAAATCTCATCAATAGAATTATTGTACCTGACACTGGCTTGAAGGTCTTGACTGCCAAAGATCTCACTAAGATGGAATACCCTGGTACTGTAAAGACACGCATCAGCCCAAATGTGAATTTTAACAACTCAGTTTCATCATCAGTTCTGAAATGACTGTCTGTACAAATAAAAATATCAGCAATCCTGGCTTTTAAATACTAAGAGTCTAATTTAAGCTAGGATCTCTTGTAAGTTTTAAATCCTGACCTTCTTAGATAAGTCTATTTCCGTGCTACATATTTTACAGAGATACGTAAAATTAAAGGCTAAAATAGAAGTCAAGATCTTCTGGGAGTAAACCTATCTTCTTGTTTCCATGTATTTAGATCGAACCAGGCAAAAACAGCAATCTCATCTGGTTCGACCTAATCGTAATCATTGCCAAATTGCAGCAGACTATATTTTTCTTAACAGTTTCAGGAAAAGTTTTTCCACAATTTCCTTTGGCAGCTGCTTCTCTTATCTTGTAATACATTTATTCAAGGAGTTCTTACTATTGCCCTAAATCCCTCTTGAATTAATTAAAGCCATTTTGCTTCTCTTGTCTAGAGCAAGCATCAAAAAGGACAGCTCATCCTTACTTGTTTGAACTCCCTTCATCATCAGAAGACTGTAATGAAATGTCTGGTCAACCTCTTTTCTCTAATTTAAAGTTCCACTAGCTTTCCCACAAGGACCTGTTCTTTTTCAATTTTCAGATGTTGTTGGAAGGAGGGACCATGTAAGTCAACTTGGACAAGTACTTAATCTTTCTAGGAGTCACTTTTTGTGTTTATAAATTGAGGATCTGATATAAAATCAAATGTTTTCTATCTGCTCTGCAGATCTTTTGTAGGGGGTTTCTGGGAAGGAGCAAGGAATGTGTGTATATATATGAAAGACACACTTAGTATTTAAAAGAGAGAGAGAGAGAGAGAGAGAGAGAGAGAGAGAGAGAGAGAGAGAGAGAGAGAAAGGTGAGTTTTGCTCTATATTTGTATAGAATACTTATTTTTTCAAGATTATACCATGCCAAGTTCTCCTTTTGTAACTATCCTTCCCTCCCCGTTTTCTACTCTCCATCACTTGAGTTCCCATGCAAACACACACACTCAAAAGAAAAAAAATACAAATCAGTTTCTTATAAATAGCATTTTTTAAATCGTAAATAAATTATCAAATAAGCCCAGGAGCATATTTTGAAAATAATATACTATGAAAAAAGACAAATGATTTATGATCTCTTTTATATGTGGAATCTAAAAAGGTCAATCTCATAGAAACATAGGATAGAAAGGTGGTTACCAGAGGCTGGGAGAAGAAGATAGGTAGAGACGAAATGGTTGATTGAAGGATGCAGAGTTTCAGTTCAACAGGACAAATAAGTTTTAGTGATCTGTTTGCACTGCATGGCAACCACAGTTAATCATAATATTTGGTATATTTCAAAATTGTTAAAATAGATTTTCAATGTTCTCACCACACAAAACTGACAAATTGGTGATGTGACAGATATGTAAATTAGTCTGAATCTTTCTACAATGTATAGTTAGATTGCAGCATCACATTATACCCCATAAATATGCACAATTATTATTTGTTAATTTAAATTTTTTAAAAAGCCAGTCACAGGATATGTAAAGTATGATTCCTTTATATAGAATTGAAAGTCAAACAAGACAAAATTATACATATACACACATGTACTCAAATGCAAGGGAATTTGTTTTACTACACAATTCAAAGCAGTAGCTACTTCTAGGAGGAACACACAGGAACTTCAAAGGAATTGAGGTTCTATTTTCTTGGGGAGTATGTGGGCATTTATTTTATTTTAAAATTATTATTAATATTATTTAAAATGTATATGCATGTTATATTACTCTTTTATATGTATAATATATTTTAGAATAAATGAAGAGGAAGTATGTTACTATTTTACTTTCTAGAGAATGACTGTATTCTTAGAAGATTCCAGATAAACAAAATAGTGAGAGGTCAATGAGGTTTGATAAAAATAAACATAAAAATTATTATTTACTAATAAATAACCTGTTTAGAAAATATATAGAAATGTTTTGTACCTGATAGCAAAAACATTCTTAATTTTCCAAGGAATAAGCCTGACAAAGAATGTGTAACACATATAAAGAACACTGTAAGAGTTTGCTGAGCCGGGCTCAGTGGCTCAGCCTGTAATTCTGCACCTTTGGGAGGTTGAGGTGAGTGGATTGCCTGAGCCTGCGGGTTTGACACCTGCCTGGGCAGCGAGACTTCATCTCTACAATAAATAAAAAAATCAGCCAGGTGTGGTAGCGCATGCCTGTAATTCCAGCTCCTTGGAAGGCTGAGGCGGAAGGATCGCCGGAGCCCAGCAGGTATAGGCTGCGGTGGCCGGGAGCAGCCACTGCACACCAGTCTGGGTGACAGAGTGAGATTCCAACTCAAAAAAAAAGAGTTTGCTGAAGGGTATAAAGTTCTCAATGTATGCAAAGAAATACTTGTCAGAGAGAGGTCTTGGAAGAGGTCAAACCTGCGGACACCTTGATCTTGAATGTCCAGGCTTCAGAACTATGAGAAATAAATTTCTGTTATTAAAAAAAAATGCTTGTCGACCTCTAACAGACATCTTCTCTGAACCCTTTCATCACATCTATGCTTCAAACCTAGCGGAGAGAAGTCTGATGCAGTTGATGGAATTCACATGTACTGTCTTGGTCACTTTTTCTCAGGGTGAAGCTTTGAAAGACCTGGAAACTTCATCCTTTTTTTTTTTCCCCATCAAGTTTGGCCTCTTCTCTTTCACTGGACTCTCTTTTTTTCCCCACCTTATCTGGCTTTACTTTGGATATTACCCTCAATGAGGGAAGAAATGTGGCATTCCACTGGCAAGATTTGGTGTTTGGAGTTTAGTATTGGTTTATGGTGAAAGCAGAAGAGGGCAGTGCGGCAAGATCTGGGAGAAAAGGACTGATGACATCTGGCATAGCCAGAGCAGATTCTTCTTTGATTTTAGACTAGTCACACTGATGTAACCTAAAAAAACAGATCCTCACTTGGTCCAAACTACCTTACAAAGAATGTGAATAAGGTGCAGGGCCAAAGTGTCAATTAATAATAAAATATTATTTTTCTTTCTTTGAGAAATTAAAGAAAAAATAATTGATTCTGCCAAGGCAAAATTCAATTATTTTCTTTCAATATCTCACAATATTTTCTAATGATGGTATGTTTCAGAATAGGAAGATGATGAGTTACAGAGATGCTCTCCAAATGAAGCTATACATTTAATAATTCTTACTGTTTTTATTTCAATAGCTTTGAGGGGTACACATAGTTTTGGTCTGGGCTTTAAAGTGTAGCCACCTGTGTACATGGTACCTGCTAGGTGATTTTTTGACCCTCCACTCCTTCATCCTTGCCCTTCTGAGTCTCCAGTGATCATTATAACATTCTTTATGTCTTTGTACATTGCTTCCACTTATAAGTGAGAATATGTGGTCCTTGGTTTTTCATTCCTGAGTTAGTTCACTTAGGATAATGTTCTCCAATTCCATCCAAGTTTCTGTAAAAGACATTATTATCATTCTTTTTGATAGCTGAATAGTATTCCATGCTATATATATATATCTCATTTTCATTATCCAATGATCACTTGGTGGACATTTGGGTTGATTCCACATCTTGGCAATTGTGAATACTGCTGAGATGAATATGCAGGTGCAGGTGTCTCTTTTATATAACAATGTCTGTTCATTTGGTAGATACCTACTAGTGGGATTGCTGGATCAAATGGTGGATCTACTTTTAGTTATTTGAGAACTCTTCATACCGCTGTCCATACAATTTGTTCTAACTAACATTCCCACCAACAGTGTCTAAGTGTTCCCTTTTCTCTGCATCTGTGCCAGCATCCATTGTTTTTTGATTTTCTAATAAGGCTGAAAAGTGGTATCTTATTGTGGTTTTGATTTGGATTTCCCTGATGATGAGTGATGTTGAGCAATTTTTCATATGTTTATTGACTATTTGTATATCTTCTTTTGAGAGATGTCTGTTAATGTCATTTGCCCACTTTTTAATGGGGTTATTTGCTTTTTCTTGCTGATTTGCTTGAGTTTTTGTAGATTCTGGTTATTAGTCTGTTGGTCAGATAGTTTGCAGATATTTTCTCCTATTCTGTAGATTGCCTACTTGCTCTGTTGATTATTTCTTTTGCTGTGCAGAAACTTTTTAATCTAACTAAATCCCATTTGTTTATTTTTTACTTTTTTTTTTGGTTTTAGGAATAAATTATTGCATAAGCCAACATTCAGAAGAGTTTTTCCTAGGTTTCTTCTAGGATTTTTATGATATCAGGTCTCACATTTAAGTCTTTAGTTTATCTTGAGTTAGCTTTCATATATAGGGAAGAGATAGTGATCAAGTTTCATTTTTTTGCATGTAGCTATACAATTTTTCCAACATCATTTGTTGAATGGAGTGCCCTTTCCTCAGTGTATGTTTTGGTCTATTTTGTCAAAGACCAGTTATTTACAAGTATCTAGATTTATTTCTGGATTCTCTATTTTGTTCCATTGGTTCATGTTTCTGCTCTTGTAATCAGTACCATGCTGTTTTGGTTACTACAGCCTTGAAGGATAGTTTGAAGTCAGGTAATTTGAAGCCGCCAGCTTTTTTCTTTTTTCTTAGGATTGCTTTGGCTATTCTGGCTTTGTTGTTGCTGTTGTTACATATGAATTTTAGTATTGTTTTTTCTAATTCTGTATAAATTTTTATTGGTAGTGTGAAGGGGATTGCATTGAATGTATAAATTACTTTGGGTAATATGGTCATTTTTAAAATGTTGATTCTTCCATCCATGAACATGAGATGTTTCTCCATTTGTTTGTGTCCTCTAAAATTTTTTTCATCTGGGTTTTGTACCTCTCCTTGTGGAGATCTTTTACCTCCTTGTTTAAATATATGCCTAGGTACTTTAGCTTTTTGGCTGCTGTTGTAAATGGAATTGAGTTCTTAATTTTATTCTCAACTTGAATGTTATTGGCATATAGCAGTACTACTGATTTGTGTGTGTTGATTTTGTATCTTGAAACTTTACTGAATTTATTAATCAAGTCCAGGAGTCTTTTGTAGGCATCATTAGGTTTCTCCAGGTGTAAGATCATGTCACTGGCATACAGAGATAGTTTGATTAGTTCTTTTCTAATTTGGCTACTCATTTATTTTTCTTGCCAGATTCCTCTGGCTAGGATTTCCAGTACTATTTCGAATAGTAACAGTGAAAGTGGGCATCCTTGCCTTTTTCAAGTTCTGAGGAGAAATGTGTTCAAATTTTCTCTTCTCCAGATGACACTGGTTGTGGGTTTGTCATATGTAGCTTTTATTATTTTGAGAAATTTTCCGTTTATAACTATTTTGCTGAGGGTTTTACCATGAAGGGATGCTGGATTTTATCACATGCTTTTTCTGAGTCTATTGAGATGATCATATGATTTTTGTTTTTATTTCTGTTAATGTGGTGGATCATGTTTATTGACTTGGATATGTTGAATCACCCTTGCATCCCTGGGATAAAACCCACTTGCTCGTGTTTTTTTTGTTTTTTTGTTTGTTTGTTTTTAAAGTTACCATGCTGTTCAATTCAGTTCACTAATATTTTGTCAAAGATTTTCACATCTATGTTCATAAGTGATATTGGTTTCATAGAATGTGTTAAGGGCGATTTTCTCTTTCTCAATCTTGTGAAATAGCTTCAGCAAAATTGGTGCCATTTCTTCTTTGAAGTGCTGGTAGAATTCAGTTTGTGAGCCTATCAGGTCCTGGACTTTCTTTTGTTAGGAGACTTCTAATAACTGTTTTATCTCACTACTCATTATTGGTCTGCTTAGGGTTTCTTATTCTTCCTAATTAAAGATTGGGGGTTATATGTTTCAAAATTATTTATTTCTACCGGATTGTCCAGTTTGTTTTAATAGAGGTATTTATAATAGTCTTAGATGATCTTTTGAGTTCCTGTCATATCATTTGCAATGTCTCCATTTTTGTTTCTGATTGAGCTAATTTGAATCTTCTCTCTTTATTTTTAAATTAATCTGGCTAGCAGTCTATCAATTTTGTTTATCTTTCAAAGAAACTAACTTTTTGTTTCACTGATCCTTAGTATTGTTTTTGTGATTTCAATTTCATTTAGTTTTATGCCAATCTTCATTATTTTTCTTCTGCTAACTTTTGGTTTGGTCTATTCATGTATTTCTAGTTCCCTGAGGTGTGCTGTTAGGTTGTCAACATGTGATCTTTCAGTCTCATTGATGTAGGCCTTAAACACTATAAATGTATCTCTGAGCACGACTTTGGCTCTATCCTAGAGGTTTTGATAATTTGTTTCATTGTTGTCATTCATTTTGAGGAATTTTTAAATTTCCATTTGATTTCATTTTTTATCTAAAATTCATTCAGAAACAGATGTTCAATTTCTATGTTTTAGTTTTGTTTTGTGAGTTCTTCTTGGAATTAATTTCTAGTTCTAATCCACTATGGTCCTAGAAGGTGTTTGATATGATTTTGAATTTTTGAAATTTGTTGAGATTTGATTTGTGACCTAGATATGGTATATCTTGGAGAATTTTCTAAGTGCTGATGAGAAAAATGTATATTCTGTAGTTTGGGTATAGTATGTTCTGTAGACATCTGTTGTCCTATTTGCTGTAGGATTTAGTTTAACTCCAGTATTTATTTGTTGACTTTCTGCCTTGATGATCTGTTTATTGCTGTCAGTGGAGTTTGAAGTCTCTCACTATTATTATATTGCTGTCTATCTCTTTTTTAAGGTCAAATAGAATTTGTTTTATAAAGCTGAGGGCTCTGGTGTTGTGGCATATATATTTAAAATTGTTAGGTCTTCTCATTGTATTGGTCCCTTTCTCACTATATAATAACCATCTCTGTCTTTTTAAATTATTGTTAATTTAAAGTCTGTTTTATCTGACATGAGAATGGCTGCTCCTATTTGGTTTGGGTTTCCATTTGTGAAAAAATATTTTTTCCCACCTTTTTATCTTGAGTCTAAAGCAGTCTTTGTCAGTTAAGTGAGTCTCTTGAAGGTAGCAGAAACTTGGGTTGTGTTTTCTTTAAAATTCATTCTGCTAGTCTAAATCCTTTTAGTAGGGCACTGAGACTATTTGCATTTAGAGTTAATAAAAATATAGAAGGTATTATTCCTTTCATCATACTGATTGTCATCTGGTCATTTTATTTATTTATTTTCTCTATTGTGTTGGTGTTTCATAAGACCTGTGAGCTTTATGGTTTCCAGCATTTTCTACTGGTGTATTTGAACTTTTGTTTTGTATTTAGAGCTCCTTTGAGTATTTCTTATAGAGCTTGTGTACTGGTGACGAATTCCCTCAGCATTTGCTTATCTGGGAAAAACTTCATTTCTCCATCGTTTATGAAACTTAGTTTTGTGGGATACAAATTCTTGGCTGACTGTTATTCTGTTTGAGGAGATTGAAGATGGGGCCCCAATCCCATCTGGCTTGCAGGATTTCTTCTGAGAAGTCCGTTTAATCTTATAAGTTTACCTCTTAAGTTGTTTGATGCTTTTGTAAATTGCAAATTTGTAACTTCTCTTAAAATTATTTCTTTCACACTAACTTTGCATACCCAGATGATTATATACCTTTTTGCAATAAAGCTTCTGGGGATTCTTTGGGCTTCTTGTATCTGAATGTTTAAATCTCTGACAAGGTCAAGGAAGTTTTCCCCCATTATTTTCTCAAATAGGTATTCCAAACCTGTTGCTTTCTCTTCTTCCTCAGGAACACCTATGATTCTTAGGTTTGGACATTTTACATAGTTCTACATTTTTTGGGGGGGAGTTTTGTTCTTTTCTCTTGATCCTGTTTTCATTATTGTTGTCTGATTAGGTTAATTCAAAAATCTTTCTTCAAACTCTCAGGTCACTTCTTCTGTTTGTTCTAGTCTACTAATTGATTCTTTTATTTCCAGAATTTCATCTTTGCTTTTTTTTCTTTAATATTTCTATCTCTTTGGAGAATTTTTTATTCATGTCATGAAGAGTTTTTTTTTTTTTAATTTCTTTATGTTGGTTTTCTATTTTCTCCTGAAATTTATTGATTGATTTTATAATCAACCTTTTGAATTCTGTGTCTGGGATTTTAAAATTTTCATTTTGGATGCAATTTGTTGCTGAAGAGTTGATGTGGTCTTCTGGAGGTGTTGGAAAACTCTCTTTCTCATATTGTCAGAATTACTTTTCTGGTTCCTTCTCATTTGGGTATGATACGAGACCTGCTTATATCTGTCCATATTAACGCAGTCCCTAGAGAAGGGCATGGCAAAGGGTCCAAGTGGTCCTGCACATTCCCCAACACATTACTGAGAATCCACTTGTCTTCTATGCACTCTCAGTAAGTAGCTTCAGGGGATCCTTGACTTCCCTGCAGACTACACTCAAAGATTTAAATCCCTATTTACTCCCTTTCTTTACAGTCAGAGGTTTGAACAATATAGTATCAGGGTAATTGTAAGTCTTGTGATTTGTATACCTTTTACATCAATGTAATCATAAGTCTTGTGATTTGTGTAGCATTTGCAGCAATGTACCCATAAATCTTGTGATTTGTATAACTTTTGTAATGTGTGATGTCTTAGGCTTTGTGAACTTCCTTTACTCTAAATGTCACTATCTAAATATAAAATGCAGCTGTAACTTAAGTTTTATAAAATGCTTTGCTGGCCACATGGCTAATGTATAGGTACTGACAACTCTGGAGTACAAAAGTGGACTGCAAGGCCTGAAGGGTGAGCAGAACCATTTTAGGAACACCTTGAGTCTGGATTCAAACTCAGAAATAAACTTCTTTCTACCAGTTCGCTGTCTCTTGATTTATTGGTAGCAAGTGTGAGCAGCCAAGCATTACATGAACCATAGCAAGTAGACTAGTTATTCTTATTTGAGATTGGCAGGGAGTTGATGTAGGTACTGCAGGTTTCCATTGGTTTTATATATATATATATATATATATATATATATATATATATATATATATATATATATATATAAAACCTTGGTGTGGTGAGTTTATTAGTTACCAACTATGGCAGTCCTGTGCAGAGTACCTGCACTGACTCATAGTGTCCTGAGTGGTCAGAGTGACTTGGAAAGTGGAGTTGACTGGGGTTTGGGATCAGGCCTTTCCCAAGGCTGAGGTATTACATTCAATATGGTGAGATATAATGTTTACCTCTGGCCAGGAAGTGGCACTTGTGGGAGAAATACAGCTGCAACAGTGGCTATGGGCTTTTTCCTTGGTGCGTGTTGCCCCAAGGAAGTACCCAACCAATCTAGATGGAGGGCAAGGGTCTGGAGATTACCCAAGTTCTCTGTTCTTTAGGCTTTGAGGGAGTGCAAGGGGTGGGGGGAAGGAGTTTGAACACCCCACAGTAGTGTACTCTTGGCCACCCCAGTGGATATTAGGAGGTAGTCCCAGGCCCCTGGAGTAACACTGTTGTGCAGAACAGGCACAGAAGAGTGAGAGGCACAGAAGAGTTATTGCTATAAGTCCCACTCAGCTTCCCACCTTGGCCCCCAAGCAATTTGCCTTGTGAATGTTAAATTATAGCTGGCTTCAGGTCCTCAGGTGTTCTCAGACAACCCTCCCCCAGCCAGAAACTGTCTGTAGCCGTGGACTCCTGAATTCCTCTCACTCACCTTAATCACTGTTTCCAGAAGTTACCAGTGGACTGTGTGGTGCAGGTAAAATTATGGCCAGTTCCAACTCAGGTAAATGGATTTTTCCCTTATTTGCACTTTGTGGTTATTGCCACTTCTTTGAAGAATCATGGGGTGTACTGCTGGTCTTTCTCGGTGCTGAGAAAACTAAATTTTTGTTTACTTCATAGGAAAAACTCACTCTAGCTGCCTCACATTGGCTATCTTAATCCAAAGCTTAATAAAATTTTAATAACTATGGAGACCAGTTACTTTTTTATCTTGAAAATATGATCAAGTTGTTTATCTTGAAAGATAATTGTAAAAGAATGTCTAGAAACTATAGAGAAAAAGGAATAACAAGTAAATTGCATTAACAATTATAATTATATACAATAATTTTACTATAACTAAAACTGTACTATTAGCCCAGAAATAGACAAATTGATCAGGAGTGGAATAAAAGGCCTAGAAACTATAAATATATAGGAATTTGATATGTGATAATAGAAAACATTTAAAATTAATGAAAAATCTAAACAACAAATATCACTGTTATAATTGGATAACAATTTGGGGGAAAATATGTTAGATAACTAATTACCACTATAGTAAACAATAACTTTCAAGAAGGTTAAAGATTTGAACATACAAACCATGTAAGTTTCAAAAGGAAAAAAGAGAATATTTTTCAATCTTAAAACAGGGATGATTTTCTTTAGCATGGTGCCTAAGTCTGAATATATAAAAGAAAAAAGAAATTGATTTGCCTTAGTAAATTAGAAACATGTGAATGGAAAGAGGCTACAGAAAAGGTGAAAGTCAAGAGATAAGCTGGGAAATGTTTTCATAAAGGGGATTAACGTACATTAAAGAGATTAAAACAAAAGAGAAACTTCTGGCAAGATGGTGATGGGGCAGCCTGGTCTATGAAACCCTCTGCAAAGGAGAACGCAGAGGATCTCTGGCTCTCTCCCTGGGAGCAGCAGATCCCAACGTCAGCAGCCTGCTTTTCACACAGAACTTGGCTGTTGCCACCGCTGGGTCATTGCAGCATCTGGACAGCCACTGCAACCACAGACATAGCAGCCACTGGTGCCGCTGCAGCCCCCATGGCGGCCATAGTGCATTGTACCACCCGTGCCTGAGGTGATCCACGACTTCAGTCCTTGAAGCTCCAGGAGGCAAGATCTGCTGGGATTGCTGGCACCTCTGTTGCCACTGTGACGTCCTACCAGCCGTGGGTCTCCTCCTGTGTGCCCTGAAGCAAGCTTCCATCTCGGCCTCTGCCTGACTCCTGTCTGGCTCCACCCCCTCTGGGGTGAGCAGCTGAGATAGAACCACTTGCTGGCGATTCAAGGTAACAACACCAAAACAGGAAAAAGCTTGAAAAATAGATACAGGCCAGACTTGAGTGGTGAACTGACGATGATCTGAACTGTCCTTCACAGCAGACCAGGGGCAACTGACCCTAACTGTGAAATTTACCAGCTAGAGAAGACAGCTAGAAATCAGAGCTGAAAGGACATTGGACTTAAACGAAAAGTCTCAGAGTGTGCTCAATTGGTTCTGTTAGTTTAATAACTTGATTCTATTCCTATTGTTTTGTTCCTTTTTTTCCTTTTCCTTTTCTTCTATTTTCTCCTCTCTGTAAACCATATCTTTGTATAGAAGAACAGCACACCAATAAGGTGGTTGGTTAGCTTGTATGTTAGCATCATTGTATGTTTTATTTTTTTGTATGGGAGTTGGTTAGTCTGTATCTGTGGTCTATTGTTTTTATCTGTTTCAGGTTAGGTCTCTCTCTTCATTTGTTGGTACACCATCTGTTTCCCACCTCACTCCTCTCTCTCTCCACCTCCCTCATCCCCCCATTGTCTTCTCCATTCTCTTCCCTCTGCTAACCACATTTTATTTCAGGGAGTAAACCTACAGCCCAACTGTATGGACAGATTCCAAGGCAGTGGGAAGTGGGTTTCAGATTATCCATACACCTGTTGGCCAATGCCAGGACCTGCAGATAGATTTTAAATCATAGCTCCCCCCTTAAATAAATCTCAAAACTGTAAAAAGGACCACCCCCAACCTATAGTGCAACTCCAGAATTGAAAAAAGTAAGAGGGCATACATAAAGAATAGGAGATTGAACAAACAGAAGTAAAAACAGTCCCTCTACCCCTGAATTACAGAATTAAAGAAGGCGGTGACATGGAGGGAAGGAAAAAGTAGGAATGGGGAACAAACAGCACAAAGAAGAAAAACCAAAAGAAGAATATAGGTCTCACACAGACCCCTGGGAGGCCCCAGACACTGAGAAAACAGATTCCAGAACACAAACAATGAAGAGCCCCCAGAATGACTGGTCACATGCAACAAACCCAGACATCATGACATTAATAGAGAGAATTTAAAAAATTGAGGAGAGACAAGAGGAAAATAGGAAGGAGGTGATGTCAGAAATAACAGCAGTGAAGAATACTGTGATGGAAATAAATAACAAACTAATAAGCCTGGAAAGCAGAATTAGCTAAGCAGAAGAAAGAATCTCAGCACTCGAAGACCAAAACACAGAACTAACCCAAACTGTCGAAAGCATAGAAAAGAAGCTCAAAAAGACAGAACGAAACCTTCAAGAGATGAATGATTACTTCAAGAAACTGAACCTAAGAGTAATTGTCCTTCCTGAGGCAGAGAGAGAAACAGAGGCCACACTGGAAGAAACATTTCATGAAATCATTCAAGAAAACTTCCCTCATCTCCTCAAGGATGAAAAAATTCAAACACAAGAGATTCAGAGAACCCCTGCAAGACAAAAAATGAGAAGACCAACTCCCAGACATATAATAATTCGCCTAAACAAAGTAGGTATAAAAGAAAAAATCCTAAAGGCTGCAAGAGAAAAAGGTCAGACTACATACCAGGGAAGACCAATTAGAATAGCAGCAGATTTATCTACAGAAACCCTCCAGGCTAGGAGATCTTGGAGCCCTATATTCAAAGTTCTAAAAGATAAACAATTTCAACTGAGAATAACCTACCCAGTCAAGGTAAGCTTCATCAGTGAGGGAGAATTAAAATCTTTCCCAGAAATCCAATCCCTAAGAACCTACGCTGCCACCAGACCACCTCTACAAGAAATACTTAAGAAAGTATTGAACACAGAAGAAAAGAAAAAAAGAACAACAACGTTCTTCACAAGAGTACAGGCAAAAGATTAAAAACAAACATGATCCAACTCTAAAACCAAAAGAAAGACAACACACAAACAGGAAGAATAACAACTCTGTATGAACATTATGATAGGGATCAACTCTCACATTCCAATAATTAGTATGAATGTGAACAGACTAAATGCACCACTGAAAAGACATAAAATGGCAAAATGGATAAAATATCACCAGGCAACAATCTATTGCCTTCAAGAGACTCACCTCACTAGAAAGGACACTCACAGACTCAAGTAAGAGGATGGGAAACAAAATTTCAGGCAAATGGAACAAAAAAGAACGGAGGAGTCACAATCTTAATGTCAGACAAAATACCCTTTAAGCTATCAAAAATTAAAAAAGATACAGAAGGCCACTACATAATGATAAAAGGTTCAATCCATCAACAAGAAATATCCATCCTAAACATATATGCACCAAACATAGGAGCACCAACTTTCATAAAGTAGCTCCTAGGTAAACTAAAAAAAGATATTGACTTCAATACCATCATAGCTGGGGACTTTAATACCTCACTCACAACTGTAGACAGATCATCAGGACAAAAAACCAGCAACGAGATCTGAAAACTCAATGTGACTCTTGATCAAATAGACTTAATTGATACCTACAGAATACTCCCTCCAAAGACCACAGAATACACATTCTACTCATCACCACATGGAACATACTCTAGGATTGACCACATACTTGGCCATAAATCAAGTATAAGGAAATTTAAAAGGACTGAAATTTTACCATACAACTTCTCGGACCACAGTGGAATAAAAATAAACATTAACACCAACAGGGTCCCCCCAAATCCCACAAAGACATGGACACTAAACAACATAATGCTAAACAACTGCTGGGTCAATGACGATATCAAAACAGAGATTAAAAGATACATGGAAACAAATGAAAATGAAGAAACATCTTACCAAAATCTCTGGGATACCATGAAAGCTGTAGTAAGGGGGAATTTATATCCCTACAAACGCTCATGAAGAAAATGAAAGAATCACAAATTAACAGAAGCCACCTAAAATAGCTGGAAAAGCAAGACCACAAAAACCCTAATTTCAGCAGAAGAATCCAGATCACTAAAATAAAAGCCCAAATCCAGGACATAGAAGACAAAAAGATAATACAAAAAAATCAATGAAACAAAAAGCTGGTTCTTTGAAACAATAAACAAGAGCGATGGTACACCAGCTAGACTGACCAAGAAATGGAGCAAAAAAACCCAAATAAGCACAATCAGAAACACAAAAGATGAAGTCACATCTGACCCTGAAGAAATATAAAAGATAATTAGAGACTACCATGTACACTTGTATGGAAACAAACTTGAAAACCTTTTGGAAATGGAGGACTTTCTGTCATTATACAACCTTCCTAGGTTGAAACAAGAAGAAATTGAGACCCTAAGTAGACCAATAACAATCAAGGAAATTGACTACATAATAAGAAAACTACCTACCAAAAAAAGTCCTGGACCAGATTGTTTTATAGCAGAATTCTACAAGACGTTTAAGGAGGAGCTTATACCAATCCTACTGAGGGTATTACAGGCAATTGAGAAAGATGAAACTCTCCCCAAATCATTTTATCAAACTAACATCACATTGACACCCAAGCCAGGCAAAGACCCAACAAAGAAAGGAAACTACAGGCCAATATCTTTGATGAACATAGATGCTAAAATTCTCAACAAGATCCTAGCGAACCAGATTCAACAACACATCTTAAAAATCATCCATCATGACCAAGTAGGCTTCATCCCTGGGATGTAAGCCTGGTTCAACATTCGTAAAACCATAAATGTAATTAAATACATCAACAGATGTCAAAACAAAAAACACATGATTATATCATTAGATGCAGAAAAAGCTTTTGATAAAATCCAGCACCCCTTCTTGATAAAAACCTTCAAACATCTAGGCATACAGGGAACATACCTCAAAATAGTAAAAGCCATCTACAAGAAACCCACAGCCAGAATACTCCTAAATGGACAAAAACTGGAACCATTTCCCCTGAAAACTGGAACAAGACAAGGATGCCCACTCTCACCCCTCCTGTTCAATATAGTATTGGAAGTCCTGGATAGAGCAATCAGAGAAGAGAAGGCAATAGGGGTATTCAAATAGGAAAAGAGGAAGTCAAGCTATCTCTCTTTGCAGATGACATGATCGTGTACCTTGAAACCCAAGAGAATCTGTCAAAAACCTCCTTTCACTGATAAAGGGCTTTGGCAAAATCTCAGGATATAAAATAAGTGTGAAAAAGACAATCACATTTCTTTACACCAATAATAAACAAGCAGAAGCCCAAATAAAAAGCAGCACAATTCCATTCACAATAGCCACAAAAAAAAGTGAAATACCATGGCATCTTCCTAACCAGAAACGTGAAAGACCTTTACAATGAAAATCACAAAACACTGCTCAAAGAAATCATAGATGACACAAACAAGTGAAAAAAAATATCCCCTGCTCATGGATTGGAAGAATCAACATTGTGAAGATGTCCATCTTACCTAAGGCAATCTATAGATTCAATGCAATACCTATCAAATTACCAGCAACATTCTTCTCAGACCTAGAAAAAACAACACAGGAATTCATATGGAAACACAGACGACCAAGAATACCCAGAACAATCCTTAGCAAAAAAAAAAAAAAAAAGCAGGTGGTATCACATTACCAGACTTCAAACTTTACTATAAAGCTACAATAATCAAAACAACTTGGAATTGGTACAAAAACAGGCATATAGACCAATGGAATAGAATTGAGATTCCAGAAGCAAAACCTCAATTTCTCAACCAACTCATCTTCGACAAAGTCTCCACCACCTACCACTGGGGAGAGGAGAACCTATTCAGTAAATGGTACTGGGAAAACTGACTGACCACATGCAGAAGATTGAAACAGAACCCCTATCTATCCCCATACACAAAAATTAACTCCAAAAGGATCAGAGACCTAAATGTAAAACCTCAAACCATAAGAACCTTAGAAAATGAAGGGCATACCCTTATGGAAATTGGAACTGGCATCCAATTCTTGAACAAAACCTGAAACCCACAGGCCATAAGAGAGAAGATAGACAAGTGGGACCTCATCAAACTGACAAGCTTCTGCAAAGCCAAAGAAACCATCAAGAGAGCAGGGAGACAGCCCACAGACTGGGAAAAAGTATTTGCCAACACCAGGTCTGACAAAAGTTTAACATCTTGGATCTACAAGGAACTCAAACGTGCTGAAAAGAAAAAAACAAACAACCTCATTATAAAATGGACAAAAGATATGAACAGACACTTCTCAAAGGAAGACATCTGAGCAGCCAACAGACACATGAAAAAATGTTCAACCTCACTAATCATCAGGGAGATGCAAATCAAAACCACACTGAGATACCACCTAACTCCAGTCAGAACAGCAATTATCAATAACAAAAAATAACAGTTTTTGGACAGGGTGTGGCGAAAAGGGAACACTTCTAAACTGTTGGTGGGAGTGCAAACTAGTGCAACCTCTGTGGAAAACAGTATGGTGATTCCTAAAAGCTCTAAATATTGACCTCCCATATGACCCCGCAATCCCCCTACTGGGAATATACCCTGAAGAACTCAAATCACTCGATAAAAAAGATACCTGCACACATATGTTTATCGCAGCATTGTTCACAATAGCAAGAACCTGGAAGCAACCATGCTGGCCATCAAAAGAGGACTGGATTTAAAAAATGTGGTACATATACACAATGGAATACTATGCAGCCATAAAAAAGAACAAAATCATGAATTTTGCAGCAACCTGGATGTAACTAGCGTCTATAATACTGAGTGATCTCTCACAGAAACAAAGATCTGAGTATCTCATGTTCTCACTCATATGGTGGACCTTGAACATCCAATGTAATACTATAAGAAAATGACTGACAGTGGTGGGAAACTATGGGGAGGGAGGGGAAGGGAGACGGGATTAATGGTAGTAAAAAAAAAAAAGTACCAAAATGCTCTTGTATAGCTCACACTTCATGTAAACTTAATGGTTTTCTAATGCCAATGCTCATACTTCTTTTTGAGTAGACAATAAAAAGCAACATTAAGTTCAATTAAACAAAAAAAAGAAAAAGAAAAAACTCAATGGAAAAAAGGGTAAAGTATTACTCAGGCAAATCACAGTCTGGGTAGAGGGAGAAAGTTAAATCTACCAGTATGTTTGTAAATTTCCCTAAGTGTTTCTTGTGAGCTCTCACTCCAGTCTTCATCAAGTGAGACTTACAAGGAGAGTAAGTCTTATCCCTTTCATCCATTTGACAAATGCTTCTTATTTACAGTCAAACTCTTCAAAGACAATTGATACATTTTCATGACTTCACTTATAATCTTGATGCTGATGATTTATCATTCTCTCTTCCCTAGGCTTTAGGTCTGTTTTTCCTGGGCTCCAGATTCATTTTATCCTGCGGAAAAATCAAGACTATAAGGTAGATACTTAATAAATTCTCATTGAAACTTTCACAAAATTGCCTTTGTTTGATGAGTGAAAGAATAGAAACGCTGTTGTGGCAGAGAAAAACTCTGCAGTGAAACCTTCCCAGGTGCTTTTTCACTAAAGCTTTGGCTTACTTTCTCAGTGCACTCTTATAATAAGCAGATGTTATCATTCTTTGGCCCTCCAGAAAGTCAACAAGCAAAATACCTTGGTCATTCCCCCCAAAACTTGCCATGATCTTTGTTCTTAACCAATTCACATTTGTTCTGACTGGTCCACTTCCACCTCTTGGTAGCCATTGCTTTGATTGTGCTTTGTTTTCAGGGTCATACTGGTAAAGTCATGCTTCATCTCCTATTGTAATCTTTTGAAAAAATGCTTCAACATCTTGATCCCACTTGCTTAAAAATTTCATTGAAAGTTCTCTTGTCTGCAGCTGATCTAGGCACAACTGTTTTGGCACCCATGGAATGGAAAGTTTGCTCAACTTTAATTTTTAGCAGGATTGTGTAAGCTGAATCAATTGAGATGTCTATGGTACTGACTATTGTTTCTTTTATTAGTCATTGGTCCTCTTCAATTAGAGAACAACAAGATTAATTTTTTTCCTCACAAATTGATGTGAGTGGTCTGCTACGGCAGACTTCATCTTTAATATTGTCTCATCCCTTCTTCAAATGAGTTATTCACTTGTAAACCACTGATGGGGGGGCATTGTCTTTATAAACTTTTTGTAAAGTATAAATGAGCTTCTTCTTATATTTGATGTTTGTCCTTGCTTCAATTTTAGTAGAATTCATGATGCTCTGATAGGGTTGTTTTCAAAATGTTGCCTTAACCTTTTTAGTGTCTCAAAGTAGAGCCTGTTCAGACAATTTATAACAAGTTAGTTGAGTTTATAATGTTTCAAAAACTTTTGAAATCTATGCATAGGTTTTTCACAATATGCATTTTCCATGAACTGTTTTGAAGACCTCCTCATGTAAACAGAACTGTACTTCAAGGAGTCTCATTTAAAAAAATCTCAAGTTCATTGCAATTTAATATTTTTTTCAAAAGTTCAGTTAAAGAAACAATATTTGATAAAATGGCTTAGATGTCCACACATCTAAGCATTCAAATATAGATCCCTGGATCAAGAGAGATATTTAGAGATGTGGACCTTCTCAGAAATTTTTACATTAAATCACATCTTAGGGAATATCAGTAGCTTATGTTGAGGATTTATATAAGGAACAACCTTGAAAATGTGTTTCTGTGCTTAGTATGTAAACATTGCTTATCAAATCACCAAGAACATCTTCCTCAAAGTACTTTTAATTGTTTTACTAGCATAAGCTATTTATAAACATTGAGTAAAATACAAACAAATACAATACTCATTATTTTTAAAAAACTTAACTCCTCCCCCCACCCCAAAAGAGCTACTAGTACTACCATTGCCACTACTGCCTAGAGATAATTAATGTTATTATTTGGGCTAATATCCTAAGTTTTAATTTTTTCCATATGTTGACAGAGAGAGAGAGAGAGAGAGAGAGAGAGAGAGAGAGAGAGAGAAATAGAGTTTTAGTAAACATGTTATTTTCAGGTGATTTTTTTAAATTTAAAATATCTTAGTGAATGTTGTTGCACATTAACCTTTTCAGTGACTACATATTCTATTGTATGAATGTGTCAAAATTTATTTTTTAACTTTATTGAGGCATAATTCACAAATAAAAATTATATATATTCAAGGTATACACTGCAATGCTTTTTATACATGTTTATGTTGTAAAATGATTAACACAACTAAGTTATTTAACACATTTATCTATTCACATACTTTATTTATAACAAAATTTATTAAGCAAATATCCTAATAATATACTGCTAGTTGGTTATAATTTTTCACATTAAGTGACACTAAGTTAAATATCTTTACTTGTACTTACATCTTTGTACAATTATCTAATTAAAGCTTTAGGATAAATTTCTAAAAGCAGTATTTCTGAACCAAAGAATATATACATATTGATACCTAGGGCCAAACTCACTTCAAAAACATCCCAATGTACCCTTTTCTACTAATAGTTCTGAGAGTGACCATTCTTTCTACCTGCTTCTACTAGTTTGTCAAGTTTTTTTCACTTTTTTCATACTGATAAGTGAAGGAATTTTTTAATGTAAATGGTTGTTCATGTTTCATCTTTTGTTAATTGTCTTTCCACATCCTTAGTCCATTTTTCTATAGACCCTATATAAATCTGATTATAATAATGTC
This sequence comes from Cephalopachus bancanus, assembly GCA_027257055.1. Classification (NCBI taxonomy): domain Eukaryota; kingdom Metazoa; phylum Chordata; class Mammalia; order Primates; family Tarsiidae; genus Cephalopachus; species Cephalopachus bancanus. The sequence goes on from JAPVLO010000181.1 coordinate 2,510,435, forward strand.
AACTACTGAGACAAATATATTTTCTTTATTGAAAGGGCATCCATATATCCCAGTTTACTCAAAACAGTTCCAGTTTAAGCCTTTCACAACTGTGTAATTATCAGAAAGATCCCTTTTCACTCCCCAAAATTTTGGATGATAAATTACATGCTCACCTTACTTACTTCTGGTTCCAGTTTCTTATTTATTTTCTAAGCTTAACAGCTTCCACAGAATTTAAAAGACTTGGTAGATGAAGGTCAAATTTTCCAAACGGAATGCAAGTGCCAGTCACCACTTCTTGGTTTAATTAGCTTTATATGCAGCCTAACCTTGAAGAATTAAGAAAAATTCAATGTGCAGATGAAAACAAACATTTGACAATTATATAATTTTTAAGTTATAAACATTTTGTTATTGCAAATATTTTCTTTAACTAGATCTATTATTGTTATTTATTGCTATTATTGTTATTTTTTGTATCCTTTCCTCATTTCACTTAACATTGTACCCTGTACTAAGTGGCTTTGCAATAAATTCTGCTGTAAAACCACTGAGGACCTGGAGATTTTTATTTGCTTTCTGATTAAGGGTGCCCTTTCCCCTTGACCCCTACCATGCCATCAGAGACATGTGAGGGGATAATATTGATTACAGTGCTGAATGGGAAGTAGTATCATGAAAACCCAGTTGAATTAGAATATTCACTTTTATGTCATTGACTGAATTGTCTATGCACACAGCTCATCTGAATTAAATGTGTCTGAAAATTCAATTACCCCAGTGGAAACATCTGGATCTTTTTTTTCTCCTTTAATCTTTTGTCTTGGTGACTCTGTCAGATAGTCCATATTTCTTGTTGGTTTGGCAGGAAACATACAAAGGCACAGTTAGAAGTGAGAGTAGCTGGTGAAAATATCCGTTTTGTTTTTTGTTTGCTTTTCTCCCCCCCCCCATGCATGTGGTCATTTTCTTTCTCTAGATAGTAGAAGCACAGATTTTTTTTTTTGAGTTGGACCTTACTCTGTCGCCTAGATTGGAGTGCAGTGGCCACTCCCAGCCACCACAGCCTTGACCTGCTGGGCTCCGGCGATCCTTCTGCCTCAACCTTCCAGGTAGCTGGAACTACAGGCGTGCGCTACCACGCCCGGCTCATTTTTTATTTATTGTAGAGATGAGGTCTCACCAAGTTGCCCAGGTAGGTCTCGAACCCACGGGCTCAGGCAAGCAAATTTTTTTTTCAAAGAGTAGACCTTAAAAGAAATTTAATGTATCTCCATGTTTTATATAGGGAGTAATTTGGAACCCAGCAAAATGAAACGAGCAGTTCAAAGATACATATATAATGATGGCAGAGCTGTACCACAACCCTTTTTTTTCCTGATTCCCAATCTGGAGCAATTTTCAGCATACCAGATTTTAGACACTGTTTGAATACCAGCCATTGCTTTGTTTCAATCTATAATACTGGTGCTGAGATAATTTCAACTACCAAAAACTATTGCTCATTTAAAATACATTTCAGTGTTATGAGAAATACAAATTGTTTGAGCCTTATATTTGTATTAGATGCTAAGGGATAAAATTAACTTCTTTTTTTGGATGAAATAGTTCAGTCACACTCTGACAGACATGTTTGTGTGTATTTATAAATTAGAAGAGTAACAGAGAAAATAGGATCTGATAGGGGAGATCAGAGCCTAAATCGTGAGCCATCAAGTGCTCTCATCTCTGTCCAAAAATGCTTTTCACAGAAAAAGAAAAGTTCTGGGAACAAAGAATAAGGGAGATGTAGACATATATTTGACCTGAAATTTTAGTTTTAACTTAGGAAAAGCAGAGAATGAAATCTTATTATAATTATATCTGTAGGGGGTAGAGACAGCCCATTTAGATAAGCTGAATACCTAGTTTTCTAAACTGAAAAGAAAGATTTTGAGTCTTTGGGCAAGCTGTGACCTCATGCAGTGGAGAGGCTTCACAATACTACTGACCAAGAGAAGTAATTTTATATAAGCGGTCACACATCAGAGAATACTGAAAGTATATTAAAAAGTATATTTAATCCTATTTTGGACATAAATTCTTATCTTTCCCTTTTCCCAAAAATGTTCAGAGTGGCATATCTGTTTTTAACACACTTTCAGAAATTCTGTGAAAATAAATTTGGTTCATGTACAATTTTTTTAGTCAGGGTCTCACTCTGTTGCCCAGGTTGGAGTGCAGTGGCAGTTCACCACATCCTCAACTTCCTGGGCTCAGGTGATTTTCTCATCAGCCTCCTGAGTAGCTGGGACCACAGGTGTGTACCACCATGCCCAGCTAATTTTTAAAAATTTTTTGTAGCGATGAGGTCTTGTTCTGTTGCCCAGTCTTGTCTTGAACTCCTGGACTCAAGCAATCATCGTGCTTTGGCCTCCCAAAATGCTGGGATTACACGACTGAGCCACTGTGCCCGGCCCTTCTATTTTCAATGTCTGACTTAACTACTCTTAGGAGTAAGTTGATCTTCCAAACTCCACCAGCCTTAAGGTTCAGATATAATGCTGAGACTCTGAAGGAGGAACCTATGACAAAAAGTCAACACACTATAGAGTGAAAGAGGGAGTGGGCAGAAAGAGTGATTTGAGCCCTGGGTGAGGTAGTTGTTTGAGGGAAAAAGTCAGTCAAGGCAAGAGGAAGTGGGACAAATGAGTCCTGTCGGCCTTTCTCCCACATTGGATCTGGAGAATGGCAGAGGGGATATTAGATTAATTGGTGGGAAAGCAGAAGGCAGAGGTGTGCCTGCCCTGTTTCTCATTTGGTTCCCTGGGAGAAATCCACTGAGAAGGGTTCTCCGTGCCAACATGGAATAGCCCCAGCAGTGTAAAGAGGGTGTAGGATTCTGGCCAAAGGATAGAACCACCTCTCTCACTCTCAGTGGCCCACTCAGAACATACCACATGCTCCTGTGGTGGTAGGGGTGGGGAGCAGGGTAAATGGATGAGTTGAGATCCAGAAAACCTACCATGAGACTCACCATGGTAAGAGGTGATGGGCCCCCGCACAGAACTTGCAGGATGAACTCTCCCAGGCCCAGGAACTAGATGGAAGGTGTGGATACTCAGCAAGGTCTTCACAAAGAACCAAGGTGTGGCCAAGGTGGTGAGAAGGGCCACGTGGCCCTGCTTAAGCTGAGAAATAAGAAGAAAGGAGCATATATTTGTTCACAAGCCACAGATTTCATGGAAGACACATGAAGAACATTCATGAAATTCACAGCTGAGGGTAGAGAGAATTTCATTTTGTAATCACTCAACATACAGCTATTCAGTATCTGGTAACTTAAAGTTTGGGGGTTAGAAAAATGAAGCTAGTCTAAAAGTTCTAACTGTGTAAAAGTTGCAAAGCCATCATCTACTGGTAATTTACTCAAATTTCCAGCACATGATTCTTGATAGCCTCTGTCAATTTAAGAAGATAGGGTCAAATAGAATTCCTACATTGTGGCAAATACCATCACAACTTCTCAATATTACTTAAAATTCCTGTTGGTGTTGAGAGTTTCTTGAGAAAGGCACAGAATTCTAAAACAAAGACATTATTTCCAATTTTTTTTGTTATACAAATTTTTTTAATCTTGGAGATCATTTAGGTCAGTGGTTGTGGAAATACAGCATGTATAAGAATTGGGATGGTTATAAAAACATTTTGAGATGAAAAACTACAAGAATTTTTTAGCATCCAGAAATTTTAAGGAAAGAAGATAACTAAAGAAATCATATAGTCCAATCTAACACTATTCAATAAAAATATAATGCATGTAACATATGTAATTTTAAGTTTTCCACATTAAAAAAGTTAAAAGAGAGCTGGGCACAACGGCTCATGCCTACAATTCCAGCTCTTTGGAAGTCTGAGGCAGGAGGATTGTTTGAAACCAGCCTAGACAGCATAATGAGATCTCATCTCGTGGTAGTGCATGCCTGTAGTTCTAGTTATTCGGAAGGATGAGGCAGAAGGATAGACAGCCTGAGCCCAAGAGTTCAAAGCTGTGGTGAGCCAGAAATATGCAACTGCACTCCAGCCTGGTGACAGGGTGACACTCCAACTAAAAAAAAAAGTAAGGTCGACTTATGAGTGAGAACATACCTTGAACAATGATCGTAATACTACAAGAAAAGGATTGACAGTAGCGGGAAACTGCGGGGATGTGGGGGAGGGGGTGGGGAGGTGGGATTGGCAGTAGTGGGAATCTGCCTGGGGAAGGGGGACACATTTTATCAACAAGGGTACCCGCACAATGAATATTTGTATGCCTAACACTGAATTGTACCCCACAATTTTAAAATAAAAATTTAAAAAAATTTTAAAAAGCAAAACAAAAAAAAGTTAAAAACAGGTAAAATTAATTTTAATAATATATTTTATTTAATTCAATATATCCAAACTGTCACTTTAACATGTAATCAGCATAAAATGTATTAATTTTTGATACTGTCATTAAAATCCAATGTGTGTTTTACACTTACAGTATATCTCAATGTAAATGCTAAATTTTCCATGGTTAAAGCAAAATGTAGTCTTACCAAGACAATAAATGTATCTTTAACAGTAAAAAAGTTACACTGTTTCTGATTTTAAATTTAAGATAATTAAAATTTTAAAATCCAATTAAAATTTTAGTCATACTAGCCATATCTTAATTCCTCAGTCCCCACGTGTGGACAGTGGCTGGACAGCAAAGATTTAACCTGACATGTAACACAGGGGAACAATTTTTTAAATTAAATTTTATCTTATTATAGAGATGTGAAGTACAAATGAGGATTAACTACATAAGTAGGATGTTTGCAGGTGAAGTTTGGGCTTCAACTGCCGTTCACTTCCCCTAGTGTAAGATCAGATACCTTTGTGTTGCTAAGTGCTCTCTACCTTCCTCCTTCCCTCCCTCCCCTAGCAGTGCCCAGCAACTGCCGATCCCTCCCTTGTGCTTATGTGATTAAAGTTCAGAGCCCACTTATGAGTGGGAATATGTGGTCTTCGGTTCTATGTTTCTGTTAGAGATCATTTAGTATGGCGGTCTCCAATTCCAACCAATTTGCTGTGAAGGTCATAATTTTGTTCTTCTTTATAGCTATATAATACTCCATTATGTTTGTGTACCACATTTAAAAGGTTTTTTATTGTTATTATAGAGATGTGTGGTACAAGTCAGGATTAACTACACCTGCATGCAGGTTAAGTTTGGGACTCCAGCTGGCCCTCACTTTCTCTGATTTGGTCCTCTCTGTGTTGTTATGTGCCCCCCTCCCTATCTCCCTTCCCTGGCAGTGCCCAGCAACTGCTGATTCCTTCCTTGTGCTAATGTGGTTAATGCTCTGGTCCCCCATATGGGTGGGAACATGTGGTATTCAGTTCTTTGTTTCTGTGATAGATAACTTAATATGATGGTCTCCAACTCCATCCAATTTGCTGCAAGTCCATGATGTTGTTCTTTTTATGGCTGCATAATACTCCATTGTGTCTTTGTGCCACATTTCTTTATCCAACCCCCTTTCAATGAGCAGTAGAAGGATTGGTTCCATGTTTTTGCTATTGTGAATAGTACAGCCATAAACATGCGAGTGCAGGTGTCTTTTTTTTCAGAATGACTTATGTTCCTCCAGGTATATTCCCAGAAGAGGTCATGCTGGATCATATGGAAGGTCAATTTTCAGTTCTTTTGGGAATCACCACACTGCTTTCCATAGAGGTTGAACTAGCTTGCACTCACACCAACAGTGTGGAAGCATTCCCTTTTCTCCGTACCTGCATCAGCATCTGTTGTTTTTGATTTATTGATGAGAGTCATCCTTACTGGAGTTAGGTGGTAATCTCTCTGATGATTAGTGAGGCTGAGCATTTTTTCATGTATCTGTTGACTGCTTGTATCTCTTATTTTGAAAAGTGTCTAATCATGTCTTTGCCCATTTTTACTAGAGTTTTGTTGCTGTTGTTTTTGTTTTTCCCCCTTTCAGCATGTTTGAGCTCTTTGTAGAGCCTGGATGTTAGGCCTTTGTCAGATACATAATTAGCAAATGTATCTTTTCCCATTCCATGGCTTGTCATAGCAACTCAACCAGAGAGGATCTTTCTCTCCGTTTTGGGCTGCAGTTGCCTACCACTGTGCCCTAACCAGTACTCCTCTCACAGGAACCAATGACCCATGCATGGCTGAAAGGGATGAACCATCCCAAAGCGACTTTGGCTCACTCACCCACTTTTGTCCATTAGGCAGGGTTTCAGTTCTTGTGAGAACCTGGTGCATGGTGGACTCCCATGTCACTACTTCCTTCTGGTCTCTATGTATTTGAAGAGACCTTGGCTGGGTGCAGGGTGTTTCACCCGTCCAAAGTGTTTGAGGCTTCTCTGTCCGTTGGCTGCTGGGTCCCTGCTCTCTGCCTTGCTTGGCAAGAGAGGCACCAGTCTGCTGCTCCATGGTGACTATCTTGGAACACCCCTCTAGCACAGGTGTACACTTAATGTTTATTGAATGAATGATTGCATAACCTGCCCAAGTTTCACAGATTACTGGTTACTACTTTCATATTTTTTCCTTGAGCAATTATTTGAGATGAATTAGATATGCAAGAAGAAAGCAAAAAGAGTAGCCAAATAATTCGCAGTCAAGCCATAAGGAGAATTAAGGTGCCCTTGACAGAATTAGGGACACTAAGAAAGAAAACATGGTTTAGGAGGAAAGATAATGAATATTGGAACTTTGAAAGTTTCCTCCCATGAGGAAAAAAATCTCCCTGTGATAATCAGTATTACCTGCAGAATTTTTCATATGAATAGCTTGTGTCTTTTAGCCCACACTGTCCAATGGCTGCCTGTAAATCTGTCTGTCCCATTTGCTCTGAATTCAAAGTCAAACCCTAGCTGTACCGTGTTGTAGTCCTGCCTGCCTATGCCACGATTCTTGAGACATTGGTCTGGACTTTACATCCACTTGTTTTCTCATTGTTTCTCTGAACCCTAAATTTCAGTTTATGTCTATTCTGCTCTTACTAGTGCCTCCTACCGCCACCCTTTATCATGAGCTCCAGTTTATGCCTTATATTGTCCAGCCCAGTTTACTTGAACTCCAAATTATGCCTGTATCACCAGGTCTCCTAGATACCTCTGTATGTGTGGTAGACTATCTCTAAGATGGCCCCCACTGAGCCCTCCCCTATGTAATCTGTGCCCTGTGTAACCCCTCTCTGTGTAATACCGTTGAGTGTCAGCTGGACCCTAGTGACTTACTAACCCACTGAATACAGCAAAAGTGGTGGGATATAACTTCTGATATTAGGTTGCAAAAATGCTGTGGCTTCTATCTTGGGCACCTTTTCTTGCCCTTTCACTTAGTTATTCTGAGAAAAGCAGTGTTGCAAGAGACCTTATGGAGATGACCATGTGGCAAAAAAATTTGAGGGAGGTCTTAACCCAACAATTTGTAACTGACATGGATTTTTCAGGTCAACCTGGGCTTTGAGGGTGTGGCTCAATGGGTCAGCCAGCCAAGCCCCAAGAGTGTCGGCTTGAGGGGCTGGTAAGCCTAGCCCCAGAAGTGTTGGTTCTAATGGGCTGGCAAGCCAAGTCCTGAGAGTGTTGCTGGTTTGGTGGGCTGGCAAGCCTAGCCCCCGAAGTGTCTCAGCTTTGGAGTCTTGCCTACTTCCAGCAACTCTCCTGGTTCAGCTGGCTCTGTTGGCTGGCAAGCCAGCCTCTGGGGTGCATGGCTCTTTGGCTCCAGTGATCTTCTGCAGCTCTTCAGGTTTCTTGTCTCATGCCCAGGAGGAATGAGGAACACAGAAAGTGAGAAAGCAGGATTATTGAGAGGACAGAAAAGCTGCCCCATTGGGACCGGACTCAGGGGTTTTCCAGTTTGGGGCTGAAACCTGGTGCTTATATAGCCCTAAAACTGAGCTTATTGGCTAGCACTAGCTGTGGGCTGATTGGTTAGCACTAGCTGTTCTGATTGGTCAATCCTAAGGACCAATCGGCAGGAAGTAGGGGCCTAATGGTGAGCTGATTGGTAGGTACTTGGTAGCAAGTTGGCTGCTTTTTGGTCCCAGCAGAAAGTACTCAAGCTCTAGCTTGAGAGACAGGAAGGGAGCTTGTTTACCAATGCTGAGCCTGAGAGGACTGCTGGAAGTTTGCTGCATTGTTACTGGAGGACCCACCCTGTCTGCCTGCCTGCCTAGCCTTTCTCTAGCTATCTCCTGTCTTATAAGGATCTGAATTCTGCCAGCAGGTACATAAGTGAATTTGGAGTGGAAGATGAGACTTCAGCTGTTGTCAACATATTGATTGTTGCACACAATGAGCAATGATAATTCTGTATTTATCCTCCCAAGTACACTGTATGGTTAGGTCACTATATTTTAGAATAATAAATGTGTTTGTAGTCTTATTCTTTGGTGATATTTACCTACAGGAATCAATAAGCAATACCACTACTGGATGTATATCCAAAGGAGCATGAATTGTTCTACCAAAAAGATACCTGCACATGTATCTTTATTATTGCACAGCACAATTTGCAGTAGCAAAAACATGGAACTAATCTAGGTCCCCATTAATGGACTGGGTAAGGAAAATGTGGTGCATACCCATCATGGAATGCCACCACCAAAAGAATGAATCATGCCCTTTGCTACAACTTAGATGCAACTGGAGAGTATCATTATAAGTGAATTATCACAGAAACAGAAAACTTATTACCACATGTTCTTATTCATAAGTGGAAGCTAAACACTGGGCACACACAGATACAAAGATGGGAACAACAGACAATGGTGACTACTAAAGGTGGAAGGGAGGGAGTGGGGAAAGGTTGGAAAACCACGTCAGGCACCATGCTCGCCACCTGGGGGTGGGCTCAATAGAAATCCAAACCTCACCATCACACAATATACCTATGTAACAAACCTGTACAGGCGCCTCTTGAATCTTAAACAAAAACAAAAAACAACAAATAGAGTAAGTTAATTGATACAAAAACCAAGCTCTATCTACTCTAAGGCTATAGAAAAAGAAACTCCATGTGGTGAAACCTTAGCATGTGTATTTATAGAGCACCAAAGCAATTCTGACTGGCAACCAGGTTGAGAACTAATGCTCCAAGGAGCACGCCATCTGGCCCCACTTGGTGTCCTTGGCAAATAAAAGGTGAGCCCTCCATTGCAAGACTTATAAACTAAAAAGTAGGTGAACTAGTATTGGGTTGGAATCAACTAATTCCTGGAGCAAAATGCTCAGAAAGTTCCAAGGTTGAGGCTAGTCATGTGTGTGTGTGTGTGTGTGTGTGTGTGTGTGTGTGTGTGTGTGCACGCGTGCATGTGCACATGCGCAAAAGTGTATTTTTCTGGAAAATATCTTTGTTTATTATAAAAGTAATGCATGGTTGCTATAGACATTTTGAAAATAAATGATAAAGGAGCACAAAGGAGATTTTTTAATTATCTGTAATTCCATCAGTCAGACGTCACCATATTGTTTATATCCTTTCAGATATTTTATATAAAAATGGAAATAAATTGTACATACAGTTTTGTAACATTAAAAATTTTTGGCAATATAGTAGGAGCATTTCCATTGTTAATAGCAAGATTGTTAACATATTAGCTAATATTCCCTTGCTAATAACAAGACTATTAACAAGCATTTTACCTTGCTAATACTTTTCCATTATATGATGTTCAAGAGCTACAGAAAAATTTCATCCCATAAATACTTCCATTGTTTTTTCTATTTTAGCTTTTCATCTTATGACTAAAATAATACTGCAATTATCTTACTTGACAAAATATACTATGCACATTTCTAATACGGATGCTCCTTGACTTAACATTAGGGTTACACTTCAATAAACCCATTGAAAATCAAAAATATTGTAAGTTGAAATACATTTAATACTCCTAATCTACTGAACATTATAGTTTAGCTCAGTCTACCTTAAGCGTTCTCAGAACACTTACATTGACAGTTGATCAAAATCGTCTAACATGAAGCCTATTTTATAATGAAGTGTTGAATAGCTTATGTACTTTATTGAGTACTGTTCTGAAAGAAGAAAACCAGAATGGTTGTATAGGAAACTAAAAGTACAATTTCCGATGAATGCATATTACTTTCACACCATGATAAGATCAAAAAGTTGTAAGTTGACCAATGGTCAGGCAGGGACTGTATGTATTTTCTTAGGGGTGCTAGAGGTGAGACTGCTGGATTTAAAAAAAATGAATGTTTATGAGACATTTCATGCATAGTTTAACTATCTTTTGGAAAACATATATCAATTTTACATTTTGACCTGAGTTTACAAACCATGAATCCTTACTAATATTGAATATTCTATAATATTTGCTACTCTGATAGGTGGCAATGTATCTCAAGTTAATTTGCATTTCTTTGAAACATTTTCTAAAGATATTTAATATTTCCTTTATGGTTACTGGTTTTCTTGAAAGAACTGCCTGATCATGTCCTATATTTATTTTTCAGTTAGGATGTTTATTTTTCCTTATTGATACAAACTCTTTGGTTTTGCATGTATAGAATATATTTTTTCTATTTTATTTACTTTAAAATTTTTCTAACCGTGTTTTGGGATGCCCAACAGTTGATAATTACTTTTCAAGAACAAGTCACAATTCAAATATATCCCTACAAAAAAGTCAGCCTTGGAAAGCTGATCAATTTAGCAAGAATGACGTACTTCCATCATGCACAAGACCACTCCAAGCTCCAAACTTAATGATTGCTCTTTTTTGTTTGTTTGTTTGTTTCTGTTTTGTTTTTTTGTTTTTTGCTTTCTTGAGTTGGAGTCTCACTCTGTCGCCCAAACTGGAGTGCAGTGGCCGCTCCCGGCCACTGCAACCTTGGCCAGCTGGGCTCCGGCTATCCTTGCACCTCAGCCTTCCAAGTAGCCGGAATTACAGGCATGCGCTACCATGCCCAGCTGATTTTTTGATTTATTGTAGAGATGAGGTCTTCCTGCCCAGGCGGGTCTCGAACCCGCGGGCTCAGGCAATCCACTCACCTCTTGTTTAACATCTGGTCTAGCAAAAGGTCATTAACACCTTGGTATGATTTTTATCCAAAGTTTTATGTCTCAAAGTACACTTAGATTTTAAACTTTTCCCCAGTTAACACTGTGTTGTGTTTAAAAAAAAAAATTAGGCATTGAGAAACAGGATGAAAAGGTAAAATCAATTCTGCAACTATTTATTGGGCAAACATGATTGGATAATCACTAAATAACCAAGTGTTAATCAACCTGTGCATAAGGACAGCTGTGTGAACATGCTATACTGAAAATCATGTTTTAAAAGATTTATTGGTAAAAATGTATGCTTTTATTTGAGTACAAACTAAGACTTTGTGAAAATATTCACACATTATTTATTTTGATTCTCAAAAACTGATGAGGTAAGAAGGGCAATGATGCAATAAACTGGCAAGGAAACTGAGACATGGGGATCAGGGATCAAGTGACAGACTCAGGTATTTCAGTGGATGTTTAGTGTGACAGAGATCAAAATGCAGGATGACTCACTATAAATTCAGTGTGTAGTTCTGCAAGAAAAAAGAAATATAAGGCATCCAAATCAGCAAGGAGGAAGTTGAAATATCCCTTTTTGCAGATGGCATGCTTGTATACCTAGAAACCCCTTCTAAACCTGATAAATGATTCAGAAAAGTACAAGGATACAAAATCAATGTACAAAAATCTGCAGTATTCCTATATACCAACTACACTCAAGCCAGGAACCAAATCAAGAACTCGATCCCATTTGCACTAGCCACACAAAAATTTAAATACCTAGGAATACACCTAACTAAAGAGGTAAAAAAGCTCTACAAGGAGAAGTGCAAAACACTGATGAAAGAAATTGTAGATGACACAAATGGAAGAACGTCCAATGTTCATGGATTGGAAAAAACACTATTGTTAAAATGACCGTATTGCTCAAAGCATTCTACAGATTCACTGCAATCCTGATCAAAATACCAACTTTGTTCTTCACAGAACCAGAAAAAACAATCTTAAAGTTTATAAGGAACCAAAAAATAGCCTGAAGAGCCAAAAAAATTCTAAGTAAAAAGAACAATTGTGGAGGCATCACACTGCCTGACTTCAGATTATACTACACGACTATAGTAACTAAAACAGCATGGTATTGATACAAGAATAGACAGGTAGATCAATGAAACAGAATAGAGAACCCAGAAATAAAACCATATTCCTTCAATCAACTGATCTTTGACAAAGCTGATAAAAATTGGGAAAGGACATCCTATTCAAACGGTGCTGGAAAAATTATCTAGCCATATGCAGAAGAATAAAACTGCTCTCACCAAATACAAAAATTAACCCCAGTCTCTCACCACATAGAAAAATTAACTCAAGATGGATCAAAGCCTTAAATGTAAGACCTGAAACTATTAAAAATCCAAGAAGAAAACCTAGGAAACACTCTTCTGGGCAGTGGCCTAGGCAAGGAATTTATAACAAAGATTCCAAAAACAACAATAAAACCAAAAATAGACAAATAGGACTAATTAAACTAAAAAGCTTCTACACAGCAAAATAAATAATCAACAGAGTGAACAGAAAACCTACTGAATGAGAGAATTACACCTCAAAGGACTAATATTTAGAATCTACAGGAACAACTTAATACACAAAAAACAAATAACCCCATCAAAAAGTGGGCATAAGACATGAATAGACATCTCTCAAAAAGAAGACATACAAGCGGACAACAAACATATGAAATAAGGTTCAACATCACTAATCATCAGAGAAATGCAAATTAAGATACACCTCACACTAGTCAGAAATGCTATTATTAGAAAGTCAAAAAACAGCAGATGTTGTTGAGGTTGAGAAAAAAAGGGAATGCGCATTCACCATTGGTGGAGTTGTAAACTAGTTCAAACACTACAGAAAACAGTATGGAGATTTCTCCAAGAACTCAGAACCGAATTACCATTTTTTTTTTTTTTTTGAGTTGGAGTCTCACTCTGTCACCCAGATTGGAGTGCAGTGGCCGCTCCCGGCCACCGCAGCCTCGACCTGCTGGGCTCCGGCGATCCTTCCGCCTCAGCCTTCCGAGTAGCCAGAATTACAGGCATGCGCTACCACGCCCGGCTGATTTTTTGATTTATTGTAGAGATGAGGTCTCGCTGCCCAGGCGGGTCTCGGACCCGTGGGCTCAGGCAATCCACTCACCTCAGCCTCCCAAAGGCGCGGGATTACAGGCTGAGCCACCAAGCCCGGCCGAATTACCATTTGACCCAGTAATCTCACTACTAGGGATTTACCCAAATAGAAATAACTCAATATGTTAAAAAGATACCTACACTCTATGTTCATTGCAGCACTATTCACAATAGCAAGATCATGGAACCAACCTAAGCGCCCACAAACAATTGACCAGATAAAGAAAATGTGGTATATGTACACACACACACACACACACACACACACACACACACACACACACACACGCACACACACTGTGGCCTACTACACAGTTACAGAAAAATAATAAATTCATGTTATTTGTAGCAACATGGATAGACCTGGAGACCATCATCCTAAGTGGACTGACTCAGAAACAAGAAACCAAACACTGCATGTTCTCAGTCATTTGTGGGAGCTATGCAGGAGGTGGGGAGGGGAGGTTAGGGTTCATAAATTACCTATTGGGTACAGTGTTTACTATCTGGAGAACAGGCCATCTGTGACCCAAATCCCACCACTACACAATATGTCCATGTAGGAAACTTGCATGTGTCCCCCCTGAATTTAAAATAAAAATGAAAAAAAAAATCAGTACATAATGAAGAGATTGGTATTTCTTAAAAGCTTCTTAACATTAAAAAAAGGCAAAAGAGCTAAAATAAGTGAAAAGAAATAAGCCAGAGAATTTCTCCAAATCTAAGAGAAACACAGATGTGGTTGAATTTAAATGTAACTTGCAGATTTAATGAAAACCTTACTTTTCTTTTATTTTCTCAATTTTAGAGCCTGCCTATTTGTTTGCAATGTTTTATTACTATGTAAGGGTTATATTTCTTGTAGTTGAGAAGCTGTTTTCTTTTTACAATGTTTCTGTGAATCAAAGGTATACTCACATATATAAATATAATTTATTTTTGAGTTAGGCTCTTTGGTCAAGTATGGCTTGATTCATATTTAGATTCTATAGCTAATGTTCCCTGTACATTAAACAATTTGCTAAATACAGAAATCTGGAATTACAGCCATGCTTACCTCTAGCATGGGGTGCCATTGAATGTATATATGCATACTATTGCTTATCTTCCCTTCCAAATTATTGTTTTTTATTTGAAGTAACTTGTGTTAGACAGAGGACTAAAAGATCGGATCAAGAAATTGGCAACTGAAAATTAATAGAAATGGAAAACAGAATTTGGAGACAAGGAAAAAAGAAGATAAAATTAGATACTGTGGAAAACCCATTTTGTTTTGAAGAACAGTAGAGGAAGAGGAATCCTGTAATGTTGGAAAGAAATCAGGAAATGAGAGGATCAAGCACAATTTTCACCTGTTTGCCAGGTATCCACGGAGTGTGGCTACTATAGAGTGTAGCCACGATTAAACCCAGAGATTGAGATGGCTTCTTGGAGGGGCCAGTAAAGTTGGACAGAAAGCATATGGCAATGAAAGGATAAACTCTGCTAGAAAGAACCAGTTCTAATAGCAACCTGGGCAAGACATTGTATGTGATTGGAAGGTATTACAACTATGTAACTCCTAAGAATGGAACAAAGTAAAGAATGGAAGGCAAGGAAGAGACAATTGTTGTTGGAGATGCCTTTATATTCAGAATGGATTGGTGAGTAATATGTGTGATTTTTTTTTCTAACAAAAAAAAAAATATAGGGACAAGATTTAGGAGATAAGGGAAAGTTGAATATTTGACTGTGGCCTATCTGCTAATCAAACAATCTAATTATATTTATCAGTTTATTTATTTTTAACCCAACTACTCTCAACACTCCCTTACAAACACTCTTCACTCACTCACTCTCCTTGCCTAGATATATTTGAGAAACACATTGCTGCATTAACTGGACTCACTTAAAATCCATGATCACAAGTATAAAAGAGACACTCTAACCTCCTTGTGAAGACTCTTCCTGAAGTCATGAAGTATTAGTCCTTCAACCTTGTTCTTCACTTTCAACATAGTTTTTATTCTGAGATCCTTGCATTTTAATAGCGATTATAGGATTAGATGCCAATAGGAATTTTGATAGGGATTATGTTAAATGTGTAGATTAGTTTGGGGCATATTGTAATTTTAACAATATTAAGTCAGCCGGGCTCGGTGGCTCAGCCTGTAATCCCGGGCTTTGGGAGGCTGAGGTGAGTGAATTGCCTGAGCCTGCGGGTTCGGGACCCACCTGGGCAACTTGGTGAGACCTCATCCCTACAATAAATCAAAAAAAAAATTAGCCAGGTGTGGTAGTGTGCGCCTGTAGTTCCAGCTACTGGGAAGGCCGAGGCGGAAGGATCGCCGGAGCCCAGCAGGTCGAGGCTGTGGTGGCCGGGAGCATGCCACTGCGCCCCAGTCTGGGCGACAGAGTGGGACTCCAAGTCAAAATAATATATATGTATATATAAAGTCTTCTGATTCATTAACATGGGATTCCTTTCATTAATTTAGGTATTATTTCATTCAGCAATATTTTGGAATTTTCAGAGTGTATTTTTGGACTTCTTTTGTTAAATTTGTTCCTAAGTATTTTGATTCTTTTTGGTGATATTATAAATGACATTATTTCCTTAATTCTATTTTTGGATTTCTTATTGCAAGTAAGAATAGTATTGACTTTTGTATACTGATCTTATATTCTGCAATTTTGATGAACTAATATCTTAGTTTTAATAATATTTCTAGTGGATTCCTTAGGATTTTCTATATACAAGATCATGTCATTGAAGAACAGAGATTTTTTTCTACATCTTGTTTTTCAGTCTGGGTTCTCTTTCTTTCCTTTTTTTGCCAAGTTGCCCAGGTTATAATCTTTAGTAAATTGCTGTAGCAGTTGTGAGAAGAGATATTCTCCACCATCCCTTCCTCTCACCTGACTCCAAACTTAAAAAAGCAGCCAGAGGGATCTTCTAAATATGTAAATTATTATACATCATTTCCCTTTATTGAAACCATCTAATGACTTCCAACCACACTTGGAATGAATTCCAAACTTCTTACTCTAGCCATGACTTCCCCATGGTCTGAATCCTGAATGACCTCATTTCAAGTACTATCCATTCTGTCCCCTGTGTTTTGACCACACTAGCCAACTTGTTGGCCCTTGAAAATGCCAATGTATTCTTGCCTTGGGGCCTCTGCCCACCTCTCTGTACTTCAGGAGGCTCTTTCCCTGATTATAGAATGACTGCCTGTTTCTTCTTCTTTTTTTTTTTTAAGTTGGAATTTCGCTCTGTCGCCCAGACTGGAGTGCAGTGGCCGCTCCCAGCCACCACAGCCTCAACCTGCTGGGCTCTGGCGATCCTTCCTCTTCAGCCTTCCGAGTAAACGGAATTACAGGCGTGCGCTACCACGTCCGGCTAATTTTTGATTTATTGCAGAAATGAGGTCTCACCAACTTGCCCAGACGGGTCTCGAACCCGCAGGCTCAGGCAATCCACTCACCTCAGCCTCCCAAGGCGCGGGATTACAGGCTGAGCCACCAAGCCCGGCTGACTGCCTGTTTCTTGTCATTCAGATCTTAGCCTATATGCCGACTTCTCAGAGGAGCCTCTCCAATTATGCATTCCAAATTGGATCCATCTTGTCATGCTCTACGACATCTGCACACTTTAAGTGTCTACATTACACACATTTAGGTGTGTGTATCATATCTTCCTAGTTATAAGCCAGACAGAAATCTTGTTTGTGTTGTGCACCTGGGTATCCCCGTCATGAAGAACCATGCCTCATACCTAGAGATGTTCAATGAACGTTTGTTAAATGAGTAAGGGGAAATTTTAGAGCAGAGCCCAATCTGTGATACAAGAACCATCAGAGTTATTTTGTTTGGCTGGAATTTTTGGTATCAAATACTGTTCAAATAAATGAGTTATAATCGGGAGCTCAAAATTTCCTTAAGGACAAGAATCAATTGTGATACTTACTGTAACAGGATATAATCAAGATCCACTTTTAAAACATTGTATGCATTATTTGTTTAATTTGTACATCGCCAAATGATTTACATCCTAATTGCACTGAGTAGTCCTGGAACATATCTATTTAACTTTCCTACAGTATCTGATCCATTAACTAACCATCC
Organism: Cephalopachus bancanus; assembly: GCA_027257055.1. Taxonomy (NCBI): domain Eukaryota; kingdom Metazoa; phylum Chordata; class Mammalia; order Primates; family Tarsiidae; genus Cephalopachus; species Cephalopachus bancanus. Next base: position 2,527,760 of record JAPVLO010000181.1, read on the forward strand.
TTTGCAAACAAAGCTCTTGGCTAGGATTCTAACAGAATCAAAATCCCCTGTGATACTCCAGTAAGGAAACTCATCAGTGTTATTGATTTTAAAAAACTAAAAAATTCACATGGCCTTAGACAAGAAGTCTCAGGTGCTTGACTGTTTAATGCTTTAACTTGGTATTAATTTATCTCTTAAAAATAAAAACATGCCTCAGGTTGCAATTAGAGGGAGGTGGAGGACTAGAATGGAGCAGAGTCAGGGAATACAGACAATTGCATCTGTGTAGAGTGCCCTTTGACTAATAATAACTTGAGACATTAAGTGGTTCTATGTTCTTTTATTCCTCATTGTTCCCATGACTACCAGGGGTGCCAAAAAATGTATAGACACTTTAAGAGATGTTATCTATGTATTGCTTTTAGTTCACCATTATCAGAAGTGTCTGGATGCTGATGGCAACTACTTTGAGTACCTCCTATGATTGCAGAAATCAAACATTACTTGTATTCATCTTTTTTAAACTTTCTTAAAATGTGTATACATTTTGGGGGCACCTTATGAATATCCTTTAGGGTTGTGAGATGAATCTGCCATCTGGATCTAAGCAGTTCTCTAAGCTTAGAGGAAATTTATCTTTTCTACCCAGGGGAGATTTATCAGTCCAGAACGTGGAATCAAAGCACTGATGCACTGGCACGTGTTGGACAAATGACTTTTCAGAAAAAGAGCCCTGATTTGTGCTGCTAGCTGGCTTTTGTAGAACAATACACCCATGATGACTGACCCCAAGGTACCAATGAGTCACCACTGAATGTGGAGTTGGAGAGAGATGTCCACTGTTGACTCTCATGAGCTAGCACAAGTTGGCTTCAGCATACCACTGGATCAAAAATATAAATTCTTAGCTTCAAGTCCAGAAAGTTTGAGCCAAGTAAGAGACAGAAAAGAGTTGATAATAGATACAATGAGGCTGAGGCATTTTTACACCCCACCCCAAGACATAAAACAAAAAACTAAACCCCAATCCAAACCCAAACAAAAAGATCAGGAGGCAGAGAATGGAGAAGTTTGGTAAGAAATGATGTTCTTCTGTGGTTGTAAGAAGGACAAGGAAGGGCTAAGGGACAGGGGCAAGGATCTGATGATCTTGGGAGCCTGATGACTATGCTGCAGAGGGCTTGACTCTATAAACAAGAAACTTTTCCAGGACAATAGAATTTCATGAGAAAAAAAATAATAAAGGAGGGATTACATTTTCATTTTGCACTGGGTCCTGCAAATGATGCAGCTGGTTCTGTACTTGAGTCTCCCAAGAACTAGCTTGTTCTCATTTCCCTAGAATTTTCCCTCACTGTAAAGGTGGGGCAGGAAAGAGAACAGGCCAACCATATCCTTAGAAGGACTGTCAGGGAGGCTCTAGGACTACATTCCTGAACAGCATTCCCTGCAATCCTAGCTTTCTAAGACATTTATACATGGCTGGAGGGCAAAGGGATCAGTGGACACATAAACTCTGGAAATGACATCCTAAAACCTCATCTGCAGATTTAAAGGGTGTTTCAATGCAGTAAATATTCTAGGAAGTCTCCCTAGTAAATATATTTACTTTAATTGTGTTTAATACTTGAGCACACAAATGCATTTGTGCGGGGATTATTTGTTTTGTCTGTTTTGTTTTCTTTTTTACTTACCCATAACAATCCTGGAACAATTTCCCTTAGCACTCATTTGGAAAGAGGCTGTCCCAGAATCAGCCACACCTTCCTGGTCCTGGGTGTACAGATCTAACAGCCTAGCACTGACTTCCTTCCCACACCCCTTTTGGAAGTAATGAGCAACATTAGGTTGCCATGGTATTTAGGCACTAAAAGGGAGCCTATTTCAGGTGTAGACAAGAAAAGGGAGGTCCTTCAAGGTTAAATCATGTTATAAGGCGGCTGTCAAGAGTTAAGTACAAACAATAATGATAGCAGTTAACATTTACAGAGTATGTACCATTCCAGGAGCTGTATGATGTTACTTTACCTTTACACAAACTATGGAATAGACACTGTGGTAATACAGAGTAGATACCTGTGATTGGCTAAGCTGTGAGGCTCAATTGTGTGGTCAAATACCAGTCTAGATGTTGCTGTGAAAGTCTTTTTTAAAGGTAAGATTAGCTTTTAAATCAGTAGATTTTGAGTAAAGAAGATTACCCTCCACAGTGTGTGTGTGGGCCTCATCCAAAAAGTTGAAATTAAAAAGCAGACAGAAATTTCCTGAAGAAAAAGGAATTTTCAAGACTGCAGCATAAAAACCCTGCTTGGGTTGCCAGCCTACAACTTTGTGGAATTCTGTCTTAAGACTACAGTCTTTTCCCTGTAGTCTCTCCAGCATCTGCTATTTTTTGAGTTATTGATGATGGCCATCCTGGAGTTAAATGGTATCTCAGTGTGGTTTTAATTGGCATTTCTTTGATGATTAGTGAGGCTGAGCTTTTTTTTTTTTTTTTTTAGATTAGAAAATATAGTTTATGTAAAAGTAAATTAGACAAAAAGAGAAGATACACTTCCCCAAGGTGGAGGAGGGGGCCAAAGCCAGGAAGCAAGGTGACAACCATAGTTCAAAAGGCACATGGCCACACTAGAGTCTAGCAAGGCAATGGCCCCTCTGAGTATTTTTTCATTTATCTGCTGGGTGCTCATATGTCTTCTTTTGAGAAGTGTCTATTCATATCCTTTGCCCACTTTTTAAAAATTTTAAATATGTGGGGTACAATTCAGGGTTAGGTATACAAATGTTGATATGCAGGTACCCTTGTTGATATGGTGTGCTCCTCCCTCCCCTAGCAGTTTCCCTCAACTGCCAATCCCATCCCCTCTCCCCTAACAGTTTCCCACTACTACCAATCCCTTTCTTATAGTATTATAATTGTCCAAGGCCCACTTCTGAGTGAGAACATAGGTACTCTGTTCTTTGTTTCTGTGATAGATCACTGAGTATGATCGACTCTAAATCCATCCAAGTTGCTGCCAAGTCCATATGTTTGTTCTTCTTTATGACTGCATAATTTTCCATTGTGTAAGTACCACATTTTTTTTGATCCAGTCCAGCTTCGATGGGTAGCATGGTTGGTTCCATGTTTTTGCTATTGTGAATAGAGCTCTTTGCCCACTTTTTAATACTGTTTGTTTACCACTGTTTGTTTTTTCTTTTTGGCACATTTTAGTTCCTTATAGATCCTGGATATTAGGCCTTTGTCAGGTATACAGTTGGCAAATATTTTTTTTCTCAGTCTGTGGGCTGTCTCCCAGATCTCTTGATTTTTGGGGGGTGGGGGGGTGGGGGGCTTTGCAGAAGCTTTTCAGCTTGATGAGGTCCCACTTGTCTATCTTCTCTCTTATGGCATAGGCTTTTGGCTGCCTGTTCCAAACTTCTACACTCTTGGTGGGAGTGTAAACTAGTACAACCTCTGTGGAAAACAGTGTGGCAATTCCTAAAAGACCTAAAAATTGATGTTCCATATGACCCAACAGTCCACCTTCTGGCAATATGCCTGGAGGACTCAAATCAGTCTATGAAAAAAATATCTGCACACACATGTTTATTGCAGCATTATTCACAATAGCAAAAACATGGAACCCACGGGCTGCCTATCTAAAAGGATTGGCTAAAAAAATGTGGCACATGTAGATGATGGAATATTATGCAGCCATGAAGAAGGACAAAATTATGAACTCTGCAGCAATTTGGATAGATTTAGAGTCTTGAATACCCAATAACCTTTCACAGAAACAAAGAGCTTAGTAGCACATGTTCTCACTCATAAGCAGACCCTGAACAATTACCCTAACACTCTTAGGAAGGGATTGGCAGTAGTGGGAAACTTCCGGGGGGGGGGGCACACTTCATCAATAAGAGTAACTGATCTCAAACCAAGTTGGGACCAAAGTGAAGCCTGAACTTTACCTGTACAATGACCATTTGTATACCTAATCCTGAATTGTACCTCACCTCTTTAAAATAAAAAAAATGAAAATAAAAAAAGACTACAAAGTCAACTCTTGCCTGAATTTCCAACCTGCTAGGCTGCCCTACAAATTTTAGACTAGACAGCTCTATGATCTCACATGACAATTTCTTTAAAGAAAATCTCTCTCTTTCTCCCTCTCTTCCCCATCTCTTTCTCTCTCTGTCTCTCTCCCTTCTCTGTCTCTTTCTCTCAGTCTCTATCTCTATCTCTGTGTCTAATTTTGTTGTTGATTCTGTTTCTTTGAAGAACCCTGACTAATCTAGCACCCATTCTTGGTACTCCTTTTGCCCTATAGGTCTGCTCTCTACTTTGTCTGTGATTGTTACAGTGCATCAGCTTGCTTATTCAGATGGCCCTGATCTGCTCTGGGGATGGACTGGCCTGGGTTCTTCCTTCTAATGGTAGACCTCACTATAGGTATAGCCATATCACATGGTTTAAGAATAAGTCAAGAAACAGCTTCTTAGAGGTGGGCAGAGGGAATTCTGTTGACAGAGCTTGAACGTGTGGGCTGGGGTGGTCTAACTCTTTTCCCACACTGCCACATTCCACACAAGAATTCTAGAGAATTTGAAAATTCTAAATTATAACATGGTTTTTCAGGCCATTATGAAGGTATATTTGTTATGGTAGAACTAAATATTTTATTTCTTAGTTTGCTAACTTGATTTATAACTTTAAAAACTTTTGATTTATAATATATGGGATTTCATTTGTCTTCTTGCCATGGGTTTTGCAAACATTAGGGGCAGAACTGGATGGTAGGCAGCAAAGAAAGTATATTATTTCCATAAGCAGTTCAGTTATTCTAATTTTGCACATGCATTCTACTAACAGTGTCCAGTGCCTGCCGATCCCACCCTTGTGCTGTGAACAGCGATCAGGGCCTGCTTAGGAGTAAGACCGTGATATTCATTTCTTTGTCTCTGCGATAGTTCACTTAGTATTACGGTCTCCAGTTGCATCCATGTTGCTGCAAAGCTATGATTTTGTTCTTCTTTATGACTGCATAATAGTCCTTCATGTATATGTACTACATTTTCCTTATTCACTTTTGATGGGGATCTGGGTTGGTTCCATGTTTTTACTATTGTGAGTAGTGCTGCAATGAACATGTGTGTGCAGGTGTCTTTTTGGTAGAATGATAAATGTTCCTCTGGGTATATTCCCAGAAGAGGGATTGCTGGATCGTATGGAAACTCAATTTTTAGTTCTTTGAGAAATCACCACACTGCTTTCCACAAAGATTGAACTAGCTTACATTTCCACCAACAGTGGAAAAGCATAACCTTTCCTCTGAAGCTGTGTCAGCATCTGTTGTTTTTGACTTTTTGGTGATAGCCATCTTTGCCAGTATTAGGTGGTATCTCACTGTAGTTTTGAGTTGCATTTCTCTGATGATTAGTGAGACTGAGCATTTTTTCATATGTCGGTTGGCTGCTTGTATGTCTTCCTTTGTGAGGTGTCTGTTCATGTCCTTTGCCCATTTTTAATGGGGTTGTTTGTTTTGTTTTGTTTTCCCTTTAATTTGTTTTAGTTTCTTGCCAATCCTGGATGTTAGACCTTTGACAGAGGCATAGCTTGCAAATATTTTTTTCCCATTCCTTGGGTTGTCTTTTTACTCTCTAGATAGTTTCTTTTGCTCTGCAAAAGATTTTCAGTTTGATCCCACCTGTCCATCTCAGTTTTTGTTTCATTTTCTTCTGAGGACTTGCCTGTAAATCCGTTGCCTACTCTGATGTCCAGGAAGGTGTTCCCTACATTTTCTTCCAAGGTCCTTATACCTTGAGGTTTTACACTTAAGTCCTTGATCCATCTTGTGTTGATTTTTGTATATGGTGACAGGTAAAGGTTCAGTTCCATTCTTCTGCATGTGGCTGACTAGCTTTCCCACCGTCATTTGCTAAATAGGGTTTCCTTTCCCCAATGTTTGTTTTTGATGGCTTTATCAAAGATGAGTTGGTTGAGAGGCCGTGTTTTTATTTCCAGATTCTCTGTTCTGTTTCTATGTGCCTATTCCTGTACCAGTACCGTGCTGTCTTGGTTGCAGTAGCTTTGTAATAAAGTTTGAAGTCCGGAAGTGTGATGCCTTTAGCCTTGCTCCTTTTGCTGAAGATTGCTTTATCTATTCAGGCTCTTTTTTGGCTTCCATATGAATTTCTGTATTGGCTTTCCTAGGTCTGTGAAAAATGATGTTGGCAATTTGATAGGGATTTCTTTTCTTTCTTTTCTTTTTTTTTGTTTTTTGAGATGGAGTCTCACTCCGTCACCCAGGCTGGAGGTCAGTGTCACACTCACAACCACTCCAGCATTGACCTGCTGGGCTCCGGTGATCCTGCTGCCTCAGTCCTCCAAGTAGCTGAACTACAGGCACACTACCAGGTCCAGCTAATTTTTTGATTTATTATAGAGACGAGGTCTCGCCAATTTGCCTGGGCTGGTCTAGAACCCGCAGGCTCAGGCAATCCACTCGCCTCAGCCTCCCAAAACGCCGGGATTACAGGCTGAGCCACCGAGCCTGGCCAGGGATTTCATTAACTCTGTAGGTTAGCTTGGGGAGAATGAACATCTTGACAATATTGTTTCTTCCAATCCTTGAGATTGGGATGTTTTACATTTGTTGGTATCATCCTTGATATCTTTCAGCAGTGTTTTGCGGTTTTCATTGTAAAAACCTTTCACTTTTTTGGTTAGGTGAATGCCAAGGTATTTCATTTTGTGTGTGTGTGACTACTGTGAATGAAATTGTGTTTTTTATTTGGTTCTCAGTCTGCTTGCTGTTGGTGTATAGAAATCCCCTGTCATTTGTGCATTGATTTTTGTATCCCAGGACTTCATGAGTATAAGGAGGTTTTGACAGACTCTCTAGGGTTTTCTAGGTGTAGATTAATATCATCTTCTTCTTGAATATCCCTGATTTCTTTCTCCTTCCTGATTGTTCTGGTTAGGACTTCCATCACTATGCTGAATAGGATGGGTGAGAGTGAGAATCTTTATCTTGTTCTAGTTCTTGGGGGAATGCTTCCACCTTCTGCCCATTGAGTACGATGCTGGTGGCAGGTTTGTCACAGATGGCTCTGGTTGTTTTGAGGAATGCTCCTTCAGTGCCTAAGTATTCAAGGGTTTTTATCAAGAAGTGATGCTGGATTCTATTGAATGCTTTTTCTGTAGTCAATGAGACAATCATATAATTCTTGGTTTTACACTTGTTAATGAGATGAATTGCATTTACATTTGTTATAAACCTACAAATGTTGAAACAGCCCCAAAAATGAAGCCTACCTGGTCTTGATGAACGATCCTTGAAATGTGTTGTTGGATACAATTTGCTAGAATCTTCTTGAGAATTTTTTCATCTATGTTCTTCAGGGAAATTGTCCTGTAGTTCTCTATCCTTCTTGGGTTTTTGCCAATTTGGGGTATTAAGATGATATTAGCTTCATAGAATAAGCTTGGAAGAATTCCTTTCCTCTCAATTGCCTGGAATACTTTCAATAGGATCGGTATCAGTTTTTCCTTGTATGTCTTGTATAATTCAGCTGAGAAACTATCTAGTCTTTTTTGGAGGGTAGGATTCTTATAACCAAGTCCATTTTTTGGATTGTTATTGGTCTGTTTAGGGTTTCAGTTTCTTCTCCTTTCAAATTTCGGAGGTTATGTGATACCAGAAATTCCTCCATTTCCTTTAGATATTCTAGTTTATTTGCATACAGATATTCGTAGTAATCTTTGATAATCTTTTGAATTTCTTTAGGACCGGTTGTTTATTACTAATTTTGTTTATTTGGGCTTTTTTAGTCTGGGACACTAGGACAAGTGTAAACAGAGACTGTTCCACTTTTGGTCATCATAATTATAAAAAAAAATAAAGAAACTTCACTTTCTTTGCCCCTTTGGGAAATGGTGTTCATAATTTTGCAACCAGATACACAAGTGTACCAGAGCCTTCCAAAGGTGCAATTTCCTAGGTTTAAGGTCATTTTAGTCAATGGCAATCTATGAACCCAGAATACCTGCCTGATACTTGTCACTGTGCGACCCTCAGTGTATTCCTTTTGCCATTGAAAGTAATTTAAAGACTGCCTGGTTGACGAGGCTATCTTGATCATTCAATAGTTAGAACAGAGCTGAGCAGGCCAGGGGACTAAGGACCTAGGCCATAGTATGTACCAAACAAACACTTCAATAAAAAAACCATTGTTGGAGGTGTTGCTGAAAGTCATCAACTTCCTCTGGGCTGTTTTCCTTGTAATTCAGAGCAGTTCTCATGGCTACACATTTATAATCGAAAATAATGTCAGTAGTTTCTTGATGTTCCTCATAAAATGCCTTACATTACTCAAAATATCAATAAATAACTTTATTAGGATATCAGAATCACAAGATCCTGCAAGAATATTCATAGCTGAGAGAAAGAGAGAGAGAGAGAGAGAGAGAGCGATAACTTACCTCAGAACTGCTGAGCAAATCTTAGGTGACAACACCTGCCCATCACAGTCTATTGTTCCTGAAATGCTGACTACAGATTTTACTTCTGCTTGACATGTCAAGCTAAGTAACTAAGCTGATATTTGATACTATTTGATGTCCTAATCAGATGTTCAGTCAATAAAAATCACTGCTGATTTCGGTTGTTAATGTCATTCTTATCTTGCTGCTTTGGTTCCGACTTTAAGTTAATTATTTTCTAGGGTTTTAATTGAGTAGGTGATGGGACAGGAGTTAACATTAAGATCAGAATGCTGTTTTCTCATCATTCACCACAGATTGCCTCAAATCTTTTTTATTTTTGGCTTTTATTTTTCCAGCAATGAAGAAAACTGATATCACATGTATTTAGTCTGTCCCAAGAATGTCATAGAGGAACCATATAGATGCATTTTCTCAAAAGGACATAATATATGCCTGTACTAGACATGAGAATAATTTTCTAGTTAGTCCCTAAGAGGTAGCATGGTGTTGCCTGTTCTGGAATTTAGTTGTCTAGATTCTCTGACAGAATAAAATAACTTATATTGCTATGAAAATGGAGGAAAAAAATCATGCCGATATAGACTTTTTAAAAGGATATTCCATGAAAAACAAATTATATGAGCTGCTCCGAGAAAAAAAGGGGTCTCCGGCCAAGATCCTCATATCACACCTTCCTCTTGATGGTTCTCAGCCTATGTTAATATGGTAAAGAATCCTATCATTTCTGTGATGAATAAATTATTTAAATTTGTTTAACCTTAAATTTTCTAAAGCTATTTCTCATGAGACCTCCATTCTGTAGTGTTTCCCATAGAAACTCTACAATGGTTGTAATATTTATTTTAATCTGTGTTCTTGAATTGATTGGACTAATGATTTACTTTCTGCAGTCCAAGACATTACTTTCCATTTATTTTATTTACACTAATCTATATTTTTTCTTTTGGTTATTTTATGGTCACAGGCTATGATAACCCTCCCAAATGCTCTTAGTGCCACATAATCTTATGAAATCAGTGACTCTCATTCTTCCTGGAGCCCATAAGCTTATGCTATCATCTCATAACAGGGTAGGCAGATCCCTGCTTTCATGAAACAAGTATTCTACTGTGAGAGACTTCTGTCAGTGACTTCTGTTGTACGTTGTAACAGTTAATTTTAATTTTTTTATTTTTTTAAAGTTTTCAAGCAAAGTTTATTTAGAAAGTAGAGAGAGACACAGACAGACAGAGAGAGACAAAGACAGAGAGAGAGAGAGAGAGAGAGAGAGAGAGAGAGAGAGAGAGAGAGAGAGAGAGAGAGAGACCTCCCCAAGGAGGGGCCTTAACACAGTTTTAAAAGGAACGCTATCTTAACCCAGTTTTGAGGTCCAGGCAAGAGGCTGGGTGTTTCCCCCTTCTGAGCTGCTGATTAAGTCCATACCCTCCAGACAACTAAGAACAGCCCCTAAGCCTGGGGGCCAGGGAAATTATTCAAATTAGCCAGTCCACAGGGAGCTCAGGAAACCTAGTTTTTTTCATAAAACCGCCCTTGCAGCTTCCATCCCTGGGTACAATCCCTGTGTGTCCATGGGTGGCACTGTTCATTCACTTGGAATTGCAAGTAACAAAACTTTTTGTTGTTCATCTATTCGATAGTGTTGGTATGTTGTGTCCCACTGCCGAAAGAACCTTTAAATCTTATAAAACTTGACTGCAAGTAAACTTTTGGTTTTTCCCTCGCATTGTTATCAAAATTGCAAAGAACCTAAATAATTGGTGGTGAAAAGGAGGTGGGATCAAACTTTTAAAAGAAGGAAGAATTCTTTTTAAAAACAATTAACTTGAGTAACTTAATTTTCCCACAAAGGACAGGTAAATACCTGTCATTTATTTTCACTTATTTATTGTGTGATTATTGAATGCTTGCTATAGTCCAGGTATTATAATGCTGTAGGAGGTATGCAAGAAACAGAAGATATGTATCCTTCTTTCAAGAAGACTATAGATTAATTAATAAGACATGCCATGCACTTAAAATGATTAGAGAGACAAAATTAAGTGTGTAGTAAAGTAAACAAATCATGCCTAAGAGAAAAAAAAATGCAGCAATACTAAAGAACTAGAAAAATAAATTTGCTTGCAATTTTCAATAATAGCTAACATAATCATTTTTTAACTTGTCTGATTATTTTGCTGGAGAAATGTTTGTGTTATTGCTTTTTCCCTCAGTTCATTCTTCTCAGCTCTAAAAACCTTTCTCTGAGGCACACAGGGCCTTTCTCAGATGTTTTGGAGTCATGTGAATTTTGAGCTGAAGCAGGTAACAAGGTTCTCTCAGGGGACGGATTTGGAGGAATGTGTTGGCAGTTCAAATCAGATGAAGCTATTTATTTTAAAACTTGGGTGGATTTCAAATAGGAAAATGGTTTCAACCCAAATCCATTTGTAATACTAACCTTCCTGGTTAGGGAATTGAATGTTTAGCTAATTTACTTTTGATGAGCAGACTTCGTGTGTTTTAAATGGTGACTGAATGGCCTGGAAGTTAGGCTTCATCAGAAGGCGTTGGGTGTTGGTCCATGGTTTTCAAGGGAGCTCATACTTTTCTGGGATGAAAAGCAGGAAGCTACAGTTAATCAATTCTCTTTCCTTTCTGTAGACTCACTCTTCAGTGACTTTTAATCATCCGTTCTACCAATGCTTTCTTACTAGCCATCTATCGTAAGTAAAGGATCATGGCAGCCTCCACAAGGAATGACAAGCATATCAACAGAGTGAGGAGACAGAGACTCTGTACAAGGAAGAATGTGAGCATTGCCCTAAAAGAGGCATAAAGTACATGGAGTGAAAATGGAGTCACTTCAAACTGGGTGGATCAGGTAGAGTAACATTTAAACTGGGACTAGGAAAACAGGTTTAATGTAGCAATTAGAAAAGAGATCTGCAAACTTCAGCCTGTGGGCCAACTGTCCCTTCTACTTGTTTTGATAAATAAAGTTGTCTTGGAACACAGCCATGCCCATCCATTGATGTCTTTTATTTATAATTGCCTTCATCCAACAGCAGAGTGGAAGAATTGTGACAAAGACTATACGCCTCTCAGAATCTAAAAAATTTGCTATCTGCCTCCTTAGAGAAAAAGTTTGTGACCTGTAGTTTAAAGTCAGTTACTTAAGGCGCTTGATATATGGTCTTGATACTTGGACTTGATGCAAGCCAAAATATATGACTTCATTTAGCAGGCATTCCAAAGGCAGAGTACTTCTGAGTTTGGGAATGTTGTGGTGATACGATAATACTGAAATTCAGGACATTGAGTGTGGTAGATGGACTGTAGGAGAGAAATGTTACAGGCAGGAAGAAAAATTCAGAAGTTCATGTTGTCACTTAACTGAAAAACAATGAATCTGGATTAGGAGCATAGCTGTGATGAAAGAAAAGATACAAAAGATATGGTGAATAAAGCACTGCAAGGGTGGACCAGAGGAAAGAGAGAATGACGATGACTCTGGGGTCTTGAACCCAGGTGACTGGGGATGTCAACGACCCCTTCTCTGAACATGCATCCATGTGAACAGGATGAATTGGATACTCCTCCCACCCTAAACCAATTAGGAGAAGGGATAAAGCTGAAGTGACTCCATCCCTCTGGGGCGGCTAGTATTGGGAGCAGAGGTGGTCAGAAGCTTTTGTTGCAGAGGGAGTAAAACCCAAAGCCTTGCCTATGGAAAAATACCTTTTACTAGACAGAAAATAAGGTCATGTTGTCTCTTAGACAAAAATATTGCATAATTGGAGAGGTATCCTTATGATTTGGGTCACCTTGGAAGATTGCCAGATTTCCAGATAAAATACAAAATATTCAGATTTGAATTTCTGATCAAAAATGAATAATTTTTTGTTAAGTATATCCAAAATATTGCATGAGAGTATCTATACTAAAAATTATTTGTTGCTGATCTGAAATGCAAAATTAACTGAGAATCAATGTAAGATCAACTTCGAATAATTTTTTTATTTAGAGCAAGTATCTCCCAAGTATGGAACATACATATAATAAAAAATTATCTGTTGTTTATCTAAAGTTCAAATTTAATTGGACTTTTTTTTTTCTCTAAATCTGACCACCCTGTTGTGCTGTGGCAAGCAGCCATAGCTTCTTCTTTTGGGGAAACTGAACAAGAATTGAGGCACTCGCGTATTTGCTTTCCCATGTAGGAGTAAAGTTGGCTTCCCCAGCACTTCTAGAGCCCATGACTGACTAGAGGATGGCTCAGTGAACATCAGGCCTGAGTGTGAAGCACTATTCCAGAGTGTGGACAAAAGGTGGACTCGGAAGTATGGTGAGGTGAAGTTTCCAGTGGTGGAGGTTTGATTATCCATTGGTGGAGGTTTGAAGGAGTTTAAAGAAGGTCCCGTTAGAGAAAGAGAGTGTGTGTTTAGGATGTAGATAGGTTCCTTAGAGGAGTACTCTTTCAAAGACTTAATTCTGGAAGGAATTTTCTTGGAACAGAATGAAGTGATAACTATGCTACGTGAAAAGCTCAGCTTTCTATCACACTGGCTCCAACACAGATAAACTTACTCATACCTATAAATATTTGATACGGTGCCTCAATAAATGGATGGATATCATCCACTCCAGTTACCTCAGGGGGTTCTGTGCTCACTAATTTTTTGGTCAACCTGGGCTAGACTATGGTCCCCAGTAGTTTAGTCTACCACCAGTCTAGATATTTCTGTGAAGGTATTTTCTTAGATATATTTGACATTTAAATCAGTAGACTTTGGATAAAGCAGATCACTCACTATAGTGTGGGTTGAAGGCCCACACTATCAGTTGGAGATCTTAAGAGAAAAGACAGGTTGCCAGAAGAAGAAAAAGAGGAAGAAATTCTCCCTCTAGGCTGCCTTCAGGCTCAAGACTGCAGCATTGACTTCTGTCAGAATTTTCCAGGCTACTAACCTGCCCTGTAGATTTTGAATCACTTCAACCAATTTCCCCCATTTGCTTATCTAGAGAACATGCCAGTGATCCTGGAGGGGCAATGACTTCCATCCCATTTCCCACTAGTCTCATTTGGAGAAATACCATATAAAGCCATTGCTGATTTCTGAGAGCAACAGATTTCTCATTCCAATCCCAGCCCTGGCAACAATAAGACTGAGCTTCCGAGTTGCAGCTCACCGAGATGCAGTCCTTCAGCTTGGAGAAGGCAAGACCCACCTTGGTTGGGTCACACATCCGGAGCCATCATACAGAAGAATGGGTTGCTCCCCATAGCTGGATGGGTGCAGCCTTGGCCTTGGAATTTGGGGCAGTGAGGCTGTGCTCTCTAAGCTCAGACATGCCCCCAGCACAGTGGTTTAAAATTTTTTCTTCACAGAGGGTGTAATGTTGAAACAGTGTCTGTTTAAGAAGAATATTTCACCATATTTCTTTTCCTCTTTATCCAGTCCCCTCACTGGAGAGATGATGCAGGTTTGTATAAAAACTCTGGCGGGAGGTGTGTCTGTCTACTCCTCTCCCAGCTCCCAAGCAACAACTATATCATCCTTTTATAAATCTTTTCGTGGAAATTCTAGCTTCTTTGTGCAGATCTCAGTCTCTGTTTTTTGTCTCACAGTATCTTTCCCTCTGCCTGTCTATGTCTATTTCTCTCTCCCGGTCCCTGTCTCACCTCACTCTTTGTCTGTCTCTGTCTCTCTCTGTATGTTTACTTCTCTCTGGCGTGATTTCTCACATGAACCTTCGTCCATTTCTTTGTTTCCTTCTTGGCAATGAAAGCTACCCTTATGCAACAAGCATTCCTGTTTCCTGGCTACCTTAAAATAATAATGTTTCATGGTGACAAATGGTTATAGTTAGCAATGAAAGTAAAATGCTTAGTAGGCAGAGGTGTGACCATGTCAGATTCTTGGCCTTGCAAAAACACAGAGTAGCCTGAGAATCTCTAAAGAAAGGAATATATATGTGTGGATAGTTGATGATGTTTGTCAGGTGGTCTGCTCCACTGTTTCATTCTTAATTTAGCTTTTGTGAATCTCCAGACTATGTTCTCAAAGCTATAACAATAGTCATTCTTAATTTTTTAAAATTTTTATCGTAAAGATGTGGAGTACAATTTTTGTCATTGTCCCAAAAAACTTAAAATGTATTAGCAGATTTTAAAATCTGGTTTTACCTATGCCATTTTTCTTTAATAAACAATTAAAAACAAAAATAAAGCAATCTGAGTCAATGAAGAAATATAATCTTATCTTGTGCCCTAGTGTGTGAAGTTTCTACAATTGTGTCAGAAAAGTCCCAATTGATGAAGAAACTTTTTTTCACCTTCCCTTTCCTCCCCACCACTAAGAGCGAAAAAAATCTTAATATCTAAGAAATCCTGTGTCCAAATGCTATCTGCATGCACTTGTGTTCATGTCTGTGTTTTATACTCTGTGTGTGTGCCCTTCTCCAGGTGCAGATGGCTACTCCAGGAGCAGCACATGAGGGCTGTGTATGTCTGAAAGTCAGCTTGGTTGTGCACATGGAAAGAAGAAAACAAGAAGTGAGGTGGAAACCACACAAGCCTAAATCAAAAGCAACTGTTCTACCATGAGGAAAGCAGGCAGACTTAACTTTGCACACACTCCACTCTCTTTGCCGCCCAGCCTGCTCTTTGAAAGAAAATAAAGAAGCATAGCAAACTAACTGAAACATAGGTAGAAATAATATATTTGGGTTTCAGGGGAAAAAAAGTAACCTGGCATAGCTTAAAAGGAACTTATTTCATAACAACACATATGCAAAGAATTACAGTAATTGCTGCATACACATCAGTAACAGACAGAGTGAACAATGAATATTAAAAACACACTCCTAGAGCTGGCCTCTTGGCTTGGCAGCAGTGCACAACATTGGAGACCTGAGAGGGAGTGAAAGGAAGCCTTTGGCTTCCAGAACTGTCAGGGCTTGGCAGGAGCTGAGGTGAGACCCTTCAGAGTGAGAGAAATGAGGGGGAGGATGGTGGTGGTGACAGTGCCCGTTGATGTGACTCCTGTTTCCCTGGGCAGAGCCGAGGATGGCTTCAGGAAGGTTTCATAGACGAAGTTGGTTTAGGCTGTTTGGAGCTTCAGTTCAGAGCTGAATCGGAGCCAGGCTAAGAAGCAGGAGGAATGGGGATAGAAAAACAAACAGCAGAGAACAAACAGAGAAGGTAGTGCTGGGAACACACCCAGTCTGTGCCCTGGATGAAAATCTAAGTTCGCTCTCTCTCTCTCTCTCTCTCTCTCTCTCTCTCTCTCTCTCTCTCTCTGCACCTCCCCCCCAAAGCATGATCTAGCATGAGGTACTTCACTGCTATGGAAAAAGTCTCTCTTCCATGGAATAAATACATTGATCTGCCTTTTTTATGTCAACATTTGCTATGCGGTGGAGGAATGAATTCTCCCAGTGGTGTGTTCCAGAACCTTCAAAGGTACATTAACCAAACATTAAAAGTACATAATGATCTTTTCACAGTGAATTCCTTCCACTGTCAGCAAAGACAAAGGCCCTTCTCTTAAGTACAGCTTTGGTTTTGAATGTTCAGATTTTGCCTCTTGCCATTGGTGGAAATTAACTCTTTTGAATCTCTGCATCTTTGGCTATGAGAGAGGCCAGAGGGCGGGGATCTCTAACAAGAGAGTCTGGTTCACATGCTGGTAGGTGAGGTTTGAAGATTCTTACACTGAAGACCATAAACATCCAAGGAGTTGGGGATATAGATGCAGGGAGTTCTATAAACTTGGATAGAAAAAAGTGACACCTTTATTTTTGCTAATCTCTGAAATTTAGCATTCTTTTCATTAACAAGTGTAGGAAGCAAACCATAGTCATATTTGTAATACTTGTAACTTTGTCACCAGTAAAAATCAGATATTTTCATGTCACTTCATGGTTGTTTCGGATACCTCCAATTACTATTTATATTCCTCACAACTTTGGAGTTGTGGTAATTTTCAGACCTACGATAAGATCTTGTTATTTTGTGTATTAATTAATAAATATCATAATAAAATACTTTGATGACTGTATTTTATTTTATTTTATTATTTTTTTCTGTGTGTGTGTGTGTGTTGGAGTCTCACTCTGTCACCCAGGCTGGAGTACAGTGGCACGCACGCTCACGGTCACCCCAGCATCGACCTGCTGGGCTTTGGCAATCCTTCCTCCTCAGTCTCCCAAATAGCTGGAACTACAGGCATGCACTACCACGCCCGGCTAATTTTTTATTGTAGAGATGAGGTCTCCCCAAGTTGCCAGGGCTGGTCTTGAACCCTTGGGCTCAGGCAATCCACTTGCCTCAGTCTCCCAAAGTGCTGGAATTACAGGCTGGGCCATCAATCCCGACAATGACTGTATTTTAATATAATTCATCTTCCTTGCCATATTATATACTGTAGTTTATTCTTTTTACAAAACATTATTCTGAACAGTGGTCCACAGTCCATATGGCTGAGTTGCCAGAGAGTTTCATAGCATGCACAGCATTTTCCAGGCCACAAGGAAAACCCAGACTCTAAAGCATCTGTGAAACGCCAGACCCTCCACACAAGGAACTCTGCAGCAGGTCTGCCCCACATGTGTCTCCACACATCAAGGAGAAAGGGAAAGGCAAACATGTGTCTCCAGACACAACACTGAGGATTTAACAAAGGACCTTCCCGCCTGTCTACTCCTTAGACATATTCAACAAATGTTAACATTTGCCATGATGAACATTTGCATATTCTCTTCAATAATATGTGACAGAGTTCCAAAATGATTTCATTATTATTATTATTACTATTATTATTATTATTATTATTATATTTTGCTAATAAAATAAATCTCTCCAACAACTCCAATTTCTCTAAATTTTGGTCAAGGGTGTTTGCCATTGAATGACACAGTTGATAGGATGGAGAAGAACTGATGATGAACTATTTTGCCAGTTCTGCACTAAGCAAAAGGAAAGAGAACAACTGTGAGAGGGGTGGTGAGAGAATCAGATAATACAAGACAATATTGACTGATGTCATTGAAGTCAAGGAGTCAACTAAGAGAACGGACCCACATAAATGTCACAGAAGCAAGTTAGAAAATTCCTGAATTTTCAATTGTCTTCATGATAGAAGACAGGAGTAGTTCAGATTCTGAAGTCATAATTCATTTGATTGACGAAAGCCTGAGATCCTTTTGACCTTGTCTTATCCCACTGCAGAATCTAGCACTAGCAGAGGTGCTGAGAGAAACAGGCCTACTCACAACACTCTAAAATAAGAACCTCAGCATCTGGTTTAAAAGGGTCAAAAACCAGCCAGGCTCGGTGGCCCAGCCTGTAATCCCGCGCCTTTGGGAGGCTGAGGTGAGTGGATTGACTGAGCCCGTGGGTTCAAGACCCACCTGGGCAGCGAGACCTCATCTCTCAATAAATAAAAAAATTAGCCAGGCATGGTAGCGCACGCCTGTAGTTCCGGCTACTTGGAAGGCTGAGGCGGAAGGATTGCCAGAGCCCAGCGGGTCGAGGCTGCGGTGGCCGGGAGCGGCCACTGCACTCCAGTCTGGGCGACAGAGTGAGACTCCAACTCAAAAAAAAAAAAGGGACAAAAACTATTCTTAAAAAATGCAATAAATTAGCAATCTTTGTGGACAACTTTTTTTTTTTTAACTTGGGAAGCAATAATGAGTGTCTTACTATAGTTTTTGATACAGCCATGCAGTCATATAAGAAATTCATGAGAGAAGCCAGAGAGAAGTGTTTGGTAAGCTCTAGACCAATTATGTATTAGATACTATGTTAGTTTTTTATACATTTGTCTATCTCATTTAACACTTTCAACATTTCTATGAGGTATTATTAGCCCTGGTCTTTCTGGTGGGGGTACTGAAGCTTAGAGAATGAAATTAATTGACTGAGGTCACAGACCTAGTCAGTGGGATTTAAACTTAGGTTTGTCTGACCCCCAAAGCCACTATCCCATTATTTCAAGTGGTTTCAATTATAAGAAAAACTCTGACTGACTCATCAAAATCTAAGAAGTCGTTATATAAGTTGAAGAATTGAATTTCAAGCAAGGAAACATAAATGGCAATGTGGTATCAGGTTACATGTTGTTAAAATAAACGTTCTGACATTTAAAAAAATTGTTTCTCATATGCAGAAAGTCAGATGGGCTTGTTCACCTATTTTTATCATTAATTTAAATAAATATAAAAGTATGCAACTGGAATTGAAGGGCTCCTTGATGATCTACTCATATGCCAACACAGTAGTTCCCTGTGCCTATTGTGAGAATGTGAAACTGTCATCTCCATTCCCTGTTTACAGGAAATAGGAGAATCCACATGGTGCATGAGAATCTGATCAACTTTTGTTGAGTTCAAAGTATGTTTCTGCATCAATTGCCTCTCGAACCTGCCGTATCTGCAGGGCACCCAGGGTTAGAGTTAAGGCCAGGAAAACAGCTATCAAAAATTATGAAAAAATTCCTTGCAGATCCTGATGTTAGGCCTTTGTCAGATATACTGTTGGCAAATATTTTTTCCCATTCTGTAGGTTGTCTCTGCACTCTCTTGATAGTTTCTTTTGCTTTGCAGAAGATTTTTAGTTTGATGAGGTTCTACTTATGTATCTTATCTCTTATGGTATGGGCACTTGGGATTTTGATCAGGAATTGGTTGCTAGTTCCAATTTCCATAAGGGTGTCTCCTGCATTTTCTAAGGTTCTTATAGTTTGAGATTTTACATTTAGGCCTTTCATCCATTGAGAGTTGATTTTTGTGTATGGTGATAGGTAGGTGTCCTGTTTTAATCTTCTGTATGTGGTCAGCCAGTTTTCCCAGCACCATTTACTGAATAGGTTCTCCTCTCACCAGTGGCTGTTAGTGGAGGCTTTGTTGAAGACGATGTGGTGGAGAAATTGAGGTTTTCCTTCTGGAATCTTTATCCTGTTCCATTGGTCCATATGCCTAGTCTTGTTCAAATACCAGGCTGTTTTGATTATTGTAGGTTTATAGTAAAGTTTAAAGTCTGGAAGTGTGGTACTTCTCATTTTGTTTCTTTTGCTGAGATTGTTCTGGCTATTCATGGTCATTTATGTTTGCACATGAATTTCTGTGTTTTCATTTCCATGTTTCAGAAGAATGATGTTGGTAATTTAATGGGTATTGCATTGAATATGTAGGTTGCCTTTGGTAAGATGGACATCTTTTTTTTTTCTGAGGTGGAGTCTCACTCTGTTGCCCAGACTGGAGTGCAGTGGCACACTCCCGGCCACCACAGTCTTGACCTGCTGGGCTCCGGCGATCCTTCAGCCTCAGCCTTCCAAGTAGCTGGAACTACAGGCACGCGCTACCATGCCCGGCTAATTTTTTTATTTATTGTAGAGATGAGGTCTTGCCAAGTTGTCCAGGCGGGTATCGAACCCATGGGTTCAGACAGTCCACTCACCTCAGCCTCCCAAAGCACGGGATTACATGCTGAGCCATTGAGCCTGGCTAGGATGGACATCTTAACAATGTTGATTCTTCCTATCCATAAGCATGGAATGTTCTTCCATTTGTTTCTGTCTTCTTGGATTTCTTTGTTTTATTTTTATTTTTATTTTTTAATCAATATTTTTTATTATGATATTGTGGGGTACAGTTAAGGGTTAGGTATACAAATCTGCATCGTTTAGGCACCCTTGTTGATAAGAGGTGTCTCCCCATCCCCAGACAGATTTTCCTACCGTTAATCCCATCTCCCTTCCTCTCCTCACCATAGTTTCCCACCACTGTCAGTCGTTTTCTTATAGTATTACATTGGATGATCAAGGTCCACTATATGAGTGAGAACATGTGATATTCAGATCTTTGTTTCTGTGAGAGGTACTCAGTATTATAGACTCTAGTTCCATTCAGGTTGCTGCAAAATTCATGATTTTGTTCTTTTTTATGACTGCATAGTATTCCATCATGTATATGTACCACATTTTTTTTAATCCAGTCCTCTTTTGATGGACAGCATGGTTGCTTCCAGGTTCTTGCTATTGTGAACAATGCTACGATAAACATACGTGTGCAGGTAACTTTTCTATAGAGTGATTTGAGTTCTTCAGGGTATATTCCCAGTAGGGGGATTGCGGGGTCATATGGGAGGTTAATATTTAGAGTTTTTAGGAATCGCCATACTGCTTTCCACAGAGGTTGCGCTAGTTTGCACTCCCACCAACAGTGTGGAAGTGTTCGCTTTTCGCCACACTCTCTCCAGCAGCTGTTATTTTTTGAGTTGTTGATAATTGCCATTCTGACTGGAGTTAGGTGGTATCTCAGTGTGGTTTTGTTTTGCATCTCCCTGATGATTAGTGAGGTTGAACATTTCTTCATGTGTCTGTTGACTGCTTGGATGTCTTCCTTTGAGAAGTGTCTGTTCATATCTTTTGCCAATTTTATAATGGGGTTGTTTGTTTTTTTCTTTTCAGCATGTTTAAGTTCCTTGTAGATACAAGATGTTAAGCCTTTGTCAGACCTGGAGTTGGCAAATACTTTTTCTCAGTCTGTAGGCTGTCTCCCTGCTCTCTTGATGGTTTCTTTGACTTTGCAGAAGCTTGTCAGTTTAATGAGGTCTCATTTGTCTATCTTCTGTCTTATGGCCTGTGGGTTTTGGTTTTTGTTCAGGAATTGGATGCCAGTTCCAATTTCCATGAGGGTATGTCCTTCATTTTCTAAGGTTCTTACGGTTTGAGGTTTTACATTTAGGTCTCTGATCCATTTAGAGTTAATTTTTTGTATGGGGCTAGATAGGGGTCTGTTTCAATCTTCTGCATGTGGTCAGCCAGTTTTTGCTTCTGGAATCTCAATTCTATTCCATTGGTCTATATACCTGTTCCTGTACCAATACCAAACTGTTTTGATTATTGTAGCTTTATAGTAAAGTTTGAAGTCTGGTAATGTGATACCACCTGCTTTGTTTTTTTGCTGAGGATTGTTCTGGGTATTCTTGGTCGTTTGTGTTTCCATATGAATTCCTGTGTTGTTTTTTCTAGGTCTGAGAAGAATGTTGCTGGTAATTTGATGGGTATTTCACTAAATCTGTAGATTGCCTTAGGTAAGATGGACATCTTCACAATGTTTATTCTTCCAATCCATGATCATGGGATATTTTTCCACGTGTTTTTGTCATCTTTGATTTCTTTGAGCAGTGTTTTGTGGTTTTCATTGTAAAGGTCTTTCACGTTTCTGGTTAGGTATTTCATTTTTTGTGTGTGTGTGTGTGGCTATTGTGAATGGAATTTTGCTTTTTATTTGGATTTCTGTTTGTTTATTATTGTTGTAAAGAAATGCGATTGTCTTTTGCACATTTATTTTATATCCTGAGACTTTGCCAAAGTCCTTTATCAATGTAAGGAGGTTTTTGACAGATTCTCTTGGGTTTTCAAGGTACACGATCATGTCATCTGCAAAGAGAGATAACTTGACTTCCTCTTTTCCTATTTGAATACCCCTGATTGCCTTCTCTTCTTTGATTGCTCTAGCCAGAACTTCCAATACTATATGAACAGGAGGGGTGAGAGTGGGCATCCTTGTCTTATTCCAGTTTTCAGGGGAAATGGTTCCAGTTTTTGTCCATTTAGGAGTATGCTGGCTGTGGGTTTCTCATAGATGGCTTTTACTATTTTGAGGTATGTTCCCCGTATGCCTAGATGTTCGAGGGTTTTTATCAAGAAGGGGTGCTGGATTTTATCAAAAGTTTTTTCTGCATCTAATGATATAATCATGTGGTTTTTGTTTTGACATCTGTTGATGTATTTAATTACATTTATGGTTTTATGAACATTGAACCAGACTTGCATCCCAGGGATGAAACCTACTTGGTCATGATGGATGATTTTTGAGATGTGTTGTTAAATCCGGTTTGCTAGGATCTTGTTGAGAATTTTAGCATCTATGTTCATCAAAGATATTGGCCTATAGTTCTCTTTCTTTGTTGGGTCTTTACCTGGCTTGGTTATCAATGTGATGTTAGCTTCATAAAATGATTTGGGAAGAGTTCCATCTTTCTCAATCACCTGGAATACCCTCAGTAGGATTGGTATCAGCTCCTCCTTAAATGTCTTGTAGAATTCTGCTGGAAAGCCATCTGGTCCAGGGCTTTTTATTTTAGGTAGTTTTCTTATTACGTAGTCAATTTCCTTGATTGTTATTGATCTATTTAGGGTCTCAATTTCTTCTTGTTTCAACCTAGGCAGGTTGTGTGATGACAGGAAGCCCTCCATTTCCAAAAGGTTTTCAAGTTTGTTTCCATACAAGTATGTATAGTAGTCTCTAATGATCTTTTGTATTTCTTCAGGTTCAGATGTGACTTAATCTTTTGTATTTCCGATTGTGCTTATTTGCACTTTTTCTCTCTTTTTCTTGGTCAGTCTAGCTAGGGGACCATCAATCTTATTTATCCTTTTGAAGAACCAGCTTTTTGTTTCATTGATTTTTTGTATTATCTTTTTGTCTTCTATGTCCTGGATTTGGGCTTTTATTTTGGTGATCTGGATTCTTCTGCTGAAATTAAGGTTTTTGTGGTCTTGCTTTTCCAGCTTCCTTAGGTGGCTTCATAGGCTGTTAATTTGTGATCCTTCCATTTTCTTCATGTGTGTTTGTAGGGATATAAATTCCCCTCTTACTACAGCTTTCATGTCATCCCAGAGATTTTGGTAAAATTTTCATTTGTTTTCAGGTATTTTTTAATGTCTGTTTTGATTTCATCATTGACCCAGCAGTTGTTTAGCATCATACTGTTTAGCATCCTTGTCTTTGTGGCTTTTGGGGAGACCTTGTTGGTGTTAATGTTTATTTTTATTCCACTGTGGTCCGAGAAGGTGCGTGGTAAAATTTCAGTCCTTTTAAATTTGCTTATGCTTGATTTAAGCCCAAGTATGTGGTCGATCTTAGAGTATGTTCCATGCAGTGATGAGTAGAATGTGTATTCTGTGGTCTTTGGATGGAGGGTTCTGTAGGTATCAATTAAGTCCATTTGATCAAGAGTCACACTGAGGTTTTGGATCTCGTTGCTGATTTTTTATCCTGATGATCTGTCTAGGGTTGTGAGTGGGGTATTAAAGTCCTCAGGTATGATGGTATTGGAGTCAATATATTTTTTTAGTTTACCTAGGAGCTGCTTTATGAAAGTTGGTGCTTCCTTGGATTTCTTTGAGCAGTGTTTTGTAGTTTTCATTGTAAAGGTTTTTCTCTTCTCTGGTTAGGAAGATGGCAAGGTATTTCAATCTGGGGATGGTTATTGTGAATGGGACTGTGCTTTTTATTTGATTCTCTGACTGCTTTTGCTGGAGTATAAGAATGCAATTGTCTTTTGTACATTTATTTTGTGCCTCCAGACTTTGCCAAAATTCTTTATCAGTGAAAGCAGGTTTTTGACAGATTCTCTTGGGTTTTTGAGGTATAGGATCATATCATCAGCAAAGAAGGATAACTTAATTTCCTCTTTTCCTATTTGGATACCACTGATTTCCTTCTCTTGTCTAATTGCTCTAGCTAGGACTTCCAACACAATATTGAACAAGAAGGGTGAGAGAGGGCAGCCTCATCTTATTCTGGTTTTCAGAGGAAGTGCTTCCAGTTTCTGTCCATCTAGCCTTATGCTAACTGGGTTTATTGTAGATGGCACTTCCTATTTTGAAATATGTTCCTTCTATTCCTAGGTGGTTGAGTGTTTTTTTATCAAGAAGGGATGTTGGATTTTATCAAAGCCTTTTCTGCATCTAGTGATATAATCATGTGGTTCTTGTTTTTACATCTGTTATATATTTAGTTACATTCATGGTCTTGCAGATGTTGAACCAGCCTTGCATCTGGGGGATAAAACCTACTTGGTCATGGTGGATGATTTTTGAGATGTGTTGTTGGATCTGATTTGCTAGAATCTTGTTGAGAATATTTGCATCTATGTTCATAAGGGCTATTAGCCTGTAGTTCTCTTTTTTAACTTTGGATCTTTACCTGGTTTGGGTATCAGTGTGCTGTTCACTTTATAAAATATTTTCTGGAGAATTCCAGAACTCAAACATGCCAAAAGAAAAAAAAAAGAGCCCCATTAAAAAGTGGGCAGAAGACCTAAAGAGGCCCTTCTCAATTGAAGATATATGGGCAGTCAACAAACACACAAAAAAGTTGTCAGTCTTTTAATCATCAGAGAAATGCAAATCAAAACCACGTTAAGATACCACCTAGCCCCAGTAAGAATGGCCATAATTAATAACACAAACAACAACAGATAATGGTGAGAATGCAGAGAAAAAGGAATACTTCTCACTGCTGGTAGGAATGCAAACTAGTGCAACCTCTTTGGAATTCAGTATGGTGATTTCTGAAAGAACTAGAAATTGACCTTCCATATTACTTAGCAATCCTCCTACTGGGAATTTACTCAGAGGAACTCAAATCATTCTACAAAAAAAGATACTTGCACACACAAGTTTATTGCAGCACTATTTACAACAGCAAAAACATGGAACTAACCATGCTGCCCTTCAAAACTGTACTGGTTAAAAAAGTGTGGGAACTTATACAGATGGAATATTGCACTGCCATAAAGAAAGAAAAATATGGACTTCACAGCAACTTGGATGGATTTAGAGTCGATCATACTCAGTGATCTATCACAGAAACAAAGAACAGAGTATCACATGTTGTCATTCATAAGCAGACCTAAACTTTTACCGTGCTACTATAAGAAAGGGATTGGAGTAGTGGGATATTGTCGGTGTGGGTAGGGGAACACAACATCAGAAAGAGTTCCCGATCTCAAACCAGGCAAATTGGGGATCAAAGGGAGGCCCAAACTTTACCTGTGAGATAACTACTTGTATATCTAATTCTGAATTTTACCCCACATCTTTAAAGTAAAAAAAATTTACAAAAAAGTAACAAAAGAAAATCTCAGGAACATTCTAGGATATTAATCAGAGAAGCACTACTCTTCTCCATCCATATGGCTCCTCCCATTTCAAGTAAAGCCATAGTGGAGGAGTGAATATATTTAGGCCCTCCTTAAAAGAATTTCTCTCCTTCAAATCTCAATGAGATATTGTAAGCTACTAGCTACAGACATTAGAATCTATTTTGGGACCATCTCCAATGCCTTATCCAGACTTCACTTTCTATGATTCCAAGAGGCTAACCATTGCTAAGATAGAAAATGTGGTGTCTTGTAGTGGTTAGTACTTAAAGGTTTCTTGACTGAAGTTTAGATATGCAAGACTAAACTGAGCTCTTTTATGCTGCACATTATAGGACAAGTTGCAGGATTTTGAAGACTAAGCAAATAACGTCTGATGAAAAAATTCAATTTGTCTGTAAAAATTCAATTTGTCTATAAGGTAGGGGATGGCATCCTGCCATTAAGCAGTCAGATTAAAAAAAACATGCAAACCACAGTTTGTGGAATAGAAAAGAACACAAAAAACCCTTATCTAGAACTTCAGGCAAATTCAGGAAACAAACTCAGCAGAGCCAATGTGTCCATTGTAAATTTGGGAATCAGGAGTCTCAACACCAATGGAAATTTCAAACTGCCAGTCATAAGCAAGGTGATAAGCCAGTGATCATACCGGTATAAGCAAAGATGGTAAAAGGCAAATTCTGATAGCGCCACCTCTCTGTTGGGAAAAAGATGGCCTCTCCTCTTGGAAAATTGCTGTAAATGGAATGGTAAAAAGTATATTTACATTAAGAATCACCTTTCTGTCTAAAAATGTATTACTGTCAAGTGTGAAATCTGGCTGCTTTCTACTGCCTCCTATTTTTGGTGTGCCCTCTTTTCCATATCAAAGAACCCGTGGTGTGTAAAATCAGACCCTATAATGCTTATATTCTTTTGACATATAACACATACTCTTTTGGAGTTGTGTTATAAAGATCACTGCTAGCCCCCTTTTTTTTTCTACTGTGCAATTTTGAAAAAGAGCTTCCCTTTTTCCAGATGGATACAGCCCCATGCCAGATAAAACAGATTGGTGAAGAGAATGTGGGCTGTATATCAGTCCCACTCTCACCTTCAGCTAGATGTACAGAGTCATATACAATATTCTCTCAGTCAGTACAGAGTGGGTCCTGCCAGGTATTAGGTTCCAGTATACATCAGTGGGCGCAGCAGATGCTGTCAGTACCTGGGTGTATCCCTGCAGCCATTTCAGAGGTTCCCTGAAACTTCTGCATTTAGCTTTTTGTGTAAGTCAACTTCTTACCTCAAGCTCCCGCTTCTCTCTGCCTGAGGGCTTTTTT
The DNA here is from genome assembly GCA_027257055.1 of Cephalopachus bancanus. NCBI lineage: Eukaryota > Metazoa > Chordata > Mammalia > Primates > Tarsiidae > Cephalopachus > Cephalopachus bancanus. Next base: position 2,554,497 of record JAPVLO010000181.1, read on the forward strand.
TGACTTCAGGAGTATGCTGGACACGACAAGGATTAATTCCCATGAGTAGTCCTCAGCCAAAGAGTGGTAGAATAAACTTGGTGGATCAATCCCCAGCCTCTGGTCCCTAGGTGAGTCATTCTGAGATATGTCTCCACAGTGTGCCATAGGGTCCTTTGCAGGATGGAGCTCTGGTTGCATCTGCTCATTAATACACCCTTTGTTGACCTTCTTCCTTTTCTTGTTTTGCTTTCTATTATAAACTGAATGTTTGTGATCCTTCTAATCTAGAAGCTAAAATCCTAACCCTGGATGTGATGGTATTAGGAGGTGGGGTCTCTGAAAGGTAATTAGGTCATGAGAACAAAGCACTCACAAACGGGACTAGTGTCTTTATAAAAAGTGACCCAGGCAGCTCCCTTGTGCTTCTTCCACCATGTTGGAACACAAGAGGAAGTCAGCAGTCTACATCCTGGCAGGACCTGCATCAGAACCTGAACATGCTGACACCCTGATCTGAGACTTCAGCCTTCAGAACTGTGAGAATTACATTCCTGTTGTGTATAAGTCACCCAGTTTGGGGTATTTTGTTTCAACAACCCAAACTAACCAGACACTTCCCTACATCTTCATGCCTTCTAGGACACTTCCAAATTCTGGCATCCAAATCCTTGTCTCAGAGTCATCTTTTGGAGGCACCCAAATTAAGACACTGGGCTAGTTCACTACCAATTCTAATTATTGGCTTGATGCATCTTCAACATTTAGAACTTTAAATCTAATTTACAGCATGGGGAAATTCTTCATGAATGGAAGTACTATTTCATAAGTGAAATAAATTAATAAAGGAACAAATCACACCATAAGGAGAGAAGAAGCAAAATGGTCAACTTACAACAAGGAAAAAAAAGAGTTCCACAACTGTTTTACAGAAAATGTACTTAAAGGAAAAGCAAACCATGTTTCCAGATAGTCAACAGGATAGAAAGAAGGAAACTAATGGCTATGCTTATTAACATTTATGCAATGGAGCATGGACTTCAGGGTTATCATGAACTATCTTAGTTGTGAGGTTAGGAAGACAGAGTGTATGGAATAAGCGTTCAATGCCTTGAACTTCACGGCAAAAGCTTGCTGAAGACTGGTGAAAAAGAGAAGCAATGAATATGGTGAGATGCAGTGTGGAGCAGACACTTCATTCATCCACCAAGTTTTTTTTTAAATATTTTTTATTATGGTTTTATGGGGTACAATTAAGGGTTAAGTATACAATTACGTTTCATTCAAGCACCCTGTTGATAAGAGGTGTTTCCCCATTCCCAGACAGATATTTGCTACTGTTAATCCCATCTCCCTCCTCCCCATAGTTTCCCAGTACCGTCAGTCATTTTCTTATAGTATTACATTGGATGTTCGAGGTCCATTATATGAGTGAGAACATGTGATACTCGGATCTTTGTTTCTGTGAGAGGTCACTCAGTATTATAGACTCTAGTTCCATCCAGGTTGCTGCAAAATTCATGATTTTGTTCTTTTTTATGGCTGCGTAGTATTCCATCGTGTATATGTACCACATTTTTTTAATCCAGTCCTCTTTTGATGGGCAGCATGGTTGTTTCCAGGTTCTTGCTATTGTGAACAATGCTGCAATAAACATACGTGTGCAGGTATCTTTTTTATAGAGTGATTTGAGTTCTTCAGGGTATATTCCCAGTAGGGGGATTGCAGGGTCATATGGAAGGTCGATTTTTAGAGCTTTTAGGAATCGCCACACTGCTTTCCACAGAGGTTGCACTAGTTTACCTTCCCACCAACAGTGTAGAAGTGTTCCCTTTTCACCACACCCTCTCCAGCAGCTGTTATTTTTTGTTGTTGATAATTGCCATTCTGACTGGAGTTAGGTGGTATCTCAGTGTGGTTTTGATTTGCATCTCCCTGATGATTAGTGAGGTTGAGCATTTCTTCATGTGTTTGCTGGCTGCTCGGATGTCTTCTTTTGTGAAGTGTCTGTTCATATCTTTTGCCAATTTTATAATGGGGTTGTTTGTTTTTTTTCTTTTCAGCACATTTGAGTTCCTTGTAGATCCAGGATGTTAAGCCTTTGTCAGACCTGGTGTTGGCAAATACTTTTTCCCAGTCTGTAGGCTGTCTCCCTGCTCTCTTGATGGTTTCTTTGGCTTAGCAGAAGCTTGTCAGTTTAATAAGGTCCCACTTGTCTATCCTCTCTTATGACCTGTGGGTTTCGGGTTTTGTTCAGGAATTGGATACCAGTTCCGGTTTCCATGACAGTATTTCCTTCCTTTTCTAAGGTTCTTATGGTTTGAGGTTTTACATTTAGGTCTCTGATCCATTTGGAGTTAACCTTTGTGCATGGGGATAGATAGGGGTCCTGTTTCAATCTTCTGCATGTGGTCAGCCAGTTTTCCCAGCACCATTTACTGAATAGGTTCTCCTCTCCCCAGTGGTAGGTGGTGGGGGCTTTGTCGAATATGAGTTGGTTGAGAAATTGAAGTTTTGCTTCTGGAACCTCAATTCTATTCCATTGATCTATATGCCTGTTCCTGTACCAATACCAAGCTGTTTTGATGATTGTAGCTTTATAGTAAAGTTTGAAGTCTGGTAATGTGATACCATCTGCTTTGTTTTTTTTTTTTTTGCTGAGGATTGCTCTGGCTATTCTTGGACGTTTGTGCTTCCATATGAATTCCTGTGTTTTTTTTTCTAGGTCTGAGAAGAATGTTGCTGGTAATTTGATGGGTATTGCATTGTATTTGTAGATTGCCTTAGGTAAGATGGACATCTTCACAATGTTGATTCTTCCAATCCATGAGCATGGGATATTTTTCCACTTGTTTGTGTCATCTTTGATTTCTTTGAGCAGTGTTTTGTAATTTTCATTGTAAAGGTCTTTCACATCTCTGCTTAGGAAGATGCCAAGGTATTTCATTTTTTTGTGACTATTGTGAATGGTATTGTGTTTTTTATTTGGGTTTCTGTTTGTTTGTTATTGGTGTAGAGAAATGCGGTTGTCTTTTGTACATTTATTTTGTATCCTGAGACTTTGCCAAAGGCCTTTATTAGTGTAAAGAGGCTTTTGACAGATTCTCTTGGGTTTTCAAGGTACAAAATCATATCATCTGCAAAGAGAGATAACTTGACTTCCGCTTTTCCTATTTGGATACCTCTGATTGCCTCCTCTTCTCTGATTGCTCTAGCCAGGACTTCCAATACTATGTTGAACAGGAGGGGTGAGAGTGGGCATCCTTGTCTAGTTCCAGTATTCAAGGGAATTGGTTCCAATTTTTGTCCATTTAGGAGTATGCTGGCTGTGGGTTTCTCGTAGATGGCTTTTACTATTTTGAGGTATGTTCTCCATATGCCTAGATGTTCAAGGGTTTTATCAAGAAGGGGTGCTGGATTTTATCAAAAGCTTTTTCTGCATCTAATGATATGATCATGTGATTTTTGTTTTGAAATCTGTTGATGTATTTAACTACATTTATGGTTTTACGAATGTTGAACCAGCCTTGCATCCCAGGAATGAAGCCTACTTGGTCATGATGGATGATTTTTGAGATGTATTGCTGAATCTGGTTTGCTAGGATCTTGTTGAGAATTTTAGCATCTATGTTCATCAAAGATATTGTCCTGTAGTTCTCTTTCTTTGTTGGATCATTACCTGGCTTGGGTATCAATGTGATGTTGGCTTCATAAAATGATTTGCGGAGAATTCCATCTTTTACAATCGCCTGGAATACCTTCAGTAGGATTGGTATCAGCTCCTCCTTAAATGTCTTGTAGAATTCTGCTGAAAAGCTATCTGGTTCAGGGCTTTTTTTGGTAGGAAGTTTTCTTATTATGTAGTCGATTTCCTTGATTGTTATTGGTCTATTTAGGGTCTCAATTTCTTCTTGTTCCAACCTAGGTAGGTTGTGTGATGTCAGAAAGTCCTCCATTTTCTTAACGTTTTCAAGTTTGTTTCCATACAAGTGTACGTAGTAGTCTCTAATGATCTTTTGTAGTTCCTCAGGGTCAGATGTGACTTCATCTTTTGTGTTTCTGATTGGGCTTATTTGGTTTTTTTCTCGTTTTTTCTTGGTCAGTCTAGCTAGGGGACCATCGAGTTTGTTTATTCGAAGAACCAGCTTTTTGTTTCATTGATTGTTTGTATTATCTTTTTGTCTTCTGTGTTCCGGATTTGGGCTTTTATTTTGGTGATCTGGATTCTTCTGCTGATATTAGGGTTTTTTTGGTCTTGCTTTTCCAGCTTCTTTAGGTGGCTTGTTAGGTTGTGAATCTCTGTGCCTTCCATTTTCTTCATGTGTGTTTGTAGGGATATAAATTCTCCTCTTACTACAGCTTTCAGGGCATCCCAGAGATTTTGGTAAGATGTTTCTTCATTTTCATTTGTTTCCAGGTATCTTTTGATCTCTGTTTTGATTTCCTCATTGACCCAGGAGTTGTTTAGCATCATGCTGTTTAGCGTCCATGTCTTTGTGTGTTTTGGGGGGACTTTGTTGGTGTCAGTGTTTATTTTTATTCCACTGTCATCTGAGAAGGTGCATGGTAGAATTTTGGTCCTTTTAAATTTGCTTATGCTTGATTTATGGCCGAGTATGTGGTCGATCTTAGAATATGTTCCATGTTGTGATGAGTAGAATGTGTATTCTGCAATCTTTGGATGGTGTGTTCTGTAGGTATCAATTAAGTCCATTTGGTCCAAAGTCACATTGAGGTTCTGGATCTCTTTGTTGATTTTTTTGTCCTGATGCTCTGTCTAGGGTTGTGAGTGGGATGTTAAAGTCCCCAGTTATGATGGTGCTAGAGTCAATATCTTTCTTTAGTTTTCCTAGAAGTTTTTTTATGAAAATTGGTGCACCTGTGTTGGGTGCATATATGTTTAGGATAGATATTTCTTGTTGATGGATTGAGCCTTTTATCATTATGTAGTGGCCTTCTGTATCTTTTTTGATTTTTAATAGCTTGATGGGTATTTTGTCTGAAATTAAGATCGCTACTCCTCCTTTCTTTTGTATTCCGTTTGCCTGAAAGTTTGTTTCCCATCCTCTTACTTTGAGTCTGTGGGTGTCCGTTCTAGTGAGGTGAGTCTCTTGAAGGCAATAGATTGTTGCCTGATGATATTTTATCCATTTTGCCATTCTATGTCTTTTCAGTGGTGCATTTAGTCCATTCACATTTAGGTTAATAATTGAAATGCAAGAGTTGATCCCTGTCATAAAGTTCTTACAGAGTTGTTCCTGTTTGTTTGTTGTCTTTCTTTGGGTTCTGGAGTTGGTTCATGTGTGTTTTTAATCTTTTGCCTATACTCTTGTGAAGAATGTTGTTGTTTTTTCTTTTTCTTCTGTGTTCAGTACTTTCTTAAGTGTTTCTTGTAGAGGTGGTCTGGTGGCAGCGTCGGTTCTTAGGGATTGGATATCTGGAAAAGATTTCAATTCTCCCTCACTAATGAAGTTTAGTTTGGTTGGGTAGGTTATTCTTGGTTAAAATTATTTATCTTTCAGAACTTTGAAGATAGGGCTCCAGGCTCTCCTAGCCTGAAGCCTTTCTGTGGATAAATCTGCTGCTATTCTAATTGGTCTTCCCTGGTAGGTACTCTGGCCTTTTTCTCTTGCTGTCTTTAGGATTTTTTCTTTTATAGCTACTTGGTTTAGGCAAATTATTATGTGTCTGGGAGTTGGTCTTCTCATTTGTTGTCTTGCAGGGATTCTCTGAATCTTATGTGTTTGAGTTTTTTCATCCTTGAAGAGATGAGGGAAGTTTTCTTGAATGATTTCATGAAATGTTTGTTCCAGTGTGGCTTCTGTTTCTCTCTCTGCCTCAGGAAGCCCAATTACTCTTAGGTTTGGTCTCTTGAAGTGATCATTCATCTCTTGCAGGTTTTTTTCTGTCTTTTTGAACTTCTTTTCTATGCTTTTGACAGTTTGGGTTAGTTCTGTGTTTTGGTCTTCGAGCTCTGAGATTCTTTCTTCTGCTTGGCTGATTCTGCTTTCCATGCTTATTAGTCTGTTGTTCATTTCCATCACTGTATTCTTTACTGCTGTCATTTCTGACATCATCTCCTTCCTATTTTCCTCTTGTCTCTCCTTAATTTTTAAAATTATCTCCATTTATGTCTTGATGTCTGGGTTTGTTAAATGTAACCAGTCATTCTGAGGGTTCTTCATTGTTTGTGTTCCAGAATCTGTTTTCTCAGTGTCTGATCTCCCAGGGGTTGTGTGAGGCCTATATTCTTCTTTTGGTTTTTCTTCATTTGTGCGGTTTTTCCCCCTCCCTACTTTTTCCTTCCCTCCACGTCACCGTCTTCTTTAATTCTGTTATTCAGGGGTAAAGGGATTGGTTTTACTTCTGTTTGTTCAATCTCCTATTCTTTATGTATGCCCTCTTACTTTGTTCAATTCTGGAGTTGCACTGTAGGTTGGGGGTGGTTCTTTTTGCATTTTTGAGATTTACTTAATGGGGGAGCTGTGATTCAAAATCTATCTGCAGGTCCTGGTATTCGCTGACAGGTGTGTGGATAATCTGGAACCCCTTCCCACTGCCTTGGAATCTGTCCAAGGCAGTGGGCCTATAGGTTTACTCCCTGAAATAAAATGTGGTTAGCAGAGGGGGAGAATGGAGCAGACAGTGGGTAGAAGAGGGGCGTGGAGAGACAGAGGAGTAAGCGGGGAAAGAAACGAGTGTGCCAACAAATAGAGAGAGAGGCCTATACTGAAACAGATAAAAACAATAGACCACAGCTACAGATGAACCAACTCTCATACAAAAAAATAAAACATATAATGATGCTAACATACAAGTTAACCAACCACCTTATTGGTGTGCTGTTCCTCTATACAAAGATATGGTTTACAGAGAGAAGAAAAGAGAGGAAAAGGAAGAGGAAAAAAGAAAAAAAAGGAACAATACAGTAGTAATAGAATTAAATCATTAAACTAACAGAATCAATGAAGCACACTCTGAGACATTTCATTTAAGTCCAATGTCCTTTCAGTTCTGATTTCTAGTTTTCTTTTCAAGCTGGCAAATTAGTTTGCAGTTAGGGTCAGTTGCCCCTGGTCTGCTGTGAAGGACAGTTCAGATCACCTTCCATTCACCACTCTGGCCTATGTGTTTTTTTGCTTGTTTCTCCCGTTTCGGTGTTGTTACCTTGAATCTCCAGCAGGTGGGGCTAACTCAGCTGCTCACCCCAGAGGGGGTGGGGCCGGGCAGGAATGGTGGAGGCTGAAGATGGCTGCCGGCCTCAAGGCAGACTGCAGGAAACTTACAGCAGGCAGGACATCTCGGTCGCAGGAGAGGTGGCAGCAATCTCAGCAGATCTTCCTTGAAGGGGCTTGAAGGACTGAAGTGGATCGCCTCCATCCCGGGTGGTGCAATGTGCTATGGCCACCACAGAGGCGTGGCGGCGGCGGCTGTGGGGGGGAGCTGTGGTGGCGGTGGCGACAGCGGCACCGTTTGCACTGCAGTGACTGTCCAGTCTGCTGCGATGACCCACCGGTGGCAATGGGCAAGCTCCATATGAAGAGCAGGCTGCGATGTTGGAGTCCACAGCCCCTGGGGTGAGAGTGAGAGACCCACTGCAGTTCTCCTTTGCAGAGGGTTTCACAGACTGGGTTGCCCCGTCACCATCTTGCCACTTCTCCCTCCACCAAGTTTTAAAGGTATCTCCCCCTTGGGCCAGGTTTGATGGCTCAGCCTGTAATCCCACAATTTGGGAGGCCGAGGTGAGTGGATTGCCTGAGCTCGCAGGTTTGAGACCATCCCAGGTAACCTGGAGAAACCTTGTCTCTAAAATAATTAAAAAATTAGTTGGGTGTGGTATTGTACGCCTGTAGTTGCAGCTACGTGGAAGGTTGAGGTGGAAGGATCACCAAGTCCAGCATGTTGACGCTGGGGTGACCATGAGTGTGCCACTGCACTCCAGCCTAGGTGACAGATGAGATTCTGACTCTAAAAAAAAAAAAGCTATCCCCCAAATCTGAGGACTCAGTTCAAACATTGTGGAGCCTTATATTGGCATATGCCAAGCACGGTGCTAGTCACTACTTCATGGGGGCCTGAGAGAGAACTAGATTAGCCCTTTCCTTAAGAAACTTGCAATCTAGTAGAGGATGTAAGACACACCAAGATATTTGGCACAGACTAAAATAAATGCCCCACAAAAGTAACAATCTGTTAGACTCTAAGTATCTTAAAGGAAGGACTGTATTTCCTACATGTTTATATGGCTTGTAAGGGCTTAGAATATAGTCTGTGCTCACAGATGAGTAGTGTTTGAATAACTCAGAGAAGAGTGTCATTATATAACATAAAGTTTCATGGAAGAGCAGAGAAGACAGAAACCCATTGTGGCCGAGGAAATCAAGTAAGTTTTCTCTTATAAAAAAATTTTTATTATAATGACGTGGGGTACACTTCAGGGTTATATATACAAACATTGACCATGCAGGTACCCTTGTTGATGAGGCATGCCCCTCCCTCCCCTAGCAGTTTCCCACAACTGCCCATCCCTGCAGCCCCGACAGTTTCCCACCACTGCCAATCAATTTCTAATACCATTATAATTGTTCATGGTCCATTTATGAGTGAGAACATATGGAATTCTGTTCTTTATTTCTGTGATAAATCACTGAGTATGATAAACTCCAAATCCATGCTGCAAAATCCATATATTTGTTCTTCTTTATGGCTGCATAATATTCCATTGTGTATATGTACCACATTATTTTAGTCCAGTCCAGCTTCGGTGGGCAACATGGTTGGTTCCATCTTTTTGCTATTGTGCATACAGCTGCAACAAACATACATGTGCAGGTATCTTTTTTGTAGAATGATTTGATTTCCTCTGGGTATATTCCCAATAGGGGAATTCCTGGGTCATATGAAGGTCAGTTTCTAGCTCTTTCAGAAATCGCCACACTGTCTTCCAAAGAGGTTGTACAAATTTGCATTCCCACCAGCAGCATAGAAGCGCTCCTTTTTCTCCACATCCTTGCCAGCATCTGTTGTTGTTTGTTTTATTAATGATGACCATTCTTATAGGGGTTAGGTGGTATTTCAATGTGGTTTTGATTTTCATTTCTCTGATGATGAGTGAGGCTGAGCACTTTCTCATGTGTCTGTTGGCTACCCATATATCTTCTTTTGAGAAATGTCTATTCTTGTCTTTTGCCCACTTTTTAAAGGGGCTGTTTGTTTTTTTCCTTTGGGCACATTTGAGTTCCTTGTATATCCTAGGCCTTTGTCAGATAAACAGTTGGAAAATATTTTTTCCCATTCTGTTTAGCCCTGCTGCCTTGATGGTTTCTTTTGCTTTGCAGAAGCTCGTTAATTTAATGTGGTCCCACTTGTCTATTTTATTTCTGAAAGTATTGGCATTTAGGGTTCTGAATAGGAGTTCCAATTTCCAATAGGGGTGTATCCTGCATTTTCTAAGATTCTTATAGTTTGAGGTTTTACATTTAGGTCTTTCATCCATTTAAAGTTAATTTTTGTGTATGGTGATAGGTAGGGGTCCTGTTTCAATCTTCTGCATGTGATCAGTCGGTTTTCCCAGCACCATTTATTGAATAGGTTCTCCTCTCCCCAGTGGTTGTTGTTGTAGGTTTTGTCAAAGATGAGTTGGTTGAGGAATTGAGACTTTGCTTCTGGAATCTCTATCCTGTTCCATTGGTCTATGTGCCCGTTCTATACCAATACCAGGCTGTTTTGATTACTGTAGCTTTAAAGTACAGTTTGAAGTCTGGAAGTGTGATACCTCCTGCTTTGTTTCTTTTGCTAAGGATTGTTTTGGATATTTGTGGTCAATTCTGTTTCCTTATGAATTTCTGTATTGTCTTTTCCAGATCTGAGAAGAGTGATGTTGGTAACTTGATGGGTATTATGTTGAATCTGAAAATTGTCTTTGGTAGGATGGACATCTTAACATTGTTGATTCTTCCTATCCATGAGCATGGAATATTTTTCAGCATCATGCTATTTAGTGTCCATGTCTTTGTGGGCCTTGGGGAAATGTTTGTTTTGACATTTACTTTTATTCCACTGTGGTATGAGAATGTGCTTGGCAAGATTTCAATATTATGGAATTTGTTTATGCTTGATTGATGGCCAAGGATGTGATCAATCTTGGAGTATGTTCCATGTGGTGATGAGTAGAATGTATATTCTGTGGTTGTTGGGTGGAATAATCTATAGGCATCTACTAAGTCCATATGGTCAAGTGTCAAGTTTAGGTTCTGGATTTCCTTGTTGATTTTTTGCCTTGATGATCTGTCTAGGGCTGTCAGTGGGGTATTCAAGTTCCCTGCTATAATAGTGTTCGAGTCAATATTTTTTTTTAGTCTATTTAGTAGTTGCTTTATAAATCCTGGTGCTCCTCTGTTGGGTGCATATATGTTTAGCATGGATATTTCTTGTTGATGGATTGAACATTTTATCATTATGCAGTGTCCTTTTGCATCCTTTTGAATTTTTGATAGTTTAAAGGTTGTTTTGCCTGATATTAAGATTGCAACTCCTGCCTTCTTTTGTCATCCATTTGCCTGGAAACTCGTTTTCCATCCTTTAACTTTGAGTTTGTGTGTGTCCCTTGTAGTGAGATGCGTCTCCTGGATGCAGCAAATAATGGGGTCAGGGTTTCTTATCTAGTCCATCATTCTGTGTCTTTTCAGTAGTGCATTTACATATAGGCTATTCACATATAGCCCATTCACATATAGCTATTTACATATAGCCCATTCACATATAGGCTAATTATTGAAATGTGGGGGTTTATACCTGTCATGAGGTTCTTACAGAGTTGTTGTTTTTTCTGTTTGTTGTCTTTCCTTTGGTTTTTGGGTTGATTTATTTATGTTTTCCATCTTTTTCCTGTACTCTTGTGAAGAACATTGTCATTCTTTCCTCCTTTTCTTCTGTGTTTAATAATTTCTTAAGTATTTCTCATAGAGGTGGTCTGGAGGCAGCATAATTTCTTAGGAATTGGATGTCTGGGAAAGATTTTAATTCTCCCTCGCTGATGAAGCTTAGCTTGGCTGGGTAGGTTATTCTTGGTTGAAATTGATTATCTTTGAGGACTTTGAAGATTGCACTCCAAGCTCTCCCAGCCTAAAATGTTTCTGTAGATAAATCTGTTGCTATTCCAATTGGTCTTCCCTGGTAGGTAGTCTGACCTTTTTCTCTTGTGGCCTTTAGGATTTTTTCTTTTATACCTACTTTGTTTAGGTGAATTGTTATGTGTCTGGAAATTGGTCTCCTCATTTGTTGTCTTGCAGGGGTTCTCTGAATCTCTTGTGTTTGAATTTTTGCATCACTGATGAGGTGAGGGAAGTTTTCTTGAATAATTTCATGGAATGTTTGTTCCAGGGTCGTTTCTGTCTTTCTTTCTGCCTCAGGAAGTCCAATTACTCTTTTTTTTTTTGAGTTGGAGTCTCACTCAGTTGTCCTGACTGGAGTGCAGTGGCCACTCCTGGCCACCACAGCCTCAACCTGCTGGGCTCCGGCGATCCTTCTGCCTCAGTCTTCCAGTATCTGGAACTACAGGCGCGCATTACCACACCCAGCTAATTTTTTTGATTTATTGTAGAGATAAGGTCTCACCTGCCCAGGTGGGTCTTGAACCCACGGGCTCAGGCAATCCACTCACCTCAGCCTCCCAAAGTGCTGGGATTACAGGCTGAGCCACCAAGCCCAGCTAGTCCAATTACTCTTAGATTCAGTCTCTTGAAGTAATCATTCATCTCTTGAAGGTTTTGTTCTTTCTGTTTAAACTTCTTTTCTATTATTTTGACAGTTTGGGTTAGTGCTGTAATTTGGTCTTCAAGATTCTTTTTCCTGCTTGGCTAATTTTGCTTTCCATGTTTATTTGCTCTTTATTTCAATCACAGTATTCTTTACTGCTGTTATTTCAGTTATCAGCTCCTTCCTATTTTCCTTTTGTCTCTCTTCGATTCTTTTTTTCTCTCAATTAATATATTGATATCTGGTTTGTCATATGTGACCGGTCATTCTGGGGGTTCTTCATTGTTTGCATTCCAAAGTCTATTTTCTCAGTGTCTGACCTCCCAGGGGTCTGTGTGAGATCTGTATTCTTCTTTTGTTTTTTCTTCATTTGTGTAGATTTTCCTCCCCATTTTTTCCTTTTTTCCCCTCATGTCTTCTTTAATTCAGTTGTTCAGGAGTGGAGGGGTTGCTTTTACTTCTGTTTGTTCAATCTCTTATTCTTCCTTATGTATATCTTCTGGCTTTGTTCAATTCTGGAGCTAGATTGTAGGTTGGGGGCTATCTTTTTTTGCAGTTTTGAGATTTAATTGATCAGGGAACTATGATTCAAAATCTATCTGCAGATCCCAGTATCCATAGACAAGTGTATGGATAATCTGGAACCCACTTCCCACTGCCTTGCAATCTGTCCATGCAGTGGGGTTATAGATTTACTCCCTGAAAGCAAAATGAGGTAAGAAAAAGGAAAAGAATGGATCAAGGAGTGAGGGGAAGAGGAAGGTGGAGAGAGAGTAAGAGGGAAAACAGACAAAAGTACCATCTAACAAATGAAAAGAGACACAGAGACAGATATGAATAAATAACAACAAACAAACCAACAAACATACAACAAAACTAAAACATACAATCATACAGACATACAAGCTAACCTACCTCCTTATTGGTGTACTATTCCCCTATACAAATGTGAGGTCTAAAGAGGAAAAAAATAAAATAGAATAAAGCCAGTAAACTAACAGAACCAAAGCAAGTATGAAAATGTTATTGATAACCGTAAGAAGAGAGAGAAAAGGGGAAAAAAGATGAGTAAGACAAACAGACAAAGATTTAAAAAAAATAAAACAGGGGAGCCAAGCACACTCTGAGACTTTTCCTTTAAGTCCAATGTTCTTTCAGCTCTGATTTCTAGCTCTCATTGCAGGCTGGTGGAGTTGCTTGCAATTAGGGTCAGTTGCCCCCAGCCTGCTGTGGCTGGTGGATCAGATCTGGGCTGCCTGCCAACTCTGCCCCTCAGATCTGACTTGTGTCTATCTAGTATGGGGAGGGGCTTCTGTCCCTCCCACTTTTGATGTTGTTACCTTGAATCCCAAGCTGGGAGACAGGCAGAGCTGGGTTGAGCTGATCTCAAGGCTCCAGCTGACCTCTTTTTCCACTGCAGCCCAGCAGAGCTGGGGAAGGCAGAGTGCAAAATTGCAAGGAAATGCAGGCTAGCATAGTGCTGGGCTACTTTGGCTGGGCTGGGTGAAGCCAAAGGCCACCCAAGGTGGGAGGGAGCAGGCAACAGTGGCAGCGGTGATGGCATCCGCCACTTCACCAGTGCGTGGGAGGAGCTCTGTGAGCTGGGTGCTGGGTGAGGTGTGGGGTGTGGCAGTGGTAGTGGCGGTGGTGGCTTCAGTAGTGCAGTGCTCTAGGGGGGCCTCACAGGTCTGGGAGCCATGGGTTACCACAGGTGGGAGCAATGGTGGCAATGGTGGTGGCCACTGACGCAGCAGCCAAGCAGCATGCAAGCAGGCTGGCAATGGTGAAAGCCACAGCCCAAGCAAGTTTTCATGGAAGAAGTAGCTTTGGAGAGGATTAACAGTTGTAAAATAAAATATAACCAGGAATTATGGGCTCTGGGGTTTCCCTTTGGTTGTCAGCAAAGATCTGGGCTCAGGTTTGGAGATTTGTCTTTTCTTTCACCATCCCTTGTTATTTCATGGGTATATATTCAGCTCTGACTTTTTAATATTTTGTAAATGAGTTATTCTTAAAATATCCTAAGTCAGAGCCTTCTTTCTCTTGCAGTCAGAAAAAGGGTTTTATTTCACTGCCTTTCCTGCAGGTGAGGGATCATTGTTAGTTTATGCTTCATTGTTGTTCAGAGATACACTTACAAACACAAGGGTACATTTGAAGATGAGAAAAAGACCACAAAATGTCCCCTGCTTAGGAAAGCCAAGCCTCCCAACAAGAAAATATAAGGCTGCCAAGCAGATTTGTGTTTCAACTTGTGATCTTTCTTGCTTCTGGCTTGTAACCACCTAACTTTCCTTCACACTCCATCTTGCTTTTCCTATGCCAGCAATCACAGCAACACTGTCAGTGGGTGTTCTATGTATGCCGGGGGAACAGCAAGAGTCTATATGGAGGATCTTTACTTAGGAAGTCTCCTAATAGGTGGAGCTCTCCACATTGATCCACCTGCTGGGTAGATAGACTACCTTTTCCTTCATTTGTGAACCATATGAAATTACCATTTTCATAGGTCAAAACATGGTTGATCAGCAGCAACTTTACATTATCTAAACCAATAAGATAACTAGCCCACTACTTAGGAAAATAAAAATAGACCATTAAACATGGGAGACAGAATTAACCCTCCTCAGTTTTGTCATTATAGCATGACATGGAGACTCAGAGATCAGGAGAGTAAAGCAGCTCTTCTAATCTCGTTCTTGCAAGAATGGGTGTCTCTCAGGTGAGCAGGGACACAAGGCAGTCACAGCCAGAGTATTTATTCCCTAAAGCACAAGTGCCTCCCCTAGTTCCCCATTGACTGAATACTTCAGAGGTTACATCAGTTTCCTGTATGTCACCTAAGCAATAATTTTGTACAAATAATATAAAACTCAAGCAGTTTCTACACAAATAAGGTAAAATGCATGTCTCTGGATTCTGATTGGGTCTCAATGTCCACCAAAGGAAGCCTAACAAAAGAGAAAGCCCACTAAGACAGGAGGAAGAACCAGGAAATGAAGTAACAAGTCATCATTTTGAAAATGAATCGTCATTTTGCTTCTTACATTAAATGAGTTAATCTGAATGTTTTCTTTTTGTTGCTGATTTTTATTTTGGCATTGAAATCTGTTCGCATAGCAGTTGTGCTGTGTGAAACCTCTTAGCAAGTCTAAGGAGGTCACCACAGGAAGAATAGAGTTGAATCTCAGCCCATGAGCTGAGATGGGTAAGAAACATCAGAGACTGAACGCAGGTTTAGATCAGTCTCATGGCCATGCATCTCTGCACCCCTCCCTGCGGTAATATCCGAAGCTAGTCCAAGTATCTACCCCTCTGGAATCAGCCAACTTCTCTCTTGTTCTATTACCTCTAAACATGGAAAAATCCTTTTTATTTTTATTTTCCCAGGCTTCTCCAAAGCAACTTTGCTTCTACCTACAAACTTATCTCTCTTCTCTCTACCTCTCCAGTGAATTTACTGTGTTCTTAATGTTTAGGTTTTTGGAATGCAAAAGCCAGAAAACCTTAGAGACTTTATACTTCTTGATTATAAAATGAACTTCCCCTGGAGCAAGGTAATGCAGAGCCCACTTAAATGGGGCAAGGGTAATGAGAAGAAAAAATAGAAGAAAAAAGTAATTAATATCGCCAAGCATTTAGCCACAAGGAGGATATACGGTAAAGTGGTAGGGATTAGAAATGTACAAGGATGTTGTCTCCTTAATCACTTTTCGCAGGTCTCACTTTAATTCTCCTAAAGACTGGGAGTACTTTAGAATCAAAAAGAAGAAGATCTTGGAATCATTTTCTTCCAGGCCCTCTTTCTCAGGGAAAGTGTCTTAACACAGCCCTCACCACATAGAGGGTAGAAGGCTGGTGGGTTTGTGAGATGAATTTGGATTGTTTCTCATCTTGTTTGCACTGGTTCATTACAAATAATTCTAATAAAAGCACAGGAATCATTTCTAGACATTCAGAACCAGAGCAGGACAGGCTAAGGGCACTTCTTCTCTGAGCCCTGAGTTATGACTTCCTTCTTGCATTTATTTTTTGTCTTAAAGCCATTCAAAATTTTCATTTTGTGACTGCTTCAGGCTCTTTGTCACCTGTTCAGATGTGCGTATCACTGGCTTATTCTTAAATTAATTTTTTTACTTGACTTTCTGTTTGTCCGGTTGCCCAGGTGATTGACTCAGCTATTTCAAAAGCCATTTTTCAGAAGCCTTACCTTTTCTATGCACCATTGACAGCAAATACTCAGGGTTGAGTCAGAGAGTCATTGTCTTTATGGAGATCACCATGGTGCTGACTTTTCTTCATTGGTGCTCTCTGCTGTATGGGATCCTGCCAAGGAAACCTCTCACAGGGTGAGCTGGATAATGTATTACCATTTAGAAGAACATATTCCATTCAGAAGTTGAGGTTTCAGCCAGGCCTTCTGACAGTGAGTGCAAAGGTGCACTTAGGATGATCTAGAGGAGACAGTGAAGAACACAAACTAAAAGCCTAGCTGATATACACTGTCCCAGATTTTTCTGTTAAGCAATATTGTTCTTTGACAATGAAAAATAAACAAGGGCCACCCAATAAAAATATGTACTAATGAGAAATACTTTGTTCCAGATAAGAAAGAGATATCATAACAAAAAGGAACTAAAGCAGTCCTGTGGAGTTAGGAAGTAATAAAACACTTATGAGCAAATCTTCATTTGGGGATGAATGTCTGAATGCCAAGGAGGAAAATACTTGCTGCTTACTGAGTTAGGACATGTTCTTTCATTAGTTCCTTAGTGTGTAAGAGGAGGTGAGGAGATTCCTGGCTTGTTATAAGGAAAAGCCTTCAAGAGGAAAGAACTGGGACAGGCTTAGGCTTGTTGGGGGGGCTGAGATGTGAGCACCTAAAACAACAGTCACAATGATGAAATACTTCCGAATGATCTCAAAAGGACTTGGAATGCAGCCGGTCTCCCATACACTATCTGACCATTTAATCTCTCTGTGTGAGAAAAGAATACAGCCTGAATTTTCTTCTCCCACTCTGGGCAAGAGGCGGTAGGGGTTGAAAGAAAGCAATGAGGAGCACTTTTGTCTCCTGAGTGACACACTGAAAAGTGTTGAAAATTAAAGGAAAGATCTTTTATTGCCATCTGCTCAGTTCCACAATTACAAAATTGTTAACCATGGGGTCGTAGATTTAGCAAGTTTTTCCACTTACAGGAAAAAAAGTGACTTGGGGTGAACTTAACCTCTTGTCTTCAACAGCTCTTAAGCAGAGGATTTTTTTTTTATGACCTTAGGTGTTCTGGGGCCAGTCTCAAATCTTGAGCTCACTTGCTGTCCTCGAGTGACAGAACAATCTTCGCAGGTTGCTCCCTTCGAAGGCTGTCTCAGGTTGGACATAATTCTTAGCACTGCATCACAGCATATAAATCATGTCAGAAGGGTTCAAGGGGCTTGCACCTGGGCCTGGAAAGGGATAAGGGGGCAGGAGATCTACAACTCAGAGCAGAACACAGATCTCTGCTTCTGTCCTTGGTCTTTTCTCCTCACACTGACATAATGCTTGAGTTTAGACAAAGGGCTACAGATACTGAAACTTTTCTGGGAAGGTCAGCCTCAGATACTGACAAGGCACCAAGGAAATGTAGCTGCTTGCTATTGAAAGAGCATGACCCCATGAAAAAAGGAAATGAAGGACTTTAAAAAGGGACCTCTTAAAAGCAATATAAAAAGTAGATGCTTTTTAAAGTTATTTCCTTTTCTGCAAAAATGGCAACTAGGGGTATGACTCAAAGTTCAGGCTGGATTAGAAGTATATGCCTCAGAAATGGCCACTTAATGGTCAACCTGCTTCTCTCATTCATGGCTAGTTACCTTCTCCCACCCATCAGCTCCCAGTCCTGGTAACCTTAGTAACAGTGTGGCAGAGTGGGAGGAGCCAGAGTCTTGGAAGCTGTGCATGCAACCACAATATGTGCTCCATCAATAAGTGGTTTGGTGGTCCTGGACAAACAGCTTATCCTTGCCCAAACCTCAATGATCTTATTGGCGAAATGGGATGCTCATACTTTCCTAATACCAAGAGACTGTCAACAAGAGAACATAAGGGGAAGATCTTTGGCAACTAAAGAGTGCTGTATACAGGTGTGTGTTCTATAACAATCATGCTGCAAAGTTGATATTCTATAGAACATTGCTTCTCTGCATAGAAGACCCAATTAACCATAAAATGCGGAGCGATAAGTGATGACATTTTAAAGAACTGTTGAAAGTGTGTGCACTTCTACTTGTTGAGGTTTGTCCTCATGAGCATGAGATTCCTTTTAGCTTTCTTGAGGAGGCACCATGCTTCCCTACATTGCACCATTTTTAAGAGTTCCCAGACCTTTGTGTATCACATGGTACCCATTTCCCATGAAGAAGAGTGAAGGTTTTACTCTGCAACTCCTCTTAATCTTTCCAACAATTGAGATTTTATAATTACTTTCATCAAAGATAAGTTGCTAGGTCATGCAGGTGAAAGTACTTGTTTTCCATGGAGAGCTGGCAACATTTCATAAATCTCAAGCTCTATATTCTTCAGATTCAGATTCTGTGGATCAATTTCATTAAGACAAAGCGGTAGAAGGAAAAAAAAATCCCCTGAAACTTTTTTGCCATACACGGAACTAATCCAAAGGCAGTGAGGTTCGTTTCTACCTTCATTCGCCCTGCCCACTATTTAAGACTTTGACATTCCTTTATCCCGGTGCCAAATTTAGGGCAGGGTTGGGAAGAGGAAGTGGATGCCAGGGAAACATTTTATTTTATATTCACACAAATTTCTTCAATTTTTATTACAGCCTGTGAGCTCCCTAGACAGGAGGAAATTTTGAATGAATTTAGCTTTTAGTGACCAAGAGTGGAGACATAAAAAGAGCTTTTCAGGCTCTCTGGTTACAGAGATAAGTACAAAGGGTAACTGGCATTAAGTCTGTAGTAATAGCTGCTATAAGTACTGACTGTGATTTGAATCTCTCAATAACTGATTCTGGGAAGGCTGGAATATTTATCAAGCCATTAGGAGAGGCTGTTTCTTGCTGATAAGATGGCTACAATTGATGAGGTTCACCTGAAGATGGGATGAGGCTAGGCTGGATTTACAGCCATTTGCAGCAAGAGCAAAAAATGTGTTCTCATAGGAATAGTACGAAGCATTCAGAAAAAATCATGTAATGTATTTCGTGGGGCAAGCCTGTGGAACCCTGAGAAAAGAGCTGGTGACACCTCACAGGTAAAGTGATGGGGCACTGCACTCACACTTGGCCGGCAAGTCACGGTTCCACTGAAATGGAGAGTGAGAAAGTTGGGGATGGAATAAATCAGATGGAAGAGTTATTAATTTTTAAATATAATTTTCCAGAAAAATATCTCATACTGAATTATAAGGTGCCAGGTATGCTTATCCTGGCCTTAAAAAAATTGAAATACACCCATTGTATACAACTCATACGAGTCCTTATTTGAATTTATTACCACTACTAGGAGAGAACTTGTGATACAAACAATGTTAAAGTTAAAACCAACCATCAATGAAGCCATCACCTTTTTTATATTTTATATTTCCTCTCTATGAAGTTTGCACCCATCCATAACCTCAGAACCGGCCTTTGCATTTTGGTTTTGAAAAATATAAGCTGACAATCTCATACTTTAAAAAATGATTTTAGTTAACTTTATACATTAGAACTTGTTTTTCTAGATTGATTTTGTTTTTAAAAATAAAACCTAGGATAAGAGGCAAACTGATCACATGAGGGTGACTGGGTGGCCTCTCTAGCAAGCCTCTGGGCCACATCCCTTACTGTCTTTAGGGAAACGTCCTTTTTACCTCTCTGTGGTTGAGTCTTCAAAAGCCTACAGATTTGCTTTTAATTAGCAACATGGCATTTTCCTCTTTCTAGGCTCAAATTTTCTGTTGTTCAACATTTGCCTACAGCCTGTTTTGAGAAATAATATTTGTAGAGGATTGCCTAGAAGATACGCAGTTATTTTATTCCATTAGATATGCCAGAGTTTTATCTCTGGATCAAACCATCAGAGAAATGACTATTTGTAACATATTGGTTTTCCCTCTCCTTGAAGAATCAGTTTTACTGAATTTGTAAATTCAAATCTGGTGCTTTGATGTTAGACCTTTGGTCTGCTTTGAAGGCATGTTTAACAAATAGCCCTATGTAATTTGCTGCTGTCAGACTGGCTGTGGTGGAAGGCATCATCTCTCACCCCTTCCTTCTGCCCCACCCAAATGTCTACTTTAGAAAAAGGAGAATTCAGTCACCCCGGTGGGGCTAAGACTGTGTGTGTGTGTGTGTGTGTGCGTGCGTGCGTGCGTGTGTGTGTGTGTTGTGTGTGTGTGTGTGTGTGTGTGTGTTTGTCTCCTGAGCTTCTGATATGTTCTTTCATCAGCACCTGTGGCTTATCTGGCTTCCCCTTTGGCTTTGGCCATGAGGACTCACAGGTCAAAGGACTCTGTGATCCACCTTTGGTAACCACCTATGAGTGTCACTGGTGCTTCGTTCATGTCATTGCATCATGTTCTCTTCATAGGCAATACAGGATAGCTGTTAAGAACACAGACTGGAGCCAGACAGCCTAGGTTTGAGTTCTGCTCCATCACATCCTTTGAGCTGCATTGCTTTGAACAAGTCTCTCAACCTGTCTATGCTTCAGCTTTCTCATCAGTAAAATAAGGACAATAATAGTACCTGCTTTTTAGGGTTCTGGGAAGGATCTGAAAAATGTAAAGAGTTGAAAATGATGCCTGACACAGAGTAAGCTCTATCGAAATGTCAGCTATTGTTTTTTTTATTAGCCTGATTGATCTCTTGTTAAAAATTATATTTAACTCTATAGGTTTTAGTCAGTCATCTCAAATTATTTTGGGAAGGGATGGGAAACAAACAATTCTGTGAATGTCAATTATATGAAAATCCAAATGAAGAATTGAGGTGACTATCTATCTAAACCCAATGAACATTCTAAGCTTTGCTTTAATTAACTGGATGTTTTAGGTAAAAATGCTGTTTTGTCTGAATTGTCTTGGATGATTATGACAATTTATCTTCTCCATGTGAACAGAGACTCTCCCTAGATGTTTCTTCTTAAATGCTGAGTTCAGTAGTAAAGCAATTGAAGCCACTGTGGCTGAAGTGCATATTAGGAATAATATTAAGAATAATCCAGTACCTATAGGATTATTCCTGGACCCCTCTCCTCTCCCGTTCTATTGTGTACATACCTTACCCAAGGGCCCCTCCCAACTTCAAAATGCCAGTGGAATCCATGACAAAACCACATCCAGAGTTCAGACCCCAATGTTTGCCATTCCACCACTTGACCGGCAGCAGGTGTACCAAGCACCATGGCATCAGATGGAAACCTGCCTCCAAACGGCACCTGGGACCTGCTCCTTGGAAGCCCCCTCTCAGATTCCAGCCTGGCGGCTGTGTCCTGGGAGACAGCACGCGCTCCTGAAGTCTTGGACTCTGCTTCAGAAGCAGCAGGAGCCAAAGAGAGAAATGTTTCCTTTCCAAAATGCCTCACTCCTGCCCAAATCAATGTCTTCCAGAGCAAATGTCAGAGGCTGGATTCTCAGTACAGAGCTTGCTTTAGAGCCCAGCTCTCACATCCATGCTAAACAGATAAAATATTAAGCACCAGTGCACTCCCCAAATCATTAGCGCAAACTCCACAGGTAATGAATTCAGCTTGAGGCTATTTGAGGCCTGTTGTTTTTATTTCCTACTCCAACACACACTTTTCAGTAATGAACTCTCTCTGCACAAGATGAGGGTATATACTCCATGTCCCCAGAAGGCTTGGGATGTCTCATTTCTGCCAGAAACGTGAGTTCTGGGGCCTCCGAGGTGCCTGTCAGGAGCAAAGAGGAAGAAAAAACAATCACATAGCTGTCTCATTGGTGAGATAATGTGATTTCTTAAGTCAGATTACTGATTTAAAATCATTTGGAAGGTTTAAAAAAAATCTATAAAAGTAGATCAAAAGTTAAGTGATATACCATCCTTTCTTTCCAATAATTACTTTAAATGCCTTTATTAGTTGACCAACATTATTTTTAATTCTTATACTGACCCTAGAAGTCTGATGGTTTGGACTGCTCTTCTCTCTGAGCTTTTAGTAGTGAAGTCAAGTTTCAAGAGAAGTGGGCTTCTAGAGGTCTTTTGACGAGTGAATGGAGACAGATTTTGAAGGTAGTCTCATCTGCTTGGTCCGGTGTTTGAAGCTTCCAGGTTTTCCCTGTAGTCTAACCTTAGTCTACTCTGATTAAGAGGAGAATGGCAAATACACTTTGCACAGGGATAAACCAAATATTTTCAGTAAAAGGGAGAAGCACATTTTCAATTAAGATATGATATCAACTAGATGAATAAACTATATAGCCCCAAAGGGGATGCTTAGTTTCAAGATTTGGGAATGGAGTAAAGCCCATTCATTAAACATTCAAATAAACTTTGTTTCATGTTTATTTGTGATCATGGCTGTGCGGAGGGAGGTTATAATATTAGAATTTTGCTGACTGCCCTTTAGAATACAAAAACCACTAAGTTTAAATACAAGGTATTATTTGAAAATTGTTTCTCTGCACTAGACTCATGAAGTCAGCTACTAATTAATTCCTGTCTGACATTTATAAAGGCTGTATCAGTCTTTCAGTTTGATACTCTGAATCACAGTAAGGGATTGTAGAGATTGGGTTAAGAAGTTATCTTCAAACATGCAAAACAGCGAGTTAATGTGGAATGAACTTGGCTATTTGCTCTTTAAATCCAGAAGAATACTGACAAATAGAATGAGGGGTGAGAATGGGGAAGGAAAATAATCCTACTCTAATGTAATGCTGTGATAAATCCATTTGAAGACAAATACATTATGGTTAAGGGCTGAGCAGCAAATATTCTAGTGTGGCAGAATCATTGGTCAAGTTGGTAATGATTATCAGGTATCGAGACCATTTCTGTTGTGACAAAAAAAATAATCCAACTGGTTTAAGCTGCTGAAGCAAGAAAATATTCCAGGCATATCTGGTTTTAGGTGAAGATTTACTCAGCAGGAATACCAGAACCTATCTATCTATCTGTCTGTTGACTGACTTGGATCTGTGCTCTCTGCTATGTGTTGGATTAATTATTATAACAACTTTTTATACTCATTATGCTGAAATTAAGGTCCAGAAGTTTCATGAAGAGTGTCATGGCATCTCACCATCTCTAATGTTTTTCCATAAACCAAATTGCTATGGCCAGCAGATCCTGAAGCTCTGATTGGTAAAGTTTAGGACACATGATATATGTGGAGTTGGATGTGAAATCTATTTGGCCACTATTATTGTGTTTTGAGAGTTGAGGAAAGTGGATACTTAAAACGGAATGAGGAACTGGTAAAGGAAGTAAGGTCAATAGTTGCCAGAGAACCAAAGTCAAGTATCTACTACACATAGCATAGTCATTAATGGTAGCAATAAAGGAAAAACAATACACTAATACAAACATTTAAAAATAGCATAAGAAATAAAACAGAACCCCAAAGAATGATTATTAGTATTCTGTGTTAGAGATATCATGTATCTTTTTGTATTATGTACATAATCCAGAAAAGATATACTCACTAAAGGCCATGATATTTAATTGTGGTAGAAGACCTAAGTTGTTTCCAGAAAATGTTACCAACTGAATAAAAAGGCCTAATACATTGCAAGTGTAGCAATGTGTTTCTTTAGTAGCTCTTACTTTTCCTGTCTTGAGTTGGGATATTTGTATTGAGAAAAATAACAGGAGTTGAATTAGGGAAGTTATTATTATTATTATCATCATCGTCATCATCATCATTATTATTGCTATTGAGTTGAAGTCTTTGTCACTCAGACTGGACAGCATAATCACAGCTGACTGCAGCCTCAACCTCCTGGATTCAGGTCTCCTTCCACCTCAGCCTCCAGAATAGCTAGAACTGCTACCATGCCTGGTTAATTTTTTAATTTTATTTGTAGAGACGAGGTCTCGCTGTGTTGTCTAGGCTGGTCTCCTGGGCTCAAGTCATCTTCCTGCTTCTGTCTCCTAAAATGCTGGTATACAAGCATGAGCCACCAGGCCTGGCTTATGTGGAGGACTGAGTGGGGGAGGGAGTTAAGTCTTAGTCTGTTTAGTTATTGCTATGAAGTAATCTCTGAGGCTGGGTAATTTATAAAGAAAAGATATTTATTTGGCTTATAATTCTGATGACTGAAAAGTTCAAGATTGGTCATCTGCATCAGGTGAGGACCTCTGGCTGCTTCCAATCATGGTGAAAGGCAAAGGGGAAGCCCTCCTGTGCAGAGATCACATGGTGAAAGAGGAAACAAGGGGTGGAAGGTACCAGGCCCTTTGTAACAGCCAACTCTCTCAGAAACAAATAGAGAGACAGCATCACCAATTATCAGAGAAATGTCAAGTAATATTTACAGTGATGAAGCAGAATATTCCAGAAATTACATTGTATTTAAATGGTATTTATGGAGAAAAATATAAACTTTAAAAAATATCCTGTAAAATAAATATATGCCTACAGGAGAAAATAGAAATCAATAGAATGAGAGTTCACTCACTCTCTGCTTCCCCTCCCTCTCTACCTGAGGGAAGATATTAATGAATTCATGAAAGACCCCCCCCCCAAGATGACCCAAACACTTTCTATTAGGCCTCACCTGGATGTCTGGAGGGAACTTCAAGCCATAGCAGGAGTCTTCAGGTAGGGCTTGGGCTGGAAGATGGCAATCTTTTCTACCTCAGCCTCTCAAAAGCATTTGGGAGTTGTACAGATGAGCTACAAATCCAGTGGTTCCTGGGCTACATGAATGTGTGTGAGAGCAATGGATAAGTAGTAAGAGCAACTAAATGTAGTTGATGAACTTTGAATGCTGAAGTTGAGTATTTGCAAACCAAGGAAGAAACAACTTTCTAGCCTTAGTTTATCAGCATTGAAACAAAAATGTAGCATTTACCATGAACCAACATGGGATTTTCCAGCCTTGGTGCATTTTCTTTTGCTTTTTCCTCTGGCTAGAATACATTTCTCAGCATTTTCCATTCTTGGCACAAACTCATCCTTCAGACTTCAACTTTCCAGGGATAGCTTCCTGATTCCTTCACTTTGCCCCCATTTGCTTGGCACACGGTTTACTTCCTTTATAGCACTTTTTGTAACTTGAAGTTATTATTTATTTACTCGTCTACTGCCTAGTAAATACAGGAGAAAATAGAAATGCCTGTCTTCCCACTAGAATTATGCCCTTTGAAGGCAAGGGTTTTATTTATATTACTCACTTCTGAATCCCCAGCATCTAGAACAGTGCCAGTACACATGAAGAAAAAAAATAAATATCTGTTGAATAAATGTTTGGAACATAGAAAAAACAAAGTGTATTAGAAATACATTTTGTCAAATAAAGGCAGCAATATTGCCACTCCAGGCAGGGGTTCTGAACTTTTTGTGGTGAGCATTGGACCCTTTGACAATCTGGTAAAGCCTATGCACCCCTTTTACAAATATTTTTAAATACATAAAATACATTTTTGATTCAATTTTCAATTAAAATCAGTTATATATAGGAACACAGTTATCAAAACATTTGTGTTACTTTACTATTGTGGAAAATAACACGATCTAGTGATGGGTAACTGGCATGATTTCAAAGTAATGATAAGAGTAAATAATATTTTGAGATATTTGCAACACCTATAATGTGATATGAAAATATGTGTGATTTCCATTGGTAAAAAAGTCATAGGAACTGGAGTCGGTGGCTCAGCCTGTAATCTCGCGCCTTTGGGAGGCTGAGGTGAGTGGATTGCCTGAGCCCGCGGGTTCGAGATCCACCTGGGCAGCGAGACCTCATCTCTACAATAAATAAAAAAATCAGCCGGGCGTGGTAGCGTATGCCTGTAATTCCAGCTACTCGGAAGGCTGAGGCGGAAGGATCGCAGGAGCCCAGCAGGTCGAGGCTGTGGTGGCCGGGAGCGGCCACTGCACTCCAGTCTGGGCGACAGAGTGAGACTCCAACTCAAAAAAAAAAAAAGTCATAGGTATGCTAATATTACTATAATTTGTTGTCTATTATACTAATTAAAGGAAATGATAAGTTTCATTAGAGATTAATGAAAATGAAGATGTAAGATTTTTCTCATCTAAATATATGGATTTCCTAAATTCTACCTACAAGTCTCTTAGGGAAACTGTTAAGAGCCCCTGGGCTAAGGACTTCTCCGCTTCATATGGAATTGAGAGTTAATGTTAGAACAATCATTAATTTTGCCTAAATTTTATCTGTGACTGCCTGGCTGTGACAGTATTTATAAAATATATAAACCATTTCTGACCATTAGAAAACAGTTTCTAGCTTATCCATAGAGGTGGTTTAGTTCTTATTTAAATAAAATGTTCTTGCTGCATATGGTATGGAGCTAAAGGACTCCGTAAATACTGCTACGGAAAAATAGCCTGACCTGGTGACCTCAAACATATGAGTGTTGTTATTTATCCTGATTCTATGATTGTATGAATGAGAGAACAAAAGATTATAGAACAGTTTCTCTTACAGCAATAAACTATGTAGCTCAAGTGAGTCAAGACCCTTATCATATGAAGAAAAGAGGACATCAGACAGTCCTCTTTCACAACATTCTCACATGTCACAAACTCCGTTTGCATGGGAAAAAATAATCAGTTCATCATGAGTTTTCCTTTTTCCTGTAAATAATAAAATATAAATGGCAGGGGTTGTGATTTGATGCATTTATGTCCTCAAAATACTGTTTTATGATCATTTATTTCTGTCTTTGTAGTTTGTACTAAATTTCATAGGGAAAGAGATTCACTCACTCACTAATAGCTTAGTGATACGTAAAGGGGGTGGGCATTGCATATTTCATTCTTTCTTCTCACTCTTGATCAGAAACATATCATCCTACAAAGGAGGGTCCCAGAGAAACAAGAACTCAGGGTAGACTGCCCTCAGTCTTCAGCTCACTGGGAGGACATGTAGCACACCTCAAAGGACATGCACAACACCTCTCTGTTATTCCTCAAACTGGAAGATGAGGTTGTGTGAGTGAGTACATCCATTTCAATAAGGACTTCAAAGAGATTTTTAAGAATTTACTCTTCACCATGACCCCAGGACAAACTGTGATCTTCACACGAACTTGTTCTTGATTCTTCTAAAGTCTCATTAAGAATTTAGAAACATGGTTATAACTTTAAAATTTTTTTCAAACATTGTAAAGTGTAGTTACTTTTAATGTGAGGGTCTCATTTTTCATGTTTTTTCAATACCTGTACCAGCAAGGGGTAGATTTTCTAAATCAGTTTGATGTGTGCATCAGTCAGTATGAGGTAGGTTTTGTCGGGTAACAAACAACCCCCATATATCTGTATCTTAACCCAAGAAAAGTCTATCTCATACATTTTTCTTGTGGTCCAATATAGAGACTTCTGCTCATTATAGACACCTGGGGACCAGGGCTGATAGAGGCTTCATCTTGACACATGCTTCCACAATCATTATACTAGGGTGAAGGTATTATGGAAATCATGAAATGGCTCATAGTGCTACATATCTTTTCTCACATTTTGCTCTCTAAGGAAAGCAGCATGGCCATACTAAACTTCACAGGGTGGGGTAAGTCTCCTATGTGTCTGAAAGGAGGAGAGCTGGGAATGTTTGTGAAAGTTTTTATGGCTACCACAGTCCACCCTCTGGTTGCCATATGTTTTGGTCATTCCTTATACCTAAGAGAGACAATCCAAAAGCCCCATCCCTTGACAGC
Source organism: Cephalopachus bancanus (assembly GCA_027257055.1). Classification (NCBI taxonomy): domain Eukaryota; kingdom Metazoa; phylum Chordata; class Mammalia; order Primates; family Tarsiidae; genus Cephalopachus; species Cephalopachus bancanus. Next base: position 2,582,078 of record JAPVLO010000181.1, read on the forward strand.
ATCAAGCTCAGCACCTCTGATGGATATTCAGTAACCTCTATATAGGTCTGGTTGTGTCTCTTCTTAAGCCAGAAATATGTAAATTAAAATTTTATTTTTTCCTTCTACACACCTTTTTTTTTTTTGAGTTGCAGTCTCACTCTGTTGCCCAGACTGGAGTGCAGTGGCTGCTCCCAGCCACCGCAGCCTCGACCTGCTGGGAGCCCCAGCCGTCCTTCAGCCTCAGCCTTCCAAGTAGCTGGAATTACAAGCGTGTGCTACCACGCCTGGCTAATTTTTTTTTTTTTTTTGGGGGGGGCGTTTATTGTAGAGATGAGGTCTTGCCAAGTTTCCCAGGTGGGTCTTGAATCCGCAGGTTCAGGCAATCCACTCACCTCAACCTCCCAAAGGTGCGGGATTACAGGCTGAGCCACCAAGCCTGGCTTACATACCTTTTATATAATGGTGGAACAGCAATAGAAAAAACTCGATAAATATTAGCATCCAAAAAGGGGAAGGATGGGATACACCTGGGAATTTTCAAATCCCTCTGGACAAAGGTGGCAGGAGTCTCTTGCCCTTTGCTTCTCTCTGAGAGGCTTTCCCTTCCATATTTTCCACTTGACCACATCTGATGTGAGCACTGGGAATTATATTTTCCTTGAGCATTAGCAACTTATTCAGTGTGCTTCTGTTTTGACCCAGGGTGATGGTTCTATTGGAGGTATAACTCTCCCAAACTTGGTCAGCATCTTAGGTATTTGATTCTAGTTAGCCTCAGATGCCAAGAACTCACTCACAATTTTGTTTTTAGACATGCTACATTTCTTTGCTTTCTTTCCTCTATTTTCCCTCATTATTTCTATACTTGATTGAGGATTCTTGAATTGATCAGACTTCAAAGGGAGAGTCATACTCTTAGATTACTTTCCCTGAACGTTTTTTTCCAGTTGAAAGGATTTATTGGGATTGCTGTTCAGTTGAAATTTAAGACACCTTAATTCATTCAGAGATTTATTTTTGTTTGTTTTGTTTTCTATCCTGTGTGATTTATGTACATTATTTTTATAGTCAATAATAATTTGTTGTACATATTTTTTATTTATTTTATTTCACTATAGAGATGTGAAGTATAAGTCAGGATTAGCTACACAAATAGGCTGTATGCAGGTGATGTCTGGGCCTCCAACTGGCTCTCAAATCCCCTGGTTTAGGACAAGGTCCCCTTTGTGTTGTGGCACGCCCCCATCCCTCCCACCTCTGACAGTGTCCAGCAACTGCCAATCGCTCCCTGCTAATGCGATTATTGTTCGGGTCCCACTTATGAGTGAGAACATGCGGTATTTAGTTCTTTGTTTCTGTCACAGATCACTAAGTATGATGGTCTCCAACTCCATACAACTTACTGTGAAATCCATAAGTTTGTTCTTCTTTATGGCTATATAATACTCCATTGTGTACATGTGCCACATTTTTTTATCCAGTCCACATTCAATGGACAGTACGTTAGTTCCGTGTGTTTGCTATTGTGAATAGTGCAGTTATGAACATGCATGTGCAGGTGTCTTTTGTAGAATAATTTATGTTTTCTCAGGTATATTCCCAGGACAGGTATTGCTGGGTTGTATGTTAGGTCAAATTTTCATTATTTTAGGACTCTATACTGCTTTATATCGAGGTTGAACTAGACTGCATTCCCACCAACAGTGTAGAAGGGTTCCCTTTCCTTTGTATGCTCACAAGCATTTGTTGTTTTCAATTTATTTATTTATTTATTTTTGAGTTGGAGTCTCACTCTGTCACCCAGACTGGAGTGCAGTGGCTGCTCCTGGCCACCGCTGCCTCGACCTGCTGGGCTCTGGCGATCCTACCACCTCAGTCTTCCAAGTAGCCGCAACTACAGGCACGTGCTACCACATTCAGCTAATTTTTTGACTTATTACAGAGATGAGGTCTCGTCAAGTTGTCCAGGTGGGTCTCGAACCCGTGGACTCAGGCAATCCACTCACCTTGGTCTCCCAAAACGCAGGCTGAGCCACCAAAGCCGGCCTTTTTTCGATTTATTAATGGTAGCCATCCTTACTAGAGTTAAGTGGTAATTCATTGTGGCTTTGATTTGCATTTCCCTGATGATTAGTGAGGTTAAGCATTTTTACATTTATACAGCATGACTGCCTGTATATCTTCTTTTGAAAAGTATTTATTTATGTCCTTTGTCCACCTTTTAACAGGGTTGTTTGGTTTTTTTCCTTCTATCAGCTCATTTGAGTTTCTTGTGGATCCTGGATGGTAGGCCTTTGTCAGATATATAATTGGCAAATATTTTTTCCCATTCCATGGGTTGTCTCTTCATTCTCTTGATGGTTTCTTTTGCTTTGCAAAAGTTTTTCAATTTGTCTATAATAGCTTTTGTGGCATTCACTTTTGGGGATTTGATTTTTTTTTTTTTTTTTAATGTGTTGCCTACTCCAATGTGCAAAAGGGTGTTCCTATGTTTTCTTCTAGGATTCTTACAGTATGAGGCTTTATGTTTAGGTCTTTGATACATTTAGAGTTGATTTTTGTATATGATTACAGACAGGGTCCTATTTCATTTTTCTGCATGTGGTCAGCCAGCTTTCCCAGCATCCTTTGCTAAATATGATCTCCTTGCCCAAGTGGATGTTATTGGTTGCTTTGTTGAAGATGAGTTGGTTAAGAGACTGAGATTTTGCTTTCAGAATCTCTGTCCTGTTCCATTGGTCTTTGTGCCTATTCTTGAACCAGTACCAGACTGTTTTGGTTACTGCACACTTGTAGTAAAGCTTAAAGTCTGGAAGTGTGATACCTCTCACTTTATTTTGCTGAGGATTGTTCTGGCTATTTGCAGTCTTTTTTAGAAAAAAAAAATTCCACATGAATTCCTATATTATTGTTTCTAGGTCTAAGAAAAATGATATTGGTAATTTGATGGGTATAGCATTGAATCTGTAGATTGCCTTGGGTAGGATGGACATCTTGACAATATTGAGTCTTCAAAACCACGAACATGGAATGTTTTTCCATTTGTTTATGTCATCCTTGATTTCTTTGAGCAACATTTTGTAGTTCTCATTGTAAAGGTCTTTCACTTCTCTGGTTAGGTGGATGCCAAGGTATTTCATTTTCTTAATGGCTACTGTTAATGGAATTATGCTTTTTATTTGGCATTCTGTCTGCTTTTTGCTGGTATATACAAATGAAACTGTCTTTTCCATACTGATTTTGTACCCCAAGACTACCAAAGTCAATTATCAGTATGGAGAGGCTTTTGACCAACTCCCTAGGGTTTTCAAAATGTAGAATCATATCATCTTCAAAGAGGGATAATTCTTTGCTATTTGGATACCCCTGATTTCCTTCTCTTTCCTGATTGCTATGGCTAGGACTTTTGACTAACACTGTGTTGAACAGGAAGGGTGAGAGTGGGCATCCTTGTCTAGTTTCCATTCTCAGGGGAGTGCTTTCAATTTCTGCCCATTGAGCAAAATGTTGGCTGTGGGTTTATCATAAATGACTCTTACTGTTTTGAGGACCATTCCTTCTATGCCTAGATATTCAAGAGTTTTTTTATCAAGAATGAACGCTGGATTTTGTCAAATGTTTTTCCTGTGTCTAATGATATAATCATGTGGTTCTTGGTTTTACATCTGTTCATGTGCTGAGATAACATTTATGGTTTTTTGAATGTTAAACTAGCCCAGCATTCCAGAAATGAAGCCCACTTGGTCATGGTGGATAATCCTTGAGATGTACTATTGAATCCAATTTGCTAGAATCTTGTTTAGGATTTTTGCATCTATATTCATCAAGGAGATTGGCCTGTAATTCTCTTTCTTTGTCCAGTTTGGGTATCAGTATGATGTTGGCTTTATAAAATGAGTTGTGAAGCATTCCATCTTTCTTGATTTGCTTGTAATATTTTCAATGAGATTTGTTTCAGCTCCTCCTTGTATGTATTACAGAATTCAGCTGGAAAGTCACTGGGTTTGGGCCTTTTTTTTTTTTTTTTTTTTTTTTTGGTAGTTAGATTTCTTTTCTCATGACTGAGTCAATTTCTTGGATTGTTATTGGTTTGAGTTTCAATTTCTTGTTTCTACCTTAGGAGGCTATGTGATGTCAAGAAGTACTCCATTTCCTTTAGTTTCTAGTTTATTTGCATACATGTTTTTTAGCAATCTCTGATAATCTTTTGAATTTCTTCAGGGTCAGTTGTGACTTCTCCCTTTGCATTTCTAATTGTGTTTATCTGGCTTCCTCTCTCTTTTTTAAAAGTCAATCTGACCAGGGACCATTAAACTTATTTATCCTTTTGGTCTTGTTGATTCTTTCTATGAAATTTTTGTCTTCTGTTCTGTAACTCTGATTGTATCTTGGTGATCTGGATTATTCTGCTGAGGTTATGATTTAGGTGATCTTGTCTTTCCAGCTCCTTTAGGTGTGACATTAGGTTGTCTAGTTGTGACCTTTCTGTTTTCTTGATTTGTGCATGCAATGTTATGAATTTTCTTCTTAACACTACTTTCATAGCATTCCATAGATTTTGATAAAATGTCTTTACTTTTGTTTGTTTTTATTTCTGTCTTGATTTTATGTTGACCCAGAAGTTGTTCAGCAGCATGTTATTTAGAGTCTATGTCTCTGTGTGTTTTAGAGGGGTATTGTTGGTGACAATATTTATTTTTACTCCACTGTGATCTGAGAAGATGCATGGCATTACTTCAATCTTTTGAAATTTGCTCATGCTTGATTTAGGCCTGAGAATGTGATTGATCCTGGAGTATGTTCCCTGCACTGATGAGTAGAAAGTGTACTCTCTAGTTGTTGGCTGAAGTGTTCTGTAGATGTCTATTAAGTTCATTTGATTGAGCACTGAGTTGAGGCTCTGATTTCCTTGTTGGGTTTTGTGCCTTGATCTATCTAAAGTTGTTACTGGTGTAGCCAGGTTTCCTACAGTATTGTGTGAGAATCAATGTCCTCTTTTAGTTTGTTTAGTAGTTGTCTTATAAAACCTGGTGGTGGGGCAACCTCTTTAGGTCCCCCCCGCCCCCACTGTGGGAATTTTCTGTCCTCTCAATAAATCCTGCTTTCTAAAAAAAAAAAAAAAACAAAAAAACTCCTGGTGGTCCTGTGTTAGGTGCATATATGTTTAGTCTGAATATTCCTTGCTGGTGGATTGAGCCTTTTATCATCATGTAGTGTCCTTCCTTGGATGGCTTGAAAACTGCTTTGTCAGATATTAGAATAGCTATATCTGCTTTCTTTTGTTTTCCATTCACCTGAAAGATAATTTTTCAGTCTCCAATCTTGAGTCTGTGTGTGTCATTTGCAGTGAGATGAGTTGGCAGCAGATTGTTGAATTATTTTATTTATTTTTTGGGGTACAGTTTGCCACTCTATGCCTCTTCAGTGGTATATTTAGTCCATTCATGTTCAAGTTGATATTGATATGTGAGAGTTTATCCCTGTCATAGAAGTCCTATGGGGTTGCTTTATTTCCTTTTAATGCTTGCATTTATATATTTGTGTATTTTCATTTTTATGAGTGCTCTGTATGCTCTGTTAACCCTGTGTTGCCTATACTTTTGTGGTGTGCATGCTATCCTTTTTTTTTCTTCTGTGCTCAGCACCTTCTCAAATGTCTCCTGAAGGCTGTTCTGGAGGCAGCATATTATCTTATTGGAATTGCTCCTCAGTTGAAATATAAGACACGCTAATTCATTTAGATATTTATTTTTGTATGCTTTATTTTCTCTCATGTGTGATTTATACACATTATTGTCTGTATAACCATTTGAGTGTGTATAAAGTGCTATCTCATTATCATTTTGGTTTACATTCCCCTAATGACTAATGACATTAGTCATCTTTTCATGTCTTTATTGGCCCTTTGCATATTTTCTTTGGTGTTGTGTCTAAGCAAGTACTTTGTTTATTTTTAAATTGGGCCTATAATTTTATTGTTAAGTTGAGTTGAGTTGTAAGAGTTCTGTATATATTATAAATACAAGTCTCTTGCCAGATATATGAAAGTTCTAAATTTTGATGAAATTCTATTTAGTCCAGTTTCCTTTGCTTTCCATTTTCTTTTTTTTTTTTGCTGTGCTTTTAATTTTGTATATAAGAAACTTTTGTCTAACTCAAAGTCATAAAGATTTCTTCCTATGTTTTCTTCTAAGAGTTTTATATCTTTAGCTTTTATATTTATGCCTTTAATTTTTGTTTGCAATGTGGGGTAGAGATTCAGATTCACAAATTTGAATGTAACTGTTCTATTATTCCAGTGCCATTTGTTGAAAAGGTTATCTTTTCCTCTATTAAATTATCTTGGCATCTTTCTTGAAAATTTCTCCTCTTCCATTTTCTTCATTTTTTCTTTTCCTTTTTTAAAAATTCAGTTCTAGCTGTCATCCAGCAATCTATTTTTCTGTACACATGTCCTTTTTGTTCTACCTGATCTTTCTCTTAAGTAGATTTCTCCATTTGATTTACTTTGGACTCAGCTCCAGTACCTGAAGTGCAGCAGTTCCTTCAGCAGTGGAAGACAACTCTCCCTACTACTGCATTTGTGAAGAAGCAAGCAGGTTGCAAATTCCCTAGTGACCCACTAGAGTAAGCCTTCTGGCTGCCTAATCTTCTTACACACCTCCTAGCTCAGACTTAGAAAAGCCATGACCTACCTAGTCAGCTCCTCTTGGCCTCTTAGAGAGAGGAAGAACCACATATTTTAAAAAGAGCACATTTCATCTTTCTCTCTGCACTCCAGATATGTTTCTCAGTCAAGCTCTTACCAGAATCTACTACTTTGTGGTCTGCTTATCTTTAGTAATTCATGCTATTCATAGTGAAAATTCTCTCCATCAATATGAGGTCTTTCTTGTCCGTGGACTGCTGTTGCCTATTCCCTTGGGAGAAGGAATGGAGAAATAGAGTTGGGCATTAAAGTTCCCATTAGTTCCTAAATAAGTCCCTATATATTTCAGGAAGTAACCTGAGACGACAAAATATAATTTCATTGATCGTTGTGTTTGTGGTGATAATTGACAAATTTTAAGACCACCAAAGCAATATCACCTTTTAAAAATTTTACTGGACAAGGTGGTTTATATCAGTAATCCCACATTCTGGGAGACTGAGGCAGGAGAAATGCCTGAACACAGGAGTTTGAGACCAACCTGAGCAATATAGCAAGACCCCATCTCTACAAAAAATAAAAATAAGTTAATATGAAATATTGTTCATGTTTTGGTATTATGTTGTTCTGAAACTATTTATACAGATATATTTGGTCTTAAGTCAAGCAACAGCATTAGTTCTTGTCTTTATGACATCTCCTCAGCATATTATTAATGATGAAAAGATAATTTAGCAAGTTGCTACTGAAATACAAGAATCAGGCATCAAGTGTTATTTTGGTCATGACTGAGAAACCAGAGGGAAGAATTTTGTAGTCACATGATTACAGTTTATTGAAGTGCTTTTAAGCCCTACAGGTGAACTGTATTTGAATTCAGATGTCAATAAAATTTTTTAAATACACTTAGTAGTTGAAAACAGTGAAGAATTTCTCATTGTGATTCCATTTATGCTGTATACAAGCATAATGGCAGATCATTGTACATTAAAACTTTAAAAATTAAATTATAGTAGAAATATACAGGTTCAGATGAGTAGGGGGTGGGTGTAGGAGAAGGAAAGAAACAATTGGATTAGTAAACAATTTGAACTTTAAATTATTTTGAAATAATTTTCAAGTATATACAATAACTTGACTCCTCCAAAATAGTCTCTGGATAGAAACCATTGGAGGGAAACTTGGTATTTTGCTTTGTAAAAATTGTCTTAATTTTAATTTTTAAATAGTAGTAATTATTTGAAAACAAAACCTTAAAAGTTTTCTTTAACACTTATTTAGCTTATGTAGCATTCTTTATATTGTTTATATACTATTCTATAAAAATCTCAGTTATTTCATGAATTTAATGTATACATTTTAAAAATTATAGATTGTTGTTGAGTTGTAAACAGGACAGTATTTAATTGCTACAAAACCTAACTCTATCATATAATCACTGTAGAATGTCTTCAATAAAACTGAAAAGGACTCAAAATAATGGGACTGCAGTACAGTACCCCAGTCATACAAAAAACTTGCTCAACTGTCTACATCTTTAGTTAACCTAATAACTGAATGTGCAATGGGCATCATTTTGTGAGATCCCAATGTCATATTTATGGGAACAAAGTCCAGGTCATCAGTTGCTATTACCAGGAAAGTGTATTGGCTTTCTCAGTTTGCATCCCTTGTGAGCCTTCACAATGTATAATAAGAGCACCAATATGTACATAAAATAATTTGTCATGCTATCTTGCTAGGTTTCTCTAGACGTGTTTCCCTGTTTTTCCACTTTCCAGTCATCTGTTTGATTGATTGATTGATTGATTGACCTGGCAATACTGTTCTTGATTCTCTGCATTTTTATCTTTGAGGACACAGGCTCTGAGTGCCAAATATTAACCCAGTGGGTGTATTCTCTCTTTCTCTCTTCCTATTCTAGTAAGAATAGAAAAGATTGGAGTGACTGCATTTATTTATAAAACTTTCTGAACACCTTTTATATTCTTGGCATTGTACTTTGCTTTGAGTGAGAGGATATAAAGCTTGGTCCTTGTTCTTAAGGAGCTTGTAGTCTAGCAAAGGGGATCAATACCCACACCTTGGGAACAAGAAAGTCAGGACATGATCATTTGTACTTTGGGTAAGTTCCAGAATTGAACGTAATTCATGCCAAAGTTTAATAATCACGACTTTAGAATGAGTTTATAATTCCACCAAAAACTTCTAGTGTAGGCCACTGGATTTTGTTAGATGCTCTAGAGTTCATTTATTACCCTTCGTGGAGCAAAATAAACACTTTCAGGTATAAAATGATTTAATATAATATTTCCCACTTGTAAGAATGTAGTTCCTCAGTAAACAATTTGGGGATTTTTGCTAAGACAAGAATGAAGCAACAATCTCTGTTGCTTGTATTCAGTTAGTTCTTAAGAGACAAGAGAGACATGCACCATATTGAACAGAAAACTTGACCATTAGGAGATTTACTTTCAAAAACTAAAGCTTTACTGTTATAGAAATCTTAAAGAGTACACCATGACCTCAACAACCTGGGCAAAGTGCTCTGAGAAAAATTAGTATAGAGAGTTCCTCGTGACTGAACTATCTAAATACCACAAAGGGAGTATACTATGGTTTGAATGTTTTTGTTCCAAAATTCATGTTGAAACTTAATCCCCAGTGTAATAGTATTGGAAAGTGTCACCTTTGGGATTAAGTGTCTTTATGAAATGACTTGATGGAGGGAGTTCATCCCTTTTTGCTCTTCCATCTTCTGACATGTGAAGACACAATGTTCCTCCTCTCTGGAGGATGGAGTGATCAAGGTAAAATCTTAGAAGCAGAGACCAGAGCCTTACCAGACAACAAACCTGCTAGTGCCTTGATAGTGGTGCTCCCAGCCTCCAGAACTGCAAGAAATAAATTTATGGTTTTTCAAATAAATTACCCAGTTTCATACATTCTGTATAGCATCACAAACAAAGAGTACAAATCTCATTTTTTACTCATCACCAGAGATGGATAATGTTGTAATTACTGAATTACTCTAAACTGTCTTATTATAGCCTCTAGGGCTTAGATCAGTGGTTCTTTTCCCTGACTTTATCCAAAACCTGGATCCATCCTGTATTATTAAATCAATTTCTGGGGCAGATAAAGGAGAAGTCATTCATATTTTATTTTAATGTGCAGCCAGGTTGAGGTCCATCACCTTGGGCCACCTGAAAATGACATTATTTTGTGAGTGAGTCATTAAGTATAATCAAAGCTGGTGTCAGGTGGTGCTATAGACTATTTTGGTCTTTATGATAGTTCTTCAGTGGTTGTTTATCTTAGAGTATTCTTTTCTTTCATCGAATACTGATTTTGTCTCCTTTAATCTATAGATGGACAAGAACAATATTCCTTGTATCCTGAGATGTAGTGAGCATATCATCTGGTCTGCAAGTATTATGAAACACACACACACAGAATTCCATGTGAAGACTGAAGTTATAGTGCCACAAGTTAAGGAAGTACCAGAAGCTAGGTGAGGAGTCTAGAACAGATATTCCCTAGCTCCTTCAGAGGCCGTATGTCCCTGCCAACACCTTGGTTTCAGACTTCTAGCCTCCAGTTCTATGATATAATAAATATTTGTTGCCTTAGCCATTCATCTTGTAGTACTTTGTTAAGGCAGCACTAATAAACTAATAAAACTTTCCAGACTAAAGTTTTTGCAAACAATTTTTTACAGCCTTGTAGGTGTCAAATTTCATAATAGTTTATAAAGGGCACAACACACATGATCATATTATTGGCTCTCAGGAAATGACATTTGAGATTGGCCTGGAAGAATAAATGGGAGTTTAATAGGCAGACAAATTTTTGGGTGGGGAGAGGTTAGAAGAAGTTTGGAGGAATAGAATTCTAGGCCTGAGAAGCAATAGAAACCAAGATATGCAGGTAAATGGTGTAGAATGTATCCCAGAAACAGAATAATACAATATATTTAAAGTGTACATGTAAGTGTAGGGGAGCATTGAGAGGAGATTTATGACAGTGAGAATGGAAAGAACACGTAGATTAAGAAGCATTACCACAAATGAAGAGCTATATGCAGGGTCTTCAGGTGTGTGACATATTGATGTGGAAATGTTCTTAGACAGGCAGGATTTTCCTGCCTGTAACGTCATACCTCTATGTGCATAGGTATAAGGCTGACCTGCAGAGTTTCTTCAGTTGGAAACAGAATCTAGATCCTGACCCACCAGTATTCAAGACAGGAACCTCAAAATGGCCCATGGAAATGAGGCATTCTGAGTGTGTGACAAGGGCCATGGGGTTCTGTGAGTACCTGTGTTTAATATATCTGTATCATGGAACAAGTAGACACAGAAACAAGAGCATCTAGAACCTTTTCCTTCTACTTAAAGGCATCTGTTACATTTGATCACCTACATAATCTAACGAAGAGTCATTTGACATGTACCTTAAGCAAAATGTGAGTTATTTCCTTCCTGTGCAAAATTGCCATTTGTTAATTGTCATACCCCTGTAATCTTTTTTTTTTTTTTTTTTGAATTGGAGTCTCACTCTGTCGCCCAGACTGGAGTGCAGTGGCCGCTCCCAGCCACTGCAGCCTCGACCTGCTGGGCTCCGGCGATCCTTCCGCTTCAGCCTTCCAAGTAGCCGGAATTACAGGGGTGCGCTACCACGCCTGGCTAATTTTTTTTGATTTGTTGTAGAGATGAGGTCTCGCCTGCCCAGGCGGGTCTCGAACCCGCGGGCTCAGGCAATCCACTCACCTCAGCCTCCCAAAGGCGTGGGATTACAGGCTGAGCTATTGAGCCCGGCATTTTTTTTTTTTAACCATCTTCTCCTCTAGCCAAAACAAATCTCCAGCAAAGCAAGGCAAACCCATTTGGAAATACTGGATGACTTGAGTTTTCCTCATCTGTGGTGCATGAAAACTTTCTAATCTGCTTAGGCAGAATGGCACCCCTAGGTAAGTTAGATCTAATGGTGCCAACTATATAGATTCTAGTATTCAGCATCAGGTCACTCTTTCACTTCAAATTATTTGTAAATATGAACAAGTAAGAAGCCACAGGAGTAGTGTAATCCTCCAGGCTGGGCTACACAGGCTGAGCCAGCTCTGTGCCTGCCTGGGTATCTCCTCCAGGCATTACTCCTCACAGTGCTTTCTTAGCCTGGTCTTGAGGACATAGGAGTTCTATGCCGGTTGTTAGGAAAGTCCAAGTGTATGGAACCCTGTATCAGGGTATGCTGAGGGCTATGAGCTGATGTTCTGTGTATTTACCATCACTGTGGGGAGGACAGCAGTTACCCTCAGGTACTTTGTAAGGCAATCTGGAATCCTAGTTGCTTACAGAGTTGAATTCTCCATCTGATCAGTAACTTCCTAACAAAAGCAACAAGAATGGGACCTTAGCCTGTTTTTGCTCCACTTTCATAAGCTAAAACATGCATAGCTGAAATTTTATTTAGCAAAAGCTCTGCACAAAAGATGAAGTAAGTGATGATCATTGAGTAGATAATGTTCATGTTCTACTGTTTCTTAAGGGTACAGTGGGAGGTAGTTCTAAAGTAAAGAGTTTAGATGTGATCTACAATTTGAATGCCATTCTGTTATTTCCCTTGCAGCAAACAACAGAGTCTATCTCTGGTAACCTTGGGAGATATAAATTTACCCACATATAACTGTTTTGTGAATGAAGAAGCGGAAATAACTAGTTTAGATAAGGGGATAAAGAGGGAGGCGAGAGGAAAAAAGAGAGGGAATGGGAGAGGAAGAGTTGTGAGAAAGTGTGTGTGTGAGAGAAAGAGGGCATATTAGACATGCCACGGAAAATATAGGCAATGGCAGAGAGAGTCCTTCTAGCCCCACTGGTTCTGACTTCAATACTTTGTGAATCTTTATTTAATTTCTGTCTTTTTATTCTAAGAGATACTCATATTCTTATAAAAATGTCATTTTTTTGTCTTAGCTAACTCAAGTTGTTTCAGTTGTTTCCAGTCTAAGGGTCTTAACAACTACAGGTATTTCTCATGATGGACCAAACTAATTTTGTCTAAAATGCAATTATAGTCATCTTTTCATATTTTTACCATTCTCGAAAAAATGTAAGTTAATGAATGATGACTTGATTTTATGGTTTTCTCCCATAAATTATTTTTCAAACCACTGGAAATTGTGACCACTTTCATAGTTGTGAATACTAGCAGATGACAGAATGAACAAGCCAAGAAACATTAATAGGAAATCAGAAGAGAAAACCCTATGTTTGCTTGCAGCTTGTTTTGTCCCTGGGGATTGACACGTTCTCTCAAGAGAGCCAAGATTACACTCTTTCGGGTGCTCAAGCGCCTTTTCCCTACCACTGCATTCTCCTCAGAGGCTAAACACAGAGAGAGAACGTGGATAATCCCCAGGGCCTTGTCATATATGCATATGTACACATATGTAAATATATTAATATATTTACACATATATGCATATGTACACATAAACATATATATCTATGTAATAGTCATATTTTTTTGCTACTAAAACACATGCTAATTTATGTGTTAGAATTAAATAGACCAATCAAGAGGAGGGTTTAAGATGGCCGATATGAGGCAGCTAGAGTGAATTTCTCCTATGGAGTAAACCAAGAAGAGTTTCCTCAGCACCCAAAGAGACCAGCAGCACACCCCCATGACTCTTTAAAGAAGTGACAATAACCATAGAGTGCAAAGAAGAAAAAAACGCAATGACCAGGTTTGGAACTGGCCAGACTCTTACCTGCACCACCAGAGACTACCGGGAGCCTTTGGATGCAATAAGAAAGGTGAGTGAGGGGAATTCAAGAGTTCTGGACTCCTGCTGAGGACTTGGGTGAGAAGCTGAGCCGTGCAGGACTCCAATCCCTTACCAGAAACTGCCTTACCCATAGCCATGCCCTGCTACAGCCTATGTGGAGTGGTGCAGGAAAAAATAAAGCCTTGAACAGTGCTAACCATTTTCCAGGAACCCAAGCCATGCGGGCAACTCGATTGGTTTTTAGCTGGCTTGGAAGGACAGGCCTCAAGGACAAACTCTGCAAATGCAGACAGTTCCTGTCTGGGTAAGACTACCTGCAAGCACTTGAATTTCCCTGTACTTTTACATTCACAAGGCAAACTGCCCAAGGTCAGAGTAGAAAGAAGGGTGGAACTTGTTGTCATAGCAACCTCTCCCTCTTCTATGCCTCTCCTGCACAACAGGATTACTTAAGTGACCTGAGACTCCCTTCTAATCTCCATTGGGGTAGCCAAGGTTGCACTTTTTGGGGGTGCTTAAGCTCCTTTCCCCCACCACCGCATTCCCCTGAAAGGCTAAATACAGATAGAGAATATGGGTAATCCACAGGGCCTTGTCATCCACCTAGATAGCCTGGGCACTTCTTTGGAGCAACACACATTAAGGATAAAGCCAACATCCACCATTGTAGTTGACTTTCTCCCACAAGCGCCACCTCTGGCCAGAGGTCAACACTATAGCCCAGTCATTGGATACAATATCTTACCTTTGGGGAAGGCTAACATCACTTTCCAAGTCTCTCTGGCCACTCAGGTTGCTGCGAGCCAGTGCAGTTATTAGTATAGAACTGCCTATGAGAAACTCAGCACACCAAGGCTATATATAATCAAGAGAGACTTAACAGAGCTTACATCAGCCCCCTGCCAACCTCAAATAAGATTAAATAGTCTACTCAATTAAGAAGGAACCAGAAAAATAATACTGAAAATATGAAAAACAAACGTTTTCAAACATCCTCAAAAGACCACACCAACTCTTCAGCAATGATCTGTGACCAAAATGAAATTTCTAAAATTCTGACCATGGAATTCAAAAGACTGATAATATATATATTTTTTAATTTTTAATTTTAATGGCATGGGGTACAATTCAGGGTTGGGTATACAAATGTTTATTATGCAGGTAGCCTTGTTGATGAGGTGTGTCTCCCATTTCTCCCCTGAATGTTTCTCACTACTGCCAATCCCTTTCTTATAGCATTATGATAATTGTTCAAGGTCCACTTATGAGTGAGAACATGTGATATTCAGTTCTTTGTTTCTGTGATAGATCACTCAGTGTTACAGACTCTAAGTCCATCCAAGTTGCTATGAAGTTCATAATTATGTCTTTCTTTATGACTGTATAATATTCCATTGTGTATATGTACCACATTTTTTTATCCAGTTCTCTTTCAGTGGGCAGCACGGTTAGTTCCATGTTTTTGCTATTGTGAATAATGCTGCAGTAAACATGCATGTGCAGGTATCTTTTTCATAGAGTGATTTGAGTTTCTCCAGGTATATTCCCAGAAGGGAGATTGCAGGGTCATATGGAAGGTCAGTTTTTAGATCGTTTAGTAATCACCAAACTGTTTTTCACAGAGGCTGTACTAGTTTACACTCCCACCAACAGGATAGAAGTGTTCCCTTTTCATCGCATCCTCTCCAGCATGTTGTTTATTGAGTTATTAATGATGGTCATCCTAACTGGAGTTAGGTAGTATCTCCGTGTGGTTTTAATTTGCATTTCTTGGATGAATAGTGAGGCTGAACATTTTTTCATGTACCTGTTGGCTGCTCATATGTCTTCTTTTGAGAAGTGTCTATTCATATCTTTTGCCCACTTTGTAATGGGGTTGTATGTTTTTTCTTTTCGACATGTTTAAATTCCTTGTCGATCTTAGATGCTAGGCCTTTGTCAGATATACAGTTGGCAAATATTTTTTCCAGTCTGTGGTTCATCTCCCTGTTCTCTTGATGGTGCTTTGGCTTTGCAGGATATTGTCAGTTGGATGAGATCCCACTTGTTTATCTTATCTCTTACAGCATGGTCACTTGGGGTTTTGATCTGGAATTGGTTGCCAGTTCCAATTTCCATAAGGGGGTCTCCTGCATTTTCTAAGGTTCTTAAAGTTTGAGGTTTTAAATTTAGGTTCTTTATCCATTTAGAGTTTATTTTTGTGTGTGTATGGTGATAATTGGGGTCTTGTTTTAATCTTCGGCATTTGATCAGCCCATTTTCCCAGCACCATTTACTAAATAGGTTCTCCTCTCCCCGGTGGTTGATTGATCAACAAATTCCAGAGAAAATGGAAAACCAACAAAAAGAAATTGAAAAAAAAAAAAAAAAAACTCTTCAGGACATGAATGAAAAAGTATTCGAATAGACAGACATAATTTTTTTTTTTAAAAACTGAAAATTTGGAAGTGAAAGAATCATTAAGGGAAGGATAAAATGCAGTGGGAAATTTTAACAGTAGACTAGAACAGGCAGAATAAATTATTTCAGAACTTGAAAACAAAGTTTTGAATTAAACCAATCAGACAACAATAAAGAAAGCAGAATCAAAATAATGGAATAAAGTTTACAAAAAATGTGGGATTATGTAAAACATCCAAACCTAAGAATCATAGGTGTTCCTGAGTAAGAAGAAAAAGCAACAGGTCTGGAAAATGTATCTGAAGGCATAATGAAGGAAAACCTCCCTGGCCTTGTCAGAGATTTAAACTTTCAGATACAAGAAACCCAAATAATTCCCAGGAGTCATTGCAAAAAGGTCATCTTGAAGTCATATAATCATCCAGCTATGCAAAGTTAATGTGAAGGAAACAATTTTAAGAGCAGTGAGATTTACTACATTTAAAAAATACAGTCCTCTTTTGATGGGCATCATGGTTGGTTCCATGTTCTTTCTACTGTGAAAAATGCTGCAATCAACATATGTGTGCAGGTATCTTTTTTATAGAGTGATTTAAGTTCTTCCAGGTATATTTCCAGTAGGAGAATTTTGGGGTCTTATGGAAGGTCAGTTTTTAGACTTTTAGGAATAGCCATGCTGTTTTCCACAGAGACACTCCCACCAACAGTGTAGAAGTGTCCCCTTTTTGCCGCATCCTCTCCAGCATTTGTTGTTTTTTGAGTTATTCAGTCATCCTGACCGGAGTTAGGTGATATCACAGTATAGTTTTAATTTGATTTATTTGATGACTAGTGAGGCTGAGCATTTTTTCATGTATTTGTTGGCTGCTAGTATGTCTTCTTTTGAAAACTGTTTATTTATATCTTTTGCCTACTTCATAATAGGGCTGATTTTTTTTTTCTTTTCGGCATGTTTGAGTTTCTTGTAGATCCTAGATGTTAGGCCTTTGTCAGATATACAGTTGGCAAATATTTCTTCCCAGTTTGTGGGCTGTTTCCCTGCTCTCTTGATGGTTTCTTGGGCTTTGCAGAAGCTTGTCAGTTTGATGAGGTCCCACTTGTCTATTTATCTCTTATGACTTGGGCACTTGGGTTTTGATCAGGAATTGTTTGCCAGTTCCAATTTCCATAAGGGTGTTGCCTGCATTTCCTAAGGTTCTTCTAGTTTGAGATTTTACTTTTTTTAGATCTTTGATCCACTTAGAGTCAATTTTGTGTTTAGTGACAGGTAGGAATCCTGCTTCAATCATCTGCATGTAATTAGCCAGTTTTCCCAACACCATTTACTGAATAGGTTCTCCTTTCCCCAGTGGTTGTTGTTAGAGGCTTTGTCAAAGATGAGTTGACTGAGAACTTGAGATTTTACTTCTGGAATCTCCAACCTGTTTCATTGGTCTGTATGCCTGTTCCTGTACCAATAGCAGACTGTTTTGATGATGGTTGCCTTATAGTAAAGTTTGAAGTCTGGAAATGTGATACTTCCAGCTTTTTTCTTTTGCTGAGGATTGTTTTGCTATTTGTGGTGATTTATGTATCCATCAGAATTTCTGTATTTTTATTTCCAGGTCTGAGAAGAATGATGATGGTAATTTAATGGGTACTGCATTGAATCTGTAGATTGCCTTGGGTAGGATGAACATCTTAACAATGTTGATTCTTCCTATCCATGAGCATGGAATATTTTTCTATCTGTTTGTGTCTTCTTGAATTTCTTTGAGCAATTTTTTGTAGTTCTCATTGTAAATGTCATTCATTTCTCTGGTTAGGAAGATGCTGAGGTATTTCTTTTTTTTTTTTCTTTTTGGTGGCTATTGTGAATGGGATTGTGTTTTTTATTTGGTTCTCCTCCTGCTTTTCGTTAGTGTATAAGAATGCAACTGTCTTTTTCACATTTATTTTGTACCTTGGGACTTTGCCACTACCCTTTATTGGTGAAAGCAGGTTTTTGACAGATTCTCTTGGATTTTTGATGTATAGGATCATATCATCAGCAAAGGGGGATAACTTGACTTCCTCTTTTCCTATTTGGATACCACTTATTTCTTTCTCTTGTCTAATTGTCCAAGCTAGGACTTCCAAAACAATGTTGAACAAGAGGGATGAGAGTAGGCAGCCTTGTCGTGTTCCAGTTTTCAGAAGAAATGTTTCCAGTTTCTTCCCATTTAGCAATATGCTAGCTGTGGGTTTATTGTAGATAGTGCTTATTATTTTGAGGTATGTTCCTTCTATATGTAGGTGTTTGAAGGTTTCTATCAAGAAGGGATGCTGGATTTTGTCAAAAGCCTTTTCTGCATCCAATGATATAATCATGTGATTCTTGTTTTTACATCTGTTGATGTATCTAATTACATTTATGGTCTTGCAAATGTCGAACCAGCCCTGCATCCATTAGATGAAGCTTACTTGGTCACGGTTGATGATTTTTGAGATGTGTTGTTATATCCAGTTTGTTAGAATCTTGTTGAGGATTTTTGCATCTATGTTCATAAGGGTTATTGTCCTGTAGTTCTTTTTTAGTTGTTGTTGGATATTTACCCAGTTTGGGTATCAGTGTAATGTTAGCTTTGAAAATGATATGGGGAGAATTCCATCTTTCTCAATTGCCTGGAATACTTTCAGTAGAATGGTATCAGTTTCTTCTTGTACGCTTTGTAGTATTCTGCTGGAAAGCCATCCAGCCCAGTGATTTTTTTTTTTTTTTTGTAGGTAGTTTTCATATGGCAGAGTCAATTTTCTGGGTTGTTATTGGTCTATTTAGTGTCTCAATGTCTTCTTGTTTCAATCTGGGGAGGCTGTGTGATGTCAGAAATTTCTCCATTTCATTTAGATTATCAAGTTTATTTCCATACATGTGTGCATTATAATTTCTGTTAATCTTCTGTATTTCTTTGAGGTCAGTTGTGATTTGAAATTTGTATTTATGACTGTGTTTATTTGGGCTTTTTCTCTCAGTCATTCTGGCTAGGGGTCCATTGATCTTAATTCTTTCAAAGAACCAGCTTTTGGTTTTCTTGATATTTTCTATATTATTGTCTTTTGTGTCCTATATTTGTGCTCTTACTTTGGTGATCTGGATTCTTCTGCAAAAGTTAGGGTTTTGGTAGTTTTCTCTTTCCAGCTCCCTTAGGTGATTTGTTAGGCTGTTAACTTATGATTTTCCCATTGTCTTGATGTGTGTTCATAGATATATAAATTCCTCTCTTAGAACTGTTTTCATGGCATCCCAGAGTATTTGGTAAGAGTTTCTTCATTTTCATTCGTTTCCAGGAATCTTTTAATTTCTATTTTGGGATTTCCAGCAAGATGACTATGGGATAGGTCAGACTGTGAGAGTCTCCTAAAAAGTGAATGTTCATAAAGCCCCACTGCGTGAGTGGACATATGCTGGTGGGTAAGTAAAAGTCCATCTGAGGAGTGGCTTGGGTTTATGCACCCAGGGTTCTCCTCTGGAAGTCTCTGCAACCCCCACCACCCTGAGATTAAAGCCCTGAACACACAGGATCATCTGCTCCTCTCAGGACTCTCCTGAGAAAAGCCTGCCAAATTCAGCTGATCCTCATCACTTGGAGCCTGGCCCACACCATCACATGTGACAGCAAAGTGGCTGTAGCCCATGACCCATGGAGAGAGCAGTTGGGGAGAGTTGGAGAGGAGTCCCACCACCAGTGAGGAGTGAGAAAACACCAGCTGGAGTTATTTTCTCTGTCCCAGAACCAGATAGAGACCTCCATTGCCCCTCCCAGCTCCACCGAGCCTCCAACCTGGGACCTAGAGGCAATCTTATTAAACTTGGAGAGACAGACACCCCTCACCCATGCTGGATTAGACACAGACATGTCAGACATGAGTGGGAGACTTGACAGGCCGCAAGCTCTGATCCACCTCCTCCCACAATAGGCCTGGGGTGTCTGACTCACACTGAGAGCAACCCTATCAGCCTGAACCGAGAGCTGAGGGGAGGGGCTGGAGATCAGAGTTGAAAGGAAGTTGGACTTACAGGAACCAACTGAGAGGAAGTTTTGTTTTTTTCTTAGTCTGTTTCTTTTGCTTGTCTTTTTGTTTTTTTGTTGTTGTTGTTTGTTTCATTTTTTTGTTTTAGTTTATTCTTCTTTTTGCTTTCTATTTTTGATTACATTTTTGCACTTGCTTTGTTAATGTTAATATTTATTGCTTTTTAAGACTTTCTGTTTGTGTATGGGTATTCTTGACAGTACTGAATGTCTGTAAAACTTATAATAGCCTGTAATAACTTGCTTAATATAAATAATTGCATTTTTGTTAAAAATCTTCCATCTTAGCTGCTTGCAACCCAGATATAGCCCCCATTCCGTGTGTGACTAAAATAAATTTCTTGTACTCACAGACCCACATTCCTGTTTCCCATAAACTGTTTCTTCTGATAGTTTGGAAACTCCCTAGCCACAAGTTCCATGTAATTGTATGCCTTGTTAACTAAACTCAAATGCTATGCCTTGCAAAACTCCATCGTTACATTCTCATATTATAAGCCTATATTTTGTTAGTGACCTAACCAAGGTAACCTCGTGACCTAACCAAGGTAGCTCCATTGTACAATTGTTCTTCCACCTTGTCTCCATGTAACTGCCCTAATTGTCCCAGTCACCAGCTGTGCCTGGAACATAAAGTTAATCAAAACTCCCTAACAATCAAAAGTTCCCATTTTGATTGCTAAGTTGCTAGTTTATGGTTGCTATGGCTGCTAAGTTGCAATGTATCCTTGTGATTTTTGCCTTTATAAGCCCATCGCCTGCTTCACTCAGGTCTGATAGCCCTTTTGTACGCTAGTCCGCTATAGGTCACTGGCATAAATAAAGGACTCTTAATTAAATTCTCTGCGTAATCGCAATCTACCTTCTCGCACTCCAGTCATAAAAGTACATCAATGGGGCGGGGGGTCTCTGTCAGTTTGCATGTTTGTATGATTGTCTGTAAGTTTTAGTATTTTTTATCTTTTCTGTCTTTGTGTCTTTTTTCATTTGTTGGTTGCTATATGCCTTTTTTCCTCTTATTCTCTCTCTCCACCTTCCTCTCATCCCCCTCCTCCCCTTTTCCATTCCTTTCCTTTTTCTTATCTCATTTTGCTTTCGGGGGCAAACCAATACCCCCACTGCATGGGCAGATTTAAGGCAGTGGGAAGTGGGTTCCAGGGGGCCCACACACCTGTCAGTGGATACTGAACTCTTCAGATACTTTCTGAATCACAGTTCCCCCCTCAATTAAATCTCAAAACTGCAAAAAGTACAGCCCCACACCGAAAGTCCAGTTTCAAAATTGAACAAAGCCAGAAGATCCCCATAAGGAAGAATAGGAGATTGAGCAAACAGAAGTAAAAGCTGCCTCCCCATCCCTGAAAAAAAAAACAGAATTAAAGAAGATTTTTAAAAAAAGATGGAGGCAAATCTACACAAATGAAGAAAAACCAAAAGAAGATTACGGGTCCCACACAGACCCCTGGGAGGTCAGTCACAGAGAATACAGATTTTGGAATGCAAACAATGAAGAGCCCACAGAATGACTGGTCTCAAACCACAAACCCAGATATCAAGACATTAATAGAGAAAATAAATAAAATCAAGGAGAGATAAGAGGAAAGAATGAAGGAGTTGATAATTGAGATAACAGCAATAAAGAATACAGTGAATGAAATTAAAAAAACAAACATAAGCATGGAAAGCAGAATTAGCCAAGCAGAAAAAAGCATCTCAGAGCTTGAGGACCAAAATATGGAACTAACCCAAACTGTCAAAAACAGAAAAGAAGCTTCAAAAGACAGAGCAAAACTCTCAAGAGATGAGCGATTGTCTCAAGAGGCCAAACCTAGATTAATTGAACTTCCTGAGGCAGAAAGAGACAGAGACCACTCTCAAACAAACATTCCATAAAATTATCCAAGAAAACTTCCCTCATCTCATCAATGATGAAACCATTCAAACACAAGAGATTTAGAGAATACCTGCAAGAAGACAAATGAATAGACCAACTCCTAGATACATAGTAATTCACCTACACAAAGTAGGTATAAAAAAATCCTAAAGGCAGCAAGAGAAAAAGGTCAGACTACCTACTGGGGAAGATCAGTTAGAAAAGCAGCAGATTTATCTACAGAAACACTTCAGGCTAGGAGAGCTTGGAGGCCAATCTTCAAAGTTCTCAAAGATAAATAATTTCAACCAAGAATTACCTACCCAACTAAACTAAGCTTCATTGTGATGGAGAATTAAAATCTTTCTCAGACATTCAATCCCTAATAGCTTACACTGCCTCCAGACCAGCTCTACAAGAAACATTTAAGAAAGTATTAAACACGGAAGAAAGGAAAAAAATGAACAACCATGCCCTTCATAAGAATGCAGGAAAAAGATTGAAAACACACATGAATCAACCCAAAAATCAAAAGAAAGGCAACAAACAAACAGCAGCAACAATAACAAACTATAAGAACCTCATGACAAGGGTAAACTGTCACATCTCAATAATTAGCCGGAATTTGAATGGACTAAATGCACCACTGGAAAGACATAGAATGGCGAAATGGATAAAATACATGAGACAACAATAGATTGTTTCCAAGAGATTCATTTCACAAGAAAGGACACTCACAGACTCAAAGTAAGAGGATGGGAAACAAAATTTCAGGTGAACAGAACACAAAAGAAAGCAGGGATTGCATTGTTAATATCAGACAAAATATCCTTTAAGCTATCAAAAATTTTAAAAGCCGGGCTCGGTGGCTCAGCCTGTAATCCCACGCCTTTGGGAGGCTGAGGTGAGTGGATTGCCTGAGCCCACGGGTTCGAGACCCGCCTGGGCAGTGAGACCTCATCTCTACAATAAATCCAAAAATCAGTCGGTTGTGGTAGCGCATGCCTGTAATCCTGGCTACTTGGAAGGCTGAGGCAGAAGGATTGCCGGAGCCCAGCAGGTCAAGGCTGCGGTGGCCAGGAGCAGCCACTGCACTCCAGTCTGGGCAACAGAGTGAGACTCCAACTCAAAAAAAAAAAAAATTTTTAAAGATACAGAAGGTCACTCATAATGATAAGGTTCAATCCATCAACAAGAAATATTCATCCTAAACATATATGCACCCAACATAGGAGCAACAACTTTCATTAAGCAACTTCTAGGTAAACTTAAAGGTATTGACTTGAATACTATCAAAACTGGGGATTTAAATACCCCACTCATTACCCTATACAGATCATCAAGACAAAATATCAACAAGGATATTTGAAATCTCAACAGGACACTTGACCTAATGGACTTAATTGACACCTACAGAACACTCCACCCAACAAGAGTGGAGTATACAGTCTTCTCATCACCACATGAAACATACTCTAAGATTGATCATATTCTTGGCTGTAAATAAAGCATAAACAAATTTCACAAGATTGAAATCCTGCCATGCACCTTCTCAGACCACAGTGGAATAAAAATAAATATCAGCAACAACGAAGTTCACCCAAAACCCACAAAGTCATGGACTCTAAACAGCATGATGCTGAGCAACTCCTGGGTGAACATGGAAATCAAAACAGGGATTAAAAGATACCTGGAAACAAATGAAAATGAAGAAACATCTTACTAAAACCTCTGGGATGCCATGAAAACAGTACTAAGAGGGGAATTCATTTCTTTATGAACACACATGAAGAAAATGGAAAGATCCCAAGTTAACAGCCTAACAAATCACCCAAGAAGGCTGGAAAAGCAAGACCACCAAAACCCTAAGTTCAGCAGAAGAATCCAGATCACCAAAATAAAAGTCCAAATTCAGGACATAGAAAACAAAAAGATAATACAAAAAAATCAATGAAGCAAAAATCTTGTTCTTTGAAATAATAAACAATATTGATGGGACTCTAGCTAGACTGATCAAGAAAAAGAAAGAAAAAGTCCAAATAAACACAATTAGAAATGCAGACGATTAAGTCACAAGTGACCATTAAGAAACACAAAAGATTATCAGAGACTACTATGTATACTTGTATGGTAAAACAAACTTGAAAATCTAAAGGAAATGGAGGACTTTCTGACATCATACAACCTCCTTAAGTTGAAACAAGAAGAAATTGAGACCCAAAATAGACCGATAACAATCCAGGAAATTGACCATGTCATAAGAAAACTACCTACAAAAAAAAAAAAAAGCCCTGGATGAGATGACTTTCCAGCAGATTTCTTGAAAACATACAAGGAGGAACTGAAACCAATCCTATTCAAAGTATCCCAGGCAATTGAGAAAGATGAAACTCTCCCCAAATTATTTTATGAAGCTACCATCACATTGATACCCAAACCAGGTTAAGATTCAACAAGGAAAGGGGGCCAATATCCTTGATGAACATAAATACTAAAATTCTCAACAAGATTGTAGCAAATTGAATTCAATGACTCCACTCAAAAATCATCCATAGGGAGGGGAAGGGAGGTGGGATTAGCAGTAGTCAATATCTGTCTGGGGACAGGGAGACACCCCTTATCAACAAGGGTGCCTGAACGATGCATATTTGTATACCTTATCCTTAACTGTACCCCAAAATTCTAAAATAAAAAATATGTTTTTAAAAAAACCATCCACCATGACCAAGAAGGCTTCATCTCTGGGATGCTGGTCTGGTTCAATATTCACAAGCCCATAAACTTAATTAAATACATAAACAGATGCAAAAATAAAAACCACATGATTATATCATTAGATTCAAAAGAAGCTTTTAATAAAATCCAGTGTCCTTTCTTGATAAAAACCCTCAAACATCTAGGCTTAGGTGGAACATACCTCAAAATAGTAAGAGGCATCTATGAGAAACTCACAGCCAACATCCTGATAAACAGACATAAATTGGAACCATTTCTCCTGAAAACTGGAACAAGACAAGGATGCCCACTCTCACCCCTCCTGTTCAACATAGTTTTAGAAGTCCTGTTCAACATAGTTTTAGAAGTCCTAGGTAGAGCAATCAGACAAGAGAAGGAGATCAGGGGAATCCAAATAGGAAAAGAGGAAGTCAAGTTATCCCTCTTTGCTGATTAAATAATGTTATTCCTCAAAAACCTAAGAGAATCTGTCAAAAACCTCCTTGCACTGATAAAGGACTTTGGCAGTCTTAGAGTATAAAGTCAATGTGCAAAAGACAGTCACATATCTACACACCAACAATAAACAAACAGAAACCCAAATAAAAAGTGCAATCCCATTCACAATAGCAAAAAAAAAAAAAAAAAAAAATCAACTACCTTGGCATCTTCTTAACCAGAGAAGTGAAAGACTTTTATAATGAAAACTACAAAACACTGCTCAAAGATATCAAATATGACACAAACAAATGGAAAAATATTCCATGCTCATGGATTAGAAGAATCAAAATTGTTAAGATGTCCATTCTACCCAAGACACTCTACAAATTTAATGAAATACCCTTTAAATTGCCAGCAGCATTCTTCTCAGACCTGGAAATGACAATACAGGAATACATATGAAAACAAAAATGACCATGAATCACCAAAGCAATCCTCAGGAAAAAACAAAAACAAAAAAACAGGAGATATCACACTCCCAGTCTTTAAACTTTATTATAAAGCTACAACAATCAAAACAGCCTGGTATTGGCACAAGAACAGGTAGATAGAACAGTGGAACAGAATAGAGATTCCGAAAGCAAAACCTCAATTTCTCAACCACCTCATCTTCAACAAAGCCTCCACCACCAACGACTGGGGAGAGGAGAACCTATTCAGTACATGGTGGTAGGAAAACTGGCTGACCACATGCAGATGATTAAAACAAGACCTAGCCCCATACAAAAATCAACTCTAAATGGATCAGAGACCTAAATGTAAAACCTCAAACTATAAGAACCTTAGAAAGTACAGGAGACACCCTTATGGAAATTGGAACTGGCAACCAATTCCTGATCAAAATCCCAAGTGCCCATGCCATAAGAGGTAAGATAGACAAGTGGGACCTTATCAAACTGACAAGCTTCTGCAAACCAAAGAAACCATCAAGAGAACAAAATGTGGGAGACAACCCACAGACTAGGAAAAAATATTCACAAATCGTATGTCTGACAAAAGCCTAACAACCAGGATCTATAAGGAACTCAAAGGTGCTGAAAAGATAAAAACAAACAGCCCCATTGCAAAGTGGGCAAAAGATATGCATAGATAATTCTCAAAAGAAGACATACGATCAGTCAACAGACATATGAAAAAATGCTCAGCCTCACTAGTCATCAAAGAAATGCTTATTAAAACTACACTGAGATACCATCCAACTCCAATCAGCATGGCCATCATCAATAAATCAAAAAATAACAGATTCTGAAGAGGATGTAGTGAAAAGGAAGCAATTCTACACTGCTGGTGGGAGTGTAAACTAGTACAACCTCTGTGGAAAACAGTGTGGTGATTCCTAAAAGATCTAAAAATCAACCTTCCATATGACCCCACAATCCCCCTACTGAGAATATATCTGGAAGAACTCAAATCACTCTATTAAAAAGATATCTGCACATGTATGTTTATTGCAGCATTGTTAACAATAGCAAGAACATGGAACCAATTGTGCTGTCCATCAAAAGAAGACTGGATAAAAAAAATGTGGTCCATATACATGATGGAATATTATGCAGCTATAAAGAAGAACAAAATCATGAACTTCACAGAAACCCAGATGTACTTAGAGTCCATAATACTGAGTGATCTTTCACTGAAACAAAGAACTTGTGTATCACACGTTCTCACTTGTAAGCAGACCTTGAACAACTATCATAATATTTTAAGAAAAGGATTGACAATAGTGGGAAGATGCTGGTGTGCAGTGGGGTAGAGAGGAGGAATTGACAGTAGTGTGAATCTGCCTCAGGAATGAGGGGCACACCTCATCAGCAAGGGTAACTTCATAATGAGCATTTGTATACCTAACCCTCAATTGTACCCCAAATCTTTAAAATAAAAAAATTAAAAGTTAAAAGAAAACTCCCACTAATGTTGTTTAGTGTCCTTGTCTTTGTGGGCTTTTAGGAAGTTTTGTTGTTGTTGAGATCTATTTTTATTTCACTCTGGTCTGAGATGGTGCATGGCAATATTTCAACCATATGGAAATTGTTTATGCTTGATTTATGATAAAAAATATGATTTATCTTGGAGTACACTTTATGTGGAATGTATACTCTGTGGTTGTTGGGTGGAATATTCTGTAGGAATATTCTATTAAGTTCATTTAGTCAAGCATCAAGTTGAGGTTCTGGATCTCCTTGTTGATTTTTTGCCCCAGTGATCTATTTAAGGCTGTTGGTGTGGTATTCAAGTTCATAGATATAATAGTGTTAGAGTCAATATCTTTTTTTTTAGTTTGCTTAGTAGTTGCTTTACAAATGCTAGTGCTCCTGTGTTGGGTGCATATATGTTTAGGATAGATATTTCTTATTGATGGATTGAACCTTTTATCATTATGTAGTGTCCTTCTCTATCCTTTTAAATTTTTGATAGCTTAAATATTCTTTTGTCTGATATTAAGATTGCAACTCCTACCTTCTTTTGTGATCCATTTGCCTGGAAATTCATTTTCCATCCTCTAATTTGAGTCTGTATGCATCCCTTGTGGTGAGATGAGTTTCCTGGATGCAGCAAATAATTGGGTCGTGGTTTCTTGTCCAGTTTGCCATTCTCTGTCTTTTCAATTGTGCATTTAGTCATTCACATGCAGACTAATTATTGAAATGTGATTGTTTATCTCTGTCATGAGGTTTTTAGAAAGTTTCTTTTTCTTTGATTGCTTGTTTTCTTTTAGCCTTGGGGTTGATGTACGTGTGTGCTTTCAAGTTTGCTGTTGCAATGTATTCTCTGGTGATTCTGTTCTCTGCTGTTTTCTTGGGAAGTGTGTGGTCATTTTTTTTTCTTTCTTCTGTGCTTAATACCTTAAAAAATGTCTCCTGTAGAGCTGTTCTGGAAGTTTCATAATCTTTTAGGGATTGGATACCTGGGAATGATTTTAATTCTCCATTGCTGATGAAGCTGACTTGGCTGGATAGGAAATTCTTGGTTTAAATTTTTAATCTTTGAGGACTTTGAATATTGGACTCCAGTCCTTTCTTGCTTTTAGTGTTTCTGCTGATAGGTCTGCTGCTATTCTGATTGATTTTCCCTGGTAGGTAGCCTGTCCTTTCTCTCTTGCTGCCTTTAGGATTTTTTCTTTTGTGCCTATTTTGTGTAGGCAAATTACTATGTGTCTAACGGTTGGTCTTCTTATTTTATGTCTTGTAGGGTGTCTCTGTATCTCTTTTGTTTGGCTGGTCACATCTCTGGTAAGATAGGGAAAGTTTTCTTCAATAATTTTCAAGAATTCTTCCTCCAAGGTGTTCTCCATTTCCCTTTCTTGTTCTGGGATACCAATCAGATGTAGATTCGGCCTCTTGATATAATCACACATCTCTTATAGGTTTTGTTTTTTCTTTCTGAGTTTTCTTTCTATGTTTTTTAGAGATTAGGTTAATCTCATGTTCTGGTCTTCAAGTTCTGAGATTCTTTCTTCTGCTTGATTAATTCTGCTTTCTATGCTTGTCATCTTGTTATTTATTTCCTGGATGAAATTTTTATGGTCAAAATCTCTGTTACAAGTTATTTTGGTGTTGCATCTTGTCTTTCTTAAGTCTTATTCACTTTTTCAATTCATTCCCTAATCCCTGTCATATTCTCGGACCAGTCATCGGTGACCTCCATTGCTTGGGTTTCGAAGTCTGATTTTTTTTTCAGGAGTTTTCTCTTTGTTACACTTGAAATTACCTGTGGTCTTCAGCTGGTTTTTCCTCATTTGTGACAGATCTATTTCTTTTCTCTTTAGCTCCGTTATTCAGTGACAGTGGGAGAGGATTTCACTTCTGATATTTGCTCAACCCTCTGTTCTTCCCTGATCCAGATTCTAGATTTGTTCTATTTTGAAATAGGACTATGGATGGGAAGCTTTGCTGTCTCTTATAGTTTTGAGATTTGAATAAGGTAGAGGATGGGAAACTAGGATTCAGAAACTACTTGCAAATCACAATGTTTACTGATGTGGTATGTGTTCCCTGAGACTCACTCCTCACCACCACTCTATATGACAAAGCAATGGGTACATGTGTGTACCCCTCACACTGGAACTATCATAGTATGACTGACTCTGCCCCCATCTTCCAGCTCCTCCCAGTCTACTTTCAGTGGACAGCATAGTTGCTTCCATGTTTTTGCTACTGTGAATAGTGCTGCAATAAACATGTGTGTGCAGGTATCTTTTTGTAGAATGATTTGAGTTCCTCTTGGTATTTTTCCAGAAGGGAGACTGCTAGGTTTTATGGAAGGTAAATTTTTAGATCCTTTAGGAATCACCACACTGTTTTCCACAGCGGTTGTACTAGTTTATACTACTACCAACAGGGTACAAGTGTTCCTGTTTGCCTGCATTTCCTCCAGCATCTGTTGTTTTTTGAGTTTTTGATGATGGCCATCTTGACTGACATTAGATGGTATCTCAGTGTGGTTTTGATTTGCATTTATTTAGTGATTAGTGTGGCTGAGCATTTTTTTCATGTATCTGTTGGCTGCTCATGTCTTCTGCTGCAAAATGTCTATTCACATCATTTACCAACTTTTAAATAGGGCTGTTGCTTTTTTTCCTTTCAGATTGGTTGGGTTTCTTATAGATTCTAGATGTTAGGCCTCTGTCAGATATACAGTTGGCAAATATTTTTTCCCATTCTGTGGGCTGTCTCCCTGCTCTCTTGATGTTTTATTTTGCTTTGCAGAAGCTTTTCAGTTTGATGAGATTCCACTTTTTTATCTTACTTCTTATGGCATAAGTATTTGGAATTTTGATCAGGAATTGATTGCTGGTTCCAATTTCTATAAGGGTGTCTTCTGCATTTTTTAAGATTCCTATAGTTTGAGGTTTTACATTTTGGTCTTTTATCCATTTATAATTGATTTTTGTATATGGTAATAGGTAGGGGTCTTGTTTTAATTTTTTGCATGTGGTCAACCACTTTTCCCAACACCATTTACTGAATAAGTTCACCTCTTCCCAGTGGTATTTAGTGGAGGCCTTGACAAAGATGAATTGGTTGAGAAATTGAGGTTTTGCCTCCAGAATCTCTATTCTGTTCCATTGGTCTATATGCCTGTTCTTGTACCAATATCAGCCTGTTTTGACTATTGAAATCTTTACATAAAGTTTAAAGTCTGGTTGTGTGATACTTTCTGCTTTGTTTCTTTTGCTGAAGACGGTTTTGACTATTAACGATCATTTCTGTTTCCATATGAATCTCTCTATTTTTGTTTCCAGGTCTGAGAAGAATAATGTTGGCAATTTAATGGGTATTATTTTAAATCTGTAGATTGCCTTGGGTAGGATGTTGATTCTTCCAATCCATGAGCATGGAATATTTTTTCATATGTTTGTGTCTTCTTGGACTTCTTTGAGCAGTGTTTTGTAGCTTTCATTGTAAAGTTCTTTCACTTCTCTGCTTAGGAAGATGCTGAGGAATTTCATTTTGTTGTTGTTGTTGCTATTGTGAATGGAATTGTGCTTTTTATTTGCTTTTCTGCCTGTTTGTACTGGTGTATAAGATATTGACTACCATTAATTCCATCATCCTTGCCCTCCCTGTACCCCCCCATAGATTCCTACCTGTGGGAATGTCAATTCTTTTCTTATAGTATTATGATAGATGTTCAAGGTCCACTTATGAGTGAGCACATGTGATATTCAGATCTTTGTTGCTGTGAAAGATCACTCAGTATTATAGACTCTAGTTCCATCCAGGTTGCTGTGAAACTCATGGTTTTGTTTTTCCTGCATTCTTGGTAAGAGTGTGGTCATTCATTTTTCTTTCCTTCTTTCTTCTGTGTTTAATATTTTTTAAAGCATTTCTTGCAGAACTGGTCTGGAGGTAGTGTAAACTCTTAGGAATTGAATGTCTGGGAAGGATTTTTATTCTCCATCACTGATGAAGTTTAGCTTAGCTGGGTAGGAAATTGATGTTTAGCTTAGCTGGGTAGGAAATTCTTGGTTGAAATTATTTACCTTTGAGAACATTGAAAATTGGACTCCACTCTCTTCTAGTTTCAAGTTTTTCTGTAGATAAGTCTGCTGTTATTCTAATTGGTCTTCCCTGGCAAGTAGTCTGACCTTTCTCTCTTGCTGCCTTTAGGATTTTCTCTTTTATACTTACTTTGTTTAAGCAAATTACTATGTATCTAGGAGTTGATCTTTTCATTTGATGTCTTGCAGGGGTTCTCTGAATCTCTTGTGTTTGAATGGTTGCACCTCTAATGAGATGTGGGATATTTTAATGGAATGCTTGTACCAGGTGGTGTCTGTCTCTCTGTCTGCCTCAGGAATGCCAATTAATCATAGGTCTGGCTTCTTGATATAATTGCACATCTCTTGGGGGCTTTTTTCTTTCTTTTAAAGCTTCTTTTCTATGTTTTTAAAAGTTTGGATTAGTTCCATATTTTGTCCTCAAGATCTGAGATTCTTTCTTATGCTAGGTTGATTCTACTTTCCATGCTTTTCAGTTTGTTATTTATTTTGTTTGCTGTATTCTTTATTGCTGTCATCTTGGTTATCAACTCCTTCATTCTTTTTTTTTTTTTTTTTTTTTGGTCTCTCCTCATTTCTATTTACACTCTCTATTAATGTCTTGATATGTAGGTTTGTGGTTTGAGACTAGTCATTCTGGGGACTCTTAATTATTTGAGTTCCAGAGTCTGAATCTCAGGTTGTATGGGACCTATGTTCTTCCTTTAGTTTGTCTTCATTTGTGATGGCTTTCCTCCCCTTTCTTCCCCCTTCTTTAATTCCATCGCTCATTGATTAGGGGATAACTCTCAATTCTGTTTGCTCAATGCCTTATTCTTCCTTACGTAGATCCTCTGGATCTGTTCAATTTTTAAGCCAGACTGGGGGTGGGGGACTGTATTTTTTGCAGTTTTGAGATTTGATTAAGGCATGGTGGGGGAGTTGTGGCTCAGAAGTTGTCTGCAGATCACAGTATCCACTGACAGGTGTGTGGCCTTCCTGGGACCCACTTCCCAGCACCTTACAACCTGCTTATGTCATGGGGATGTATGTATCCCCTCTGAAAGAAAATAAGACAAGAAAAGGAAAAGAATTGAAAAAACAAGAGAGATGAAAGGAAGATAAAGAGAGAGGAGAAGGAGAAGATAAATAAGCACACCAACTAGCAAATAAAGAAACAAACAAAAACATACAAGCAGACAAACATACATTCACCTTCAAAAACACCTATATGCAAACAGAAAAACCAAAAAACATAACAAAAACAAAGCAAGTACAAAAACAAAAACAATGAAAAAAACCCAAAAAACAAGAAAAAAACAAGGAAAAAAAATCCATCTGTGGCTTGATGATGAAAATGTATATTCTGTAATTTTGAGGTGGCATATTCTGTAGATGTCTGTTGTTCTATTTGCTCTAGGGTTCAGTTTAACTCCAATGACTATTTCTGTAATTTCAGGTTCCTTTCCCAAACACCAGTGCCGCTTTTGGCTGCTGCTGCAGTAGGGATCATGCTCAGATCTCCAGGCCCTCCTCTCTGCTCTCAGCACAGGCTAGATGGGTTACTTTTAGTGTGAGTCAGACACCCCACAGATTGCTGTGGGAGAAGGGTGAATCAGATCTGGACTCATCCAATTTGTGTGCTGCTGCTGCTGCTAAGTTTCCCACTCAGATCAGATGTGTCCTTGCCTGGTCCAGTATGGGGGGTGGAATATCTGTCTCTCTGTGTCCACTCTGGAAGTTTCCTATCTGGGGCAGCTATGGTCAATCCCAGAGGCGTGCAGAGATCTTTTCTAGGTCTCAGGCCGTAGGTTGAACAGAGCTTGGCAGACAAACACAGGCCTCTGCCTGGTCCCAGGACAGAGAAAATGGCTGTGGCCGGCATCTCCTCCCCAGCAGCAGGGGGCTCAGCTCCAGAGTTCCTCACCATGTCTTCTCAACAGTTCCCACTGCCAGTGCCCAGCCTGCTGCCACAGGTGGTGGTGTGAGCCAAGTGCCAGGTTCTGAGGGTCAGCTGATCTCTGCTGCCTCCTCCCAAGAGACTTCTGAGATTGGTACACAATCCTGCATGCTGGGGTTGAGTTTGGAACATTTAGCCACACAAATGGAAATCAAAAATGAACAGGCGTAGCCATTCTATTATCTGATAAAACAGACCTTAAATTAACAACAGTTAATAAAAAGACAAAGATGATTGTTATATAATGGTAAAGAGAGCAAGCCAATGAGAAGACATAACAATTTTAAATACATATTCTTCTAACACTAGAGCCTTCAGTTTTATAAAACAAATTCTATAAGACCCCCAAACAAAACAATAATAGTAGGAGACTTCAACAGTCCACTGACAACAATAAACAGATCATCAAGGCAGAACGTCAGCAAATAAACATTGGAGTTAAACTGGGCCCTAGAGCAAATAGAACAACAGACATCTACAGAACATGCCACCTCAAAACTACAGAATATACATTTTTGTCATCAACACATGGAACATTCTCCAAGATCAACCATGTGATAGGCCACAAATCAAATCTCAATAAATTCCAAAAATTCAAAATAATGTGTACCTAGAAATCATATAGCTAAAATACCTCGAAATATATTTAGCCAAGGAGTTGGAAGATTTCCACAAGGAGAGCTAAAAAACCCTGAGGGAAAAAATGTTAAAGGACACAAACAAAAGGAGAAACATCCATGCTCACAGATTGGAAGACTCAATAATGTTAAAATGACCATATCATCCAAAGCAATCTTTAGTTTTAATGCAATTCTT
Source organism: Cephalopachus bancanus (assembly GCA_027257055.1). NCBI lineage: Eukaryota > Metazoa > Chordata > Mammalia > Primates > Tarsiidae > Cephalopachus > Cephalopachus bancanus. The sequence continues at coordinate 2,615,796 of JAPVLO010000181.1, forward strand.
TTCAGACTACCAATGTCATTTTTTCACAGAATTAGAAAAAACAATCTGAAGATTCATATGGAGCCAAAAAAAGAACTGGAATAGCCAAAGCAATCATAAGCAAAAAGAACAAAGCAGGAGGCATCACATTACTTGGTTTCAAACTATACTGCCAAGGTGTAGTAACCACAACAGCATGGTACTGATTACAAGAGCAGACACTTGGACCGATGGAATAGAATAGACAACCAGAAACAAGCCCAAATGCCTACCTTGACAAGGCAGACAAAAACATACACTGGGGAAAGAACACCTCATTCAAGAAATGGTGCCTGGAAAATTGGATAGCTACCTGCAGAAAAATAAAACTTGATCCCCATCTCTCCCCATGTATAAAAATTAACTCAAGGCGAATTAAAGACTTAAATGTCAGATCTGCAACCATAGAAATCCTAGAAGAAAACCTAAGAAAAACTCTACCAGACATTGGGTTAGGGAAAGAATTTTTGGCTAAGACCCTAAAAGCAAATGCAATAAAATAAGTGGAATGTAATTAAACTAAAAAGCTTCTGCACAGCAGGAGACATTATCAGCAGAACAAACAGGCAACCTACAAAATGGGAGAAAATATTTGCAAACTATATATCTGACAAAGGACTAATATCCAGAATCTACATAGAACTCAAACATATCAGCAAGAAAAAAGCAAACAACCACATTAACATGTGAGCAAATGACATGACAGACATCTCTCAAAAGAAGATATACAAATGGCCAACAAACACATGTATACACACACATACCAGGGCCCACGTGTTCCTCTCAGCAGAATTCACAATTGCAAAGGTGTGGACTCAACCCAAATGCCCATTAACCGATCACTGGATAATGAAAATGTGTTATATATACACTTAGGAATACTGCTCAGCTATCAGAAAGAACGACAGCAATATATTTTGCAGGAATGTAGATAGAATTGAAGAACGTCATTCTATGTGAACTCAGAAACAGAAAACCAAGCGTTGTATATTCTCACTTACATGTGGAAGCTAAGATAAGAATAAGCAAAGACATAGAGAATGGTATAATAAACACTGGAAACTCAGAAGGGAGCAGGAGGCGGAGTGGAGAGTCAAGAAATCACCTATCAGGTACAATGTGCACAGATAAGAGTGGTGAGTACACTTAAAGTTGGACCAAAACTATTTGTACCTCTTCTAAAGCTATTGAGATAAAAATTAGTTAGTTAATTAATTATTTGGGGGGGTGAATTAAATAGACCAAGAGGAATTTTTGGCACCTGAAAAAGTTTGGAAGTCACTGACTTAGATTAACTTAAATCTTTGTGTTCATTTTGTTTGTTTTTCATTCTCATCTTTTCCAGGCACCGTAGAGCCATGTGGGTCTCACCTGTCTCTCCCATCACTGTCTTGTTGCCTGCTAGAACAAATTTCTAGCCTTTCACAATGGGAGCAGTCTTGTAACCCACACTGGCCCGGCAAGTGCATAGATTGTTGGTTGTGTACAGAATAGAAGTCCAGAATCTCCATGTGTGTTTCATTAGGGAGAGGAGTCATTCCGCCTAATGAATCCAGGGGGAAAGGGGGAGGCCAGATCTTGAGACCGTAGTGTGGATTTCTTAGAAGTTTGTTGGGCCCTGTGTCACCCTCTAGGGAGAACACATTAGGTTGCATCTTTGTCTGACTTAGAAATTCCAGTGTCTTTAAAATTAAGTCTGTGGATGGAGGCAGGGGAGTATTATTAAATATAAAACGTTCCCAATTAATTAAACCTTGAACTCACTCGTTAGATGCTTTTCATGAAATGCTTCTTAAACTTCCCATGAATCGTATTCTGATAATAGAAGATAATTTTTAGTTTTTTTTTTAGTATGAGACTAAATTGTTCTTTTCTTTCTATTAATATGCTTCAATAAAGATGTAAATACAAATTATTGACGCTCCCCTTTCATAAGAAATCTATGTTACTCATGTAGATAACTGCCAAGTTCGAAATTAACGATACTTAGTTTTCCATAAATAAGGAACATCTGGTATTTATACACTATTTGCTAAAATTTCAAGGAAGCCAGCTTTCCCTTGGGAGCATCATTTATACATTCTAATTTGGCGTTTAAAATACTGTTGTTTATTGTACCTTCCCCACAGTTTTTGTGGCTTACAAAATCACATTGCTCCAAATGGAGTCCTTCTCTTTTATTTGGTATTTTTAGACAGCAAAAATGTTATCTTCCCCAAGGTCTCCTCTGCCTTAATATGTCTGAGAAGTGTGCTTTTTTTTAGAGGTAATATGTTCGACAAACATGAAATATTTTTATTAAATCTTTCTACTCAATGTTTATTTTCAGACATAAAGTTACAGAATCTGTTATTTTGGTCTGTGGGCTTTTTCCCCTCTGTCTCCTCATCCTTTTATCTCTGCTCCTCCTGCAGCCTCTCTCCTACTGAGCCTGCTCTTTTCGCTTGTGGCTTCCCCATGTCTAAAGGTTCTCAGTGGTGACGGGAGGATGAGGGATAAAGATGGAGTTTATGGGAATGACTCAGAAGTCATTTCCAAATAGTCATGCCAGAATTCACTTTCAGATATTTTAATTTGTTGGTCTGGAGTGCGACCCAAACATGTGCAATTTTACAAAGCTTCCCAAGTGACATGATCTGACATGCTCCCCTGGTTTGTAATCACTGCTTCAGTGGCTGCCTCTGTTCTTGGCATATCGTTCCAGTAATTTTTTTCTTCAGTTCATGTAATTACAACTCACAGAACTACTCACACACAGGCCTTATGTAATTTGCACCAAATATGCCTAATTTTAATCCACCTAATACACTGTATTCACGCTAATTTTCTTTTTTAAAAAAACACCTTAGATTTATTATGATTACAAAAATAATCACTGTCAAAAATTTCAAAACACAGAAATATAAAATTGATACATAAAAATGAAAATCATAGTCATATCCCCAGATATTATGATATTCAATTAGAAAAACAAAAACTGTGTGGCTATTTAAAACAGAACAAAACTAATTCAGGTACTTCATTACACAGCAAAGGAAGAAGATGAGGAGTTTACCAGGATCTGGTGCAGTAACTCAGTGACTAGTGACACCATAAAGTTACTAAGCTCCTAAACCGGAGGAAAGAAGAGAAAGGTAGTGTTCCCTAAACTCAGGGGCTAGAGGGAGCTAAGAAGAAATGCCAAGAAAATTATGCAGCTGTTTCTGGAGAAATGCAAGGCAAATAAGATGGAATAAAATACCCTGGTTTCTTCTTTCCATTCTTTCTTTAATCCTATTGGTCAAATAGAGCCAGTGAGATTAGCCCCACTGTGATACAGAACAGGGGAAGAGAAAAAAAAAAGGCGAGGAGGGCTCTGAGAGCAAATAGGCATTGCCACTCTTCACAGATTACTATAAGATTGATGTTTTCACAGTATAGTTCTGATTACATAGCTACCACATTTATAATTGGTCTTTGACTTTGCATTAATGCTCATGCAAAGTTAAATCCCTGGGACCCTCCAAAATATAACATCTCCCAATCTTTGTAATCCTTTCTCCCAAACCATTTTTGTTCATGACATTCTCTCTTTCAAAAGGGCCCTCCTGATTCTACCTCATTTACCCTACACTTTCTTTTAGATTCACTTTAAGTCTCATTTCTCACATGAGCCTTTTCTAATCACCAGTGACTTCCATAACTCCTTTTTTCACAGAGCTACATTTATTGCTGGTTACACCAATTTGACACAATAAAAAATATTCTTTATGACATTATTTGCATTTTTAGGTACACGTCCTATCTGCCTAGATAGATTTTAATGACCTGTAAGGGCAAGGAGTGTTCATATTCCCAGCACATAGTTCAGTGCCCTTAACATAGTGGATGTTTAATATGGTCATGTTGTGGTTGATGCTGTGATTGAGGTCTAACTAAAAGCTGTGATCAGAAGAATTCTTGGAACTATTTGCTTTTCACAATTGTAGAGCAAGTCATTATGTTTCTCTTGATAAAATTATGATAGCTGTATGGAAATTATAAAATTAAATCAATTTTGGAAGTTATGTCACCCAAAGAAGAAATAAGTATAACTAAAGCTGTGATCCAACCCCACCTGACGTTGTCTTTAGGAGAAATCTGAACTATTGATACCTTACTGTCATTGCCATACAAAGGGAAGGAACATAAAAAAATAAAATGATATACTTGGTTTCCAAAGTTTTATTTTATGCAACTTTCGAAATATAATAGAAAAGTTAAGACATGATGAAGGAAACTGTGACCTATAATCAAGAGAGAATATAGCAAATGAAAGTAGACAAACAGATGACTCAGTTTAAGAATTAGTCAACAAGGACTCTAAACCAAATATTACAAATGTGTTAACGTATTTACAAAGTATAGACATCAAGGATGGCAGTTGAGGTATTTTAAGAAGGAATTACAAACTATTAAAAAAGATTCAGTATAAATTCCTCCCCCCCCCACTAGTTTTATTGAGATATAGTTGACAAATAAAAATTATATATATGTAAGGTATACAACATGATGTTTTGATATACATATATATTGTGAAATGATAACCACAACCAAGCTAATTAACATATCAATCACCTTACATAGTTGAGAAAATGCCATGCTGTCTTACTTAGTGACTGTAGCAATTTACATTCCAACTAACAGTGTCCAGAGGTTCCCTTTGCTTCATATCCTCTCTAATATGTGTTATATCTTATATATCTCATTATACCTTTGTTTTGCATTTTTCTGATAATTGGTTATGTTGGGCACCTTTTCATATACCTGTTGGCCATTTGCTTATCTTATTTGGAAAAATGTCTGTTCGGACTCTTTGCCCATTTTTTAATTGAATTATTTGGTTTTTGCTATTGAATTGTGTGAGTTCCTTATATATTTTAGATATTTTATCACATAGATGGTTTGCAAATATTTTTCCCATTCTATATGTTGCCTTTTCATTTGTTGATGGTTTCCTTTGCTGTGTAGAAACTTTTTAGTTTGATGTAGTCTTACTTGTTCAATTTGCTTTTGATGTCTGTGTTTATGATGTCATATAGAAAAAAAAAATCATTGTCAGAGTCAACATCAAGGAGTTTTTTTTCCCTGTTTTTTCAATTATAAATTTTATGGTTTAGGTCTACATTTAATCTATTTTACATTGAATCTTTCAGTAAGTGAGTGGATAAATAAACTGTAGTATATCCAGGTGATGAAATATTATTCAGTGCTAAAAATAAATGAGTAATCAAGCCATGAAAAAACATGGAGGAAACTTAAATACATATTACTAAGTGAAAGAAGCCAATCTGAAATGGCTGCACACTGTGTGATTCCAACTAGATGACATTCTGAAAAATGCAAGATGATGGAGACAGTTAAAAAGAGTTGTTAGGAGTTGTTAGGAGAGAGAGGGGAATAAGTAAGTGATGCACAGAGGATCCTTAGGGACATAAAACTACTCTGTGTGATACAATAATAGTAGACATGTCAATATAAATTTGTTCAAACACACCAAGAGTGGGTACACCACCAAAAGTAAGCCCTAATGTATATTGTGGATTCTGGGTGATGGTGAGTGAATATAGATTCATTGAGTGTAACAAATGAACCACTCTGGAGTAGGAGATGCTGGTAATGGGGGAGACTATGTAGTATATGTGGGGGCAGAAAATATACGGTAAATCTCTGCACCATCCATTTTGCTGTGAACCTAAAATTGCTCTACAAAATAAAGTCTATTAAAAAAAACTATAAAAACTAATGTGAATTTAGCAAGGTTTCAGGATACATGGTCAAAATACATAAAATCACCTTTATTTCTATGAATTATCAGCGAGTGACTGAAACAAAAATTAAAATGTGGTATGAATTGTAGAAACATCATAGTACAAAATAGAATTAAATTTAAGAAAAAGTATACAAAATATATACAATGAAAATAAAAATACAGTGAGAGGATTTAATAATGCCTCTAAAATAAGAAGAAAGAGATATTGTATTAAAAGATATAACATTATTAGAAAATCCCAGTGGGCTTTTTAAAAAATATAAATTGGCAAGCTAATTTCAACATTTATAAGTCAATTCAAAGGACTTGGAATAGCCAAAACAATTTTTACAAAAGAACAAAGTTGGAGAAAGAAAAAAAAAATTTTTTTGAGCCAGGGTCTCTCTCCAGCCCTGGCTGGAGTGCAATGGCATGACTATGGTGGTCACTGCTCAAGGCAGTCTCAAATTCCTGGGCTCAAGTGATCCTTCCATCTCAGTATCCAGAGTAGCTAGGACCACAGGCACACAACCAGCTAATTTTTTGATTTTTTATAAAGGTGAGGTTTCACTATGTTGCCCAGGCTGGTCTTGAATGCCTGGACTCAAGCAATCCACCTGCTTCAGCCTCAAAGTGCTGGGATTACAAGTATGAGCCACCACACCTGGCTAGAACGTCATCATATAAAATGTAGGGAACACCATTCTGTCCATAGCAGACATGTTTATCCAATGAACTATTACTCAACAATAAAAAGGAATGACTAAGTTTCACCATGAGTGAAAGAAGCCAGATACTAAGGCGTACATATACTTGTGATTCTATTTAGATAGTAAAAGAAAAAATCAGAATGGTTGACTTCTTTGTCAATGCTTTGACTACATTTGGGTGATAGTTACATGGGTGTATATATTTGTCAAAACACCGTGTACACTTAAGACTTGTGCATTTTATTATGTGTAAGATATATCTTAACAAAGAAAAGACAACTAAGAAAATATCTTCCTTGGTGATTTTTATATTTTCCCAGTTTTGGGAGCACTATTCTAATGGAGATTTTCCATTTAAAATAGTTTTACCAATGATGAAGCAGTTAGGGGGTTTCAAATTAACACATATCTATTATTTGCCTTCATGTAATATACTTTCCATTCATAGATGCAAATATGACCTTGAACAAGGTCATATTATTCACCAATTAATTATGGAGTGGAAACTATATTTCTGGCTTCCAAGCACAGACTCTTCAGTGTTAAAGAAAAAAATACTATAGCACGCCAAGTAGTGATACAGGAGTTGAGGGTCTAAAGCTTGTTTTCTCTCAGGATGTAATCCTCAATCTTCATTTGGGGTTTGGGGGACAATTTAGGAGCAGGCAGATTTTCTGTAGTGCTGAAAAAGGTCTGTGCTGATCATGCAGAGGCAGGGAATGTGATCTGAGTAGGAAGTATCTCAGTCTCCAGCACCCCACTCAGTCTTGTAACTTTATCCAAGTATTTTCCCCAGACTTTCAAGTCTTTCCTTCCAGGAACGAGCTTTTCAAGTTTAACCTCTGAGGCACCCAGTCTGCCATTAGCATTTTCCTTTCTAAGGTATTTTCAATGGATATTTCATCAAACTTTAAATTCTCCAGGAGAAGAAATCACGGCTCACACATCTAACGCAATAGTGGGGGCTGAATGTTTGTGGAATAACTCTAGGTATTTAACAACAAAGAGGAAATGACACCGTCCTCATTTCCATCAACAACAGCTTGCAGTGTTATGCAAGCACTTTGACGCAGCTTCATGAACTGCAGAATTAAATTTGCAACCACAAAAGAAAGAAACTGATTTTTCATGGCCCCTTTGTAATTTCAGAAAGGATTTGGGAAGTCTCTAAATTGAATTTAACTGTTGAGCACAGGCTAAACTTAAAACCCTCGTCTGTTTTAAGTCATCCCCTCCTTCCTGTACACTGTACACTCCTACCAGGTCTGAATCCTAAATACCTTGGCTATGAACCTGTGCTCTGTGTGAAAGACCAAGGAATCCAAAGGGCTGAGATTACTGCCTGCATCACCGCATTCCTTTTGTTTGAATTTACTCAGCTGAAAACCACTGAGTGGTTGTAGAATGCCCTGCCCGTAGCAGCAGGGTCTCATCAGGCCACAAAGGTGGGTGGAAAGAGCACTGCCCCACAAGGAATGTCAGCGGTATTATTCAGAAAGGAAAACAGGAAGATGAGAAGAAAAACAGATATTTCTCAACAGCAATGTGCCAAAATTTTCCTACTTTAAAGGGAGGATGAAATTGACATCTACCTCAAAGCCATAACCCCTAGCACTCACTCACTGGCTGCACCAATTGTCCCACTGCTCCCCAGTGCACCTTTCTGAACACAAGGGAAGCCCATTTGCTAATCAGGATAACAGTTATAACAAGCCGCTGATATTAGGGAGATGGTTGAGACAAAAAGAGCTACTTTCTTGCTCACATCACAGTCCAGTGAGGATGGGAGGGGAAAGGTGGTAGTGGTGTGTTTTTCTCTCTACAGTTATTCAGAGACACAGGTGCTTCCTGTAGCATGACCCTGCCACCCTTCCATGTTTCTCCTTCCCTGCATCAGGCTGGTAAATGGGCAAAGAGAGAGCACATGGAGGACCGCGTGGGAGGTTTAGAGACTTCTAAGTTCCTGGGCATCACTTCTTCCCACATTCCACTGGCCAGAGTGCAGTCATGGCTTCTGGCAGCTTCAGGGGAGGTTGGAAAAATGTGGTCTAGTTTTATGTCTAGAAGAAAAAAAGAAAAGAGATTTTATGAGCACACAGCACTGTCTTTGCCACAGTATGTAGCAGTAGGTGGCAATAACATAAATTCTATTTTATTAAGATACTTGTCTACTGACAAGTGGGGAAAAGAGTATGTTCCACACTAATCTTCCCAAGTGGTATTGTGGTTTCTGGGAATGTCACTTGTAGACAGTGGCTCATTCAGTCCTATACTGTCTTCATGACTTATGCATATTCCTTAACCAACAATTTGACAATTGGCATTGACTGTATAAGTGTTTCCACATAACAGACTTTTTTTTTTTTTTTTTTTTTTTGCTGCAGTACTAAAATCATGCCTATTTTGAGGGCTATGCAAATGTTTTAGCTAATCAGGAGTCAGGAAACAGGATTTTGTAACAAGACTTCTAAATTGCTCTTTTATTCCTTGACTTTCTAATACTATGCCACTAAGCAGAGTTACTGGTCAGTATATCCCGTTGTGATTAAAATTGAAGATAGCAAAGATCAGTCAGAAAATAACATCTCTAACTTGGTTTCCCTGAATCAGATAGAAACAGTTCCAAAACTGTCAGAAGCACCTGATATGAATGAGGCCCTCAATAGGTAGATGGGGTGGGGCAGAGAGGAGAATTAGGTCTGGATCTGGAACTCTGGGCAGAGATGAAAGACATGACTGGAATTCCTTAAGAGCATGAGAGGAACTTGCGGGTGTCATGGTCCTTGGAAAAGTAGGAAGCTAGGAGAACAATTTCAGAAGAATTCTTGGGTGCTGTTTTAGGTGTCTTGGGGCAGGCACCATAGGTATAAATGGAGTGAGCTCCCTTGGTTCAGTGCAATGTGTGGGTTAAGGATAGTGAATTCCCTATACCCAGACTCCAACTAGATTCTCATGACTGATAGGGCAGCACAAATTTATAGGCTCTGTTTTAGAACATGTCCCAAGCCTTCTCAAAAATTTCTTAGAGGTTTTTATCAAAGACCTGACATGGAGCTGGAGGATTAAGGAACAGTTATACTGGTGATAACTAGAAATCTAGGCCATCATCTTTTCCTGCCAGAGCTGTCACTCTCAGGGAAACCACAATTTTATTTTCTAATGAAATACAGCATTCTGTTCCGGGGCATGTTTTAGCTTCACCTCTCTATAGGTTGTACCATGTCACTGAGTGCATAACTGCGAGGAGTCCTGGCCTACACACTTCCACGTCATGAATTGCAATAGCATATGGTAGAAGTCCTTACTGAATATGTAATCTGATGCCGCTAATGTGATATATCAAATATACAAAATGCTTGCTTGAGATAGTTGGGTTGTTGTTGCTGTTGTTTTAGGGAATAAATTACTTCATTGGGAGTTTGGAAACTTGCCCAACAGTTTTTGAAAGCAGAAAAATGTTTTCTCTTAGTTATAATACAGGCCCATGTGAAAGAGGACTTCTGTGTACCCTTGTCACGTGCTCTGCACCTTATGCAGGTAGGAGGAAGTAGAAAGGTAGAAAGGGGCCCTAGAAGTCTTATGTGTGGGGGTGGTGGGGATAGAAATGAGACTGAGAGATGAGGGTAAGGAGAAGTGAGGGAAAGATAGTAGACTTCAAGAGAAGGGAGGAGAGAGTAGAAAAGAGACTTTGAGAGTAAAGGGCTTAGCCTGTTTCCATCACTTGAAATTAATCTAAGAAATGCAGAAACCACCCCATAAATATGAGGCCCTAAGTAAAAAGTGTGCTTACTTATAAGATACCTTAGAGCCGGGCTCGGTGGCTCAACCTGTAATCCCGCGCCTTTGGGAGGCTGAGATGAGTGGATTGCCTGAGCCCGTGGGTTTGAGACCCACCTGGGCAGCGAGACCTCATCTCTACAATAAATAAAAATCAGCCGGGCGTGGTAGCGCATGCCTGTAGTTCCGGCTACTCGGAAGGCTGAGGCGGAAGGATCGCCGGAGCCCAGCAGGTTGAGGCTGCGGTGGCCGGGAGCGGCCACTGCACTCCAGTCTGGGCGACTGAGTGAGACTCCGACTCAAAAAAAAAAAAAAAAAAAGATACCTTAGGGTAGTCCCCAAAATAATTGTCACATAACCTCTTTCAATCTGTTTCCTCATGTGCAAGGTAGGGACACTCGTAGTGTGTATCTAATAGAGTTATTATGAAATCTGTAAGCGATGATATATTTGGAAAGCAATTCACATCGAATCTGTCCTGGAATGAGGTCTCAATCTAGATTAGCAATGATGATGGGGATGGTGAAGAAGATGATTGAAGAAGATGCCACAAGAATCAAGTCAGTGAAATGCATTTAAATGAAGCAAGAGTTAATTAGATATACAAATTGCTGGGACATTTCCAGGCCCATGAAAGAGTTGTGTGATAGGTAGAGTTTATTTGGAGATTTTCTACCTTCCTTCCAGTTTTACAATCTCTGAACACCTGGACAAAGGAATAAGTAAAACTAGGAGAAATGGCAGCCCCTGTGTCTTTGGGCTATACAGTTACAGTGTTAGAGGGAATATCAAGAAATCATCTTTTATGGAGAATTTTACTTGAACATCTAAGACAAGTGAGTATCCTGTTTCTAAGGATTTCTTAGGGTGGGATTTTTTTTCTCAATAGTTGGGTCCAGGCTTTAATTATTTGCATATTTATCTTAAGTACCATTTCAATCTTGTGGCAATGTACAACGGCTGCAGTTCTATAAAATAACCTATGACCCATAGGGTTGTAAGATAGGAATAACATTCATGCTACAACCTAGCTGTACTAAATCTGGCTTAACACAGATTCCTAAGGGTAAGGTTAAGGTTGTGTATCATCTGACTTCTATCAGGGATATATGTGTGGAAAATGAGAAGCATGTCATGACACAATGCAGTCCAGCTGCCTGAAGAAACTTCAGGGAACTAAATCAAGAGGCAATAACGCAACACAGGCAGAGTTCAAGGTGACTCGTGTGGATTAGCCCATTCTGACATCAAAATAGCCATAAAATAGTAGCAGTTCTATAGTAGAAGTTTAGTCTGGACAGTCTCTTTGGGACTCTTTTAGGGTTTGATCCATGGTAGAGCTGAATGTGACTCCAGCTATAATAGGGACCTACCTACTGCTGCTTCTATTAGCTCCTCCCTTCCAGGCATTTGTCACCTCTGTGGATCTCCACCAGACCCTCACTGGAGTCCCTGTGCACCTCTTGAGTTGAGGGGAACAAATCTGAACTCTGGTCCATAATTAGATTCCTACTCAAAATGTATGCAGCCCCACAATCTCCTCCCAGGCTATTATATGGCAGTGCCATATTTCTGATAATTCATCCTAGGGCAACCTTTCCACAAATAAGCAAGACAAAAGCATGTTTTTCATGACTTGTATGCATCATGTGTTCCAACATGTGAATATTCATTTAATTGGTCTTAAATCTCTCATTCTTTTGTGGTTTGGTTGTATAGTTTGTTTTGGGGTCCTTAAGCATGTAACTTGAACCTGGAAAAGAGGCCATTTTTTAAATCTTTATTTCTCCAATGTCTTAAACAGTCCTAACATCATGAGTGAAATAGCAAATGCTTCTTGAGCAAATGAGTAAATAAGTCATGAAAAAAAAAGCATTCATCTTTTTTTGCTTATATTGATTTTTTATTTCAGATCGGAGATCAGCGGCTATAATTCACCAATCTGCTTACACACAGCTGGATGCAATACTCTTGGTTTTCCTGATACCATCTGCTGGCTCAGATTTCCCTGAAGGCAAAAAAAAAAAAAAAAAAAAAACAGAACAAAAGAAGCATTGGAAAAAGGGAGAAGGAAGAGTGGAAGTTGGACAGAAAGAGGTGTTTAAGGGAAATAGTGTACATTAGCAGATGTCACAGAGATTTATTTCTTTCTCTATGGGGATTTACTCTGGTGACCAAACTTTGCTTTTAGCAATTTTTTTCCTCCCAAAGCACTAAGAGCATTCATCATTTGCTGTGGGGACTGCTTTGTGGGCAAAACTGTCTTTCTTTTCAGATTTTTGGATTTAGTTTTAGACTGAAATATTAAGAGGAGCAACACCTTGAAATTTCAGGGACAGAGAAAATGAAAAACCTTGGATGGAGGAGGAAGTTGTCAAAATAAATTCTCTAGGTACCTTTCTTAAAAGCATTTCTTCCCCTACTCACCTCTGGAGCAACCACATCAAGGACGGTTAAGGAGTGAAGGCCTCAGTCCCTCTGTGTGGTGAGGAAATGCAAGAGATTTGAGCTCTTGGCATGATGTTTTAGGGCACATTTTGGAACTAGTGCCCAGACAACAGGCCCTGTGTGTTCTGGAGGGAGCATCCTCAGGGTTAAGGCTTTGGGGGTTGTCAACGAGTAAAGAAACCTGTGCATAAGCCATACACTTAGGAAACTCAATAAATCTTCACTGATTAATTCCAGACCACCACTCCCTTCCCAGTCAGAGATGTAAATTTTCCTCAGAATTATTTTTGAAGATGGGGAGTGCTTGGAAAGTTTTAACAGAGGGAAATCTTATATATTTTTTTTGTCATGTATCTTTTTGTTTCATAATTAACTATGCCATAAAGGGGTTTATATGATACTTTTGGGGAATACTACAAATAGAAATATCGGATAGTAATTATTATTAACCTTAAACTGGTGCAAAGTAAGAGGCAGAGAGGTCATTAGAAAAGTGACTCTCCAGAGTAATTTCCATTTAGTACAATCAAAATCAATGGAGTAGTAAATATGTTTTATGGAGATTTGTCAGAAGACAACATAAATCTGAACTCTAGTCTCTGACAAAAAGTATGTTTATTTTAGGTAAGGTATTGCTAGCTGCTGTAACAGACAAACCACACAATTTCAGTGGCTCTTACAAGATCTTTGTGGATATCACTGGTTAAAAACAGAGGGATAGAAGGTTCCATTGTTATTTAGAGACAAATGTTCAGTGGCTTTGCCATCTTTAACATGTGCCTTTCTTAATTTGGAATTATGGCATTCAGGATTGTGTCTTTAGAAATCATGGCCCAAATCCCTTTCAAGGACACCCTGAAAATCAACACAAGCCAATGGGTGGGGAAAAGGAAAGGATAGGGACGTCATATCTTCTTCTGACACAAAACTTCTGCTCATATTTCACTGACAAGCGCACATCACAGGTCCTCACCCAAATGGGCTTGGAGTTGGGAATGGAGTTACTGTCAGGCAGCCACCCTCTGGCTAAAACTCTGCACTCCAAAAGGGGGAGCTTGAACCTACTGGGTAATACTTAGGCAGCTCTACCACGAAAAAATTAGGACATTTTTTGAAATGGAAGAAGCAATGAAGTTGAGTTTATAAAGTCATTTTTGAGTCCTGGCTGTGCCACCCAGCAACTGGATAATTCAGTCTCTTTGATCAAGTTTCCTCATCTTCAAAATCAAGTTCATTATAACAACTCATAAGATTGCAGTGAGAAATAAATACGACATTAATGTGAGCTTGTTTTATACAAGTGCCTGGTGCTCCTGCCGCTGTGAATAAGCAGAGTTGATTTTTAAAACATTAGCTTTACTGTATATATTGCTCTTCTAGTTACTGGCTAATTCATGACTAAATAAAAATACATGTTTCTTAAGGTTATATTATGTTTCTTAATTATTACATGAGGAAAGGATATTCCGTTTTTAAAAGTATGATTTAGAAATTTAGGATTGGGATAATGAAAAAAAAAAAAAAGCCTGGTTTCTAATTGCTGTTCTGGCACTGGCTTGCGGACTGACCACAATCTGGTCACTTCATCTGTCTAAGCTCTCATTTTCTCACAGGCGAAAAGAGTAGTTACCTAAATGGTCCTTACAGGATTGCAAGTGAGATAATATGAGGAGAAAACTCATCTAAATGACTCATCCACGTTATCAGATTACAATCATGAGACCAGTCAGCGGAGAAATAATACTCAGCTTATAAATTTAGGGGTGACATATTCTCACAATTTGAGGCAGAAAAATGATTTATTTTCTAATCTCTTAAAGGAACGACTTAATTACTATGTTTAGACAGGTCAAGTGTTTCAAAAAATTATTGTATTATTTGCTCCCAGATTTTCTCCCTAGTCTCACTTTTACAGTTTTCTTCTTGAGCTAATGGGGTAAATAATATATAAAATGTAGGTAGGATGGAGTTGGTATTATTTCCATGGCAAGTGAGCATTAGACTTTTTTTTAAAAAAAATTCCTCCATCTCTAGTTTATATAAAGATGTAGAAGAAAAATTTAGGCCAAACAGACATCTTATGTGATTGAACTGATTTCTATGTTCTGTAAACCCTGAATAAATAACTGAGGACAGTAATATATGTTAGCAATTAACAATTACTATTGATATTTTATTTTCGTTCTTGCTTTTCTAAACCTTTAACCATGAATATATAATTATTTGAAAATATATTATTCATTAAATGCATGATTATGCTTATTCAACTAGCAGTATGACTTGGCTTAGTCTCATAGCCTTTCTGACTCTCAGTTTCTTTTTTCTTTTCCTTTCTTTTCTTTTCTTTTTTTTTTTTTAACCCAGGCTGGAGTGCAGTGTCATGCTCACGGCCACTGCAGCCCTGACCTGCTGGGCTCAGGTGATCCTTCTGCCTCGGCCTTCCAAGTAGCTGGAACTACAGGCATGTGCTACCATGCCCAGTTAATTTTCTGATTTATTGTAGAGACAAGATCTCACTGAGTTACCCAGTCTGGTCTTGAACACTTGGACTCTGGCAATCCTCTTGCCTCCGCTTCCCAAAGTGCTGGGATTGCAGGGGTGAGACAACACACCCGGCCTGACCCCCAGTTTCTTCCTTTTACCTTTTTATTTTTTCAAATACCTCTTCTACTGTGAAATGTAACACTATGAAAATTGTCTATTCCAAGAAAAGTGAATGAACACGAATATATAGCTTAATGTATATTGTAAACACCTGGGCCGCTATTACATAGGTCAAGAAATACAACATCATCAACTATAGAATTATAGTACTCTTGACATCCAATACAACAAGTCTCCCAACTTGTTCTTCAGGAGTGACAGGTGTAGTTCTTCTCTGCCTTTTGTCATCCCATTTAAATTTCAGAAATAGATTTTCAAGTTGTAACAAAAATCCTGCTGGGATTTTGATTAGGATTGCATTAAGTTTATAGACCAATTTGGGAAGAATTTACTTCTCTATGAGAGTGGGTCTTTTAATCTGTGAACACAGTATATTTATCAATTATTTATTCAAGTATTTGTTTTTTTCTCATAAAGTCTGGCATATTCTTTGGTGGATTTTTTTCCTAGGTGTTTGATATTTTATAATATTGTAAATACTCTATTTACATTTTGCTCTCTTTGTATATTGTCATTTTAGAAATTGCCTTTTTATCATTTTGCTCTCTTTGTATATTGTCACTTTTATTTGCCTTTTTATCATAAAAGTGTGCCCAGCTATATCTTTTTAATTCTAATAATGCAACAGTTGATTATTTAATTTTTCAATGTACAAGAGCTTATGTTTATAAGTAATGGTAATTTTGACTCTTCCTTTATAATTTGTATACCTTTTTGCTTTCTTGTCTTGCCTTACAGGACCAACTAGGACTTTCCATTTTTTGATCTGTAAAATGGCATTAACATCTTTCCAAGTTATTGTACAATTGTATTAATTAGAGATAGTGTATATAAAACGCCTGACATGGGGCCTGGCACATGAAAGAGGATCGGCAAATGGCAACTATTAGCTACTTTCATTACATAATTAATGATAACTACCCTTTGCTTTCTGTATTATGCTTAGTAATGAAAATTAAGAGTGCTAAGAAATGGTTTTCATTTGTGAGGAGTATACAGACTTGTTGGAGAGAAAGGGCAGGCTAATACAAACATAAGCTAGTATGTGCAAGTGCTCCACCAATGTTAGTTAGAATGGCCTGCTTTAAAGACAGCCAGTGTCAAAGTGGGGACCAAAGGGAGACTCAAACTGTACCTGTATGATGACCACTTATCTACTAACCCTGAATTGTACTCCACATCTTTAAAATAAAATTTTTAAAATGACAGTCAGTGTGACTGGCAGATGTTTCATAATACACACATCCTATTTAAATAACAGCTGTTACCCAAATTTGTAATTGTGGATGACCCTTGTACCTGCAAAAAGTTTTGTGGGTGTTATATAATAAGTACCATGATAATTATAGGGGACCAGTCAACTCTCCCATTTTACAGAGTGAGAACTGAGATGAAAAAGTTCAATGCTTTTGTGAGGTTGTGTGTAAGGGACTTTGCAGAAGTCAGATGTGTTGATTTCTGTGCTAGTGTTCAACTACTGATTCTTATTTTTCTGTCTCTCAAAATTCAGTACATTTATTCTAAAAAGATTGACAGCTCAAATGAACACTGGAAACTGCCTCTACCTTTCATCTCCTTGAAATTGTGCCAGAAAGGGCCTCCAGCACGCTCAACTCTAGGTTACCTTTTCTAAAGTTTCTCCCTCCCTGGATGATGGTAGTGAGATTCATCACTTGTTAACACACAGATGACTCCAGAAATTTCTGTACTTCAAAGTGAATCTTTTATTCACCTGAGTGTTTAACTATGTCAATGTGCTCTCATTATCAGATTTAATTGAATAATTCAACAAGGATATGTGCCCAGTGCACACATTACACAGATGTGTTTGCCAAAGTTATCTTGGCTTGTAGAAGAGAGCAACCCTCTGATGCCCTGAGTTATTCAGAAAGGCCATCACAGATGTCAACATAAGATGGAGGAGATAAATATCTGTAGTAATATGTGAACCAAAATGTGTTCCTAGTTTATTCTTTTATCACACTGTTAAGAGGTCAGTTGTATATGTGAAAAAACTGATCACAAAGAATCTGTTGCATTTATCTCCCCACTGTATGGTATGTTCTTTTTGACCAACATGAAGCGTGTCAAGAGTGGCTATACTCTAAGGTAAAGAAGAAGATCTTGAATTTATGAAGACCTTGCTAGTTTCCTGACCTGCTGGAGGAAAACAATTGAAATATTTTTGACCTAATGAGAACATGCAGATTGCTATAGTTTGAATATATCCATCCCTCCAAAGTTTATGTACTGGAACTTAAACCCCAAAGTAATGGGGTTTAAGAAGTGAGCCCTTTTGGGAAGTGATTAAGTCATGAGGAGGTTTTGGAGAACTTCCTGGCTCGTTCTCGTCTGCTGTGAGGACACAGTGTTGATCACCTATATGCCCCTTCTACCATGTGAGGATGCAGTATGAGGTGCCATCTTGGAGGAGACAGCAAGTCTTCACCTGACACTGAATCTGCCAGGACATTGATCTTGAAGTTCCCAGCCTCCAGGACTGTGAAAAATAAATTTCTATTTTGAATGAATTGCGCAGTCTGTGGCATTTTGTTATAGCAACATAAATGGGCTATGACACAGATATATTTCCACTGTATTCATCCAAGTGTGGTTGCAAAAACTACATAGTACAAATAATTTTTCATTGTTGATTCATATAGATACTTGATTAAACTGGCAAATCAGATATATAATTTGAATTAGAACTGCTATGAATCATGTAAAATAAAGAACATGCAAAGTAATTTGCTATAAAATGGTTGTGTTCACTTTTTGCTGTGATAATTCTGCATAACAACTTCCTATATATCAGTTGACTTATAAAAACAAACATTTATTTTTTGCTTACAGGTTCATGAATTGGGTATGACTCAGTTGTGTTTGGCTGGGCAAGGCTTGGCTGAGCTTGGTACCAGGATGTGGGTTGGAGGATTCAGGTCTGTTCCATGTCTCCTCATTCTGGGACTCAGATCGTAGATGCTGTGGTTCTCTGGAACAATATCTCTTGATGATGAATTGCAAGAATGCAAGATGGAAAACAAAATCACACATACACATTAAAAGCTTCTGGTTGAATGTATTCATATTATGCCTTCTAACATTCCATTGACCAAAACAAGTCATCTTGCCAAATCCAAGCCAGTGACATTGGAAAGGAACTGCTAAAAATAGGCCTGGGCTGAGGAGGGAAGAAAAAATGATGAAGAATATAATTTATGACAACTGGTGACTGCAAACTGTGAGCCAAGTTAAGTCCAACTGGACCACAGGAATTTCAATTACTCAGAATCAATTGGATATTTTAAGAAAATAAGTCAAGATTTTTTTATTAAAATCATTGTGCCATGTAATTTTCCTTCCATTGGATCAATTGGTTTCCATCATTCCTGGCCAGAATATATATCCTCTAGAACAATGAAGTCACTGCTCAGCCTCAAACTAGGTTTTTGAATCTCTGGTAAGAAGATACTAGAAGGTCAGGCTTTGGTGGGAGAGAAAATAGGTTTCCAAATGCAAAAATCTCCTTTTATATATCCAAAACAGTTCTTAGGAATCTGAATTTTAACTTTTACTATAAGATATAGGAGGAAAAGCTTATAATGAAACAAAAAGAAAGTTCCCAACTGCTTTGGAGGAAGTGATTGCCTGTACGTCTTAGAGGTGAAAGGAGATCAAAGAACAAGAGTAATGCACCATACAGAAAGGTTTGACAGCCCTACATGTAAATGGTAAGAATAGAATCACCAGATGGGTAAGAAAATTTTCCAATAGTGAAGCCTATTTCCTGGTGTAAAACAGTACTGCTTCAAGACCTTTTTGAGAATCTTTATGTTTAGCTTGATGCTAAATTATGTCAGGAAGTAGGTTAATGTATTGATGAGGTTTCCCAGGGGGATAAAAACAGTAGGAGCTACACATATTTGCAAGTCTTTATATATGTGTGTGTATTAAAAAATTTATTTTGAGGAATTGCCTTTATGTAATTTTGGGGATTGACAAGTTCAAAATTGTAGGTCAGACTGGAAGGTCAGAGACTCTCAGGTAGGAAGGAGTTAATGTAGTTTTGAGACAGAATTTCTTCTTCCTTATGGAAACCTCAATGTTGGTCTTAAAGCTTTTAAACTGATTAAGATGAGGCCCACCCACTTATTGAGGATAATCTTTTTTAATAAAGATCAACTGATTGTAGCTATTAATCACATCTAAAAGAAATTCACAGCAACATCAAGATTGGTGTTTGATTGAATAACTGAATGCTGTAGATTAGCTAAGTTAGCATATTAAACTAACCATTACCATTAGCCACAGCTTAGGGAAATCTTTGACGTCTAGGTAGGAGTTTCTAGCACTCTTGCTTTCACTTGGTCTTTGTTTAGTAAGTAAAGGATTAGAAAATTCCCAGGTACTACATTGCAAGATGATAGATAGATAGACAGACAGACAGACAGAAAGATCGAGAGATAGACAGATGATAGATAGGCAGATAGATAGATACAATGAATGATAGAAATGTAGAGAGATGTTAGATGGATATCTACATCTAGATGTAGATAGATAGGTAAATAGATGATAGATGTAGATAGCTCGATATAGATAAATAGATGTAGATAGATGAAGATAAATGATAAATAGGTTAATATATAATTAGATATAGATAAATAAATAGACACATAGATACTTAGGTAAATACATAGATATATATAAAAGACTAGAAGAGAAGATAACATGGAAAGGATGTTTTAGATCTCTAAATATAAGTCAACTCTGAAAGACTACTTGGCCATGCTTAACTCGGGGTCTTTCCTATCTTCTGAAATGACTCTGTTGCCAGATTAGTCCCAGAAGCAAGGAGAGATTCCTCTGTTCTGATAGCAAGACAAAACTTCTGTAAAAATAAGACTAATGCTTGGTTAATCATAATACAGACTCCTGAATTCTAGAGTTGATATATCAAGCTGATGGCCAATATTTATTTCTAAGAAATTCATTGAACTTCACATTCATCTGGCCTCCAGCATTCTAAACTGAATTCGATTATACGTGGTTTAGAAGCTTCCTTTTACCTAAATTGCTCATTAATCCTTTCCCCCCAAGAATTCTATCATTCTTCTCTGACTGAAAGGATATATAAAGAGGGGTTATTCTTCAGGCCTGGATCAGAACTAGCTTGCAAATATTTATGTTCTTTTTCCAGGTACCTACTCCTGGTGGCCACTGGGTTTTCAAGTCCTATCCTAATTATGTACTCCTAGGAGATGGATGAGAGAAAAGGGTTTGAATCACAAAAAGGAGAACAAAGATGAAAGGATGACCCACTTGAACTCCCTGAGCATCATGACTAACTGTATATGTCGAAGGCATCTCTCTTTCTTAGTACTCCCATGGATGGTAAAGAGAGAGCCTTGAACTTCCCCAGAGGTTCTAGTGTGGTCAGGACCATATTGATTCTCTGGACTATAGGGTCCTGCAGAATCAAGCTGTTATAAGGTGAGATTTTTGGTTGAAAAATCTATTTTCTGTTTAGTATTTGAAATAAAAAGTTTTAATTTGAGACCTTTCCATACTGACTATTTTAATAATTATATCTTTTTTTTGTTGTTTTTTGGTTTTTGGTTTTTTTGAGTTGGAGTCTCACTCTGTCGCCCAGACTGGAGTGCAGTAGCCGCTCCCGGCCACAGCAGCCTCGACCTGCTGGGCTCTGGTGATCCTTCCGCCTCAGCCTTCCAAGTAGCCGGAATTACAGGCATGCGCTACCACGCCCGGCTGATTTTTTGATTTATTGTAGAGATGAGGTCTTGCTGCCCTGGCGTGTCTCGAACCCGCGGGCTCAGGCAATCCACTCACCTCAGCCTCCCAAAGGCGCGGGATTACAGGCTGAGCCACCGAGCCCGGCAATAATTATATCTTTTAATGCATGATCTTCTTTTATTGTGTTTAGACTTTATAGTCAATGAGATGCAATTAGTATGAAACATTGCAATTTCATTTGTTAGCACTAATAAACACAGACAGAGTTGCACAATTTTTGTATCTGACACATAATAAAGTGGTTGCACCATTTGTAGCATATATCACATTTAATTCTGATCACATTGATTTGTGAATGTAATTTTGAAATAAATGGAGATTATTTCTAGCAAATCTCACTGATAAAATTACCATCAGTATTTAAAGAAAATAGTGTAGAAATGGGTATCTATGAGTCAAAAATCACTGTACATAGAACTAATAAGAAAAGCATTAAAGAATGAAAAGGAACATTATAAAATAAAGCTATGAATAAAATATAACAATCATGGACATTTTGTACTTATAACAAAATTTTGAAATATTAAGATACAATTGGTAAGAACTAGATAAATTGGACTGTATTAAAATAAAACTTTTTTTATTTCAAAGGTCACTATCAATAAAGGAAAAAGACAACAACCCTAAGAACGGGAGTAAATATTTGCAAATCATATATCTGATAAGGGACTGGTACCCAGAATATATAAGTAACTCTTGAAACTCAAAAATAAAAATAAACTCCAACTAGAAAAATGGGCAAATAATTTAACTAGCCATTTCTCCAAAGTTATACAAATTAACAAGCACATGAAAAGATGCTCAATATCACTGATCACTAGAGGACTGTAAATTAAAACTGTCATGAGGCCATAATCTTTAACCTTGGATTCAATGATCTAATCCACTTTTACTCCCTTCTGGCATCACCAAATAACTTTTTTAAAAGATATTTGATGATGCCAGACTAATACTAATTCCTATTTTTTGTAATAAATTTGTACTGAATTATTTGGATTAATTGATTTCCTATCTTGCTATGAAAATAAATGAAAAGAATAGGTATTATATTATGGCAAATTATGACTTCCTGTAGTCACTGAAATGAACATATTGGGGGGAAACTCTATTATACAATAAAGCTGTTTGAACTACACTACAATGTGAATTTTTTTTAAAGTCATGAGGAATCCTTTCATACTCACTAGAATGTCTATAATAAAAAAGACAGAAAATGACAGTTGTTGGTAAAGAAGTAGAGAAATTGAAATTCTTATTTACTGATAATAGGAATGTAAGATGATGGAACCACTTTGGAAAACATTTTGACATTTCCTCAAAATTTTAAACATAGAGCTATCATGTGATCCAGCAACTTCACTCCTAGGTCTATATCCAAGAGAAATGCAAAGACATGTTCACAAAAATACTTGTACATGAAGGTTCATGGCAGCCTATTTATAATGACCCAAAAGTGGAAACAACCTGAATGTCCTTTAACTGAGTGGTTAAGGTATATTCATACAAAAGTGGTATATTCATACAATGGACTGTTACTCAGTAATACAAGAGAATGAAGTTCTCCAAAGAAGACATAGAAATGACCCTATTGAAAAAAAATTTCAACATCACTAATCATCTGAGAAACGCAAATTAAGGTCACAATGAGATAACACCTCACACCTTTTAGAATGGTTTTTATCTAAAAGGCAAAAGATAATGTGTTGGTAAGTGTGTGAAGAAAGGAAACCCTTCTACATGGTTGGCAGGAAAGTAAATTAATATGGCTATTATGGAAGGCAGTATGGCCGTTCCTCCAAGAATCAAAAATAGAACTACCATATATCAGCAATCTTACTACTGAGTATGCATCCAAAGGATATGAAATCAATAGTCAAAGAGATATCTGCCCTCCCATGTTCATCGTATTATTATTCACAATAGCTAAGAAATGGAAACAACATAAGTGTCCATCAATGGCAAAATAGATAAAGAAAATGTGGTTTATATACAGAATGGAATACTATTAATTCTTTTTTTTAAAAAAAGGAAATTCTGTCATTTGCAAAAGCATGCATGAATCCAGAGAACATCATATTAAGTAAAATAAGCTAGTCACAGAGAGATAAATAATGCATGATCTCACTTACACATGGAATGTAAAAAGGTCAAACTCATGGAAACAGAATAAAATGGTGATTACCAGAGGCTGAGGAGTGGAGGTATCAGGAAAAATGTTGTTCAAAGGACACAAAATTTCAATTAGAAAAGAGGATTACACTCAATAGAAAAGAGGAAGGCATTCAATTTGCCAAGAGCTTTACAGTACATCATGGTGACTGTTGTTAATAACAATGTTTTATATACTTGAAATTTACTAAGCGTAGATTTTAAATGTTCTCACCAGAAAAAATTATAGGATATGAAATAATGCATATGCTAAATAGCTTATTTTGGCCATTCCATAATGTATACATATATCAAAAGATTACATTGTACACCATAAATATATGTAATTTTTACCGGTCAATTAAAAATTTAACTAAAATAAAATTTATACTTCATTAAAACAAGAAGTCAATCTTATATTTTTCCATATGACTGTCCCTCTATTCCAACAACATAAAAAAAAAATGAGATACTGAAGCATGCTACAACATGGATGGACCTTGAAAACATTATGCAAAATGGAAGAAGTCAGACGTGGTCCACATGTTGTATGATTCCATTTACACATAATGTCCAGAATAATAAAATTTGTTGAGGTATAAAGTAGATCAGTGATTGCCAGGGTCTGGGAAGATGGGTGAGAATGGATAATACTGCTAGCAGCTATAGGGTTTCTTTTTGGGTGGAAATATTCTGATATTAGAATTGCACACTAAATATTCTATAATCCTTTGAATTACATACTTAAAAGTGTGGATTTTATATTATGAGAATTACCAGTCAGTAACGATAAATAAATAAGTTGTAGAACTATAAAGATGACAAATCCACAACTGTAAAGAAAAAATCGATTCCATTTTCTTCAGACATTGACAAATTAAAAGACAAACAATAATTAAGAATGAAGAGGATTGCAGTTATATAATCAACAAGATTGAACTGACAGCATTTTGTTTAACTTTGTGCCCCCCGGGACAGAAAATATATAATCTTTTTCAAGTACATATTGAATCATTCCCAATGATTAAAAATGTGTTAGCATGATAAAACAACACTTACAATTTTCAATAGCTTTCCATATATAACCACATTTACTGACCACAGTGCAGTAAAATTTCACATTAACTACAAAATCATGTTTAACCCTTTACCCATTTAGAAAGAAAAAAGGACAGCTCGCTACTATTTTAAATTTTAGAGTCGGGCTCAGTGGCTCAGCCTGTAATCCCACGCCTTTGGGAGGCTGAGGTGAGTGGATTGCCTGACCGTGTGGGTTCGAGACCCACTTGGGCAGCGATACCTCATATCTACGATAAATCAAAAAATCAGCCGGGCATGGTAGTGTGCGCCTGTAATTCCGGCTACTTGGAAGGCTGAGGCGGAAGGATCGCCGGAGCCCTTCAGGTCGAGGCTGCGGTGGCCGGGAGCGGCCATTGCACTCCAGTCTGGGCGACAGAGTGAGACTCCAACTCAGAAAAAAAAAAAAAATTTTTAGGTTCGGAGGTACACATGCATATCCATTATGGTTCTCAATGTGAAAAATATATAAATACTGTTCTTGGAGTTATTTCTAAATATAACTTATCTCTAATCCTAATGAGAATTACAAAAAAATATTTTATTTTATTTTTATTTTAAAGATGTGGGATACAATTCAGGATTAGGTATACAAGTGGTCATTGTGTAGGTAAAGTTTGGGTCCCACTTTGTCTGGTTGGAGATCAGGTACCCTTGTTATTGATGTTGCATCCCCCCCTCCCCATTCCCACCCTGGCAGTATCCCGCTACTGCCATTCTCTTTCTTACAGTATTATGATAAATATTAAGGGTCTGCTAATAAGTGAGAGCATGAGGTACTCTGTTCTTTGTTTCTGTGATTGATCAATAAGTGTGATAGAATCTAGATCCATCTAAGTGACTGCAAAGTCCATGTGTTTGTCCTTTTTTATGACTGTATGATATTTCACTGTGTATATGTACCACAGTTTTTTTTATCCAGTCCAGGTTTGGTGGGCAGCATGATTGGGTCCATGTTTTTGCTACTGTGAATAGAGCTGAATAAACATGCATGTGCAAGAATGTTTTTGTAGAATGATTTGAGTTCCTCCGGGTGTATTCCCAGTAGGAGGATTGCTGGATCATATGGAAGGTCAATTTTAAGTTCTTTAAGAAATCGCCACACTGTTTTCCTAAGAGGTTGTACTAGTTTGCATTCCCACCAGCAGTGTAGAAGCATTCTTTTTTTCTCCACATCCTCACCAGCATTGTTTGTTGTTTGTTTTATTAATGATGGCCATTCTTACTGGTGTTAGGTGGTATCTCAGTGTGGTTTTGAGTTGCATTTCTATGATGATGAGTGAGGCTGAGCACTTTTTCATGTGTCTGTTGGCTGCCCATATATCTTCTTTTGAGAAATATCTATTCATGTCTTTTGCCCACCTTTTAATGGGGCTGCTTGGTTTTTTCCTTTCAGCATGTTTGAGTTCCTTGTAGATCCTGGATGTTAGGCCTTTGTCAAATATGCAGTTGGTAGATATTTTTTCCCATTCTGTGGGCTGTCTCCCACTCTTTTGATGGTTTCTTTTTCTTTGTAGAAGCTGTTCAGTTTGATGAGATCCCACTTGTCTTTCTCTTAAGGTATGGGCACTTGGGGTTGTGATTAGAAATTGGTTGCTGGTTTCAATATTCTTGAGGGTGTCTCCTGCATTTTCTATGGTACTTATAGTTTGAGGTTTTATGGTTAGGTCTTCAATCCATTTAGAGTTGATTTTGTGTGGGGTGATAGGTAGGGTCCTGTTTCAATCTTCTGCATGTGGTCTGCCAGTTTTCCCAGCACAATGTACTGAATAGGTTGTCCTCTCCCCAGTGGTTGTTGGTGGAGGCTTTTTCAAAGATAAATTGGTTGAGAAATTGAAGTTTTGCTTCTAGAATCTTTTATCTGTTCCATTGGTCTATATGCCTACTCTTGTACCAATACAAGACTGTTTTGATTATTGTAGACTTATAGTAAAGTTTGAAGTCTGGAAGTATAATACCTCCTGATTTGTTTCTTTTGTTAATAATTGTTTTGGCTATTTTTGGTCCTTTATTTTTCCATATTAATTTCTGCATTGTCATTTCAAGGTCTGAGAATTATGTTGGTAATTTAATAGGTATTTGCATTAAATCTGTAGATTGCCTTTGGTGGGATGGTCATCTTAACAATATTGATTCTTCCTATCCATGAGCATGAAATATTTTTCCATTTCTTTGTGTCTTCTTGGATTTCTTTCAGCAATGTTTTGCAGTTCTCATTGTAAAGGTCTTTCACTTCTCTGGTTAGGAAGATGCTGAGTTATTTCTTTTTTTGTGTGGCTATTATGAATGGGATTGTACTTTTAATTTGGTTCTCTGCTTGTTGTTGGTGTATAAGAATGTAACTGTCCTTTGCACATTTATTTTGTACCCCAAGACTTGCTAAAGTCCTTTATCAGTGAAAGTAGGCTTTTGACAGATTCTTTTGGAATTTCAAGGTATAGGATCATAGCATCAGCAACAAGGGATAATACCTTCTTCTTTTCCTATTTTGATACCCCTGATTTCCCTCTCTTGTCTAATTGCCATAGCTAGGACTTCTAACACAATGTTTAACAAGAGGGGTGAGAGTGGACAGCCTTTTCTTGTCACATTTTCTTTATTCAGTCTACTTTTAATGAACAATAGTGTTGGTTCTATGTTTTTGTCGTTGTGAGTAGAGTCGCAATACTCATGCGTGTGCAGGTGTCTTTTTCGTAGAATGATTTGCATTCATCCAGCTGTATTTCCAGAAGAAGGGTTGCAGTATCATATAGAATGTCAATTTCTAGTTTATTTAGAAATCATCACACTAGTTTCCATAGAGGTTGGACTAGTTTGCACTCCCACCTGCCCATCAACAAACATGGACTGGATAAAAAAAATGTGGTACATGTACACAAAGGAGTATTACACAGCCATAAAGAAGGACAAAACTATGGCATTCACAGCAACTAGATGGATTTAGAGTCTGTCATACTCAGTAATCTATCACAGAAACAGAGAACTAAATACCACATACTCTTACTCATAAGTGGATCCTAAACATTCATCACAATACTACAAGAGAGGGATCAGCAGTAGTGAGACACTGCCTGAGGAGTGGGGGAATCATAACATCACAAAGAGAACCTGATCCCAAACCAGTGGAAGTGAAACCAATTGGCGGTCCAAAATTTATCTCCACACAAACTACTTATGTACCTAATCCTGACTTGTACCCCGCATCTTTACAATAAAATAAAGAATTAAAAAAAAAGAAAATGCAGGAAACATTCTTATGCACATTGGAGTAGGTAACCAATTCTTGATCAAACCCCCAAAAGCAAATGCCATAAATGATAAGATAGACAAGTTGCACTTCATCAAACTGAAAAGTTTTTGCACAACAGACTAACCCATCTAGAGAATAGAGAGACAACTCACAGAGTGGGAAAAAATATTTGCTAATTGTGTATCTGACAAAGGCCTAACATTCAGGATCTACAAGGAACTCAAACAAGCCAAAAGGAAAAAAAAGAAATCACCCTCTTTAAAAATGGGCAAAGGACATGAATAGACACTTCTAAAAAGAAGACATATGAGCAGCCAACAGAGACATGAAAAAAATTCTCAGTCTCACTGATTATCAGAGAAATGCAAATCAAAGCCACATTGAGATACCACCTAACTCCAATGAGGATAGCCATAATTAATTAATCAAAAAACAACAGATGCTGGCATGGGTGTGGAGAAAATGGGACTCTTCTAATCATAGGTAATCATAATCATTATAGCAATCTTGCTGTTCAAATCCTGTGATCTTTATGGCATATGCAGGATATGGATGCAATGTATGACTCATATATTCACCTGAGGGAATTTGTGGAAGACCAAAGTTGCATGAAGATTATAAAAAAGTCAATGTAGGGGTTTAGTGTGAGGTATTGTACAGACACAGAGTATTTCTCCCATATCTGACTTCTTTCTGCCTTCTCCTTCAGAAAGCAGCCTCTGGCCAAGGCTGATCTCTGAAGGGTATACATAGTCTCAGTAATGAGTCACAGTATGCAGATGTCAAGGCAAAACTGAAAACAATGTAGTTGTCACTCTTAATTAGTATACTTGTAAACAATGTATAAAAATTAGAATGATTAGCTTGATTGCTTTGATTATAAAACTGCTGGCTAAACTGCCCCAAAGTGAGGGTTCTTCACCAACGTGTCAACATTGGTACCTCCTGCAAGTTTTAATAAACTACTGTCTTTTTCTGCTGAACCTCTCAGTGACTTATTTGGAATAGGTAAACAAGTGCAAGCCTTCTCAGATTTGGGGTTCATATGTTACACTCACAGAAAGCTAACTCTATACATCCCCCAGGAACAATGGTTCAGTATTCACTAATTCAGTGTTAACAGCAACTTTATGGAATGAAACAATTGCAAATAATAAGAATTCACTGTACTTGTTGTTTGAAGGTTTACAGAAGTCACTCAAGTAGCTCTTGTAAAGATAGATCAGTAACAGCATTTTGACTTCCTTTCTGGTCTTGGCCTATTTAATTTGAATTTTCTTAGAAGTGTCCATTTCATTTGGATATTCATTCACTGGTGTTTTTACAGTATTGTATTCCTCTGTGTATTATTTACTTTTGTTCCTAATTTTGTTATTTGAGTGTCTCTTTTTTTCCTCGGCGTTTGTCAATATCGATCTTTTAGTGTTTGTATATGAGTATTTTCAAATAATAAGGTTTTATTTTGTAATAATCTTTGCTGTTTTTGTTTTCTGTTTTCTTAACAGCTCTCATCTTTATTATCTCCTATGTTATTTCTCTTTAAGTTTAAAGCTTAGTAAATTTTACTTCATTTTTTTCTTATTTCCCCCCAAAATTATATTAAGACTTTAAATTTTCTCTTGAGTCTTTCCTTGGCTCCTTTCATAACATTTGATATACATAAAATGCTTTTGCTGCTATTTAGTACTAAATATTTTGTGACAAATTTTTTTTCTTGAGCCCAAGAGTTATTTAGATGTTTATCTAGGGTGAATGCACATTTTAACCCTTTCTCTGTTTAATTCAAGGATACCCTCCATCAGTACTTGTGGCCACAGCATTTATCTACAAAAAATGAAGAAGAAGGAGGAGGAGGAGGAGGAGGGGGAGGAGGAGGAAAAGAAGAAGGAGGAGGAGGAAGAAGAAGAAGAAGAAACTAAGAAGAGGAGGAGTAGGAGGGGAGGAGGAAGAAGAGGAAGAAGGCACACTATAGTGATTCTCTTGAAAACAATTTTTATGACCAAGAAAAAGAGATAACCTAAATGAAATGAGGACTTTCTGACATCACACAACCTCCCAAGAAGACAACTGAGACACTAAATAGACAAATAACAACCCAGGAAATTGACTCTGTCATAAGAAAACTACCTACAAAATCCCTGGACTAGGTGGCTTTCCAGTGGAATTCTACAAAACATACAAGGTGGAGCTGTAACCAATGCTATTGAAAGTATTCCAGGCAATTGAGAAAAACGGAATTCTACCCAAATCATTTTACAAAGCTAACATCACACTGATATGCAAACCAGGTAAAGATCAAACAAAAAAGATAATTACGGGCCAATATTCCTAATGAACATAGATGCAAAAATCCTCAACAAGATTCTGGCAATTCAAATAAAACAACATGTCTCAAAAATCATCCACCATCAGTGTGGCGATTCTTAAAAGTTCTAAAAATTGAAAAACAAATACAAGTTTATTGATATGTACACGACATCTAGACATTGGAGAAACTCAGAGAACTGGAGCTTTTAAAGTTAGGAAAGATTTAGGGCACTCCCGCCTCCTGCCCGGTGCTCCCGCCTCCCGCCCAGCGCTCCCACCTCCCACCCGGCGCTCCCGCCGGCGCTCTGGGATGGGTAGCTCATCACAACCCGGCCCGAGGAGATCCACACCAAACCGCTTCAAGGAAGATCTGCTGGGATCGCTGCCACCTCTCCTGTGTCTGAGATTGTCCTGCCCGCCTGCGTGGGGCTTCTGTTGCCTGCTCGGAGGCAGGCAGCCATCTTGTTCCTGTCCGGCCCCACCCCCTCTGGGGCGAGCAGATGAGATAACACCACCTGCTGGCAATTCAAGGTAACAACACCAAAACGGGAGAAACAAGCTTGATAAAGACATAGACCAAACTTCAGAACCGAGGTTAATCAGAACTGCCTTTCACAGCTGATCAGGGGAACTGACCCTAACTGCAAACTAATTTACCAGCTTGAAAAGAAAACTAGAAATCAGACCTGAAAGGACATTGGACTTAAATGAAATGTCTCAGAGTGTGCTTCATTGATTATATTAGTTAAATGACTTAATTCTATTCCTACTGTATTGTTCCCCTTTTTTCTCTTTTCCTTTTCCTTTTCTTCTCTTTTCTTCTGTCTGTAAACCATATCTTTGTATAGAGGAACAGCACACTAATAAGGTGGTTGGATAGCTGGTATGTTAGCATCACTATATGTTTTATTTCTGTTTGTATGAGAGTTGGTTCGACTGTAGCTGTGGTCTATCGTTTTTAATCTGTTTCAGTATAGACCTCTCTCTCTATTTGTTGGCACACTCGTTAGTTTCCTCCCTTACTCCTCTATCTCTCCACTCCCCTCTTCAACCCACTATCTGCTCCATTCTCTCCCTCTGCTAACCACATTTTGTTTCAGGGAGTAAACCTACAGCCCCACTGCACGGACAGATTCCAGGGCAGTGGGAAGTGGGTTCCACATGCCTGTCAGCGAATACCAGGACATGCAGACAGATTTTGAATCACAGCTCTCCCCTTAAATATATCTCAAAACTGCAAAAAGGACCACCTCCAACCTACAGTGGAACTTCAGAATTGAACAAAGTAAGAGGACATACATAAAGAATGGGAGATTGAACAAACAGAAGTAAAACCAATCCCTTTACCACTGAATAACAAAGTTAAAGAAGATGGTGACGTGGAGGGAAGGAAGAAGTAGGGAGGTGGAAAAACCGCACAAATGAAGAAAAACCAAAAGAAGAATATAGGTCTTACACAGACCCCTGGGAGATCAGACAATGAGAAAACAGATTCCGGAACACAGACAATGAAGAGTCCCCAGAATGACTGGCTACATGCAACAAACCCAGACATCAAGACATTAATGGAGAGAATTAAAAAAATTGAGGAGAGACAAGAGGAAAATAGGAAGGAGCTGTTGTCAGAAATGACAGCAGTAAAGAATACTGTGATGGAAATGAACAACAGACTAATAAGCATGGAAAGCAGAATCAGCCAAGCAGAAGAAAGAATCTCAGAGCTCGAAGACCAAAACACAGAACTAACCCAAACTGTCAAAAGCATAGAAAAGAAGCTCAAAAAGACAGAACAAAACCTGCAAGAGATGAATGATCACTTCAAGAGACCAAACTTAAGAGTAATTGGGCTTCCTGAGGCAGAGAGAGAAACAGAAGCCACACTGGAACAAGCATTTCATGAAATCATTCAAGAAAACTTCCCTCATCTCATTAAAGATGAAAAAATTCAAACACAAAAGATTCAGAGAACCCCTGCAAGACAACAAATGAGAAGACCAACTCCCAGACACATAATAATTCGCCTAAACAAAGTAGCTATGAAAGGAAAAATCCTAAAGGCAGCAAGAGAAAAAGGCCAGACTACCTACCAGGGAAAACCAATAGGAATAGCAGCAGATTTATCCATAGAAACCCTTCAGGCCAGGAGAACCTGGAGCCCTATCTTCAAAGTACTAAAAGAGAAACAATTTCAACCAAGAATAACCTACCCAGCCAAACTAAGCTTCATTAGTGAGGGAGAATTAAAATCTTTTCCAGACATCCAATCCCTAAGAACCTACACTGCCACTAGACCACCGCTACAAGAAACACTTAAGAAAGTACTGAACACAGAAGAAAAAGAAAAAAGAACATCAGCATTCTTCACAAAAGTACAGGCAAAAGATTAAAAACACACCTGAACCAACTCCAAAACCCAAAGAAAGACAACAAACAAACAGGAACAACTCTGTAAGAACCTTATGACAGGGATCAACTCTTGCATTTCAATTATTAGCCTAAATGTGAACGGACTAAATGCACCACTAAAAGACATAGATTGGCAAAATGGATAAAATATCATCAGGCAACAATCTATTGCCTTCAAGAGACTCACCTCACTATAAAGGATACCCACAGACTCAAAGTAAGAGGATGGGAAACACACTTCCAGGCAAACGGAAAACAAAAGAAAGGAGGAGTAGCCATCTTAATTTCAGACAAAATATCCTTCAAACTATTAAAAATCAAAAAAGATACAGAAGGCCACTACATAATGAAAAAAGGTTCAATCCATCAACAAGAAATATCTATCCTAAACATATATGCACCCAACACAGGTGCACCAACTTTCATAAAAAAACTTCTAGGAAACTAAAGAAAGATATTGACTCTAACACCATCATAACTGGGGACTTTAATACCCCACTCACAACCCTAGACAGATCATCAGGACAAAAAATCAGCAAGGAGATCCGGAACCTCAATGTGACTTTGGACCAAATGGACTTAATTGATACCTACAGAACACTCCATCCAAAGACCACAGAATACACATTCTACTCATCACCACATGGAACATATTCTAAGATCGACCACATACTCGGCCATAAATCAAGTATAAGCAAATTTAAAAGGACCGAAATTCTACCAAACACCTTCTCGGACCACAGTGGAATAAAAATAAACATTGACACCAACAAAGTCCCCCCAAAACCCACAAAGACATGGACACTAAACAGCATGATGCTAAACAACTCCTGGGTCAATGAAGAAATCAAAACAGGGATCAAAAGATACCTGGAAACAAATGAAAATGAAGAAACATCTTACCAAAATCTCTGGGATGCCCTGAAAGCTGTAGTAAGAGGGGAATTTATATCCCTACAAACACACATGAAGAAAATGGAAGGAACAGAAATTCACAACCTAACAAGCCACCTAAAGAAGCTGGAAAAGCAAGACCACAAAAACCCTAATTTCAGCAGAAGAATCCAGATCACCAAAATAAAAGCCCAAATCCAGGACATAGAAGACAAAAAGATAATTGAAAAAATCAATGAAACAAAAAGCTGGTTCTTCGAAAGAATAAACAAGATCGATGGTCCCCTAGCTAGACTGACCAAGAAAAAACGAGAAAAAAAACAAATAAGCATAATCAGAAACACAAAAGAAGAAGTCACATCTGACCCTGAAGAAATACAAAAGATCATTCGAGACTTCTACGTACACTTGTATGGAAACGAACTTGAAAACCACAAGGAAATGGAGGACTTTCTGACATCACACAACCTACCTAGATTGGAACAAGAAGAAATTGAGACCCTAAATAGACCAATTACAATCAAGGAAATCGACTACATAATAAGAAAACTTCCTACAAAAAAAAGCCCTGGTCCAGATGGCTTTCCAGCAGAATTCTACAAGACATTCAAGGAGGAGCTGATACCAATCCTACTGAAGGTATTCCAGATGATTGAAAAAGATGGAACTCTCCCCAAATCATTTTATGAAGCCAACATCACATTGATACCCAAGCCAGGTAAAGATCCAACAAAGAAAGAGAACTACAGGCCAATATCTTTGATGAACATAGATGCTAAAATTCTCAACAAAATCCTAGCAAACAGGATTCAGCAATACATCTCAAAAATCATTCACCATGACCAAGTAGGCTTCATTCCTGGCATGCAAGGCTGGTTCAACATTCGTAAAACCATAAATGTTATTAAATACATCAACAGATGTCAAAACAAAAAACACATGATCATATCATTAGTGCAGAAAAAGCTTTTGATAAAATCCAGCACCCCTTCTTGATAAAAACCCTTGAACATCTAGGCATACGGGGAACATACCTCAAAATAGTAAAAGCCATCTACGAGAAACCTACAGCCAGCATACTCCTAAATGGACAAAAATTGGAACCAATTCCCCTGAAAACTGGAACTAGACAAGGATGCCCACTCTCTCCCCTCCTGTTCAACATAGTATTGGAAGTCCTGGCTAGAGCAATCAGAGAAGAGGAGGCAATCAGAGGTATTCAAATAGGAAAAGCGGAAGTCAAGTTATCTCTCTATGCAGATGATATGATAGTGTACCTTGAAAACCCAAGAGAATCTGTCAAAGGCCTCCTTACATTGGTAAAGGCCTTTGGCAAAGTCTCAGGATACAAAATAAATGTACAAAAGACAATCGCATTTCTCTACACCAATAATAAACAAACAGAAACCCAAATAAAAAACACAATTCCATTCACGATAGCCACAAAAAAAATGAAATACCTTGGCATCTTCCTAACCAGAGACGTGAAAGACCTTTACAATGAAAATTACAAAACACTGCTCAAAGAAATCAAAGCTGACATGAACAAGTGGAAAAATATCCCATGCTCATGGATTGGAAGAATCAACATTGTGAAGATGTCCATCTTACCTAAGGCAATCTACAAATTCAATGCAATACCCATTAAATTACCAATAACATTCTTCTCAGACCTAGAAAAAACAACACAGGAATTCATATGGAAACACAAACGTCCAAGAATAGCCAGAACAATCCTCAGCAAAAAAAACAAAGCAGGTGGTATCACAATACCAGACTTCAAACTTTACTATAAAGCTACAATCATCAAAACAGCTTGGTATTGGTACAAGAACAGGCATATAGATCAATGGAACAGAATTGAGATTCCAGAAGCAAAACCTCAATTCCTCAACCAACTCATCTTCCACAAAACCCCCACCACCTACCACTGGGGAGAGGAGAACCTCTTCAGTAAATGGTGCTGGGAAAACTGGTTGACCACATGTAGAAGATTGAAACAGGACCCCTATCTATCCCCATGCACAAAGGTTAACTCCAAATGGATCAGAGACCTAAATGTAAAACCTCAAACCATAAGAACCTTAGAAAAGGAAGGAAATACTCTCATGGAAATCAGAACTGGCATCCAATTCCTGTACAAAACCCAAAACCCACAGGACTTAAGCGAGAAGATAGACAAATGGGACCTTATTAAACTGACAAGCTTCTGCAAAGCCAAAGAAACCATCAAGAGAGCAGGGAGACAGCCTACAGACTGGGAAAAAGTATTTGCCAACTCTAGGTCTGACAAAGGCTTAACATCCTGGATCTACAAGGAACTGAAACGTACTGAAAAGAAGAAAACAAACAACCCCATTATAAAATGGGCAAAAGACATGAACAGACACTTCACAAAAGAGGACATTCGAGCAGCCAACAAACACATGAAGAAATGCTCAACCTCACTAATCATCAGGGAGACGCAAATCAAAACCACACTGAGATACCACCTAACTCCAGTCAGAATGGCAATTATCAACAACTCAAAAAATAACAGCTGCTGGAGAGGGTGTGGTGAAAAGGGAACACTTCTACACTGTTGGTGGGAGTGTAAGCTAGTGCAACCTCTGTGGAAAGCAGTGTGGCGATTCCTGAAAGCTCTAAAAATTGACCTTCCATATGACCCTGCAATCCCCCTACTGGGAATATACCCTGAAGAACACAAATCACTCTATAAAAAAGATACCTGCACACGTATGTTTATCGCAACGCTGTTCACAATAGCAAGAACCTGGAAACAACCATGCTGCCCATCAAAAGAGGACTGGATTAAAAAAATGTGGTACATATACACGATGGAATACTATGCAGCCATAAAAAAGAACAAAATCATGAATTTTGCAGCAACCTGGATGGAACTAGAGTCTATAATACTGAGTGACCTCTCACAGAAACAAAGATCCGAGTATCACATGTTCTCACTCATATAATGGACCTTGAACATCCAATGTAATACTATAAGAAAATGACTGATGGTACTGGGAAATTATGGGGGGGAGGGGGATGGGATTAACAGTAGCTAATATCTATCTGGGACTGGGAAAACACCTCTTATCAACAGGGTGCCTGAATGAAACGTAATTGTACACCTAACCCTTAACTGTACCCCACAAAACGACAATAAAAAATACTGATTAATTATTAAAAAAAAAAAAAGTTCTAAAAATTAATCTTCCATATGACTCCACAATCCCCCTACCGGGAATATACCCGGAAGAACACAAATCACGCTACAAAAAAGATATCTGCATGCATATGTTTGTCACAGCATTGTTCACAATAGCAAGAAAATGGAACCAACCATGCTGCCCATCAAAAGAGTACTGGATTTAAAAATGTGGTACATATACACAATGAAATATTATGCAGCCATAAAGAAGAACAAAATCATGAACTTCACAGCAACCTGGGTGGAATTAGAGTTTATAATACTGACTGATCACTCACAGAAACAAAGAGCTGAGTATCACATGTTCTCACTCATAAGTGGACTTTGAACAACTACAATAACACTATAATAAAAGGATTGACAGTAGTGGGAAACTGTAGGGGGAGGCAGGGGGACAGGGAGGTGGGACTGACAGTAGTTGATATCTGCCTAGGGAAGGGGTGGCACACCTCATCAACAAGGGTACCTGCACAATGAATATTTGTATACCTAATCCTGAATTGTACCCCACAGGTTTAAAATAAAATTTTTAAAAATCTAAAAGGAAATTTTAAAAAATCATCCACCATGACCAAGTAGGCTTCATTCCCAGAATGCAAGGCTGGTTCAACATCTGCAAGACCATAAATGTAATTAAATGCATCAACAGATGTAAAAACAAGGACCACATAATTATATTATTAGATGTGGAAAAAGCTTTTGATAAAATCCAGCATCTTTCTTGTTAAAAACCCTCAAACACCTAGGCATAGAAGGAACATACCCCAAAATAGTAAGCGCCATCGATAATAAACCCATAGCCAGCATATTGCTAAACAAACAAACTGGAATCAGTTCCCGTGAAAACCAGAACAAGACAAGGCTGTCCACTCTCAGCCCTCTTGTTCAACATTGAGTTGGAAGTCCTAGCTATGGCAATTAGACAAGAGAGCGAAATCAGGGGTATCAAAATAGGAAAAAAAGAAGTTGTTATTCCTCTTTGATGATGCTATGATCCTATACCTTGAAACTCCAAAAGAATCTGTCAAAAGCTTGCTTTCACTGATAAAGAACTTCAGCAAGTCTTGGGGTACAAAATAAGTGTGCAAAAGACAGTTACATTCTCATATACCAACAACAAGCAGGCAGAGAACCAAATAAAAACACAATCACATTCACAATAGCCACACAAAAAAGAAATGCCTCAGCATCTTCCTAACCAGAGAAGTGAGAACTTTACAATGAGAACTACAAAACACTGCTGAAAGAAATCCAAGAAGACACAAAGAAATGAAAAAATATTCCAAGCTCATGGAACAGGAGAATCAACATTGTTAAGATGACCATCCTACCAAGGATAATCTACAGATTTAATGCAATACCTATTAAATTACCAACATAATTCTTCTCAGACCTGGAAATAACAATACAGAAATTAATATGGAAACATAAAAGACCACAAATAGCCAAAACAATTATTAACAAAAGAAACAAATCAGGCGGTATCATACTTCCAGACTTCAAACTTTACTATAAGGCTACAATAATCAAAACAGTCTTGTATTGGTACAAGAGTAGGCATATGGACCAATGGAACAGATAAGAGATTCTGGAAGCAAAACTTCAATTTCTCAACCAATTTATCTTTGAAAAAGCCTCCACCAACAACCACTGGGGAGAGGAGAACCTATTCAGTACATGGTGCTGGGAAAACTGGCAGACCACATGCAGAAGATTGAAACAGGTCCCCTACCTATTACCATACACAAAATCAACTCTAACTGGATTGAAGACCAAAACATAAAACCTCAAACTTTAAGAACCATAGAAAACGCAGGAGATACTCTCAAGAAAATTGAAACTGGCAACCAATTCCTAATCAAAGCCCCAAGTGCCCATGCCTTAAGAGAAAGACAAGTGGGACCGCATCAAACTGAACAGCTTCTGCAAAGAAAAAGAAACCATCAAAAGAATGGGAGACAACCCAAAGAATGGGAAAAAATATCTACTAACTGTATATTTGACAAGGCCTAACATCCAAAATCTACAAGGAACTCAAACATTTTACCAAAAAGATACCTGCACACATATGTTTGTTGCGACTCTGTTCACAATAGCAAAAACATAGACCCAACCATGCTGCCCATAAAAGTTGGACTGGCTTTTTAAAAATGTGGTACATATACACTTGGAATATTGTACAGTCATAAAAAAGGACAAACATATGGACTTCACAGCAACATGGATGGATTTAGAGTTTATCGTACTCAGTGATCTATCACAGAAACAAAGAACATAGTGCCGCATGTTCTCATTCATAAGCAGACCTTGAACAATTGTCATAATACTATAAGAAGGAGGTTGGCAGCAGTGAGAAACAGCCAGGGGAAGGGAGTGGAATTGGCAGTTGAGAGAGACTGTAGGGGAGGGAGAGGCACATCTCATCAACAAGGGTACCTGCACGATGAACAGTTGTATACCTAACCCTGAATTGTACCTGACATCTTTAAAATTTAAAAATTTTTAAATTCTTTTAAAAAAGAAAAGGATGTACGTATACATGATGGAATATTATACATCATAAGAAGGACAAAAATCATGGACTTCGCAGCAAATGGAATGCAGTTGGAAACAATTATACTTAGTGATATATTACAGAAACAAAGAACTGAATACCACATGTTCTCACTCATAAGTGGGACCTGAACATTAGTCACAATAGGACAAGGGGGGATTGGCAGTTGTGGGACACTTTTAGGGGAGGGGGGGCACATAACAACACAAAGTGTGCCTGGTCCTAAACTAGGAGAAGTGAGGACCAGCTGGAGACCCAAACTTCACCTGCACAGAGATTACTTATGTACTCAATTCTGGCTTGTACCCCATAGCTCTATAACAAAATAAAGTAAATAGTAATAATAATAACTATGTTTACCTTTTGCCAAAAAGAGCTTAGTGATCCAAACCACTTGGAAAGGGGGTCTCCAGCAATTTCAGAAATAGTAATGCTTTCAGTTATTCAGGGCCTTAAGGGCCATAGACACATTATGACCATTGTCACAAGTGTATACACAGTATTCAATTTTAAGTATAGCATAGCTGTTAAGGGGTCCAGCCTACTTCCCAGGCAGCTTCATTAGTCGTGCCATTAAGGTGCTCAATGCAGAGGATCACATGGTCCCTGATCTCTATCTGTACTGCTGTTAACCATCCTAGCCCATTCCACACCAAGTATCCCAAGCAGGGACTCGTCTTATTGACCGGTTCTCTCAACAAAGAAAAAATATATTTCTTGGTCTCATTGTGTCCACTAAGGCCCTGTTGAGTGTTTTAAAATGAGTCCCATGGATGGAAAGTGTTTCACTCTGACCTATTAGCCAGTTTAATTCTCCATGGCATCCCTGATGCTGCCAATGCGGGGAACTCTGAGAAGACTCAGCTTGCTGACTTCTTGGATACTCAGGCAAGGGTCCCTGCCCATTGGAGGAATGTATTCTCAGAGCTAAGGCTAAGGGTGATAAGACAGATGTTTGGGAGGAACAATCAAAGGTAAATCCCAATTATCAGGTAAAACACAAGGAACAGTTTTGCCCTGCGACAACACTGTGACAGTTTGTGGATGCCTCCCTGGCCTGGAATACTATGCCCTATCTGGCCTGGAAGAACTCTTGTTCATGACATGAAAAGTCAGTGGGAGGTGTCTTAAATTGCCACATCGAATGATAATTGCCCCCCTTTTGAGTTTTTGAGATCCAGGATTATTACACTTAACAGTATTTGCTCATTTTCCCACAATCATAGGATGAATATCTAAATAATGATCTATTCCCTCTCTCCAGGGAGCAAGCAGGGAGAACCAACAGGGTTCACATTGAACTTCCCAGGGACTATGAAGAGTATTCTCTTCAGGTACTGTGTCTTATGGGAAAGGCAGCAGCAGATTATTCTTATAAGCTTATAAGCTTTCCCAGCTTGGTCACAATGATGATTCTTGCATCTGGATTTGCATCCTCTGGGTTGCATCCTCATTGCCCTTGGTTGTGTCAGCATGTCTAGGGGTGCTGGATGAGTGTATAAATAGCTTCATGCAATTGGGCCATCCACTCTACAATGAGTGCTGATGTCTTTAAAGTATTCTTTAGCACTGTCTTTCTATTAGGCCTGTGCCTGTGGGATTGTAGGGTAGGTGAAATTGCCAGTCAATATGTAGCCACTCAACCCATTGTTGCACTTTATGTCCAGTTAAGTGACTTCCTCAGTTGGTTTTGGTGACTTCAGGAATGCCATATGTTGCAAGGAGCTATGGCAGTGCTCTGATGGTTGAGTGCTGTGTAGCTTGTTTGCTAAGGAAGGCCTGCAGTAATCCTGTAGTATCAACACAAGTAAGGGCAAACTGGGTCCCTTTCAACATGGGAAGGTGGACAATATTGTCTACTATCCAGTGAGTCAAGGGCTCATGGCACTGTTTGATATGTCACCTTCTGCTGGTAGTCTCCACTGATGCCTCTTGGTACATATGGAGCAATCATTGCAAGCATTCACTGTGTCAGAGTATTTAATGGGAGTTTCCAAGCTTTTGCAACTTATCACAATGTTTTCTGTCCAGTATGTTTCATCTTACGGTGTAGCAAACTTGCCGCATCCTCCAAAGGGTCTTCTTCTAACCACCTTACGTGGGCTAATGTGTCTGCCTTGTCATTCTCTGGACTCTACAGGGGAGAATGTCCAGAGACATGGAAGAGGGTGATTTTCTTTTTGAGGCTCATGATATAAATGTCCTGCCACATATCTTGGCCCTACAGGGGCTTGCTCATGATTGTTCGCTGCCAGTGGTGTCATTGTGACATCTACAGCATCAGTCCTTTGAACATTGCTCAGCTGTGTAACTATGCA
The DNA here is from genome assembly GCA_027257055.1 of Cephalopachus bancanus. NCBI lineage: Eukaryota > Metazoa > Chordata > Mammalia > Primates > Tarsiidae > Cephalopachus > Cephalopachus bancanus. The sequence goes on from JAPVLO010000181.1 coordinate 2,657,159, forward strand.
AATTGTCAGTAGGCCTGGCTTTTTGAATATATCACCATTCACACTGCCCACAGCTCGGCCCACTGACTGCTTTGCCTGGTCCCCTATTCCATCTAGATAGTCTATTTTTGACTTGTATGCAATGGCTGGGACCGATGGTATTCCTTTCGTAGTGGGTAACAGTGTGATAACAGTTTGCTCCACTGATTGCTCACCTGCATAGACAAACGTTATTGGTCCTTGGAGTTACTGAAGTTCCTGGCTTAGAGGACTTGTAGAGAGCTTCTTATGCTCCTGTAGGTATGCTCACCATTTGGTTAGGGTCATCATCTGTGCAGCTGAGCTGCAGGGCCTATAAGAGATTCAAATTGCTATGGGCAGGGGCTGTTCACAGCTACCAGGGTTTGTTTGGTGATTGGCTCTGTTGCCAAGGTTGCTTGACATGCGTTGACCTGCTGTTCAGTGGGGCTGTAGCAGGTTTTGGTGACTTTTCAGGTCTGTGACCAAAGACAGTGGGAAGTCAAACTTTCATCTGATGCTGCAAAAGCTCCCAAGGATATCCCTCCTGGGTAGTATTGATAAAAACCCACAGGGAAGGGATTGGTTTAGAATGCCCAATGCCTGGACAGTGCCCATGGTGCTTTTGGCAGCACTGAGTGCCCATTGGCACTCCTCTGTTCAGTCCCATTGGGATCCTTTTCTGGTTAATCTATATAAGGGCTGTACTATCTGCACTAAATGTGGGATCAATACCTTCCAATACCCCCAACAAACTCAAAGCCTCTTGTAGCTGTGTAAAGCAGGGAAAAGTCTGGATCTTGTCAGTAACAGCTCATGGCATTACTTTTGTCTTACGAGACCAGATAACCTCCAAGAACTTGACAGATAAGCCAGGTCTTTGCAGCTTGTTTTGATTCTCTGCCCATCCTTTCCCCAAAAAATGTTCAAACAGGCGGGTGCTGCCTGCTCTAGGTTTGTCAGAGAATTAAAATTTAGCATGATATGACCTATATAATGACAGAGAGACACTATGCAGATTACCTCCAACTTTCCAAATCTTGAGCAACCATGCCATGACATAACATAGGATTGTACAAATACTCCGTTGGTAGCACCATGAATGTCCATTGTCTTCCTTTCCAGGTGAATGTAAAGTGGTCTTGACAATCTGCATGAATATCAGTACCAAAGAAAAAATTAGCCAAATCCACTACAAAGTGGTATGTACCTGATTGTGTCCTTAGTTGGTCCAAGATATTAGCAATATTGGGTACAGCAGCATGTAGAGGGGGTATAAATTTACTTAATTAAAAACCTACCATCATTCTTCAGGCATCATCTGGTTTCCTTACCAGCTCTCCTGAAGAATTATAGGGTCTGTGAGTAGGGCAAATTATATTAACTGTTGCCAATTCCTATATGGTTTATCCAATTTCTTTGTGCCTGCCAGGTAAGCTGTATTGTTTGGTAGCCACTACCCACTGTGGTGCTGGCAGGATCGTGGCTGGGTGTTTGGCATGACCTCTGATTACAGCTTTCACTACCCTTACTCAGAGGTGAAATTCTCCAGTGCTAGTTTCTAAACATAATCCTTGTAACACAGCAATTCCCATTTTGTACTTCTTAATAAGTGATATATAGCTGTACAGCATAGGGTCTAGGGGACAAGCAGCCAATGTGCAGTGTTACTGTCACCCTCCAAACTATGATTGATTTATTGCCATACCCATATATGGCAGTTAGAAGTCCTTAAAATTTACTTGGGTTGTCATATATGAGGGTGCATTCAGCTCCAGTGTCCACCAAAGCTACTACTCTTTGCATATTCTTTGAGGTCCAGTATATAGTAAGCTAAACATGTGGCCTCTGATCTGCAGAGAAGACATGCCTGTCCTCTGTGTCTTGGCCACCCTCCATAGGTCCGAGACCAGGGTCAGGATGAAAGGTTGTCATCCTCTGAGAGACTACTAGGCTTAATTTGACTGATGCGTGATCATTCTGTGGGCCCCTCCTTCATCATATCTTGTAGTCTCAAGGGAAAGGTCCTTCTTTTTACTGGAGGGAGGGTCTACTTTAGTACTCAGGCATCAGTCTCCTTTTCAGGGAAAGCTTGGTAATGCTTTTCTTTGGGGAGTTGCTTCCACAATCCCATCAACACTGCATTGAGTTGCTTATCTATCTTGCTAGAATCCACCCCTGCCTTAATCACATCTACCCACATTTGCTTGTGGATCACCTTTATGGGATCCTCTGCAGTTAATTTCCCTTTGGGGTTCTCTTTTACCTTTTGAACTCCCTGTTTCTGCCTACTCAACCAACCATTTCTTTCCAGTCTTAACTACTCCTGCAATTTTTGCACCTGGTTCCTAGCGGTTATCTCTTTTCAGTAGCCACTCAAGAAGTGTAAAGTAGGAGCCAACCCACAGCCTCCATGACTGCATGACTGTCCTTTTTATTCTGAAGATGTCCTTTCTAATTAACTTATTTCAATAATTCCAGCAGTCCAGCTGGCACTTTAAGGGCATCCCTATAGTCACGTGGCAGCCCCCAGCTATCTATCAAGCTGGAAAACTTGAACCACGTTGAACCCAGTGAGTGGCCCGCCCTATTATTTCCCCCAGTGACGTTTCTCCCCACTCTGTTCCTCCTGTGGCCACTACAATGGGGGACTTCTCTGGAATACCCTGCCAACTATGCCAATTATAGCTCGGTAACATAATTTCCTGTTCCAAAGAAATCACCCAGAAGTCTGGCAGGGAAAGACACTGGTTCATTAAAAGAAATGGGAGGCATGGATGGCAGCAGGTCAGTAAAGAACTCGCACCTTGGGACACTATACCAAGCAGTTTTATAATCAAAGTAATCAAGTTATTCGTTCTAAATGGTGTTTACAATTACATTGATGAAGAGTGAGACTGCATTGTTTTCAGTTTTGCTTGGTTACCTGCATCCCATGACTCATAAGTGGGAATATGCATACCCTCCAGAGACCAGCCTTGATCAGAAACCACTCCCTGAGGGAAGGGGAAGAAAGTAGCTTGATATGGGGGAAACAGTCTATGTCTGAACAATACCTAACAGTGAGCCTCTAGTCACAACATTTTCATTAACTGATCAATACATAACTTTGTTTTATGTGTGTTTCTGCTTAAAGACACTTTAATATATGTTGCTGAATCATTGGCATTGAGCTCATGGCCAAGAGCACTAAAACTTACACCTGAACAAAGCATATTTAACACATATTTTTCTTCATAAGCACATTATAGCTTCTTACTTAAAAACACTAGGAAGCATTTCAGCATTACACTTGAGTGCCATTTTGAACTGTAAAATTACAGCAAAAAATATAAAAATGCAAAAAACAGCACAAGTGGACCAGAAAAAAAACACTTATTTGCAGTATGCAATCTGAAACAAGAAGACAGAACCTTACCTTGTTTGACCTCAGCTGGGAATGTGAATGTAAGAAAACCAACATTTTTTGCTTCTCTGCTAGTGTCCACAAATGATCATGAAAGTATTACAAGTATTGACTTTGGGGTCACAAATGAATTTTGGCTAGTAGGCAAGTTTACAAACATAAAGTCCACGAATAATGAAGATTGACTGTAATTTCTAATGTATCAAATTTCTCCAAGACATAGAAAAATATGATAAATCATGCCACTCAACTTTACCCTGATGTCAAACTGAGCTAAGAAGCACACAAGAGAAAATTATAGGCATATTCCATTATAAACAAGGTATCCAAAATATTATATAAAATATTGGCAAATTAAATCCAGCAGTAGATTAAAATAAAAAAATATAAGAAATATGTATATCTGAGGAATTGAAGGATGGTTCAAAACTAGAAAATGCATTGGTGTATGTATTAGCCTGTTCAGACTGATATAACAAAGTACTCATAGCCTGGGTAGCTTATAAACAATAGAAATTTGTTTCTCACAGTCTGGAGGCTAGAAAGTTCAAGGTCAAGGTGCCAACAGATTCTGTATCTGGTGAAGGCTTCCATTCTTGTTCATATATGGCCCCTTCTTGCTGTGCCCTCACATAGTGGAAGGGACAAGGCAGCACTCTAAAGTTTTGTTTTTTTTAAATAAGGTCACTATTTTTCTTAATAATGGGAGTTTCGCTCTCATGACCTAATTACCTCCCAATATCTTTACTTCCTAGTACTATCACATTGGTAATTATTTTTGAACATATGAATTTTGTTTTGGGGGCACAAATATTCAGACCATAGCAGTGTGTTAATGAACACTTTAGCAAAATAAAACAGTATTAACTCAATAGTTGCAAAAAGGCATTTAATTATATTTAACATTCAATCATATTAAAAACAATTTCTACAAATTTCTTACTAAGCCAGGACTTGCTGCAACATTTGGTCATAAGCCTGACAATAAAGTCAACACAGGAAGATAACAAAGTAAGGACAATTTCATAGCAGCAAAGATAGCACTAGATATGTTATATCTGGACCCATTTTCTCTTGAAATTTCCTGATACATGAAATAATATAGTCTTGTGTTAGTTAAGCTAATTTTAGTCTTGTGTTTGTTACTTTCTAATGAATATGAAAAACAAGATCTAAAACAGCCATTGATTTTATATTACATGACTATCTACCTAAAAAGAAAAAAAAAAACAAGAATCTCATCTCATGAGCTATTGGAATCAATAAGACGGTTTAATAAAGTTACCAGATATAAGAATGGCATATACAAATCAATCGCTTGAGCATCATCATAAACTCAGAGTAGACAAATATTTTTAAGTCAATCACAAAAGACAACAATAAAGATAAAAATGAAGCTGGGCTCGGTGTCTCAGCCTGTAATCCCACACTTTGGGAGGCTGAGGTGAGTGGATTGCCTGAGCCCGCGGGTTCGAGACCTGCCTGGGCAACTTGGCGAGATCTCATCTCTACAGTAAATTAAAAAATTAGCCAGGCGTGATAGCGCTCGTCTGTAGTTCCAGCTACTTGGAAGGCTGAGGCAGAAGGATCGCCGGAGCCCAGCAGGTCGAGGCTGCAGTAGTTGGGAGCGGCCACTGCACTCCAGTCTGGGTGACAGAGTGAGACTCCAACCCCCCCCAAAAAAGATAAAAATGATAAATTAGGCTATAGCAAAAGATACCACTAAGAAAGCGAAAAAGAAAAACTGTTTTCAGTGGGAGAAGATATTAACAATACATACAACTAACAAAAGACTCATGTCTATGATGTATAAAAAATTTCTTCAGAGCAATAAGAAAAAAATAGATGCAAAAGAAAAATGAGCAGAATACTTGAACAGGCACTCCACAAATGATATCCAAATGGTCAATACACATTTGTAAATGTTCCTGACTCATTGGTTTTCAGGGAAGTGCAAAATTAAAGCAAAGGCTATTACTCCACTAAAGGCTAAAATGAAAATGAAAAACGTACAGCATACTGAGTGTTGGCAAGGATGCAGAACTAGAATACTGTGGGTTAAGTATTAAATTAAACTGAAACCCTCATGCACTGCTGGTGATACAATAATTTGGTTCAACCTCTGTAGACATCTGTTTGGTAGTATATATGAAATCTATAAATAAGCCATTTTATTTCTACATATGTAACCAGCAAAATGCACAAATAAGTTCAAATGTACAAGACGTGTTCAAGACTGTTCACAGAAGTGCAAACCAATGACTATAAAATAGCACAGATAACTAAACTGTGGCATATTATCAAATTAAAATACTATTCAGCAATGCCAGTATACACAGAAATGCGAATGATACACAATAAGGATGAATCTTGCAAACATAATATGGGCTGAAAGAAGCCAGATATAAAAAGGAGTTTATAATGTAGGAGTTCATTTACATGAAATTCAAAACAGACAAAATTATTGCATGGTGTTAGAAGCTAGGATAGTAGTCACCCTACATGGTGTCGGTGGTGGGAAGGGTGACATGAGGGAGACATCTTTTATTGACCTGGTTGCTAGTAACAGGTGTGTATTTAGTTGGTGAGATTTTATTGAGCTACACACTTTTTTGCAGATAAACTTTTTCATTAATAATATTATATTCCAAAAGACTACTGCAAAAAAATAAAAAATTGATCTATGTATAGTCAATAACTAGTGAATAAAATTATTAGAAGAAAATATCTCATTCAAAATTGGAATAAATAGTACAATGCACCTAGGAACAAAAAATTTTATAGACACCTTGAGAAACAACAAATAATTCTTTAGTAAATAAAGGCATATAGGTTAAGCATCTCTAATCTTAAAATTCAAAATGCTCCAAATTTTAAAACATGTTTGAGCACCAGCATGACACCATAAGAACATTTTATACCTGACCTCATGTGTTGGCTGGTAGTCAAAACACAGGTGCCCATAGTTTATGTAATGTCACTGAGGGGGGAAAAAGACCCTCCCTGCCTCCTTAAACATCTTTTTTTGTGCATGCCCAGATTCCCCCATGCAAGCGTCCCTACGGAGGATAACAAAATGGCACATGCGCAGACTACACCCACCAACAGCAGATTCCCCACGGTATCCCACAGGGGGTCAAGACCTATGTGCATTACTCACTCTGGGTTTTTTGCTTATTTTCTGCTTTTTAGTGTAAAGGGTTTTTTTTAATGTCAAAAAATCCTGCCACTTTGATACCACTATGAATAACAGTGATAGGAAAAAGTATTTATGTTAATCTATGGCAAAGAAAGTCAAATTGTTGGGAAAACTTGAGAACAGTGTAAGTGTGAAATGGCTTACAAAACAGTATGGTGTTGAAATGACCACCATATATGATCTGAAGAAACAGATGAATACAATGTTGAAATCCTATGCTAAAGGTGATGAATGGTAGTTAATTAAAAGTAGAAAGACACTGCATAAAGCTAAAAATGAGAACCACACAGAAAAAGCTTTTGATAAAATCTAGCATCTCTTCTTGATAAAAAATACTTGAACACCTAGGCGTAAACGAAACATAAACTAATAAGAGCCAGCTGAGATAAACCCATGGACAACATATTGCAAAATGGACAGAAATTAGAACTATTTCCTCTGAAAATTGGAACAAGACAAAGCTGTCCACTCTCACCCCCCCATGTTCAAAATAGGGATGGAAGTCCTAGCTAGAGCAATCAGACAAGAGAAGAAAATCAAGGGCATCCAAATAAGGAAAAGAGGAAGCTAAGTTATCCCTCTTTGTGAATGACATGATCTTATACCTGAAAACCCCAAGAGAATCTGTCAAAAGCCTCCTTGCACTAATAAAGGACCTTGGCAAAGTTTCAGGGTACAAAATCAACATGCAAAAGATAGTCACATTCTCAAACAACAAACAGACAGAGAACCAAATAAAAAGCACAGTCCCATTCACACTAGCAACAAAAAATGAAATACCTTGGCATCTTCCTAACCAGGGAAGTGAAAGACCTTTATAATGAAAACTACAAAACACTGCTCAAAGAATTCCAAGAAGACACAAACAAATGGAAAATTATTCCATGCTCATAGATTAGAAGCATTAGCATTGTTAAGCTGTCCATTTCACCCAAGGCAATCTACAGATTCAATGCAATACCCATTAAATTACCAGCATCTTCTCAGACCTGAAAACAATACAGAAATTCATATGGAAATATAAACAACCACGGATAGCCAAAACAATCTTCAGCAAAAGAAACAAAGTGGGAGATATCACACCTCCAGACTTTAAACTTTACTATAAGACTATAATGATCAAAACACCTGGTATTTGTACAAGAACAGCATACAGACCAATGAAACAGGATAGAGATTCTTGAGGCAAAACTTCAATTTCTCAACCAACTCATCATTGACAAAGCCTCTACCAACAACCACTTAGGAGAGAAGAACCTATTCAGTAAATGGTGCTGGGAAAACTAGCTGACCACATGCAAAAGATTGAATCAGAACACCTACCCATCACCATACACAAAAATCAACTCTAAATGAATCAAAGATCTAAACATAAATCCTCAAACTATAAGAATCATAGAAGAAAATATAGGAAACACTCTTAGCTACATTGGAGTAGGCAACCAATCCTTGATCAATTCTCCAAAAGCGAATACCATAAAAGATAAGATAGACAAGCAGGACATCATCAAACTGAAAAGTTTCTGCAAAGCAAAAGAAACCATCAAGAGAGGAAGGAGACAGCCCACAGAATGGGAAAACATATTTGCCAACTGTATGTCTGACATATCTAACATCCACGATCTACAAGGAATTCAAATGTGCCAAAAGGAAAAAAACAAACAATCCTATTTAAAAATTGGGCAAAAGATATGAATAGACACTTCCCAGAAGAAGACACACAAGTAACCAACAGATACATGAAAAAATGCTCAGCCTCACTAATCATTGAAGAAATGCAAATTAAAGTCTCACTGAGATACCACCTAACTCCAGTCAGGATGTCCATCATCAATAACTCAATAAACAACAGATGCTGGAGAGGATGTGGGGTAAAAGGTACACGTCTACAATGTTGGTTGGAGTGTAAACTAGTACAACCTCTGTGGAAAACAGTGTGGCAATTTATAAAAGATATAAAAATTGACCTTCAATACAACCCAACAATCCCCCTTCTAGGAATATACCTGGAGGAACTCAAATCACTCTATAAAAACGATGCCTACACACACATATTTATTGCAGCATTATTCACAACAGCAAAAACATGGAACCAACCATGGTGCTCTAAAGTGGACTGGATAAAAATTGTGGTACCTATAAATAATGAAATATTATGCAGTCATAAAGAAAAACAAAATTATGAACTTTGCAGGAACTTGAATGAATTTTGAGTCTGTAATACTCAGTGATCTATCACAGAAACAAAGATCTGAGTACTACACGTATTCACTCAAAAGCAGACACTGAACACTTATCATAACACTATGGGAAAGGGATTGGCAGTAGTGGAGAGAGGGCACATGACATCAATAAAAGTACCGAATCTCAAACCAGGCAAAGTGGGGACCAAGGAGAGCCTAAACTTTACCTGTACAATGACCACTTACATACTTAATCCTGAACTGTACCTCATATCTTTAAAATGAAAATAAAAAAACAAAAGACTATGGTAGATATGAATGGTCATTTCATACTCCACAACCACGAATAGCCAAAACAGTCTTCAGCAAAAGAAACAAAGTGGGAGGTATCACATTTCCAGACTTTAAACTTTACTATAAGGCTACAATAATTAAAAAGTCTGGTATTGGTACAAGATCAGGCATACAGACCAATGAAACAGGATAGAGATTCTTGAAGCAAAACCTCCGTATGTCAACCAACTCATCTTCGACAAAGCCCCTACCAACAACCACTGGGGAGAGGAGAACCTAGTACAACGGTGGTTGCACTAGTTGACATTCCTACCAACCATCTAGAAGTGTACCCTTTTCCCCACATCCTGTCCAGCATTTTTGCTTTTTGAGTTATTGATGGTGGCCATCCTGACTGGAGTTAAGTGGTATCTCAGTGTGGTTTTAATTTGCATTTCTTTGTTGATTAGTGAGGCTGAGCATTTTTTCATGTATCCACCATATTCCACCACTGTGGAGTATAAAATGACCACCATATATGACCTGAAGAAACACGTGAGTAAACTATTGAAAGTCTATGCTAAAGGTGATGAATGGTTATTAATTAACAATAGAAAGACACTGCATAAAGTTAAAAATGAAGAACTCAAGTGTGTATTGCAAGACTAGATCCATAGCATCACATCAAGCACATGCCACCTAATATATGTTAATTATAAAACAAGCAAAGATCTGACACAATGACCTGAAAATTAAAGGTAATTGTGAATATTCAATAGGCTGGTTGCAGAAAATTAAGAAAAGACGCAGTATTGCATTTTTAAAGATTTGTGATGATAAACTGTATGCTGATCAGAAAGCAGCAAATAAATGTATTGACAAGTTTGCTCAGGTGACTGCTGATGAAAATCTGATGCCAGATCAAAAGTTTATGATGTTGATGAAATATCATTGTTCTTGCTCCAGAAAGACACTGACTACAGCAAAAGAGACAGCCCCTACAGGGCTTAAGATTGCCAAGGATAGAGTAACCATGCTGGGATGTGCTAATGCAACAGGCACCCATAAGTGTAAACTTGCTGTTACAGGCAAAAACTTGCATCCTCACTGTTTTCAAAGAGTGAATTTCTTATCAGTCCTTTGTTTTGCTAACAAAAATGCATAGCTCACCATTGATTTGGTTGGTCTCACAAACATCTTGGTTTGACACACATTTCTAATTGATTTCACAAACATTTTGTACCAGTGACTCATGTTCTCTGCAGGGAAGATGGACTGAATAATGCCTACCAGGTTTTGTTATTCCTTGACAACTTTTTCACTCACCCTGTAGCTGAAATTCACATCAAAAATAATTTTTATGCCGTATACTTTCTCCAAATGTGACTTGATTAATTTAACCATGTGACCAGAGTATCCTTAGATGGATGAAGAGTAAATCTAAAAACTCCTTCTTGAATAGCATGCTAGCAGCAGTGAACAGAGGCGTTGGTGTGGAAGGCTTTCAAAAGGAGTTTAGCATGAAAGACACCGTATGTGCTATTGCCAACTCTTGGAACACAGTGACTAAGGACACAGGTGTGCATGCCTGGCAGAACCTCTGGCCCGAGACTATGTTCAGTGATAATTATAAACAATTGTGAACCTTGAAAGATTCCATACAGCAAGTGAGAAAAAAATGATGTCTAACCTCCTTATACATACAAAAAATATATCTTCAGAGTCCATCCAGAAGCTAGAAACAGTGGATATCAAAGTTTTTAACATCAATAATGAGGCTTTAATTGCTTACTCATTGAGCCATGGTGAAATAGCCAAAATGCTTCTGAATCAAGGTGACATCATTAGCACTGCAAAAAAAAAAAGTGCCTATAGACAATATGGTGAAAAATGTGTGATGGTCTTATTGAAGGACTAGAGCAGCGAACATTCATAATAGAACAAGAAATCATGTCAGTTTATAAAATCAAAGAGAGACTTCTAAGACAAAAACTGTTGTTAATGAGGCAGATGACTCTGGAGGAAACATTTTTAAAAGCCATTCAGCAGAAGGCCTCCTCATCCCCAGAGAACCCACTTCCTGGTCCCTCAATTACTTCTGAAGTTTCTTCTCATCTAAAATAAAATAAAATAAAATACAGTATACAGTAGCTTTTTAATCAAAACACAACATCATAGGTGGAGACAGAGAGCCTGCCATTTTTCGTTGCTATTGTTTGAGAGCTGACACAGATATTCTGGTGATGCCACTGTGCTGATTAGTTACTCTGAATACATTATTTTTTCCCTGTGTTAACAGTATATTCTATTTTTTGTTGCTCAGTACTTATGTGTGACTAAATATAAGAAAACGATTGCACATAAATTCAGAGTCAAAATTGATAGTTATATCAAACCACCACAGATTGTCCTCATGGGTGACTGAGATAGTGACACCTTTGCTTCTGATGTTTTAATGTATAGAAACATTGCTTTATGTGCAAAATTATTAAAAATATTGTATAAAATTACCTTCAGTCTATGTGTATAAGGTGTATATGGAACAGAAAAAAATTGTATTTACACTTGCCTCCTATTGCCAAGATGTCTCATATATGCAACTATTCCAAAATTCCCCCAAATCTGAAATACAACTGGTCCCAAGTATTTCAGATAAGGATTACTCAACCTGTATAAGATGTTCACGAATGAGAGAAATCCCTGTAATTCACAATTCTGTCATGCCTGCAGAAATCTGGCTGCAAACGTGAACTGTTACAAGTGTGATTTTGTTGATTCCCTCAACGTGCCTGGAATTCTACTTGATAAGAAATAAAAGGAAATTAAAACTCTATGACTAGTGTCTGTGTCCTGGTGTAGTAATTTTCATTTTACTGGATTTATAAAAAGAAATATAAGTACATGTGGTCCAGATAAGAGAAATAGCTCTAATTTTGGTATCTGCCTTAGATAAAACCATGTGCTGCTAGATATCAAGACACAATATAACACTCTAGAAGTTAAAAAAGTGTGAAATTATCACACAAATTAACAAATTAACCAATGAAATGGAATAGAGAATTAAGAAACAGACCTACACAATCGCACCCAAAATTAGATAGATAGAAAAATCTACTTATTAATTTCTTATGAATTCAACACTGTTAATCGAACAAGATACAGCATTATGTGTCATGCATACTCTTTCTGTACTTAATTTCTGAATCCTGATATGAATAACAGATTCAACAGAAGGAAAAACATACTGGATACTATACTCCCTCATAAATAATCAACTGATAATTGGATAAAATATACGTTGTCCCCACCACTATTTTGAATAAAATATTTATTGTCCCCAAACACTATTTTTGTATATTCTATTTTTTCCTATTTGTTTGTGTTACTTTAAAACAAAACAAAATTTAAAACCACATATGATTTCTAAGGAAGATAATAGAAGTCAAACTTATTACGAAAATTGTATTTGTGGTAGAAACTAATGTGAGTGAATACTAACAGAGTAAGTACTATAAAGAGCTGTCAGTGTGTAGGTGATGAAATGCCAATATCAGCTCATAAAGATTCTTTGATTTGCTACTGGTCTTGTCAGTTAATACCACACTGGCTTTCAGAGAAAGGCCTATACTTTGTCCTGATAGCTAGATTCTGCTTCTAGTGTCTATTTGGATTTCCAATTTGCAGGGATTCATTAGAAACCTGAATTCACAAAATTCAGTACCTTCATGTACGCAAGGCACCGGGATATGTATTAGGAAATGTTACTGACTATGAAAGTGTCCACAGACTAATGAAAGGAGATTAAGACAAACAAAAAATTGCAGTAGAGTGGCTCTTCTTACAACAGTGACAGTCAGAAGTATCCTTAAGAATTCTAAGAAAGCCATATCATTTTTGTCTTCATTTTCAGGCCCTCACCTGTAGGAGGAAGTCTGAAATTTCTCTCTAGGTAGTTCTGGAACATTACAAATAGCCTTTTTATTTTTCATACCTGAATTTAATATGCAAGGTAACGTTACTGTTTGTCATAAAGTAGATCTAAATTACAGATATGCATAAGAGGTTTCTTCTTTTGACCAAAGAGGAAGGTATAGTTACATTTAAATGGGGAAGGTTCATTAGTTAGCTAAACACTGACAAAAACTAGGAAAAGCGGAACAGTGGGTAAGGAATTTAGAGAAAGATGAGAGTCTATTCTCTAGGAAAAATAGATAGTAAGAAACAGAATGCAGGGTTTAGAAATGTGAGGTGTCATGTGAAACTGGATTTTTTCTAAAAAATTTAAGGTGTTTTGCAAACATAGACTAATCCTTACATGACTCTTATGTATGTATGTGTGTGTTTTTTTAATTTTAATTTTGAAGTAGTGGGGTACAATTTGGGATTGGTATACAAATGATCATCATGTAGGTAAAGTTTGAGCCTCATTTTGGTCCACGCTTCATCTGGTTTGAGATCAAGTACCCATATTGATGAGGTGTGCCCCCTCCTCCCCTGGCAGTTTCCCACTACTGCCAATCCCTTTCTTTCTTATAGTGTTATGATAATTGTTCAGTGTCTGTTTATCAGTGAGAACATGTGATACTCAGTTCTTTGTCTCTGTGATCAGTCACTCAGTATTATTGACTCTAAGTCCATCCAAGTTCATAATTTTGTCCTTCTTTAGGGCTGCATAATATTCCATTGTGTATTTGTGCCACATTTTTCTTATCCAGTCCTCTTTTGATGGACAGCATAGTTGATTCCATGTTTTTGCTATTGTGAATAATGCTGCAATAAATGTGCATGTGCAGGTATCTTTTTCATAGACTGATTTGAGTTACCCCGGGTATATTCCCAGAAGGGGGTCGTATGGCAGGTCGATTTTTAGTTCTTTTAGAAATCGCCAAATTATTTTCCACAGAGGCTGTACTAGTTTACACTGCCACCAGCCAGTAGAGGTGTTCCCTTTTCCCCACATCACCTCCAACATCTGTTGTTTTTTTCAATTATTGATAACGGCCATCCTGACCGGAGTTAGGTGGTATCTCAGTGCGGTTTTAATTTGCATTTCTTTGATGGTTAGTGAGGCTGAGTATTTTTTCATGTATCATTGGTTGCTCGTAAGTCTTCTTTTGAGAAATTTTTATTAATATCTTTTGTCCACTTTTTAATAAGGTTGTTTGTTTTTTTCTTTTTGGCATGTTTGAGTACCTTATATATCCTGGATGTTAGGCCTTTGTCAGATATACAGTTGGCAAATATTTTTCCTGTTCTGTGGGCTGTCTCCCTACTCTCTTGATGGTTCCTTTTGTTTTGCAGAAGCTTTTCAGTTTGATGAGGTCTCACTTATCTACCTTATCTCTTATGGCATGGGAATTTGGGGTTTTAATCAGGAATTGGTTGCAAGTTCTTATTTCCATAAGAACTTATTTCCTGCATTTTCTAAGTTCTTATACTTTGAGGTTTTACATTTAGGTCTTTGATCCATTTAGAGTTAATTTTTGTGTATGGTGATAGGTAGCAGTCTTGTTTTAATCTTCTGCATGTGGTCAGTCAGTTTTCTCAGCACTATTTACTGAGTAAGTTCAACTCTCCCCAGTGGTTGTTAATGGAAGTTTTGTCGAAAATGAGGTGGTTGAGAAATTGAGGTTTTGCTTCCAGAATCTCTCTCCTGTTCCATTGGTCTGTATGCCTGTTCTTGTATCGATACCAGGCCGTTTTGATTATTGTAGCCTTTTAATAAAGTTTAAAGTCTGGAAGTATGATGCCTCCTGCTTTGTTTCTTTTTCTGAGGATTGCTTTGGCTATTCATGGTCATTTATGTTTCCATATGAATTTCTGTATTGTTGTTTCCAGGTCTGAGAAGAATGATACTGGTAATTTAATGGGTATTGCATTAAATCTGTAGATTGCCTTGGGTAGGATAGATGCCTTAACAATGTTGATTCTTCCAATCCATCAGCATGGAATATTTTTCCATTTGTGTCATCTTTGATTTCTTTGAGCAGTGTTTTGTAGTTTTTGTTGTAAAGGTCTTTCGCTTCTCCAGTTAGAAAGATGCCAACTTATTTCAATTTTTTGTGGCTAATGTAAATCGGATCCTCTTGGGTTTTCAAGGTATAGAATCGTGTATATGTTTTTAATTTGAAAATGTTTTAATTTGGCCACTGAGTAGCATATTATACTACAGAAAATAACGGAAACAGTGCTGTGATTGCCATTATTCTTGGCTCTGTTCTCATGCTTAATTCTTTTATAAGGAAGCTCTATATTTGGTACAAAAGTCAGAATTTTTTTTAAAGGCCTCTCCTTGCTTTTCTGTTGCCATTTAAGTCCATACTTTATGATTTGATTTATATTTTATGACTTGAGTTTTTTCCTTACCAAATGTACAGATGACTTTGAGATGATAAAGGTTTTCTTATATCAGAATAAAGACAAGGCTCCAGGGAGAAAGTATATTTGGACATTTTATTTTCACAACATTTTAATCCTTGCAGCTCATCTAATACAATTGGATTTCCAACAATGCAAAAACAAGGAAAGTACTGCTGAGAGCCCCAAAGGGCCCCGCATTGTCAAGGAGGGGGAAATTCCTTTACTTTCCCCTTGGAATCAATCACCCTGAAATGGCTGCCTCAAATACTGGTAGCACTGAAATAATCATTCACCTGAAATAATGTTTCTTAATGCTAGAGTATATTTACTTTCTCCTTAAAGCTTGCTATCCAACTGTAAATCACATCAAAGAGCTATCAGGGCAGTAGCTAAATATTCTGGTTGAAAATTCTTCAAAAGCTTACATCGTATGATAATTTTGTTGAAATTTGTCGATGTGCATGCAATTTTTGTTGGTTTCAAATAATGTCTATTTCCTTTTTGTCATCTGCTGGTTTTATGACTTCATGTTTTAGAAAAATTACAAGAGAATTATATCTAAATCCATATATTCAATTATTTTCTCATAACAGCACCTATTTATTTTTCATTAAATTTTGCATTTTATGAAATCTTATTTTTTGTCAAATTTCATTTTAAATGTGCTTAAGTAATGCATATCCATTATGGAAAATTAGAAAATTCAGGTAAACAGAGAGAAAAAAGTAAATTTAATATCAAAAGTGATCAACTAAAGATAACCATAGTGAACTTTTGTCATGTAGTTGTTTAGATGCTTTCCTATTTGTATGAATGCATGTGTATGAAGTATTTTAAAGGGATCCTCCTGTACACACCTATATTTTGCAGCTGGCTCTTTTCTTTTTAAATTAGATATAATTTGAGCACTTTTCTATGTCAATAAATATGTTATAGCCTAACCAGGGTATTATGCCCATTGTCCAGAGAAATTCAAGACTGATGCAGCCATTACACTGAAGAAAGAGCTTACTATTGCAAAACAAGTGAGGTGAGGAGGACAGGAGCTATTTCTCAAATCTGTCTCCCCAAGAATTTGGAGGTAGAGGTTTTGAAGTTAATTTGGTAGGCAGGGAGTTAGGGACTGCTGATCAGTTGATGATGTCATGGGTGATGTTGAAACCATCTTCAGTGTTACTGAGACAGTTTATGGGAGGGGACATCACAGGTCCAGTGGAGCCAGTTTCCTTGCATGTGTTCTGAGTCCAGATAGGGCCTTGAGTCCATCAGAGTACAAAGTCTAAAAGATATCTCAAATACCATTCGTAGGTTTTATAACAGATGCTACCTATAAAACAAGTCCAGCAACCATCAGTTTCTAGTCCTTGGGCAGTGAGCCATTATAGAGGTAATTTAAGAGGAAGGTATGGAGGGTGCAGGGTCCCTGAATTTGGAGTCACTTTTGTTCTTCAGCCTCTGCTTTTGTCCTCAAGAAGATCTATGCAGGCTTAGGCCCATTGCTTAAGGGATCAGGACATGAAGATAATCAGTCGTCCTTAATTGGAGTAAAAGTAAACTTAGAAACAACAGGTTTGTTCAATTCTAACCACAACTGCAGCTTTTCAGGGCTCAGGTCTTCTACAGCTTTTACCTCAGGACCCAATACTAGTTTCATATAAGCAGTTTCACATATGCTAGTATATCAGTTTTAATGGTTGCTGTTAAGCCTTTAGAGTCCTTGGATCCTGTTATTGTTTTCATTTATCTCAAAGTATTTTCTAATTTCCCATGTAATTTATGCTTTGATCAATTGGTTGTTTAAGAGTGTTTTCGTTTCCACAAACATATTTACAAACTTCCATTTTCTTTCTGTTATTGATTTCTAATTGTATTCCATTGTGGCCTGAGCACTTTGCATAATTTCAGTCTTTTTTAATTCATGGAGATTCATTTTGTGGCTTAACATGTTCTACCCTAGAGAATGCTGCATGTGCATGTGTGTTGTTGCATGGAATATTCTGCATATGTCTAGTTGGTTTATAGTGTTCCAGTCTTCTATATCCTTTAGACCTTCTGGCTAGTTGTTTCATACAGTGTTGAAAGTGAGGTATTGAAGTCTCCAACTATCAGTACCGCCTATTTCTCCTTTTAATTCTGTTAATTTTTGCTTTATATAGCTATTGGAGCTCTGTTGTTAGGTGTATATAAGTTAATAATTATTATATCTTGATATAGTGACTCTTTATCAATATATAATGTCCTTCCTTGTCTGCTGTAACTATTTTGAACTAAAGTCAAATTATCTGACATTAATATAAGAACCTCAGATCTTTTTAAGGAATATCTTTTTTTTAAAATTCTCTCACTTTCGACCTATTTATGTCTTTGGATCTAAGGTGAGTACCTTGTAAACAGCATATAGTTGGATCACTGTTTTGAAAAATTCCATTTGCCAATCTCTGTGTTTTAATTGGAAAGTTTAATTTATTTACATTTAAAGTAATTGATGATAAAGAAGGATTTACCTCTGCTATTTTTCTATTTATTTTCCATATGTATATATTTTTTGTCCCACAAGTCCTCCATGACTGCCTACCTGTGTGTTTAGCTGGTGTTTTTTCTTGTGTAGTTTTGGTTTCCCTTTTTATTTTCTGAATTTAAAAAAGTATTTTCTTAGTGGTTACCCTAGGGTGTACAATTATATCTTATATGTATAACAACCTAGTTTAAATTAATATACACTTAACTTCAATAGTATTAAAAAACCCTGCTCTTAAATATTTTCATTCCTTCCCCCTTTGTCTTATTATTGTCAGAGATAACATCTTTATACGCTGCATTTCTATGAACATAGATTTATAATGATTCATGTGTATGTGTTTTAAGTCATATAACAAAGGGAGTTACAAGCTAAAAATACAATAATACTAGTCTCTATATTTAAATATTTAGTTATTTTTACTGGTACTTTTTATTCCTTTGTATGGCTTCAAGCTACTACGTAGTTCCTTTTCATTTCAGCCTGATGGATTCCCTTTAGAATTTCCTGTAGGGCAGGTCTAAAACTTGAATGATGAACTCTCTCAGTTTTTACCTAGAAATGTCTTAATTTATGCTTCATTTTTTAAGAGTAGTGTTTTCAGCTATGGAACTCTTGGCTAATTGCTTGTTTGTTTTTTCTTTCAGCAAATTAAATATGTCATTCCACTGCCTTCTGGTCTTCATGGTTTCTGATGAGATATTAACTGTTGATATTATTGAGCATCTCTTATAAACAACAAATTGCTTATCTCTTGCTGCTTTCAGAAATGCTGTCTTTGTCTTTGAACAGTTTGATAATAATGCATCTCAGTGTGAAACTCTTCTATTTAGAATTTGTTGGGCTACTTGAATGTGAAAATTAATGTCTTTCATTGCATTTCATTTACAGACATTATTTTTTAAAAATATATTCTTCCTGAACCTTTCTTTTCTCACCTTTGCTGTTACCATTATAAATGTGTTGGTAAGCTTGACAGTGTCACATAGGCCTCTGAGGTGGTGTTCATTCCCCCCGTCCCCACCTTTTTTTTCTTCCTGCTCTTCAGACAGAATACTTTCTATTGACTTATTTTCAGATTACCAATTCTTCTTTTTGCTTGCTCAAATCTATTGTTAAATCCTTCTAGTGAATTTCTCATTTCAGTTATTGTACTTTTTGTTTCCAAGATTTCTTTTTAGTTCCTTTTTTATAATCTCTATCACCCTATTGATATTCTATTTGTTGAGATACTCAATTTTTGTTAGTTCTTTGTTCATGGCTTTATTGAACTCTTTTCACATATTTAAGACAATTGCTTTAACAATAAACGTTGGTGAGGTTGTGGAGGAAAGGGAATACATTTATGCTATTGGTGGGTATGTAAGCTAGTTCAACTTCTGTGGGAAGCAGTTTCTTCTCTTCTTTCTCAAAGAACTAAAAATAGATTTACCATTCAACCCAGCAATCTCGTTATTGGTTATATACCCAAAGGAGCACAAATCACTATACCAAAAAGACACCAGCACTCATATATTTACCAAAGCACTAATCACAATAGCAAAAACATGGAACCAACCTAAGTGCCCATCAACAGGAGAATAAAGTGTGGCACACATATACATATATATGTGTGTAAATATATATATATATATACATATATATATATATTTACCATATATATACCATGAAATACTAAGCAGCAATTTAAAAAAAGAGCAAAATCATGTTCTCTTTGCAGCAACACGGATGCAGCTAGAGATCATCATCCTAAGAAAACTATCATAGAAACAGAAAACTGAATACCACATGTTCTTCCTAATAAACTAAACATTGAATACACATGGGCGCAAGGATGTGAACAACAGACACTGGGGGCACTCCTAAAATGTCGGAAGGAGGGAGTGAGGTAAGGATTGAAAATTACCCACCGTGCACTATGTCCACACCTGGGGGTTGGGCTCAGTAGAAGCCCAAACCTCACCATCATGCAATATACCTATGAAACAAATCAGAATATGTTTTGAATCAAGCAAATAAAAAAGTTAAAAAGCATTTAAAAAAATAAAACAAAATCTTTATATATTAAATGCAATGTCTGAATTTCCTCAGGAATAGTTTCTGTTCGTTTCTATTTTTTCCCATGAATGGACCACACTTTCTTTTTTGGGGCCTCAAAGTTTTTTTTATGAAAACTGGGAATTTTTAGTATTATAGTGTGGTAGCTCTAGAAATAAGATTTTCTTCATTTTCCAGGATTTTTTTTTTTTTGCTACTTGTTGTGGGTTATAGCTTTTTTTTTTAGTGAGTTTTATTTGTGCCCCATAAACATATACATCTATAATCTTCCAATTTAAGAATTTAAAGTAAAAAATAAAATATTGCCTCCCATTGTATATTGTTTGAACCTTAATTTATTTGACAAATATCACATTTGTGAACATTTATGATCTTTTAAATTTGAGAGCCATTATAAATAACACTATGGTGAACATCTTTTATAGCCAGAACAAAATCTGGCTATATCAGATTGTTCAGTAGATGACAACTAACTTTGGCAAAAAGGAAAAAAAAAAAATCCCAGAGCCTTGATAACTAGTATATCAGGAGTCAAATTTTACACCTCTTCGGGTTTTATGTCAAGGCATTTGAATAAATTAAAAATAATAATTCAATTTTGACTTGTTTGGCTTTTCCCTCAAAATAGCCAGTCTCCAACCCTGAATTGGTGTGCATGAGTCAAGACACAGTTCTCGGATCAACCATGTAGGCTGAAGTAAAACACTAAGCACCAAAGACACTATTGTACCCAGAAGACAATATGGGGAATAAACTTCAATTCCTTTGATTTAGGTGTTATGTCCATGAATTCCAAACAATTTCTAACCTAAATATAATTCACAGACATCCAGAAGCAAGTGGCCTGGAATGACCAGATCCATTTATCTACAGAGCACCAATAAGGAAGAGGTATAAAAAAAAAAAAAAAAAAAAAAAAAAAAATAAAATGAGATAAAGCTTAGGGTGAACTGTGTTTGTAAACAATTGTGTCTCTGTATAATTTGTGCTCAGATTATTAGTACAGTTTCTATAGTAGTCCTGTAGTAGGTATTTAAAATTCAATAAATGCCTCTGTGTCTCCTAGAAACCCTCCTCCCAAGTTTTTCCAATCTCACTTCCAACTAGTACTCCCTACTTTCTACTAGCTCCTTTCCTAATTCTATCCATCAAGTAGAACTATTATTGTCAGTCACATTTTATCCTTAACTAGTAACTCTAGTCATGCAATAATCGAACTGTTTTTACTCTCTTGGAGGTATTTATATTTCACTCCCCATTTGTGCTTGTTTGGCCAGCCACAAACCCAATGGATCAGAAGACTCATACCTATGTGCTTGAATTTTGACAATCAAGATCCATTAGATCCTTATAATTTTCTTATTTTAACATGATATAATTTGCCCTTTAATTGATTTTAGGAAGATAGAAAATATTTGTGAATAAGAACCAAAAGTGGAAGAAAAATGTGTTTCTTTCGGCTAAGAGTTGGGTGAGATCTGGGATTTTACATCTACCTTCTAGTCAAAACAAATGGGAATTCTGCATGTGGAGAGAGATTGGATGGACTGGGCAAATATTGCCAAAGAGAGTCATTTAGCTTTGGTGATACAGAAACCTTTTGCAAATCTGTAAAACACCTTCTATCCCACGATACAGTGAAGTTCTGTTCAACTTCGAAATACTGTGAACCAAAATATTTCAAGGCCAACTTTCAAATCCCAGAGAAAAATTAAGATCTAGAGTTGTTTTTTATTTGTTTATGTCTTTGTTTGCTTTTGTTTTGTTTTTAAAAGATATGCTGAGGCATGAATTTCCTGTTATTTTCCCTTAAAGAGGACTATGTGGAGACAAATTCTAAAGTAGGAATAGAAATGAGTCATCAGTTTAGTTCAGGTCTGACAAGCACTATTTGCATCCTTTCTCTTCACTTCTTCTCTTTTTATTTTAAAGATGTGGGGTGCAATTCAGGGTTAGGTATACAACTGTTCATTATTCAGGTACCCTTGTTGATGAGATGTGCCCCTCACTCCACTGGCAGTTTCCCTCAACGGCCAATTTCACCCCTCTTCCCCTGGCAGCTTCCCGGTACTGCCAATCCCTTTCTTATAGTATTATGATAATTGTTCAAGGTCCGCTTATGAGTGAGAACATATGGTACTCTGTTCTTTGTTTCTGTGATAGGTCACTGAGTATGATCAACTCGAAATCCATCCCAGTTGCTGCAAACTCCATATGTTTGACCTTCTTTATGGCTGCATAATATTCCATTGTGTATATGTACCACATTTTTAAATCCAGTCCAGCTTCAATGGGCAGCATGGTGGGTTCCATGTTTTTGCTATTTTGAATAGAGCAACAACAAACATGCGTGTGCAGGTATCTTTTTGGTAAAATGACTTGAGTTCCTCCAGGTATATTCCCAATAGGGGAATTGCTAGGTCATGTGGAAGGTCAATTTCTAGTTCTTTCAGAAATTGCCACACTATTTTCCAAAGAGATCACACTAGTTTGCTGGTGGGCCAGCAGTGTAAACAAGGAACTCAAATGCACTGAAAGGAAAAAAGCAAACAGCCCCATTAAAAAGTGGACAAAAGACATGAATAGACACTTCTCAAAAGAAGGTGTACTGGCAGCCGACAGACACATGAATCATCAGAGAAATGTAAATCAAAACCACATTGAGATACCACCTAACCCCAGTAAGAATGGCCATCATTAATAAAACAAACAACAACAGATGCTGGTAAGGATGTGGAGAAAAAGTAACTCTTTTTTGACTATTAACATCAAGCTCCAAGTACTTATTTCAAGGGCATTCTCTATGAGAATGAATGGTTATGTCTTCCAAGAGAAGGAAGGCATAATTTACCTAACAGCAAACATTCTATTCCTATTTATTCATCCATTCATTATTTATGAATTGTCCTATATACATCAGGAGATGGGCTTCAGGGTGATAGAAGAGGTGTGTGTTAATTTCAGGCGCTGAATGTCATATCAGAATTTCAGGGTCAGCATATCGTTTCTCCCAGATGCCATGGAAATATCCAAGGCTATGTCTAACTTTACAAAGTGTTCAAATAAATTCAGTGAAAATAATAAGACACAAATCTTCTGAATTAATTCAGATTGTGCCTTGCATAGCAGTTAAATCTTGTTTTAGTTTTTTACTTTGCATGAAGTTATTTGGGAAAAGTACCTAAACTTCAGTGTCTGATTGAGAGTGAAATCATCTTATTCTTATGCAAAAATCTCTCTCCTATTGTATCTGTTGTTCCAACAAATAAACACTCAATGAAATGTACACGTATTGATAATTATTCCAGATAACTATTAAGAAAGATTTACAGTTTCTTCTATTTAATCTCCAGTTTCTGGAAGGGGAATCAACATTTTCAAGGAGGACTTATAAACTCACAGCTCTACCAGAAAGGAAACACTGCAAGTCCTCCTAGGAAAAGGTATTTTTGCTGATCCAGGAAAACTCAAAATCTGGCTCTTTACGTTTGCACCAAAAGTTTATGGAAATTCTTAGAATCATGTTTCTAATACCTTGGGTGGCTCATTCATCATCATTAATAAGATTAAAAGTTACTCAATGGGTTAGCCAAAAGTGGTAGGAAGCAGTTGACCACAATTCAGTTCAGCATTTTGGGAATGGACAAAATGTCAGGTTAGAAAAATGATCAGTTATGAAGTTGCAGCATGCATTCCCCCCACACAAATTAAGCCCAGTGTGACATTTTATATAAGCTGCATTTCAGAAAATAAGGAAATGGCACCTTTAATCTCTAACTAGGTTCTGGAATTAATTTGCTCTTTTTAACTTGCATCAATATATTTATCCTTCAATAGCATATGTTTCATCGGGGCAACCACGTGGAAAACTCAGGCACAAAGAAGTATTTGTTTCTTGGAAGAGCAGTGTGAATAGGGCATTAATGTAATTTTGATGCCAGATAAAGTACTTTGTTATAGCAGAGAGCATAATAAGGAAGAGACTTATAGAAGGCCTAGGTTTGTTGGTCTTTGGATTTCTTCCATAGTAGAGTAGCAAAGTTGGCTCAACCATTTCAAAAATCAGGGAATAGTGTGAATACTTTTTATTATTTTCCCCATTCTGAAGGTGGTACTTTATAGCAATTTCAGATTATAAAGATGTTATAAAGGATTTTGTCATGCAGACCTGCTCCAATGGGAGAACAATAAGGGCATGCAGTTGGAGGTGCTCTCCAAATAAAGTTCATCAGTCTTTGGAAATCAGGATAGAATAATTTATAGCAACACCAAAAAGGTATTATGCCTAGTAATGGAGATTTATGAAGTGACTCAGTTCTTCGGGAAACAGCACAAGAAAATAAAGATGATAGTGCCAATACTTTAACAGAAATGAGTTAGGTTATGAGGGCTAATCCATACATATTTTAGGACTGTAAGAAAATCACAATGATGAAGAGGAAAGACCAATGGATGAAAAATCAGGAGAAAGAGTCTAACGCCAATTTAACAGCTGGGCCACCTACAGCAATTGACAATAGTGAGGATAATAATGTTTGTCCAAGTTATTTCATAGGGCAGTTTTGAGCATTCAGTATACTAAGTAATAATCGAGCTTCTTGATAATTTAAAAATATCTATTAGTTGTAATTACAGAGCAAGTTTAGCTACCAGAGATTGACAAATGGGCAGATCTTGCCTAATCTAAAAAAAGAAAGAAATAAAAAAAGATAAAAATATGTCTCCAATAAAGTATATGATTTAACATTCCACTAATAAATCTAGGACTGTTTCCTGTGGTAACTTGAGTTTTCACATTAAATTTCAGCTTTAATAAATCCTTTTATGCAATTTATGACATCACAACTTCAGTGTAGGTCCCTGACAAGGATTATTGAGAATGATTGATGGAAGTCTCAAAATGCAAACAGAAGGAAAATCCACATCTCCCTCTGTAGTCTGTGCACTAACAGGAGGAAAATGTGGTGAGGAGGATATTTTCGTAAAGTCTTTACTGTCAATCTGCCTTCTGAGACACAAATGGCCATGTTCACAAGATACTTCATAGACCAAAGCAGACATAGACCTAAATGGAAAGATACTAAAACTAAATGAGTTAAGTAGAAACACCTTTAAAAATGTAACATCACTTTCTATGAAGATATTTCAATTTGAAGTCTTTCTGGATCAGATGGGTAATCCATCAGTCAACCACCAATAGATTCATCAGAATGTCACCAAGTTGGGACCCTAGTTAGTTTACTTTAGTAGTGAAAATGACTAATTTATAATCAACTTATTCATTTTCATTTGCTCACATTCAAAAAAAGAGTTTGTTGTCTATCATGTATAATGTAATAAATTTTTTTTCCAAATAAGGAAGTATATATTCAATTACTTGTCTATATGTAAAACCTCACTCTCTCCAAAATGATGGCAGGAAGTAGACAAAAATCACCAGGTGGGCCAGACCTGTGCCTCTCTCATAGGCACAGTCACAGGTTTTCTCTATTCTCAGGAACAATCCAGGGCAAAGTCCCTTGGAAGTGGTGGGTGGGGCTTCCCCAGGGAGCCTAGGAGGTGGCATTTACGACAATGGTACTTATTAAACAACAGAAAAGAGCAAGCAGCTCACAGAGGGGACTGAGCCAGAGGAAGGTGCAGAAGTTTCCTCTGGATTGTACCTGCAAGCCACCCAGACCGCTTTCCTAAGTCACATGAACGTTCCCTGCCATGGACTGCAGCTCCCCGACTCTATCCCTGCGTAATAAAATCTTAGTTTTACTATGAACTTTCTTAACAAACCCACATTGTTGGTCAATGATCAACTCCTATCTAGCCTCTGCTGACTTGTCCCAAGTCCCAAATAATGAAATGCAAAACTTTTCCCCTAATCTGCTAAACTTCAGAACCTTGAAAATTTAATGCATCATCATTTTTTATTCCTCCAAAATTTGATTCCATTATTTTCTCTTCTCTTTCAGTTTAGAAAGAGAATTACTTAAGAACCCAAGAAAAGGCTGGGCGTGGTGGCTCAAGTCTGTAATCCCAAAACTGGGAGGCCAAGGCGAGAGGATTGCCTGAGCCTGCTGGTTTGACACACGCCTGGGCAATATGGTGAGACCTCGTCTCTACAATAAATCAAAAAATTAGCCAGGCATGGTAGCGGCGCCTGTAGTTCCAGCTACTTGGAAGGTTGAGGCGGAAGGATTGCCTGAGCCCAGCAGGTAGAGGCTACGGTAGCCAGGAGGCTGCCACTGCACTCCAGCCTGGACAGAGTGAGACTTCAACTCAAAAAAAAAAAAAAAAAGCCAAGAGAAAGGTTGTTTTGACAATACTTTAGGCCAACAGGAAGCCCTGTAAATATCCAAAGAAACTTCACTCCTCAAATATAGTCAAATCTTTTTTGCAGATGTGAGATATTGAGATAATCCCAACAAGCTCAATTTCTCTACCCTTTGGCACTCAGAAATCTCACTTTCAAAAATAAAATAATACTAAAAATGAGAAAATAAAAAAATCATTTTAAGCCATTGGAAAAGAGAAACAATGAATCATCAGACATGGTCGGAAAAGTTTCGTTGTTTCTCCTGCTGAAGCCTCTGTAATTTTAATTTTTATTGAATGATTAGTTGGAAACAATAGATTGACAGATCATTATGAGTCAAGAGTATGAGTTCTGTTTTTATTTCCGTGTTCTTGCATCTAGTTGTTGAATTTCCCATCAACCAAATACTGAGATTTTGAGTGTATTGTTGGGAGAATGTTTATATAGGCTTAAGATTCTTGGATTAAAGTTGCTGTAAAGGAAAAGAGTATTATTTTTATTGCTCATGAGGAATAGTTTTAGTGCTGATTTTGGCAGAGGCTGGACGCCTTAATGTTGGCTAGCAAAAATAAGTCAACACAAATTCATCAAGCACATTTCTCTGCACTCAGTACTAACAAGAAGAGCTATCAAACTTGAAATTAAGAAGACTTTTTAGAAATTGATCATCAAATATGTACAGTCTTTCTCATGAAAATAATACAATAATTGATCTACTCTTGGTTAAATTCTTGATAAAATGCTAGGCACAAGTAGACTCTTAAAGGCTTGTTGATTGATTTTTTTTCTCCCTATTTTCTGGTTAATTCTAGCCTTTATCCAACCTACCTGAAGCAGAGTAACTTATTTCAGGAAGAGTGCTTATTAGTAGTTATTATTTTTCTGCTCTGAAATCCACATTTTCACAGAGAAATACTCACAAAGAATGGTCACGCATCAGAAAACTACACATTTCTTTTTTTTCTTTAAAATTTTTTTTATTTTAAAGATGTGGGTACAATTCAGAGTTAGGTAAACAAATGTTCATTATGCAAGTACACTTGTTGATGAGGTGTGCCCCCGACTTCTCCAGCAGATTCCCACTACCACCAATCCTTTTCTTATATATTACAATAATTGTTCAAGGTTCACTTATGAATGAGAACATGTGATACTCAGTTATTTGTTTCTGTGAAAGATCACTCAGTATTATAGACTCTAAGTCCATCCAGGTTTCTGTGAAGTTCATGATTTTGTTCTTCTTTATGACTGCGTAATATTCAATCATGTATATGTACCACATTTTTTTAATCCAGTCCTCTTTTAATGGGTAACACAGTTGGTTCCATGTTCTTGCTACTGTGAACAATGCTGCGATACACATACGTGTATTTTTATAGAGTGATTTGAGTTCTTCCGGGTATATTCCCAGTAGGGGGATTGCAGGGTCATATGGAAGGTCGATTTTTAGATCTTTTAGGAATTGCCACACTGTTTTCCACAGAGGCTGTACTAGTTTACACTCCCACCAACAGTGTAGAAGTATTCCCTTTTTGCCACATCTGTTTTTTGAGTTATTGATGATGGCCATCCTGACTGGAGTTAGGTGGTATCTCAGTGTAAAACTACACATTTCAAAGCATTTTCAGAGGTGAGAGTGTGAGGATGGATTATCAATTATAGAGTTTTTGTCACGAAAATTTTCTTTTTTTAACCATATTTTTTATTTTAAAATTGTGGGGTACAGTTAAGGGTTAGATATAAAAATATGCATCGTTCAGTCACCCTTGCTGATAAGGGGTGTCCCCCCCCATCCCCAGACAGGTATTGACTACCATTACTCTCACCACCCTTGCCCTCCCTGCCCCCCCATAGATTCCCACCACTGTCGATCCTTTTCTTATGGTATTACGATAGATGTTCAAGGTCCACTTCTGAGTGAGAACATGTGATACTCAGACCTTTGTTGCGTGAAAGATCACTCAGCATTGTAGACTCTAGTTCCATCCAGGTGAAAATTTTCAACTAGGATGATTTCAGCTGCAGTTTAAATAACTTATTATTTCCCAGAGTTCTGTCTCCACCTCTGTTATAGCCTCTTGGCTCTGCAGTGCTTACACTTTGGGTTAATTTTCAGGCAGACATCAAGATGGCGGCAGTAGTTCTGGGCATCACAGCCAGATATGACTCTGTTCAGAGAAAAAAAGGTGTCATAGCTATCTTGTGAACTTTTCAGGAGCAAGGAAATCATTCCCAGAAACCCCAGATCCACCTAGCAGACCTTCCTTCATGGATTATTGGCTAGTATCAGGTCACAAGGTTCTCCTAAACCACACACTGTCAGAATGAGTGGGATTATCAAGACCGGCAGACTGATTGGATAGGGAAGAATTTATGCTGGGTGACTGTCATCATGACACCTTTACATATAGAGCATTTAGTTCAAATTTCCACTACACAAATCTCCTTGGGTACAAATTCCATAATTTTTCAATCCAGAATATACTTTGAGTAGAGTCTCAGACTATTTTTAAATAACCTAACTATTAAAAGCAACTACAATTGAGAGTTGTTCATCATAGAATCTGTGTTTTATGCAGTCGAAGTGAAACTAAAGGACAAAATCAAAAAACTGCAAAGGGAGCATAGCTGCTTTTAACATCTTTGCTATAGATTCTGAGACTTCTCCAATGCCATCTCTTTTTTATTTTATTTTAAAGATGTGTGGTACAACTCAGGATTAGGTATATAAGTAGTCATTATATGGGTAAAGTTTGGGCCTCCCTTTGGAGGTATCCTTATTAATGTTAGCTGCCCTGCCCCCTCCCCTGGTAGTTTCCAGCTATTGTTAATCCCTTTCTTACAGTATCATGGTAAATGTTCAGGGCCCACTTATGAGTGTGAATATGTGGTACTCAGTTCTTTGTTTCTGTGATAAATCACTGAGTATTACAGACTCTAAATCCATCCAAGTTGCTGTGTAGTCCATAATTTTTTTCTTCTTTATGGCTGCATGATATTTCATCGTGTATGTGTATCACACTTTTTTTTATCCAGTCCAGTTTTGATGGGCAGCACAGTTGGTTCCATGCTTTTGCTATTGTAAATAGTGCTGTGGTAAACATGCGGGTGCAGTTATCTTTTTTTGTGGAGTGATTATGTTCCTCTGGTTATATTCCCAAAAGGGGGATTGCTGGGTCGTATGGAAGGTCAATTTCTAGTTCTTTTAGGAATCACCACACTGTTTTCCATAGAAGTTGAACAAGTTTGCATTCCCACCAACAGTGTAGAAGCTTTCCCTTTTCTCCGCATCCTCACCAGCATCTGTTGTTGTTTGTTTTATTAATGATGGCCATTCTTACTGGAGTTAGTGTCTCCATGTACTTTTGATTTGTACTTCTCTGGTGATTAGTGAAACTGAGCAATTTTTTCATGTATCTGCTGACTGGTGGTATGTTTTCTTTTGAGAAGTGTCTATTCATGTCTTTTGCCCACTTTTTAATGGGGCTGTTGTTTTTTTTTTGCCTTTTGGCGTGTTTGAGTTCCTTGTAGAACCTAGGTATTAGGCCTTTGTCAGATATGCAGTTGGCAAATATTTTTTTCCATTTTGTGTGTTGCCTTCCCACTCTCTTGATGGTTTCTTTTCTTTGGAGACCAATGCCATCTCTTAAATGCCCAAAGAAGAAGATAGAAAAGACAAAGGAAAATGATCATCACCACTTTAACTAAGGCCTTCAACCACTGTATGCCAGAAGCATTTTTACCAGTCAAATTAATAATATTGGAGTAATTTTTAAAAATCCCCAGATAGGAACCTGGGAATACTCAGCTTTAGCTTTGCTATCTGCACATGTGGTTTCCCATGACCAAGAAACTTTTCTCTTTGTGACCTTATGCTTAGATAAATAGAGGGTCTGTGTTGAGGACTCTAAGGTCCCTTTTATCTCTAAGAAAATATGATGCTGGTGTTCTCTCATCGGTGCTATTTCTCCTTGGAAAGAAGTGCTAATATGGAGAAAAATTGCTTCCATACAAATAGTCCAAAGAGCAAATTTAGCTGAACAGGGCTGGGCATAATTAACTCTGGAATAACTGAAGACAACGCTCTCTGAGTGACCCTAGATCCAAAAGCATTGTTGTTTATGAGATCCAGAAGAAACCTGGTGCCTGAATCTCAAGTACCTTTATCAGTATGTATGTGAGAGAGAAACAGGGGAAAGAAGCATCTTTTATAAGAAAGCTTAAATGGAATAATATAGAAAACACTGCATTTTTCAACTCTCTTCAGTTTGTGAGGCACTGCTATTTGCTCATATTATCATTATCACAACCTGATGTAGAAATAAAATATGCTATGGCCCTCATGTTACAGACAAAGAAAACAAAAGGTGCAGAGAACCCAGAGGTCTAAAATGATTTTAGCAGAGCTGGGAACAGAGTTGTATTCTTTTAACAGGCAAGTGGACTTTAGGGGATTCCGTATCTTTTTTTAAAACTATAAGATGAGTTAAAATTGTAAGATACTCGTAAAATCTAGGAACTATTCAACAAATGGCTTCTAATAAAGTTTTGATTGGTGGTATTGTTATTTATTCATTCAATAAATATTACAGTTACCTACCATGTGCCACACATGCTTACTGATGTCTTGGTACTCAAGTATTTATTTGTGTCTCCTGAATAGTCCCTCTCATTTGAAAAGCTTTTAGGTTAGCTGAGATTATTTTGATCCTGAGTTTGAGTCTCTTGTTTGTATTTACTAAAACAGGAAATAAAGTGAAGGAGCTAAAAGAAAGGCATTTGTCCCATTCTACACATCATGCCTTCTTGGTTAAGTTCCAAACAGAGCATTTCCCAGAACTACCAGCATCGTCAGAGACAGAAACAGTTTATGGGTTTCTTCAAAGTCTTTCAAGTTGCTGCACCTACTCAGCTGTAAAATTTGGGGGCAGATTACCACTGTTTTTCCCAGTTAACTTAAATACCATCATTTCTAATCTTTTAAATTGTAGTCAGTTTGGCTAAGCAAATTTGTCAATTTGTTACATTATTATGAATCCATGCTCATGCCAGGAATTTAAGTAGTAAAGGAGACTTCAGAATGGTGATTTAACTCCTTTTGGTCCAAGAAAAAAAGAAAAAATAAAACCTGGTAAAGGACGGAAACAAGTCCTGGCAGGTAACAGTAAAACCAATGTTTTCTCTATAGACCCTGATGATACTTGTAATTACTGTCACCTAAATCAAAATGATTAAAGTAAAATCATGTCCTTCCAGATGCTCAGCATACACTTCCTCACAGTAAATTAAAGTCACCATTAAGCATCTGAAATGCCTATAATTTGAACCACAGCTGCAAGAAAAGTCACCCAGTTGTGAATTTGTGAGATCATATATTATTGTACCAAGTGCAGGTTTTCCTTCCCAAGACCCCTATTGCCCCCACTGGGATAATTTTTAAAAGAATGACATTGGCTGTACTCATAGCTACTCTATAACTAAGCGATAGCATGTTAAGCAGTAGGGGAAAAATTCTTCTTTGACAAATAAAAGCTTTTAAAAAGCAGAATGAGTCTCATGTTTTAGGTTTTAACTATTGAAAGAGGTCACTGTTTATTATAACCATCTCTCTTCCCTTCTTCACCCAAACACACACACACACACACACACACACACACACACCCCACATATCAATTGTGTCAAGGTATGGAGCTTGTCATGAGAGATTTTAGGTTAGTTCCAGACCATTATTTAAGCAACAGTTTCCGTTTCTTTCCACATATAGAGCTATTGCCAGTTAAAAATATTTGTTTAAATATGACCCAGTTTCCTTCAAGTGTCCAAGCCTCTTTTCCAACGGAGAGACAAACAGTGGTCAAACAACCAAAGAATAAGAGGGGCAGATAGATAACTTACAAAGAGAGTAATCATTCCTTGAATTACCAAATTGAATTACACTTTGGAATGGCTTGTGAAAAACTTGTGAGTCTTCCTGGTGAGTCACTGAGAATTAGCACAAAACCTTTTTCTCCAGCCTCTTCAATCATTGTAAGAGCCTAGAAATTAGAGGAAATTGCCTCTTGTGTAGGCAATCAAGAAGGAAAGTCCCTTTCCTAACCAGTGAGCTCTATTATGCAAAAATGGAAATTTGTACTTGTACAAACTCAAAATGGATTCAAATTTTTTTAAATTCAAGTATTATTTTTTATTATTTGTGATTTTTTTTAAATCTTGGAAGGTGGTTTCCATAAAGCAGATAATATATCTTTCATATCCATCTAGTCCAGGATAATAGTGGGGAAAGCTAAGACAGATTATTAAATATTTGTTCTTCATAGAAAATGACTCTTCATTTAATACTTTGGCAAAAATGTGTGTCATTTATAATATCTATTAACTCAGCTCTTCCAATATTTTCACAATTTTTAAGCCATCGTCCAATAATTTATGGTGTTATTCTTAGAGACCAATTTCTATAATGACAAACCTGCAGACTTTTACTTCAAAAAACTTCCTGAAGCCCTAGTTCTCACACAAACCACATATTAGAATTAGTTAAGAGGTATTTGGAAAAAATGGCGGTGGCTTGGGCCGAAAGTCAGGGTCAATTAAAATGACAATCTTTGGGCATGTGACCTGAACACCAGCACTTTCTAAAAGGTTCCCAGATTATCCTAATGGGAAGCCAGGGTTGAGAACCTCTGATTTGATATAACCTTTAGGATATGGGAGTTCAGGGAGGTAAAGTGTTTTGTGCCAGGTAACATGGCCTAATTAACACCAAAGTTAGAATTAACACCCTTGTCTGTCTGCCTACCTGTAGCCAAGGTTTTACATAATGGACAACGTCACCCAGCATGTTTAACTTTATTTTCAACTTTTTGAGATATGATTTATATACAATAAAATGTACGTGTTTTAACGTGCAGTAATCTCACCCCACTTACTGCTTCAAACAACCAGTGATGTGATTTCTAGCACTACAAATTAGTTTTTCTTGTTTTATGTCTTTATATAAATGACTGGGGGAAACTCCAATATGTACTCTTTTGAGTCTGACTTTTGCTCAGCAAAATGTTTTGAAAATTCATCTGTGTTGAGACTCATATTAGTTCTTCCTTTTCACTGCTAAGTAACATTCCATTATATGAATATTTCAAAACGTATCATTTATCTGCTGATGAATATTTAAGTTGTTTCCAGTTTGGGGCTGTTAATAAAACTGCCATGAATATTTATATAAAAGTCTTTCTGTGTACATATGCTTTCTTTTCTGGCCAAATGCCTGTAAGCAGAGTTACATGGTAAGTTTATATTTAGCTGTAGTCATGGACCACACGACAAATGTTTCAGTCAATCACAGACAGCATATAGGATGGCTATCCCATAAGACTGTAACAGCGCTGAAAAATTTATATTGCCTAGTGGTATCTTGATACTCCTGCCCCTGTGTAAGCTTAAAATAATGTGTGTATTTGTGCCTAAGTTTTTAACAAAAAAGTTTTAAAAGTGAAAAAAGTAAAATTTAAAAAATAGGCCAGGCACAGTGGCTCATGCCTGTAATCTCAGCACTTTGAAAGGCCAAGGTGGGAGTACCACTTGAGCCCAGGAGTTTGAGACCAACTTAGGCAACATAGCAAGACTTTGTCTCTACAAAAAAATAAAAATAAAAAAGTTAGCCAGTCATGATTGTGCATGCCTACAGTCCCAGCTACTCGGTAGGCTGAGGAGAGGATCGCTTGAACCCAGGAGTTTGAGACTGTGATTGTGCCACTGCACTCTAGCCTACGCGACAATGTGAGTCTCCAACTTTGAACTTCTGGGCTTGGGACTACAGATGCATGCCACCACACCTGACAATTTTTAAAAATGTTATTGTGTATAGATGGGGTCTTGCTATGGTACCAAGGTTAATCCCGAACTCTGGACCTCAAGAAATTCTCCCACATTGGTCTCCCAAAGTACTGGGATTACAGGAATGAGCCACCATGCCCAGCTAATTGTCTTAGTAACACTTTGATTATAATGTAAGAATAAATCCATAGTGTCTTAGATACAGTTTCAAATTTAATCACTCAACAAATTCTGAGGTATTTATAGTAGATACTATTTTAGGAACAAGGATCCAAAGAAAAATGACAGCATCCTTGTGTTGTACCACCTTACAATCTACTAGTATGGACAGACATGTAAAGAAAACCTATATTAATATGGTGATAGAATTATGTACAAAATACCAGGAAGAAACTGTTTTTTATAGAGGCAAATCAAAGAAGGATTCAGAGAAAGTAATATTTGAGCTGAATGTCATAGGCAGGCAAAATACATTCTGAGTAGAAGTCACAGCTTGAGATAAGAAAGGACATGGAGTGTGAGGGGTGACAATGTTACTCCAATAGGTGGACTGAGGAAAGGTGATGGGACATGAGGCCAGAAGTCAAGTTCAGGGCAGACAATACAGTGAACTATGAAACTTGCTAAGGGGTTTAGACTGGATCCTCTGAACAAAGGGGAGCCATCAAAGTATTTTAGAAAGATCAATCTGCTAGCAGTATAGATGGTGAACAGACGACGAAAGAGATTAGTGTTGAGAAACTAGTTAGGAAACCAGTGACGAGGATCTGAAATATGGGGAAATATGTTCAAAAGGAAAAAATAATACAGAGTGGGCTTTATGAAGTAGCTCACTGAATTGATTGTCTAATTGGATCTAGAGAGTGAAGGAGAGGGGGAATCAATGTTTCTTTCGTGGTTACCGAGGTGGTTGGTAACCTTACCAAAGCTACAGGGAGTGAGAAAGGGTGGAGCTGCTGGGTTCAGTTTTGAACAGGCTGAGTCTGAGAAAGGCCACCAAGCAGGACGTCTGCAAGGAAGCTGAAAATGTTGGCCTTACTCTTGATGATGATTTAAAATCAGTCCTGGTGACATCTCTGATCCAGAAGATGGATTATTAAAATAAATATAGGATTGGTGCTAACAGTTTAAGGATGCATAGCAAGCTGTAGCTCTTCGGGGGCTCTCAGACCCCATTCTCTTCCTCATTTAGTAGTCAGGATTTTTAACCCATATGTGGCATGGCTACCTGAGGGATCCAAGCCCCTCTTAACTATCTTTTCTTGGTTTTGGTTTTGAATTATTTTGACTTATGACTTAGCTATCCTGAGTCCTAACTTTAACTCAAATATGAACGAACCCCCTTGGGTCTAGTTCTGCTATCAATACAAACCAATAAAAACCCAAATACAATTCTAGGAGACTTAGAAAAGTCACGTAGATGACTTCTAAAGGCTTGAATGAGAGGCATGTGGTTTAAACAGTGGATAAAACACAGCAAAATATCTTAAAATGTCTTCTCATCCATCCATCACTCCAAAGCCTCCGTATCAACATGTCAACTGCCCTCAAATCTCTTCCTTCTCTCCTGTCCTCGTGCTTTTTCTCACAGTACCCATTGATGCAGCCTACTCCCAGTTACTATGGTCGGCTTCTATTTCTAGAGGGCTGGTATACATATCAAGATAATCACACACACACACACACACACACACACACACACACACACACACACACACACATTAGGTTCAAAGTGAATTTCGTTTAATTAAATGCAGATCAGATACCTAGCTGGAGAAAGTGTAAGTATTGTCTAAAAATGAGAAAACTTGGCAAGGCTTGGGCTACTTGGAATGAACAATGAAAATTGACAGGGGAGGACGGTCATGCCAAACAGCATAGCTGTGATGTTAGGCTTTGTTGGACAGACAGGTTCACAAAGCATATCAAAGAGAAAATCTTAAGATATAACCTTGGACTAATAGTGTCCCATATTTTTCTCTCTCATAATGAGTTGTGGGAGGAATTCTGGGTATTTCTTGGTGAGTAGTCTCAACCACAGCTGACTCATGGTCCTTCTGTGATGACCAACAATGAGTGGGAATGTGAGTGGCTGGAGGATGGCCAGATAATTCCCTACAATATGGGAAAGCAATGCGTTGGAGGAGCTCAATTCCTTCCAGGCAGGTTCACATTGAATTCGGACAGGTCAGAGATTAGAGAAGCCAGGTTCGTAACAACTGCACTCTTTATTCATAACTGTGGCGGCGGCGATTACAAGATGAACAGGTCTCCGCACTGAGGTTTGTCTGTCTGCTTTTAAGCGGACAAACACAATAGTGGCATGCAGCCAGGTTATGAGTACACAGCTATGCTTAACAAGTTGCATTAGTTTGTTTAGTCATAAGTTCCAGTGGGCCAAGGTCTAAGGGAGTGCTGTCTTGTTTTGGCCAGGCGAAAAAGCCTGACTGACTCCAATTACCTCACAAGCGGAAATGATGACCTTTTCTTTCTCAAGCACTCCTTGCCTTGAGAGTCTTTCCCAGACCAAACATGAATGCCAGAATTCAAAGAAGGTACACGCATTCCTTTTAGAAAAGATCAGGAGGGTCTTACTGAGCAATACCACCTGGGACCACCAGATTTTCCATCTCCCTCCATCACAAAAAGGCATGGGGAAGCATACAGACTTATACCTTCAGAAGAAAGAATTATTCCTCTTTCCCAACCCTTTTTCACTCTCCTCAAATTCCTTTTCTGTCATCTAATAGATCCTTCTTGTAGACCCTACTGCCACCCACACCCTGGTCCTGTGCCCAAACACACCATTTAGGAATCTCTCCTGTTCTTCGCTGGAGTTTTCCACTCTGTGTGACATCTGGTGTCATGAACTTAAGCTTCCCAGGCTTTTCAGATCCCAAGGCAGGGAAAGTATGCTCTGGATTTATGAGTTGAAGAGATAGAAAGTGCTTTGATTCATTTCTCCACCGGTAAGTGTTATAGCCAATTTCCTCTGGCCCTTAAAGAAGCAAGCATATTCATCAAAGCAAACATTTATTTCCACTCATCACACACACCCCCTCCAGACCTCCTCTGAAGACCTTATAGTATACTTCATGGGGAATAATAACTGACATTATCATGCTATAGAGTATTTGGTCGCTTTCATTATGAGAGTCACAACTTGAGTATGATGAGTTCATTTGATGTGAAAGGCTCCACCTGCAACAGATGGCTCTAATTCCAATTAGATTTCTCTCTCATGCAGGAGATAGAGCAGCATGCATGAGTTAGGTCTCAGTTCATTTTGCATCAGTGGCATCAATTATTTTTGCACTTTGCAAATATAACCCTATAAAACCCTTACAATAACCCAGCAAGGTTTATATTATTAAACACTTTATGAATGAGGAAACTGAGACTCAAAAAGTTAGAAAACTGCCCAAGATCTCATAGATAGCCAACAATGAAACTGGTGTTTGAGCACAGATATATCTGTCTTCAAAGCCCATGATCTTATCACTATATTGTGTTATCTCTTAGCATGAGGTGGGCAGGAATGAAGCCAAATGAAATATCACAGGATTCTGGACTTTTAAACCAGATACTCGTGTGCTTGTTAACTTATTAAGAAAAGAACTAAAGCAGAGTCATTTTTTTCTTCCTTTCTTCTTTTTCTTCATTCTTTTCCCTCTTCCTTTCATTATGAAATCCCAATAATAATAACATAAGAATCAGAAATCATGAGGCATGTAAAACTGTCTCAAATCAATGTCTGCATTAAAAGCTACGAAAATGCACTATTATTTTATGACTCTATTTAGAGTGAATATTATATTTATAACTTTCTCCCTGAGTACATTAAGGTAATATTGAACTTTTGATAAAAATTACATCTGTGCTGACAAATTGTTTCCTGCAAACACATCTTTATCTACTACTTTTAGCTTTCAAAATTTTTTCCAAAGAAGTAAGTTAGGACATTAAAAGGGTTCAGAAAGAAACGTGAAACAGATGGAATTATATTTTTGTGAGCAGTGACAGCCATATTGAATTTAATGGAAAACTAGCCAGAGGGAAGCCTGAGACGAAAATTCATGAAGCATACACAGGGAGGGCTCTGATGTGGGATAGAATCTCAAGAATGCATAACATCTGGCTTATTATTGTAGGTTGTCCTTGAAGGTGGGTATTCTTTACAATAGAGTAAGAGATTGGTCATCAGTTTCCTATGATAAAAAAAATATTTCTGACCATTGAACTGTACTAATAATTTGTGAGTTTAGTGTTTATTTCTGTCATTTCCTACATAGTCAGGTAAAGAGCCTAGGGATGTGATCTAGGGTAAGGCTCCCAAGATCCATGCTATGCGTTTGTTGTGGTTGTGGTCTTGGAGCAAAGGGGAAGTACATTTGGAAGGCTGGACTGGACTGCTTTCAGAGAGCAAGAGACCACCAAAGTTTGAAGGGTCAGCAAGAGTCATGGCCAGAGTGAAGGTTGCTGGTTCAGAAGGTCTAATTTGGCAGGCAATGCTTGGCAGAAAGAGGTACTCTTTTATGTGGTGTTTGATGATAGCCAAGAAAAAGAGCATGTTGCAGCTGTGGGACCAGTGAGGGGGCATGGTGGTGTCTGAGTTTGCAATTAGCACAGCAACATCTTTAAACAATCTAGTCAATAAACTCTTTTCTTTTCATTTATTCAATCTATCTCTCTCAACTGGATCGTTCCCACCAGTATTTAAATATCCTCTGATCTCTTCCGTTTAATAATAAGAAAAGTGCAATTTAATATTCCTTCTCTTTTATCTATTAACCCTCACTTTTCTCTTCAAAATAAACTGTGTTAAAACTCTACATTCATTTTCTCTATTTACTCATATTCCACTAATTCCTCTTAGAACCCATTTCACCTTGGCCTTTGTCCCTTCACTCCAACAAAATGGCTCTTTATCGAGTTATCTGTGGCCACCATGTATCTAAATCCAGCTTTTGTCCTATTTGATGCTCAGAGCATTAGTCATCACCCTTTCACCACTGATCACTCCCTCCATCTCAAATGCTCTTCTTACCCTCTTGTCTCTCATTCTTCACAACGTCCTTCTGCCTCTCTGGCTGCTGTCATTGAGTCTCTTTGCCAGTTCTCCACCATAGTTTGCCAATTCGCCAGTCACTCTTCCATCACTGAATGTTAGAGTGTGTTAAAACTGAGTTCCAGATGCCTTAATACTCTCTAGCTAGTCTATCTCATCCATGTCCATAACCTGAATTAATGCTGGTGACAGAACTCTCCTCAAGCTCTACACCTATATCTGGTTGCCTTTTCAATATCTTCTCTTGGATATAAGGACCTTAAACTCAATATATGTAAGCTTGAATTCATGATTTTTTTTTCCACATGTGACTTTCTCCAATGAGATCACTCCCAGGAAATGGTATTGCCATTCACTCAGTTGCTGAAAGTCATTCTTGATCTTTTCTCTTCCCTGGCACGACACGTTGTGAGGGTACGGCCAGACAGGGTGAGGGTGTAGAGGCAGGGAGACACGCAGCACTGCCGGGGCCAGCAACCTGGAGGTGCGCGTTCTGGGAACCCAGAGATCCGAATAAATTGCAAAGAATTGTGACACACAGAGGTGAGAGAAGAAAAGATTTATTTAAGAAAAGTTCACCCCCCACAGACAGAGAGTGGGCCTACACTCTAGGTGAGTGTGGTGTCGTAGCCCCCTGGGATCCTGACTTAAATCCTTCTCCTAGAGATGTTGCACGTGACTGTTGTGACTGCTGTGACTTCCTTGTTGACCACCTGTGGATGTCTTGGAGATCCTGTGACACAGAGAGCCATTAATGTCCACCCACATTATCAAAGCCCCTAGAGAAGGGTGTGACAAGGATTCTAATTCTCCTGCACTTTCCCAAACGACATTCCTTAGACCTA
Organism: Cephalopachus bancanus; assembly: GCA_027257055.1. Classification (NCBI taxonomy): domain Eukaryota; kingdom Metazoa; phylum Chordata; class Mammalia; order Primates; family Tarsiidae; genus Cephalopachus; species Cephalopachus bancanus. The sequence goes on from JAPVLO010000181.1 coordinate 2,697,206, forward strand.
ATGGGTGCACCTCCCCTTATCTCCTAGGCATTCCCAATAAGTAGCTTCGGGGGATCCTTGACTTCCCTGTAGATAGAGCCCAATTTACTGGAAGATCGAATCCCCACCTGCTCTCCCTCTGAGCGTTATAACTTTTGTAATTACAAGTTTCATGACTTTTACAATCCTTGCCCAGTGCATGATGTCTTAGGCCTTGTAAATTCTCTTTACTCTAGGCAAACTTGATTGCCACTATGAGATACCTCAGATACCTGGAAGTCTGTTTCTGAAAAGACAAAATTGGTAAAGTTAATTATACCTAACGTGTGCATTTCTCCAAAAGCACAGCTTCTATTTTCTCATCATCATGTCAGGGTTTAAGAACAAGATGAAAAATGGCTTCCCACTCTTGATCTGTCCTTTCACACATCCAATCTATTAAGACGTTAGTATAAATTGTTATGTCGCAAATGTGTCCCAAATCCATTTTATTTCCATTCTCCTCTATCTACACAGCCAACATCCTAATGCAAACCACCATGATTTTTTGCCTTGGATCATTGCAACAGGCAACCCAACATTGCCATTACAAAACACCCACATCCAGTCTATATGTTTTTTCAGAAAACAAGTTCAACTACATTCCTGCCTTCCTTCCTGCATGCATAACCAAAGTTACTCAAGGTCTCTTCCTTTTCTTTTGAGATAAAGAGCAATATTCTTCACTCTGTAAAGCAACGCACCCATCAGTCTTCTAGCTATCTTGTACCTCTTCTAGTTCTACTCGTCCCTCTTTATTCTTTATCACACTTCAGTCTTCTAATTTCTAGATCCTTCTGTGTTCTCTCTTCCTTAAGCCTTTGACATACATTTCCCCCCATCTTGGAACATTCCCAACAATCTTTCACTTAACCACAGCAGACCTTTGCAGAAGACTAGTGTGCCCTTGCAATTTGTTCTTTGAGAAGTTGAAATGCTGGCCCACTCTCTGAGCTAAGCTTGCTGTACTATGTGAACCTCAAGTAACATAAAAACCTTTGATAATGCTCTGGCTACTTTCCTGCTTATTTTTTTTGTTTTTAAGTTTGACTTCAGTTACCAAATCAACTAAAAAATAAAATAAAATAAAACAATGCAAATTAACAAAAACTTTCTAATAGTTGTATTGCTTTTTTCATATTTACAACCTATCGCAAATTAACTAAAATTTAAACTGCATAATTTTTAACTAAATAACCAAGAAGTATCACACAACTCGTTACTCAGGGGCATAAAGCAATTCTATACTTTATAGCAACATTTGCAATAAACATTATTGCTTTTCCTTGGCATTAAAATAATACTGAGCAGAAACAGGTAAAACAAAACCCTCAGCCTCTGGCCCTCTTGATATGAGGTAAGTTGAAATAATAGGTCTTGGTCCTTACAAAAAGTTTGAAGCTGGCAAGGAGAGTGAGTTAATGAGATCCTGTAATCTGATCCCTGGCAGACAGGGACAGCTGCTCTCAAAGCCCCAAGGAACCTCACACCTTTGCAGATCACTGATGGGCAGGACCTGACCCAACCCTGGTGGGCTCAGGCAAGTTCCAACACTGTGCAAATAGCTTTGCTGATGTAAATAACAGGGATTTGTTATCATGAGATTACCTGTCTGTAAAATGTCTATTTATCTTCATTGCGTTGCCTTTAGGGTGAGGGAAGAGGGGATGAATGTTAGTGTGTGAGATGATGGGGTTAGGAGAAGAAAAAGGCATCTCTGACCAAAGGTGAAACAAGCAGTACTCAGTAGGTTTATCCAACAGTCAGATGGAATCCATCATGCTGAACTCCTAGCTCCCTTTAGTGTTATAAGTAAATGTCTTGCAAAATAATGTAAGGATGGATTTGTACCTGGAATTACAACATCATAGTTTTAATCTGGTAGTTTCAATCTGACAATTTGCATTCATTCATTCATTCTTTCACCAAATATTTGAGTGACTACTACTTGCCTGGTGTTATTCTAGACATGGGCTACAGAGTGGTGAAACAGACATTGCATCTTCCCTGATGGAGAGTTGTCTAATGGGGGAAAACAGGCAACAATATAATGGAGGAAACAAGCAAATAAACGTAGGATTATAAATTGTGATAAATGCTACAGTGTAATAAAGGAATAATAGGATGCACCTGCTTCAGAGAAAGAGAAATGACCATTAATCTGACATGTGAAGAGTAAAATGGAGTCAGCCATGCTAAAGAAGGGGATGAGGTGGGAACAGCACACTATACTGATGAATTTCCTTCCTCTCTTCTTTCCTCCCTCCCTTTCTTCCTTCCTGTTTTTGAGACGGTGGTCTCACTATGTTGTGTACACTGGCCTCAAAATCTTAGGGTTCTGGGATCCTCTTGTCTCAGCCTCCTGAGTCTCTGGGACTACAAGAGTACACCAACAAACCCAACTTGAATTTAATTTTTATCTTGATTTTATTATAAAATTTACATATGACGCGCTATACAACTGTAAAACACTCATTTAATCAAAACCAAACAACACCAAGATATATAAAGTAAAAATCAATCCCTTTATTGCCCGTCTCCTGGCAAAAGTTCCATTCCCTGGGAAGAAGCATAATTAACAGGTTGGTGTGTTTGAATAATTCTCACCTGATTTTGTGAAAGAATACATCTGTGAAAGAATACAAACTATGAGGATCCTCTTTGGGGAAGATTAGGCAAACTGACACTGAAGTAGCAGAGGCCACATATGACTAATGTCAGAACATCTTTTGCAACCAACGTTTTGGTATACTTCCAATTGTGTGATAATTAGCATCTGTGAATAACCAGTGGAAGTAAAGTTCTGTGCTATCTGCATTGTTCCAATAATCACATTTCCAGATCTATTAGAAATTTACTTGAAATAAAGTTTATAACTCCTATCTTTCTGACAATCGATAGAGCTAGTCAAAAATTGTTTTACTGCTTGTTTTGGCAGCTCAGATCTCAGTTTGAGGTCATTCAAATGGTCTTTGCTTTTGCTCACCTTTCAAACTGATTTTGCAATAATGGTGAGTACAGAAATTTTTAAAGCCCCCAAAGTGAATACACAAGACATATCACATTACTGCTGACAACAAACAGATGACATCCAGAATATCTAACCTATGATACTCTGTATTTTACTAGATCAATAATACACTTAAAAACAGTCTTGATTAACTTTAAAAGTATAATTTTTTTAAAAACATCAATTACAGATTCATGATATATCTCAGGAGGAAAAGTAAATCCAAATTTCTAAAATAAAGAGTGCTGAGTTAGCTCATCTTTATGTGAAATGTTAAGTATTTCAGAACCAGTAGTTACTTATTTCCTGGAATAGAGTGATACATGCAGTGAGCCTATATTACCAGAAATTCCAGGTCTCAGGAGAAGCCCAACCACAATGAAAGGAAAATCACAATTCAGAGACATACGTCCTTAGCTTCCCAAGAAAAAAGGATCCAAGATGTTTTATTTACTTTTTAAGTGTTTAAAGAATTGTGAACTATAACACAATTCAACTAAACAATTCAACTAAACTATAACACAATTTATCACCAGAAAAGTGATCAAATCTAGAGATGTACTTAATAAGTGAAGTGTCCCCTCTGTGACTATAACCAATTACCAACACCTCAGAAGCTCCCATATGTTCCTTCCCAATCCCAATCCCCTTTCTTTCCTCAAAGGTTACCAGTTTCCTTTCATACTTATCATCTCTTAGCTTTTCTTATACTTTTGCCACCTGACCGTATATCTCTAAACACTAGAATACAGTGATGCCTACTTTTGAATTTTGTATAAATGGAATAATACAGTATATAGTCTTTTGTGTCTAGTTTCTATCACTTGATATCACACAGCATGTAGCTGAGATTCATTTATTTTCATCACTGTATGATATTTCATTATATGCTACCCTACAACTTATTTATCCCTTCTGCTGTTGATGATAATGTGGATAGTTTCCACATTTTGGAAATAATGTTGCTATGGATATTCTTACACATATTTCTTGGCACATTTGTGCAAGAGACTGTATACTTAGGACCGGTATTGCTGGATGTTGGGTTTTGCATATGTTTAATGTAACTAGATAATGTCAAAATAATTGCATCAATTTTTTCATTGTTTCAGATCATCACCTTCATTTGTTACTGTAAGACTTTTAGTTTTTTGCCAGTGTGGTGGAAGTACAGTGTTACCGGATTAACTTACATGATCTTTCTTAGGAATCCTATGTAATGTAAGTTCAATTTAACAAGCCATTAGAATAAAATAGAATACAGAGAAAAGATAAATATTTCATTGACATCAGAATAAGCATCAGATTAAATAAGGAGTGTGGCAATCAGTGTATTTCTCTTTCATCTGAACTCATTGTTCCAACCCTGTAATTTGGGGATAAAGTAAGAATAGAAACAGTATGCTTGATACCTTGTAATTTGTGCTTATCTTAGTAAATATAGTTAAATTGATGATAAAATAGATTAATGAATGGTTTGCCAAGACAAGTGTCAGATGCTGTCTTCTCATTTATGTGGATTTAGCTCTCATTGTTTTCTGTTGATCTGTCTCTTTCTGTGATAATTCCACACTGTTTGAACAGCTAGAGTTTTATAACTGTCTTGATACTATCAATGGCATGAACTTGTCTTAGGTTCTGCATTTTCTCTTTCCCAACAATACTGCACTTCAATTCTTTTTTTTTTAAACAGTGAGATGGCAATTACACATTTCTAAGGCGCAAATGCTGGGCAGAGAATTTCACTTTTCCTTTGTCTTATCAAACAAAATAGTACTCATTTTACCGGCATTGCTTCCAACACTTTGTTGAACTTAAGATTTTTCAGCGACCTGAGTCTGAGCCCTAGAACTGGCATTGCCTTCTCAGGATTCTATGAACCACGTAAGAGTTGTTCACACTTGCAGCAAAGTTTCTTCAGGCATGACTGGGCTATTGAACTGCAGGGCATTTTCTCACTCATGGACCTGTATATATCTTCACTTACTCAGAAATTTTTGGAGAGGCATTATCAAGAGGCGACTGGCCAGAGGTGCCCAACACTTACTCCTCCGCAAAAAAGGACTAAAGCAGTGAGTAGATAATAACACCTCAAATAGAGCGTTTAAGAGAAAGCATTAGAATTTAACAAGGAAGTGACAAAGATCCTCTGAGACATAGAAACTCGACATGACAGCATAAAGAAGAAAGCAAAGCAGTCAGCCAGGACAGGATCAGCTCCCAGTCAAGGAGGACTTCCGATTGTGAGAGTAAAGAGTAGCCAGAGATCCCTAGCAGTGTACATGTCTACCACAGATGCCTGCAATCCTAGTTATGGAAAACCCCTCAACCCTCACAAACCCCAAGCCTAGTCTAGAGAGCTGCCTGGAGTCTGTGTGACTGCCTTGTTTCAGAGAGGAGATTCATACTGTACTCCCCCCCCAACCCCCACCAATCCAACAGCAAGCACGCGCACATACACACACACACACACACACACACACACACACACACACACACACGATAGTTTCATTAAAAACGGACAAGGATCTGATTAGATATTTGTCAAAAGAAGAAATACAAATGGTCAACAAAAAAGAAACAATCCTTAGCATTACTAGGCATTAGCACTACGGAAACGCAAATCAACACCATAATACGTTAGCATCTCATCCTAGTTAGAATGACTGTTATAAAAAAGGCAGGGCCAGGTACAGAGGCTCACACCTGTAATCCCAGCACTTTGGAAGGTCAAGGTGAGAGGATTGCTTGAGGCCAGGAGTTCAAGACCAGCAGGGCAACATAAGAAGACTCCATCTCTACAAAAAATAATAAAATTAGCCAGTATGGTAGCATGCACCTGTAGTTTTAGTTACTTGGGAGGCTAAGGCGATAGGATTGCTTGAGCCCAAGAGTTCGAAGCTGCGGTGAGCTGTGATCATGCCACTGCACTTCAGCCTGGGTGACAGAGAGAGACTTGAACAAAAAAGAAAGAGAGAGAGAGGAAGGAAGGAAGGAAGGAAGGAAGGAAGGAAGGAAGGAAGGAAGGAAGGAAGGAAGGAAGAAGGGAGGCAGGAAAGGGAGGGAGGGAGGGAAAAGAAAAGAAAAAGAATAAGAATTGTGGGCAAGAATGCAGAGAAAAAGAAACTCTTATGCTCTGTTGGTGGTAATGCAAATCAGTACAGCTGTATGGAAACCAGTATGAAGGTTTCTCAAAAAATGAAAAATAGGACTAGCGTATGATCTAACAATCCCATTACTGGATATTTACTCAAAGAAAAGGAATCCGTATAATGAAGAGATGTCTGCACTCTCATGCTTTTTGCAGCACCATCACAATAGCCAAGCTATGGAATCAGCCTAAATGTTCATCAATACATGAATGGATAAAGAAAATTTGATATCTATACGCAATGGAATACTATTCAGCCATAAAAAGAATGAATCTTTTCATTTGTAGCAATATGGATGAACCTGGGGACATTGTGTTAAGGGAAATAAGTCAGGCACAGAAATATAAATACTGTATGTTCTCATTCATAAAAAAAAAAAAAAAACAAGCTCTTAGTAGTAGAGAGTACAATTAAGGTTATTAGAGACTGGGAAGAGAAGGGGTGGGGAGGATAGGGAAAAGCTGGTTAACAGATACAAAATTCCAGCTATAGAGAAAGAATGAGTCCCAGTGTTCTATAGCAGTAGGGTAAATACAGCTAACAATCACCTATTGTATATGTCCAGAAAGTTAGAAGAGAGGATTTTTAATGTTCCCAACATGAAAAATGATACATGTTTGAGGTAATGAATATGCTAGTTACCCTGACTTGATTGCTACACATTATATATATTTCAAAATATCACTCTGTACCCTATAAATACAATTACTTTGTGTCAACTAAAAACAAAAGTAAAAATTATTGCCCTTAAAGAAACAAAATTTTTTTTTCAAAAAATCTTGCTTCCAGAGATGTTTTAAAATTTTTTTGCAGTTATGTTCTTAGGTGTTTCATAAGGTATTGCAGACAACACCTTCTTTTCTATTTCAAATTCAAATTCATTATTTCTACTGTATAGAAATAATTCATTATTTCTACTGTATAGGGAAATTATTGATTTTTATTGCATGAACTTAGAGGAGGGAGTTCATTGAAGAAAAACTTGTATGGAAAAGGACACAAAACATTAACGTATAGTTCAGTAAATTTTCACAAACTCAAGTGTTTAACCCTGTAATCAACACTCACATCCAGAAACAAAAGGCTGTCTTGTGTCACTTATCCTCCCAAAAGTAACCACCAAGTAACCACATAAAATAATTGTGTGTGTTTTGAACTTAAATACATGAACTCATTTACTATGAACTATTTTGTGTCTGGCTTCTTGCATTCGACATGTTCATAAGGTTTATTTATATTGTTGCACGTAGTTGTAATACTCATTGCTATGTAGTATTCTCTTTTGTGAATTTATAACAATTTGTCCATTTACTCTTGATAGGCATTTAGGTAGTTTCTACTGTGAGAGCATTTCAAATAGTACTAGATGGAATGTTTGAGTAATAAGGTATGCACTTGTTAAGTGTTCATGGATATTGCCAAATAGGTTTCTAAAGTGGTTGAAAGAATTTACATTCTCACCAGCAGTGAATGTGATTTTTTTTTTAGTTGCTCCAAATCTTTGCCAAAGTTTGATCTTTACACTGTAGCCATTCTGATGTGTGTGTAGTGGATTCACACAGTAGTTATATTTTATATTTCTGATTGCTAATGAGCATGAGCACCTTTTCATCTGCTTATTGGCTATTGGAATTTCCCCTTTTATAAAATTCCATGTCGACCGGGAGCAGTGGCTCAAGCCTATAATCCCAGCACTTTGGAAGCCCGAGGCGAGAGGATTGCCTGAGCCCGCGGGTTCGAGACCAACCTGGGCAACATGGTGAGACCTCGTCTCTACAATCAATCAAAAAATTAGCTGAGCCTGGTAGCGTGCACCAGTTGTTCCAGCTACTTGAAAGGCTGAAGAATCACCTGAGCCCAGTAGGTGGAGGCAGCGGTGGCCAGGAGCGGCCACTGCACTCCAGCCTGGGTGACAGAGTGAGACTCGAACTCAAAAAGAAAATAAATAAATATAAAATAAAATAAAATGTTAAAAAATAATAAAATAAAATTCCATGTCAAGTTTCCTACCCCTTTTTCCTTTAATTGGTTTCCTTTTTCTTATTATTTTGTAGTAGCAGTAGTGTGTGTGTGTGTGTGTGTGTGTGTGTGGTGTGTGTGTGTGTGTGGGTGTGTGTGTTTATACCCTGGTAAAGGATCCTTTGTTGATCATAAGTGTTTTAAATATTGTCTCCACTCTGTGACTTCTCTTTTCATTCTCTATAGTGTTTTCTTATTACAAAAGTTTTTATTTTTAGTCTTAATCGGATAAAATTTATCAACATTTTCTTTTTGGTACATCTTTGACAGCATTTAGTAACTCCTTCCTTATCTTGAACCCACAAAGCTTTTAATGTATTTTTAAAGACTTTATTGTTTTGCTTTTTACATCTAGACCTATAATCCACCTGAAATTGATTTATATGCTTGATGTAAGGTATAAGTCCAGTTTCATCTTTCTGTGTAGGTACCACATTATCCCTCACAATTTATTGAACAGATTGCCTTTCCTCACTATTCTGCATGCCATCCTTCTCATAAACCAAGTGTCTGTTTGTTCATGGTTCTGTTTCTGGGCTTTTCCATTGACTTGTTTGTCTGTTTTTTTCAATATCAAACTGTCTTAATGACTGAATTTTTGTAATAGGTCTTGGTATATATTACATATATCTACTCAAATTGTACTTCTTCAGGAAGCTACTCTTGGCCCGTCAAACTTCCATACGAATGTGAGAATTAACTTGTCAAGTTACATACACACAAACACACAGAATAAAATTGTGATTGAGGTGACAAATATATGTGTGTGTGTATATATATATATATATATATATATATATATAATTCTTTGCAATATTGAACTTAATTCGTGGATGTGATATAACTGTAACTATTTAGGTCTGCTTTAATATCCATTGGTAAAATTTTTATAATTTTTTTCCACATTGACTACATATTTTATTAGATTTACTCCAAGTGCTTGATATTTTCAATGTTATTATAAATAGTATCCTTAACTTTTTTTTCTCTACAATTGGGATGTGTGTGTGTGTGTGTGTGTGTGTGTGTGTGTGTGTATACATATACAACTGATTTTCGTGGTTTCATGTTTTTTATATTTTATGAACTTTCCAATATTTAATAAAACAATAGAACAATAATATTATTAAAGAAAGGACAAAGTAATTTGTATTTATTTTCCTTTCCTTCCTGCCCTGACTAGGACCTCAGCACAGCGTTGGATAAAAACATTTAACAAGGGGCAGTCACCCTTGTCTGTTTCTGATTGCAAAGGGAAACTTTCAGTGTTTTGCCAGTAATTATAAATCATTTGCAACAGTTTTCTATGTGTATTGTGTACCATTTATTTTAAAAATGTTTATTTCTATTTCTAGTTTTCTGAGTTTTTAAAATCATAAAAATATTAAGTATTATCAAATGCTTTTTATGAAATTTATTCACTTCATCCAAAGTTTCAAATACATGCAAAATTTTAATCACATTTTTCCATTTTATGTTTAGTATCTTCAGGACCTGTAGTACTATTCTCCTTTTCATTCTTTATACTGGTTATTTGTTTCTTCTCTCTCTTTCTTTTTTCCTTTTCTTTTTTCTTTTTTATTTTTTGAGTAGGAGTCTCACTCTGTCACCCAGGCTGGAGTGCAGTGGCACATTCACAGCTACTGCAGCCTTGACCTGCCAGGCTCAGGCAATTCTTCCACTTCAGCCTTCCAAGTACATAGAACTACAGGCCTGCCCCACCACACCCAGCAACTTTTTTGATTTATTATAGAGACGAGGTCTCCAAGTAGCCCAGGATAGTCTCAGACCCCTAGACTCAGGCAATCCTCTCACCTTGGCCTCCCAAAGTGCTGGGATTACATGCTTGAGCCACCACGCCCAGTCTCTTTTTTGTTCTTGATTAGTCTTTCCAAAGGCTTATCATTTTCTGGGGTCTTTTCTGAGAACCAGTGATTGGCTTTGTTTATTCTCTGTTGTACTGCTTTCTAGTTCATTGACTTCCAGTTTTATCTTTCTTCCCTTCTTTGAGTTTATTTTGCTGATCCATTTTCTACCTTCTAGAGTTCTATTCTTCAGCTTTTCTTCAATGGCTGGAATACATTTTCATCCTTTTAACTTTTAGTTACTAGAAGCGTCATTTACCTATTTTTTTCAAGTTCAAAAGTCAAGAGCTTTCCCCTTGTTTGGGAAGCTGAGGGATATACAGCTACTCTGTATTTCCCCTCCTCTTTCCACAATTTCAGGACCTATTTGGATAGTGTTTTTTTTTGTGTTAATGTTATTAGTTGGTTGGTAATAACAACAACTATAGCCAACATTAAGTTCTCACTATAAATCAAGCACTCCATTAAGCAACTCATGCATAGTATTCCATTTACTCCTCATGACAACATTGTAAGGTAGACACAGTTATTAACCTCTTTTACAGATGAGAAAGCTAAGGTTTACAGTAGTTTAATAATTTTTTTTTTTGAGTTGGAGTCTCACTCTGTCACTCAGACTGGAGTGCAGTGGCCGCTCCCGGCCACCGCAGCCTCGACCTGCTGGGCTCCGGCGATCCTTCCGTCTCAGCCTTCCGAGGAGCTGGAATTACAGGCGTGCGCTACCACGTCTGGCTGATTTTTTGATTTATTGTAGAGATGAGGTCTCGCCTGCCCAGGCGGTTCTCGAACCCGCGGGCTCAGGCAATCCACTCACCTCAGCCTCCCAAAGGCACGGGATTACAGGCTGAGCCACCGAGCCTGGCAGTTTAATAAATTTTAATTTATTATTAGTAAATATCCAAATTTCCACAACTAATAGGAGATAGAACCAGGGTTTGAACTTGAGTCTGGTGCCAGAGCCTATATTGTTAATTATTATACTAAATTTATTCTGATATGTCTCTAAGAAGAATCACACTTCATACCTCTCAATATTTTAATGTTGCTATGACATATTAGTATTAGTGCATTTCAATTTTTGTTGGGAAAGTTACTTTTAGAAGACCTATAGGGCAACAGATGGGCTCCCTGAAATTGTGGATTCAATTCTAAATAGGGCAAATGGAGCCCTTTTCGTTTTAAGTCAAATGGCGAAACGTGGCCTACATGACAAACACCTGCTCCCGGTGGTCTTCCTAGATTGGCAACACTGGTAGATGCATTAATGGAGGAATGCTGGGTTTTCGTGGTACTTGTCTCACTTCACAGAGAGGAGCAGCCCTCTGCTTACTATCCAGTAATCTGGCATTCTCTTCACTGATGTGTGAGGGAGAAATGTAGTCTGTGACTCTGGGAAACCACACTGCTCTCAAAGTTAAAAAACTGCTATCCTAATCATGCCCTTCAATTGCATACGCTCCTTATGTTGCTTCAGTGCTTTGAAAAAATGCTGGTCGGAATCCAAAAACTATTATGGACATCTTTACAAATCCAGCCCAATTTGGGCAGAAATTCTTCCAAATCTCAAGCAATCACAGGAAGGCAACATGCCTATGATTCTTCAATTGATTTTCAATAGATTCTCTTTATCTTTCAGGCCAGTATTAAAAGTTGTATTTCTAAAGTAACTCTACTTTTGTTGAGGAAAGCTTTTCATTGAAGATACCACAGAGTTATTAAAGATTCCCGAGGGAATAATGGTTGATCAAATGAAGCAACCCATAAAAACTCTGCAATTTTTTTAGCTGAAGGATTTCTCTCTGCAGTTTTTCAAACTATGCAATCTATATTGCTTTTATGAACAAATGTCATTAAGTCAGTCTCTACCTGCAGTACCATTGAAAATAATCTATTGTACTGTTTCCACGGTGAAACTATTAGAATTCTATTCATGTCTAAGCCTTACACTGTTTGTCATCTTCCCAAGCTACCAGACAGATATACTCAAAACCCATTTTTAATGTGAGCACACTCTATTACTCTCCTCTTGTCATGGATTTCTTTTTTCCTCACTGTGATACTTTAGTTTCTTCTTAGGGAAACAGTGCCTAAAGCCCAAATGTGTGGTCCAGAAGGTAAACTAAATTATCAGTTATATAACTTCATCTTGATTTTTTTCCTGTAAAATAAAGAAAAGTAAAGCCAGCCACTTGCAGTAAGTAATTTAAATATCTGTTCCATCATCTTATGATTACAGATTTCCTCTTGACTAAGTTTCCAGGCAAGAGGCCGATAAGCCAATCAAACACATGGTGAAAATTAGAATCCCCAAGTTGAATGATGATGAAGGAATGAGTCAGTCCTGTTGGTCTTATGAAGCAGGCAGATCCCAGAATTATCATTAGAAGAACCACAAGGGAGAGATAACGGAATTGGATACTGTCCTAAAGCCATATCCTGACCTATGTTTATACATAGCAATCTGTCATGGTGCTCTTTGGAGTGACATGTTGGCATCTGGATAATGACAACAATCAGACATTTTTGATTGCTGGTTGGCTACATAAAATTGCTGAACTCCGTGATGATTTTTTTCCAAGCTTGCTTATATGAGATAGGTGTTAGCCATATCCTCTTCAACAGCACAAATATGGAAGACCCAGCAGCCTTTTGAAGTCTAAAAGGATGCTTGGCACATAGTGGAACCTTAACAAATAATTACTGAATTAATGTGTGACTGAATAAATGAGCGAATAGTGAGTTTGCTTCTCCCCAAAGACCTTCTAGTCCTCGGTTTGTTTTTGCAGTACTAAGCCCTTGTGAAGAGAAGGAAAGATGAACCCAGAGTTCCATGAGAGGTTTTCACTCTGCCCCTGTAGCTGTTCAGTGCAAGATTTAAAACACCCAACTCCCTCTCTGGACAAACGAGATCAGAGCCAACAGAATCCCACAGGGTAATTCTTATGGGGGGAGTTCTGCTCAGAACTGTGGGGTATGCCCAAGCCAGGGAAGTAGGTCAATCTCAGAGTTGGAGTGAGGAGAGTCTGTGGATTACTTTCTAGTAATTCAAAAAGAGGAATCAGAATAGTAGCCTAGTAGGTCAGGAGAGGATGTTGGGAGAATAGAAAAAAATAATAGGAATCAGGAAATCAGAATCAAGGAAGGAGTAGAATTTGGCCAGTAGATGGAGGGCATATGCAATTACCAAGATCAGTTGTCATCTGAGGTTCTTTGTGTGCTTGCTGTAGTGTGGTATGTGAGTGGCTCCCAGGCCTGGCAAGCTAAGGACAGGGCAGACAGGTGACCTGTCCTGGGACCCTATACACTTAGTGCCTGGTTTTTAGTGACTTGAACAGTGATCCTGGACTCAGTAGACATGGGCTTCTTTAACTTCTAGGTCTAAAACCAAGACATAGAAGAAGAAAAAAAAATCATCCCTCTTTTCTTCATTAAAGGCTCATTTCTTTGTGGAGGAGATGGGGTGAATGTGAGAGAAGAAAACAGTAAAATGAGCTATTGGTGCCTATGATAACTCAGTAATATCAAATCACAGACTTACAGCCTCAGATCTTTTCCAACAACCTTCAAAAATCAGCATTTTTTTTACTTCTCAAGAGGAAAAGACAATAAAAGTGACATATCCAGGGGTTTTTCCAAATTAACTCACTACTTGGAAATTCACAACTCTATCTCTGATTAATTTTTCTGCCTAATTCTCTATTGCTTAATTTCTTCTATGCAAATCTGCTCATCCAGCTACTATAAAGGCCAAACAATATAATATAATATAATATAATATAATATAAATTGTGGGAAGAAGGGGGAGATTCCAATTATTGTTGAGTAGAAGTGATTATTACTCAGAATATAATAAAGCTCATAAGGAGTCATTTTATGGAGGAAAGAAAACCCTCAAGAATTAGCAAGAAATAAACTGTTCTTTCACCTTATTGTAGAAAATAATCCTGACTTTGGACATCCAAAGACTCACCTGAAGGCAACCTTCCTTTTGTTTGCTTGGGTTCTTTCTCCTCAGTCAATGGGGCTGCCTACCTGGCACTGGCAGTATCTCCAGAACCTACAGGTGGCATCCTCCTCTGGGACCCCGGGATTCTGTGAGCCAGATGGTGGGGCAACTTAGCATCTGTTTACCCGATCTCTCAATGGGAAAAGAGGCTTCCAATTTCCCTCACTCCTCATGGCACCAGAACCCAAGGAGGAAATGAAGCTGTCTAACCATGTTTGACTCTGAAATTTTCTAGCCTTCTTCAAATGTGTGAATAGAATGAGAAGCTCCAATTGTTTACTTCATTAACATCCCCAACTACATCGTGCCTTGTTAATTTCCCTGTTGATACTGCTACACTCGGCAGACATACTTTTTTCCTTTTCTTCCCTAGGTCTGTCCTTTTTCTTCTTTTCTTTGTGTAAAGAGTATGTACTGGCTTTGTGAAATCCCTGTAGCAAGTTGTGAATGATGTATGAAGTGAAAAGTCTTTACTCAGGGCACAGTAGGAATATAGAATGTGCTGCGCATTCACTGCTGGGCTGAGTTTTTAACTGTGTGCTGTAGGCATAGATATCCTGCATTCATTCTTACTGCCTCAAAATCCCAGGAGCTCTAGATCCAGTGGCAAGGGGCACAGTCCTGCAGAAAGGCAAAAAGATGAATTTATTGAGCTCCAAAAATCCTTCTTAGCACTGCAATTCTGCATTCACTACAATCAGGGGTCCCCCCCCCCATAATCTTACAAAGGGATGGGAACAGAAATTCAAAGTCTAAGTTCAGAGGGCATAAAGTTAACCTACTCCCTGGCCTGTGATATGGAAAGATGGAGGTAAGAGATCAGTGATTGTCAGCACTCTACAGGCTAATCTCACTTGGAGAGGATGTGTCTCTTCACTCTGTCTGAGAAAGAATATCATTGTGCCCTGAAAAGCCAGACCAAGAGATCCGGCCTTGTAATTTATGAAGTATTTTCCTTTCAAGGAACCCAGAACTCAGAATCATCATAGTGTTTTATGAGCTGAGTATCATATTGGTGAATGATCCAAATTTTTCTCATGTTTCAAATTAGATTCTTAATTTTCCAGCAAGTCTCTTACACAATCAATTTGGCATTATCCAGTGTCAGAGTAACTGATTTATGGATTCACTGAAGTTCAGGCGTAGCAGGGAGGTGGGGCACAGCCACATGGGAGAGGGAAGCTCAATCATTAGGTAGTGACCAATTATTGCTGATTGTAACTTCCTCAGAAGATGAACAGAGGGGTCAGCAGACCTTCTCTGGTTGCAAGGAGGCCATGGAAGCAGAGGGAATAGAGCCCTCCCACCCAGCCTGTTTCTCAGTTCGCCCAACAGGAAACCAAGGAACTTCAAGCCTTGACTCTTCCCTTCTAGATGGGGATAGGAGAAGGACTAAGCAACTATTTCCTAAGTGTTCTGCAATATTCAGGAGTGAGCCTACAGAAAATCATAAATGACACTTTGTAACAAACTTATGCCAATGCTGAATAGTTGAGCAGTAACTGGTTTTATCTGTATCCTTGATTTTTTGTTTTCCATGACAACCCAATCTCACTTACCTTGCTAGTCCTACGACAGTTGGCTTCTATACCTCTCTAGTCTCAGAAGAGGGGCTGATAGAACAACATTCAAATAGAATCACTGACTTCCCAAAACACCCAATTTTTCAGGCTTTTCAGGCATTCATAATTAGGTTTTAGGCATTTCACTCGAAGTCAAACTATATAGACATACCTGGAGAAAGAACAAGCCGGTGGGTGCCCTGCCATGGTCTCGGCTTCCACTTGATTTAGCACATTATTCATCCTCATTCACAAATTGGAGTGCAGTGAACCTAAGAAAGACCATGAGAAAACACGAGGCATTAAATTAAGCTAAGTTAAAGAAATCATGAGTCCTTTCATGCTGAAGAGAAGAAAGCAGATACATAGCAATTATTTTTAAGCACAGGGAAAGAGATTCCAGAGAATATGAGGAACAGTTGTGTTGAGGTCATTCTGGAAAGAGGACATTCGCTCAATAAACAACTGGGAAGATTTGTGTAAGAGTCTTCATAAATCGCCTACCTAACTCTTACTTATGTTTGCTTTTGATATGGAGAGGCTTTATTGTATTGTAATATAGGAAAAGTATTTCAGGACACTTAATAAAAATTCATGAACAGGAAAATAGTTTGAAAGTTGAGGTAGAATTTTTTGAGGACTCTAAGGAATGATAACGCTCCTTGTTGACTGTGAGTTAAGACAGAGAGCAGCTATTACTTATAGCTCCAAACAGCTCAGTTAGCCTATTTGGGGAAAACAGATATTCTTTATTCATGCATGGTTTTCTGTGTAGGAGTAAAAAAATATTATGGCATTTTTAAGTCCCCAGGTCATTTACCCATATTTCCTTTCCAAATGAAACCTGGTGCCTGTAGGCTTTTGCACATGTCTCTGGTATTCTACTCTCCTTGTATCTCTTTTGATAATTATTAGATGTTCATTTACCCATCCAGAGACTGACAGTATCCCAACTTTCAAGTGCATAAACCAAAATGGTGAGGAGGAGGGGACAATAGTAGAGAGACACCACTATTTAAGTTTAAACCATCTATTTTATCTCTAAGGGGAAGAGCCAACCTTAGGGCTCCTGTATGCCTAGGAATATATTTTCCTATTGAGACTTTTCTCTTGTTTTAAGTAGTCTGAAAATAACTGGGTTAAAGAAATAAAGTGAAAACCCTCTGTATCAAAAGCAAATGCCGTAAGCAAAGGTGGTAACAAACCCTGAGACACTAAGGTTTGTCTGAACTCAAAATTCAGCAGGGTTCTATCACTCAGCATGTTATGAAAATCTGAATTGGATTTTTTCAAATGCTGTGCTCTCTGGACCCATTAGGAGCATATTAAACTGTTGTGATACAAAACATTTTTTTTTCTTCTGTAGCAAAGATCAAACAGAATTCTGAATGCAAATTTACTCCATCTCTTCACCAATAGACCATTTCCAACAACTAGACAGACGCTGGAGGACACAGTTGAAAGCTCCCAAGCTTAGGAAGAGTCATGTCTTGACTGCAGGGATAGGCCTGTCAGTAATCCCACAGTGTGGGCTCAGCGATGGCAGTGTACTTAATAAATTGTACATTTATTTCCAGCATCATACTCAAGACAGCTAATGCAGAAACCATGTCCTCCGAAAAATGCTTCTCAACGGCAGCGTCATCTATCCACACCCTCAGCAACAAGAGATGCGCCTGTCCATGACTTGAGAGGTTGCAGAGTGTTCCTCCATGCTTCCCTCCAACCCTCAGTGATCTCTTACAGATATTTACTCTCGCATATGGCATATAGAACATTAAAAGCGTTTTGAAAAATCCCTCAGTTTTCGACTTCTGAAGGATTATTAACTTCAAAGTCTGAAGAAATGTCGCCCTTCTATCTTTGGAAATGCCAGGAGCCTTTGCATATTCCTACCACAGGACCAAGCAACCCCCAGCAGAGAAGAACGATTACTGCCTCGGTGGCGAGAGGATGGCTTTTGATCTCTTAACATATTGGAAATTACTTAAAGGTAAGCCATCTGCTAGCTGAGGAACAAAAACAGATTACATCACACCCTGCTAGAAAGATTGTGTTAAATCCTGTATATCAAGGCTTTTAATAATTCTATATTAAGTCAGCTAATAGGATTAGGTACACATTTTCTTTAGGCTTATTTCCTCAACTATTAAAAAAACTTTTGTGTGTGTGTTTGACAATCTGCAAAATTCAAGAGTATTCCACTGTGAATAAAAAAGGGTTCTTTCAAGAGGAAGCATTTTTTCAGTTTACCACTGCTCTCCAAAGAGATGTACAGCAGAAGTGCCTTTCCAGAGTAGTTTGTGTGAGACTGAGACAAGAGAGTTTCTATTATTGCTGCCATGATGCATTGCCTGTGTGTTACAAACTTGCCTGCAAGAGCTTCCTGCCTTCATTGCTCTTCTTCAGGTCAGGGGTGGGATTCAGGCAGGTGGAAGATGCAAAGATACTTGATCCCCTCAGTAATAATTAGTACGGTAACCGTGGTGACAGTCCACCATGAGATTGGTGTGTGGCAAGTATTGGGGATGATAAAAGAATAAGCCTTGATTAATAAGAGCCTGAAGAATCTGCAAGACAGGACTGTCCCAGCCTTGAGAAAGGTTGCATTCTAAAATTATCACAATGCAAGAAAGTTTACATTCTAAAATTACACCATGCCCAAAACAAACATACTGTCCTCCTTGTCTGTGGTCAGCTTCAAGTCAAGAGAATACTAGAATATATTCACTCGAAGATATGTGGACAAGACAAGAAAGGGCCTTCTTTATTTTTTGCCCCTTCTTTCACTAATTTGTTCAAGGTTATTCTACAACTTTAGAGCATTAAATATACACATATACAAATTCACTTCCACTATTACTTCTAAATCTTTTATAAGAGATTCATTTGCTTTGTGTACTGTATGTCACTCTGGGATACTGAGAGTTGAATAAGGTTATAAAAGTGATAGCAACAAACACTTTTATCTCTCTATGTTTTTTGAAGTAGTTCTTTTAAAGGAAAAAAAAAAGTCTCCATTGCCCTGAGATAAGGTAATTCTTATCTTGGTGACAACAGAAGGTTACAAATAACTGTTGAGAGTCAAATAAAACGCAGAATTCAATATATTTAGAAACCAACACAAAATGTCGTACATTAAAGGCACTTGAGAAACAATTGTTGAATTGCATTTCCAAGAAATTGCTAGAAATAGTTGCCATGATTTTGTCTTAATTGTCGAATGATACGGAATAAAACGAACTAAGTTTCATCATAACATAAATGAGAAAAAACAATTATAGAACTAGCAACCCAGAAGTCTAGTTGTTGTGTATTATACCTTGCTGCAAATGGTCCAAGTTTTCTTGGTGTGCTTTTTAGAAAGTAAGCAGAATTAATAATATAGCTAATAATAATTACCATATCTTGAGACACTTTACTCATTAGCACTTTGAAAACTTCACTTCTAATCCTCACAGTGTTTTTGAGAGTGAATATTATCATTCCTTGGTTACTGGTGAGAAAACTGAAACTCAAGGTGGTTAAAAAAACCTACAGCAAGTGGAAGAGTGAGGATTCAAAGAAGATTTTGATGCCAAAGTCTGTGCCCTTTCTGCCACACTTGGAATTTGGTAGAGGCCTGAGGGTCTTGCTCTTTCTTCACTTGGTGACTTGGCTCAGCATTCTGTTTGTCAAATCTTTAAAAGAATTAACAGAACAATGTCATTTCCTTTGAGAAGTTCAAAAAACAGTCAGGGTTCTTACATTATATTCCTGCAGGCCAGTCCTCACTGTTTCTCCAAGATACTGATGTTTCTTCTGTTGGTTGATTTGAGGTAGCCAAAACAAAATAATTTGAAAGTCTCTTTCAATCTGTAGAATTTCTTTTTCATTAACCATCAGCTTTAACTTCTCAACTTTGTATTTTCCTTTCATGTTAAAAAAAAAGACCCCCACTGTTTATCACCTTATTTGTTTGCTAGCAAATCTTAGTAGAGAACAACACAAGTGTCCAGCAGCAAGTTAGCAATAAGAGAAAAATTCAGAAATAGGATTTAAAATATCTTATGCATTATTTATCAATTATTGAAATGCGGGAAATTATATGTGATAAGACAATATTATCCATTACTAGAATTATTCTTCGGTAAGAGAAAATTAAATACATAATAATCCTCAAATAAATGTTTGTCAGATACATATGTTAGTATTTCAATAGAGTAATACTAGCTGTTGTAATAAACAACCCCCCTCCCCAATTTCAATGTTTTTACTTTATTTCTTTTTTTCTCTCTCTCTCTTTTTAGTACAAAGATGTGGGGCACAATTCAGGGTTAGGTTTAAAACATTGATTATGCAGGTACCCTAGTTGATGAGTTATGCCCCTCCCTCCCCTGGCAGTTTCCCTCAACTGCCAATCCCATTTCCCCTCCCCTGACAGTTTCCCATTACTGTCAAACACTTTCTTGTAGTATTATAATTGTTCAAGGTCCGCTTATGAGTGAGAATATATGGTACTCTGTTCTTTGTTTCTGAAATAGATCACTAAGTATGATCAACTCCAAATTCATCCAAGTTGCTGCGAAGTCCATATATTTGTCCTTCTTTATGGCTGCATAATATTCCATTGTGTATATGTACCACATTTTAAAAATCCAGTCCAGCTTCAATGGGCAACATGATTTTTGCTATTGTGAATAGAGTTGCAACAAACATACGTACGCAGGTATCTTCTTTATAGAATTTGAATTCCTCTGGGTATATTCCCAATAGGGAAATTGCTGGATCAAATGGAAGGTCAATTTCTAGTTCTTTCAGAAATCACCACACTGTCTTCCAAAGAGGTTGCACTAGTTTGCATTCCCACCAGCAGTGTAGAAGCATTCCTTTTTCTCCACATCCTCACCAGCATCTGTTGTTGTTTACTTTATTAATGATGGCCATTCTTACTGGGGTTAGGTGGTATCTCAATGTGGTTTTGATTTGCATTTCTCTGATGATGAGTGAGGCTGAGCACTTTTTTATGTGTCTGTTGGCTGCCCGTGTATCTTCTTCTGAGAAGTGTCTATTCATGTCTTTGGTACACTTTTTCAAGGGGCTGTTTGTTTTTTTTCCTTTCGGTTCATTTGAGTTCTTTGTAGATCCTAGATGTTAGGCCTTTGTCAGATAAACAGTTGGCAAATATTTTTTCCCATTCTGTGGGCCGTTTCCTTGCTCTCTTGATGGTTTCTTTTGCTTTGCAGAAGCTCATTAGTTTGATACGGTCCCACTTGTCTATTTTATTTCTTAAGGTATTGGCCTTTAGGGTTCTGATCAAGAATTGGTTGCCAGATCCAATTTCCATAAGGGTGTCTCCTGCATTTTTAAACTTTATTTCTTACTCATATAATTGTGCAGTATGGGATTCCTGGAAAGGTGGCCTTCCAAGTAGCCATTCAGGATGTAGGTTCTCTGTATTGCTCTGATATCTTTAACATGTGGCTTCAGGGTCACTAGGCTCATATGTATTAAAATAGAAAACAGGGAAGAAGCATGGAGAAGAGCTCCATGGAAGATGTTTATGGACCAGGGAAAGATGTGATGCCCATCACCTCCACTGATTTCCTGTTGGCTAAAACTCAGTCATATGGCCACAGCCAAGTCAAAGGGGGGCTGAGAAATATGTACACAGGAAGATGAGGAGATACATTTGGTAGTGAACTGGTGGTCTCTGTCATAGATAGCCTATACAGATAAACTTTCAAGTGCTTTGAGCTGAGAATTACCATAAGTTAGATCTATAAACTTTATGCAGGTTAAAATATTTGCCCCAGACTACCATTCGTATTAAACTGCTACATTTTAGAGGAATTACCAGAAGCACAATGCCATTCTGATTTGATGAGTACTACTAAAGTATCAGAACTCCTTCTAGCTGTGTCATTTATCCCTGTATTATTTTTTTCTTGTTTTCCTCAACTCCAGCACCTAGAATACACTCAACAAATGTATGTTCAATGAATGAATGGCCTTCTAGGATTGATTTTGCATCTTTCTGGTCACTTACTAGAGATCGTGACCCAAATATCATACAAGCTAACTCTATTTTTATTGATATTATTGTTGATTCAACCATGCCTTACAGCAATGACTTAAATCTTATTTACTCATCACTCCAAAAAATGTCTGTTAACTCTACTCTGTAATACATCTCTGGCAACATGCAGGATTTTATTAAAGTCTGCCCATACTTGTCTAGACTCCTGCAAAAGAATCCACAGCTACATTGTATAATGGAAAGAACAGAGAGAAGACTAGGTTAATTTTTGCTATCTCAGCCTTCGTCTTAGGCAAGTTGCTTATTCCTCTGAGCCTCAGTTTTCTTATGTAGAAAGTGAGAATAATAACATCTACCTTGCAGAGTTGTAAGTACAGCAGTTTTAAAGATCCATAATAAAATAGGAACTGAATTAATGGTAGTCACTGTCACCATCACTAATAATAATGATTGATTGCTCACATTGTTAGCATTTATAATAAAAATTATAAGCATCACTCAGTTTTGTTTTCTATTGGATGCATTAAATCAGAAAGCCCTAATATCCAGAAGCAGCACCAGGACAGAAACCTAAATAGGGCACAAGCCTTCCAGTCTCTGCTCTCAGTTGAGTCTCTGTTTTCCCTGGGGACAAATGACCAACCATCAGAGGCTCTATCAGCTAACAGCTAGAGCTGTCACTTCCATCTCTGTTTGCATTGGATTGAGTCAATCTGCTTTCAGCTTTCCAAGGGTAAACAGCCAGGAACCAATGAAGCTCTTATGACTATAGCCCCACAGAGACTTATTAAAGGATCTTATCTATTTCAATACCTTTCAGCAGGTGTGGATTATTAGAATGTGTGTACTGAGAATCTCCTGCTGTCTTGAATTAGCAACCTTGGCTCAGAAATGACAAATTTTTATGTCAAAATAGCAGAAACCTTTTTTTCTCTCTCTCTCTTCACTGATGCATAACATTCTAAAAGACAGGAATGGCCTTCAGCTAATACAGATCAATTTCCACCCAGCTCAGGTCACCATTTAATTACTGTTGACTTCTTTAACCTTTCTCACTTCCTTTATGGATTATATTTCTTTCTACTCTATTGCCAATTAGTTTATTTGGTGGCATCATCAAACTTGAAATTATATAATAAGGGTTCACATTTTCTTTTTTCATGACTTTTATTGTGCTGAATTTATTTAGAAATAAATTATTTCCCTAAAGAGAAAATAAACTTAATGAGCTGGATTATTTTATCTCTGTATTAACCTCTTAGACTCCAATTTTTTTTTAAGAGCACATTCCGATTTCCTCTATCAAACATTTCAGAATGATGGAATCCTAAGCAGGTTTTTGGAAAACAGTCTACTTTTCTTTTTAACATTACTACAGCATTTGCCCCTTAAATGATGCACTGTGTGCTAAATTACATATTGAAAAGAAAAAACAAAATCCTAAGGTGAAAATCAACTGCGAATAGTGTAAAGGGGGTTATCAGAGTGATGTAAGAGAAGGAATTTTCTTCTGTCTGAGCATTCATTTTTATCGCTGACCTAGTCCATGAGGTATGGAGGAAGGAGCTTGAGCTTTTGTGTGTATGTGTGGGTTTTTTTGTGGGTTTTTTTGACTTTTACTTTTTTATTTTAAAGATGTGAGGTACAATTCAGGATTAGGTATACAAGTGTTCATTAAGCAGCTACCCTTGTTGATGAGGTGTGCCCCCCTCCCCTGGCAGATTCCCACCACTGCCAATCTTGCCTCTCCTCCTTCCTCCCGGAAGTTTCCCACTATTGCCAATCCTTTTCTTATAATATTACGATAATTGTTCAAGGTTCGCTTATGAGTGAGAACATGTGATACTCAGTTCTTTGTTTCTGTGATAGATCACTCAGTATTATAGACTCTAAGTCCATCCAGGTTTCTGTGACGTTCATAATTTTGTCTTTCTTTGTGGCTGCATAATATTCCTTTGTGTATATGTACCATATTTTTTTAATCCAGTCTTTTTTCGGTGGGCAGCATGGTTGGTTCCATGTTTTTGCTATTGCAAACAATGCTGCAATAAACATGCACGTGCAGGTATCTTGTTCATAGTGTTTTGAGTTCTTCCGGGTATATTCCCAGTAGGGGGATTGTGGGGTTGTATGGAGAGGATGCAGGGAAAAGGGAACATTTCTATTCTGTTGGTGGGAGTGTAAACTAATACAACCTCTGTGGAAAACAGTTTCGCAATTCCTAAAAGATCTAAAAGCCGAGCTAGAACTTTAGAGTTAGACACATCCTTATTCAAAGCCTGGATGTGCTACTCATAAGCTGTACATCCTTGGGCAAGTTCCTTGACTTATCTGAACCTGTCTTCTTATCTGGAAAATAGAAATAATTATTCTATTTCTCAAGATTTCTGTGACAATTAGGTGAAATGGACCATGTAAAATTCTGGTATGTATCTTCTCCACCAGTAAGTAAGTATGGTTGAAACTACCAGCTGAACAGCAACCTGACCCTGGGACTCAAGGCAAAGGACTCTGTATTACTTTGTTAGGGATTGCAATTTCAGGAAGATGTGGTGAAGGATAAGGAGAGTGAAGCAGGGAAAGCGGGAGAGCTAATATGAGAATGCACAATCAAGAGAGCTGTCACTAAATGCATCTCCTCGATGGAGAGCATGCTCCTCTTTGTCTGCATTGTGTAGCAGCAGTTCTAGCTCCCGGTAATCAGGATGGATTAGCATTGCCACTACAGTAATGGTAATGATTAGTCTTTGGGCTCACCAGTGCCTAAATGTGATAGTTAAAGCTTCAAGTTCAGTGGAACCCTTTCTGTGCACCTGGGGTGTGCTCTCTTCCTTCTTCACCCACAGGGGGTACCAGGATCTGCAGGTGTAGAGACAGAAAGCATGAATTTCCGAGTTGTCACCCCTACAATGTGAAAGTGTTTTTGTCCTTCTTCTTCAAGAGCATTGAGAAGGATACGTTTACCAGATTGTCACATACCTATTTTCAGAAGGCCTGCTAATCTGCTTGCAGTAAAGATAGCACATCTGGCACAGCAGACGTGATTGGGGCTAAAAATGTGGTTACACAGATGGTAATTCATCATCATCCACCATGAGCTCTCAGTATATTTCAGGGCCAGATGGGCCCTGAAATGAACACACAGTAAAACTGAACTAGGGATATATGATGGATATATGCCCTTGTATCTTTCGAGTGTTTAATTGTGGCACTAATCTCTTCAAGTTCTCCGGGTATGCAGTGTCGCTTCTGATTTATGATCTTGGATGGGAATGGAGGCAGTTTCAGGGGCTTCTACTTGGTCTTTCCCTCATAATAGCCCTGATACCATAGATCTGGGAATGAGTGGGAGGGTTCTATCAGTTGATAAATATATTTAGCTCAGTTATATACTCACAGTGTAGGCAATCACCTCAGGATAGGCTTGCGAACATTTTAACACATTGTGAGGCAAATGTGGACCAAAAAATCCATGATCACTGTCCCAGATGAGCTTTCACTCTAACTGGAGGTCTTTGATAGCATTTCAAGTCACTTGGTATCATTTTAGCCCTACCCCTCATCTAACAGACTTTAAAAGGTCTGGATTTTCCTCTTTCAACAGTACACAGTTACTCAGCTGCATATACATTTAGGGGACAAATCAAAGGAATATTTACTGAATATACATTTGGTGATGTTACAGGGTTCTTTCTCAAGGGATTCTGGCCTTCTCAGCACTTACCTAACTCTATATCTATTAACTGATTCAAACCTGGAAACTGGGTGATTTTCTACCATAGTAGTTGATGTAAGCATTGTCTTCACCAAGCCTCAAGACACATTTTAACAATTACATGAGCTCCGGGTGTTCTTTGAAGGACATTGAATCCTGATCATGGATGGGTGCCCCCATGTTAGTAAATTTTCCTCTATCCAGCCTCATATTCTGATTTCCTCACTCCAGTTCAAGACTCAGAAGCTCCATTTCCACATATGAACCCTCGCATTCTTACCAGATCATATGAATTCCTATCTGCAATTATTTTGCCATGTAAACTCTTCCCTTTAGGAGTAGTTCTTGGACTGGGCTGGAACTTGCATCACAGGAATGAAAGGGAGGTAATCTAGAAGCAATAAGGAATGCTAGGGACAAATCACAAGAAGAGAATCACCATTTTATGAGAACCTGCTTCAGGGGGAGTTCTTGCGTAGCCTTCAGGATGCAGCCCTTCACTCCTGCAGAGTTAAGAGGAATCTGGGAGTTGAAGATACACCCAAATAGTACCATTCACTTTCTTTCATGTTAAGAACCTGACTTGGAGAGAGGTGATCTGTTGAGTTTGCATTCACTCTCCTTTTCGGTTCAGCATCTTTACTATTAGATCATGGGCTTGAGCTTTGCATGGTCTTCCCTGTGGATCTATGAGATGGGTTTGGATCATAATTCTTAAAGACACAATCTCAAACATCATAATCACAAATGTTGAAATTCCTAGAGATCAAATCCCTAATGTCTAAAATCCCCAACATTACAATCCTGAAAGCTGAATTCTGGGGAAGGGATTAGTGTATTTTCACTTGTGTGTAGGATAATTACATCATGTTAGTTGCACCATGTTAGGCAGAAAAGTTACCTTGCTATTGTCTTTACATTTGGTGGAAAATTCAGGTGAGTGGATTGGCCATGCTATGCAACAATGACAAAAAACTTCAGTTTAAAAATGTATCATTGGCCTGCATTGGCATTCCTTTTGGCTGATGACATCCTGGGAGCATTTAAAGAATTAAAGCCATATTTGACTGAAGAATCCAGAGAAGTTACTAACTGTTTCAAAAATAATTATATGAAGACATAAAACAGTATTGCTGTTTGGCTACAAGTATTGTTTCCACCAAATCTGTGATCTGAATATGAGTGCATTTGGAATGGATTTCCAAGCACCCAAACCAACACAGAAGCATAACAAAGAAGATGGAAAAAAAATTAACAGATGATGCTCGTTTCAGTGTATATCTAATTACAAAAGAATTTCAAAAGGAACAGCATTTTGTCAAAAAGTGAATGTAAATGTATTCTCAAAAAAGAACCATGCCCTAAAAGGAAAAAAAAAAAAGCTATTAGTTGTGGTACAAAACTTCAAAAATATAGTTAATGATTGTGAAAGTTGGCCAGCTTTTATGAACTGTCTCTATGCAGTTGGTCATAACCTATTCCTGTAACACACTTTTTTAATGTGTTAAATTTTCATCGTAGTTCTTTTGGTTTTTCCTGTTCTTTTCTTTTCAGTATTTTTTTTTTTTTTTACATTTTAAATTGTCAGCATTATTTTTTACAATTTGCTATGCTATGCATTTCATCTTTTCATCATTTCTACTACTGTATGAATTACGTGGAGGCTTTTAGAGAGCTGTAATTCATTTTATGCATTTTTGCAAATTTGGCTTCACAAAAGTGCATTATCTCACATAACTTTGTGTATAATCATTGTGTGCGCATATAAAAATATCGAAACTTCCTTAATAAATTAAGACGTGTTTTTTGCACATTCGCATTTGTGAAAGCTAAGATTTCTCCAGATCTCAACTCTTTGGGTGACTACATATGTAGTCATGACCCACTGTCATTTTTCATCGATTTCATCAAAAGACTTAGGTTGCCTGTGACGGTATTTCACATGACTGCAGTTTTAAAGCTAGGTGCACACAATTATAAACCATAGAGACATGCATCTGTACGTCTCTTTTTAACCAATTTCTATACTAATACACTTCATCTATCATGATTTTACATGTCTCAGATAAATCCCCTTTCAAAATATAAAGAGCTATCTTTTAAAGAATGTTTTCTTTCCAGAATTATATTATTGAGATTTTGATCGTTCAGGATTTCAGCATTCGAGATTATGGCATTTGGGATTGTGTTTTTGGATTTTGATTGACTTCCAATGAGATGACAGTTCCCCTTGTAGCTGCCATAGAGGATCTCCGACTTTCACAGCTTGATTTGACTGTTGACTTCCCTGAGTCTATCTTTCATTTTCCAGAGCTTCCAGTGTAGTTAACAGCAGTCATCTCCTTTCCACAATTTCTACAATTATCATTTCACCCATACTTTTAACCTCCAAGGTCCCATCATTTATCACCAACATCTCAGCCCAATTAACCACACGTGAGTGTCTTAGTTATTATAATGCCACTATACGCTAGGTGTTGTCATTATTACTATACCTTTTGCCAACAGTGGAACCTTTATAACCCAAATCCAAAATGCCTTCCTGAAGAGCTGCTTTCTGGAGTCACTCTGGTGTCCATTGCCTTAGTCTTGGTTACCCAAAGCAGAGCCTGAAGCAAATGCATACATTGTATTACTTTAATTGGAGGTATCATCCGGAATGAGGCATATGGATTATAAAGCAGCAAGTTCAACTTATTGCTTGAGGTTGCAACACCATGCCTCTAGGAGGAAAAAGGAGAAATAAATTAGTTCACAGTTTTCTGCCCCCCACTGGTAAAATCTTCATCCCATGGGGGTGCTAACTCCCTTGCATTTTTAGGTTATGCCTGCATGAATGCCTGAGAAGGTCCTGTGGCATTCTAGACTCCTGTATTAACATAGGCACCCTTTGGCAGAAGGTGCAAAGTCAGGGCACATAGTCCATCACTGTCAGTTAAGCCTGGGTGAGTTTTATCAGAACCCATGCACAACAGCAGGTAAGACAGAGAGGGTCCCAAAGTTTGAGACAAGTAAGACAGAGAGGGTCCCAAACAGTGTGTGTCAGATGTCCGATAGCAAAGGTCTTTTTTAGTTTCTGGAGGTAAGAAATCACTTGGCATTACAGAAGCAAACTCTCTATTTCTATGACCCTAAACTAACAGATAAACAACTAAAGAAAAACTCAACATGGGTTAAAGGGCCACAGTCTCACCCAGGGATCCCTCCAAAAAGAATCCAGAAATGGAGTATGTTATATTTATATCCCATTGTTTTTTAATGTCAACCCTCCTAGCCAGACAGAGTAGGTACTGCTAGTCACATATGAAGAAAAGTAAGAAAAACTGAGAAATACAGTTAATACAGCAGGTAAGTAAACTATCTGAGCCATAATCTAACAATTATTCAGAAGTTTTCTTTCTTTCTTTTTCTTTCTTTTGTGCACCATGTAACCAATTCATCTCTCCTCTCCCTCTACAAATTTTGATTCTCATGAATTTTACCTTTATAAACATGCTTCCATGAATCTGGAAGTGTAGGCTCTAAAATAAGTTGAACTCAAAACCATTTCTGCAGCGTTCTATCTTCAATTTTATCCTCCTCAACTGGTTTGTCCCAAACCAATGCAAGGTACATTGGGTAGAAGTTGACAGTTAAAATAATGAGATCTGGAGTCGGCCTGCCTGGGTTCAGATTCTGCTTCTGCTACTTACTATCTGACAATAGCTTGTGACTTGCCTTCTCCAAGCCTTTGTTTCCCATCTATAAAATGCAGATAAAAGTAAGTTGTACCTAATAGGTTTAGGGTAAAAAATAAGTAGATGAAAATAAAACACCCAACCCAATACCTGGCATTTAGTAAATATACAGTTAACGGGAGCTACGACTATTAGCCCCTGTAAAGCTGGAATGATTGCTCAAAGCCTACAGTGACTGTATTTGGGAAATTAGTCACAAAGAACAGTGTTTCAGAAAAGATCTGGCTGTGAAAAGAACACATTCCTGGAATTTTTTCAGATCTTGCATCATTTTCTCCTGTGAAAAGGGAGGTCGGCATTCTCTTAGAATCTACGGGACTACCTGTCACAAATCACAGAGTAGGTTTACGTGGATATTCCTTTCTTTATATTTCCTCAAAAGATCAGCTCTTCTTTTGGGTAAGTACTAAACTCCAGCTAAAAAACTTTGTTCAGATTGGTCTCCTCTCTCTCCATCTGAAATTAGCACTATGTGCTATCCAATCACTTACAGGCTCTCACCACACTGTGAATTATTTTTTCAAAGAGAAGAGCAATGAGAGGACAGGGTCAATGCTACTCAACAGAGTAGTCATTAGTAATTGGGTCTAGTAGTGCTGTTACTAAAGCAGTCTTGTTTAAAGGGAACATCTTGAGCCAACCAAACCATTTCTTTATTTTTGGCTGCATCTCTCCTGCAGTCCATTTGTATTACCACTGAATCAGACCCGTGATGATCTGGGATTTATGCATAAACACTCATATAAAGTAGTCCTAGATATGTATGAACACAAACATGTCTGGTACATAAGCCACATATATAGTATGTACCAAACATGTTCATGTGTATATAACTTTTTTTTACAAAGAAAGAGAATTGGCTTTACATCTTCCTTGCAGAAAGTTCTTATCTACCCTTTGGTCTAGTAATTAAATAATTAAGTGTCATTGATGATAATTGCACATTACAACAAAGTGGTAAATAGGCATTAATTCACTTAAGAAACATGTTCTGTTTTAGAGCCAGCACAAGGTAGTAGTCAGCATCCGCAAAGCATTAGCTCTTGGCGCATGGCTTAATATTAGCATCTTGTACATGAAAGCTCTCCAGTTATTGCACCAGAAATGGGAAAGATCCACGTACAGTCTTAGCTAGTGGGGAGGAATGACTCCCACTGGAATGCTGTCACAACTCTGCTAGTTCCACTTATAAGTGGTTCAGGAGATGCTAATTTCTGTGCCACTCTTGGGGATTAAAAAGAATTTGTTCAATTCTTACATACACATACACATTAGAAAGGATTCTTCATTTCTTGAAAACCCTGCCATGAGGGATACCAAGACGACTGGGATTAAACTAGAGAAAAGAAACTCCTTACCTTTCCTATCTGCTCATCCTACACTGAGCTTAAAGATACCTCAGGAATCTCAGCTTTGGAACTTGTCCACAGAGGTCCTGGGAGGAAAGAGAGGAAGTGAGGGAACTTGAAGTGGCCACACCCTCGCTCACTCCACCTGGTGGGTTCGTTCTCAGCTATTTGCTGCCCCCGCCCTTCCTGCAGCTTATAACTGATTAGGGATGGACTCTCTTCTGATAGTCATGGGCAGGTCCAGCCTCCAGCGCTGGACAGAAGAGGGAGCAAAAGGATTTAAAACATCCCAGGAAGGCCATGTCCCCGTGGAACAGCTAGAAATCGAAATTTTCACATTCCTCACTTCAAAGGATAAAGTTATCAAAAGCCTTCAGAAAAACAATAATACTTGGAGAAGCAGATTAGTACTTGAGGGAGGATCCCCCAAAATCCCAGAATTACCTTGTGGAGTGTAGGCCCTTTGTAGTGCAGGCCTCCCCCACTAGGTAAGTGTTCTAAGAACCTACTGGCATCAGCTAGCATTGCTGTGAGAAGCTGTGTTCAGCTTCAGTGAATTTTTTTTTTGGAGATTCTTTTAATACATTTGTCCAGCTCATGATGGGTTATTTACAAACACACCTGCCCACACTGTGCTGAGGGTTCAGCAGTTTTTGACCAAAAATGACATGACCTTCATGCCCCACTCCCCCTATTCACTGGCTCTTGCACCAAGCAACTTTGTTGTTGCTGTTGTCGTTTCCCCAGATGAAAAAAGTCCTCAAAGGGAAATATTTTGCTGATGTGGAAGAGGTAAAACAAAAAATGGCAGAAGCAGTAAAAAGTATCGTTTCCCCAGATGAAAAAAGTCCTCAAAGGGAAATATTTTGCTGATGTGGAAGAGGTAAAACAAAAAATGGCAGAAGCAGTAAAAAGTAGCAAAATTGATGTGTTCGAAAACAGTCTTGAGCAGTGGGAAAAAAAAGTCTCAGTAGGTATATTGCATCAAATGAAGATTACTTTGAAGGTGACTGAGGTTTAAACACGTAAGAATAAATACGCAATTTTTAAACAATAAATTCCAGGGGTTTGGGGTCCTCCTTTGTATCATTAATAACTGCTGCTGCTGTTGTTAATGACAATAACAGTACAATAATAATTGTGTTTGATGGATCCCTTGCCATGTTTCAAGTATTACAGTTTGACTCAGTTTTTTTCAGAGACAGGGTCCCACTCTGTCACCCAGGCTTGAGTGCAGTAGTGCGATTATAGCTTACTGCAACCTCAATCCCCTGGGCTCAAGCAATTCTCCAGCCTCAATCTCCCAAGTAGCTGGAACTACAAGTGTGAGCCATCACGCCCGACTAATTTTTTTTTTTTTTTTTTTTTTGAGTTGGAGTCTCACTCTGTCGCCCAGACTGGAGTGCAGTGGCCGCTCCCGGCCACCGCAGCCTCACCTGCTGGGCTCCGGCGATCCTTCCGCCTCAGCCTTCCAAGTAGCTGGAACTATAGGCGCGCACTACCATGCCCAGCTGATTTTTTTTAAATTTATTTATTGCAGAGATGAGGTCTTGCTGCCCAGGCGGGTCTCGAACCCGCGGGCTCAGGCAATCCACTCACCTCAGCCTCCCAAAGGCGCGGGATTACAGGCTGAGCCACCGAGCCCGGCCCAACTAATTTTTGTAGAGACAGAGTTCCACTTTGTTTCCCAGGTTAGTCTCATACTCCTGACCTCAAGGATCCTCCTGCCTCAGCCTCCCAAAGTGCTGGGATTACAGGCGTGAGCCACCATGCTTGGCCAACAGTTTGACTTTGAAACACATACTCTTAAGAGCTATATTATATTGCCCTTGTGACCTTATCATGTCTTGTGTATAACATATTTTACTGATTATCTACAAAATATTGAAGAAAGAGGATACAAGGTACAAAAGTTTGGCTCAAAAGTTTGATGGTATGGCAATATATAGTTTCAGTAAAGGAGGTAGGGTGACATTCATGAGATGAACTTTTCAGGGAGGTCAGACACTGATAAGATGCTACAATGAGAGTGCTGTGAGTCACTCTGGTACAAAAATGATAAAGGGATAGCCAAGACATAAGATGTGGAGATGAAAAGCCTCTATAGATGGAAATCATCTGGATTGCATCTTTGCCTTCTATTGAGGTTCAGTCTGAGACCAAAGCTGTAGCCATAGCCTAGCTGGGTGTAAGGATGCTAGAATAATAATCTTTTTGTTAATTCTAATTGTTTAAACAATAATAGACAGAATTATTTTATAAAACAATTTCATAAATAAATCAGGGCAAATATCTAAGTGTGCAAAGTCCCCCTTAAGGGGACTTGCAAAGTCATTATGAAGGAGAACCATGGTTACTGGTGAGCTTGTGTTATATCTCTTAGTTGTATTTAGGGTAGGAAAAAGGTTTGAGGAAAACTTAGGGGATATTTTGGAAATGCAGAAGTCTTAGACATGAGCTACACTCTCTAAAACCTATTATTTATTCTTCTCAAAGTGGTCATGAGTGTCATGCTCCCATAATCCTGTGATCCACCACCATCAACACTGGCATTCAGAAGTCACTACATAGTCAGATATGGCTGGCCTTGGGCCAACTTCCAATTAAGACTGTGAGACTCGTGATCTGCATCCTTTCCCTGTTAAGAAGACTAGAACTCCAAGCAGGAGAATGTCTTTCTCCGCTATAAAACCAGAACTCAGGAAAAAGGACCTATCTTGTCTGCCTCCTTTAGAAAGGTCTCAGAAGTAAGGCTGTAGGTAGAAAAGAGATGCTGTAGTCTGCAGAGTGCATGGAAATTCCTGCTTGGTCCTGTGTCTACAGACTGAGGCATTTCGGTTTTTGATAACCAGGATTCTTTAAATGCCTTCCAGGAGCCTTACATATGCATATCAAATATGAAACCATAAGATTGGAGCACATGCACACTATCTTTTTTTAAAGCTTGCATTGTATAGAAGGTTATAGCTGGGTCATTTGTTCTTCAAAAAAAATTTCCACCAACATTCAGAAAGGAGCTTAAAGTTAACCAGCTGGATGAGGGAAAAAGAAGGAGATTGGCGGTTGTGTAGAGAAGTGTGAAGGAAGACGAATCTTGACATAAGCTTAGAGCCCATGTTTATAGACCTGCTAGGGCTAAAAGAAAGTTCTGCTCTCTTTTGCATCAAGGCAGACCAAACGACCATTAAGCTGCTCCATTTTTAATCAATTAGGTTAGAAATATTTCTTTTAAAGTTCTTATTTTAAATGTCTAGCTGACATTTTTATTGAGACATCACATTCTATACTTCAAACTGGTTTGGTGAAATTAATGCTTGACTTAGTTGGTGGACTGTCAATTTGAGTCAGGGCTAAAAGAATGGTGGCCATTGTACTCTCTTTAATTCTACCCAATATCAAAGATATCATGTGGAGATAGTGATTTAACATGATTCTAGTCCCAGCCATGGTGCTTGATTTCCCTCAGCAGAATCAAACGAGAAGGCCACAGGGTAGTTTGGCAAGAGTCCTGAGCCTATTGCTTCAAGTTCCGGATAAGCCTTGGTTTCCTCACTCATAAAGTGAGACAGGAATGACTTTCCTGTGGTCCTTTTCCAATTCTGTGGTTTTCATCACAGTCAGCAGTTTTTAAAATGAAAAGTATTTTTAAATGATGGTAGTGAACTTCTATTCCCGAATTTCTATAGCACCTCTTCTTGAGGAGTTCAAAATATAGTTGTTCATTCATTTCTGCCAGGGAAAGAGACATTTCAAAGAGCTAAAATGAGAGCCAGAAAATCCTTCCATGGAACAAGAGAAGGCTAGACCAAAATGCTAAGGAAGTCAGTGTTTGACTTGAGAAAACTGAATTAGGGGAAGTTCGTTTCTGGTTCTATTTGAACCCGGCTTCCTGATTCTTCCTTGTTTTCTGCAGAAAGGTTATTGTTGTCTGTTATAATAGTGACTATTTGAAACCCTTCCAAGCACAATTGTATTGAAATAAGGATTCTAGAAAGTAAAGAAACTTTTTAACTCTCCAAAGGTGGAATCTTAGGAAATAAAGGTATTGTGAGCAGAGTCTGATCTACTAACAACTACTGTAAATTCTGCCTGCTCGTCTCAACTAATCTTCATGAAAAAAAAAATTGAAGACAATGATTGAAAATAGACAAAATACAAAACTTTTCCCTTCATGACAACCTTTCAGGTTGGTAACTCTCTTTCTTGGAAACCTTGACAAAGAAATGGGTGGTGTACGCAGGTCTTTCTATTTTCATATTCTGTCAGCCACTGTCTCTCAAAATTCTCTCAAGGTTTTCTGAATCTCTCTAACTTGCTACTTCTCCAAAGAGCTACATCCAATGATAGCTTACAATATACTTTACCAGTGCAAATATTATTAATTTCATTAATCTACTTCTAACAGCCTTTTCTATTTATGAAGGGAGCATCAAAGTTCCAGGAAATAAACTACAAATAGCCACACAATAGTGGCAGGATGGCATTTTAAAAGAAGCATCAAAGAAAGCTCACCAACAGTGATACTTTCTCCTAATGGTTCTGGAAGGATAATTAAGTTGTTTATCACCTTTGATGCCTATAACCCTAACCCAGGTGTTCCCTGGAAACCAATTAAAAATACTTACAGCTGATAGAGAGTGCCTTTCAGCTCAACAAATTTGCTAATAATTCCAATCCCATTTGGAAAAGAATTTTTTGGGTCTTTTGACACCAAAAGGCAACTTTCACACTCATTTACACTTCAGTGCTGGTAGTGATGAGCATACACAGGGTATTTACTCAGCCTCCCTTATCTCCATACAAGAACCCTCCAGAAAGCTTCCCCTGGTGTTAGTTTCAAAGTATGGATTTGCTCCCTTGCTTGGGATTTTCTTTGAAAGGAAATGGACTAGGATCTTTCAGATGATACCCTTGCCTAACTGTCAGGAAATAGCGGTGCTTTGAATCTATTGTCCTCATATTGCAACTTTCAATGGACACCACAATGATTTCTTTTAGCACTCATGGAAGAGGGAAAGAGCTCCTTGTGAAAATTCCAGATGGTAACAGATGGTTTATGCGGCAGACTCATAAAAGGTGGCCTTTATTTGGTAGATTGATCAGGACACACTTGTTGTTTCCTTATTTACTGATCAGTTGTCCCAGCAAGACCCCAACCGTGGCCCTATCCAAATCCACTGACTATTATGTTGGCACCTGTCTGTAACAGGCCTTTTCAACCTGTTGAAAAAGTCATCGACAAAGTTCCTCATTCCTGAGTCTGAAGGCTTACTCCTCGTTATACCACTATATATGAGAAATAAACTGGTTATTTTGTTACAGCTTCTCATCTAGCCCTTCTGCCTTAAATGATCCTGCATTTAAGAAGTCAATTCCTAGCCAGTGTTGCTGTAGTTGAGAGAATGAAGAAGAAAGAGGTATGAAATAAAACTGGAAAGAAAGGTTGGGACCTCAAGAAAACAATGGAGAATTTTCAATAGGTAAAACAAAGTCACTTTAGATGTAAGCATAGAGAACAGATTAGAAGGAGGTCTGAGTCAATTAATGCAGCCCTTTTAGTTAAGAAGTCATTGTAGTGGTTTAGTAAGTAACACTTTTTTGTACTGGGTGACTATGCAGATAAAGGGAAATTAATGACATCAATAATTATTTTGGAAGTGAGATTTACAGGAATCCAGGTTAACTTAGTTTTCTTGTTTGTGCCATTAGACACGTCATTCACTGAGATGTGGAACAATAGATGTTGACTCGGGATAGGGTGAGCAGAGGATTTCTTACATTATCTTAGACAATTGTGTTTGAGTTTATTTGTTGATAACTCCCAAATTCTCTAACTCCTAAAAGGGAAGTTTGGAGTTGGATATAAAAATTTGGAAGTTATCGGCAAATCAGTGGTCATTGAAGTCATGAGCATGGATGAGATTGGCCAAGAGAGAAAACACAGAGAGAAAACACAGAGTGAAGAGAGAAGAGGGCCTTGGACTAAGTCTAAATTTCAATGGCCAGGTAAAGAATGAATTGACAAGTGGTACTAAGAAGGAGTGTGAAGAGACATACCATGGAGTCAATATAGCCAATGAGCAGCCATTTTAACATTGCTTAGCTTTGTCATGTTTCTCTAGCAGTTCACTTTAATTTACCCTCTAATCACTACCTTGGTAGCTATTGATAATTGCTTTACAATCCCCTCCTCAGCTTGTTTTGTAAACAAATTAACTTAATCAGCCCTTTATGATACAGACAGACCCCATCACCGTGGCAGCAATCACATGACTAGCCCACCCATCTGCCTGCTGTCCATCACCTGACATCAGTACATGCGCTTACCTGTCTCCTCTGCAATTATGTGATGACCACCACCCCACCAACTTAACAACCTGTTCCCATCAAAGGGGAATGTTTAAAAGCATTTGACCTCAAGTAGCCAGTTGCCATTGCTTTACTTAACTCTGGTGTGGCCATGTGCTCTTTGAGCTATGGCCACCGCCAAGTTTCCTAAGCTTTGGCCCCTCTCCTACCTTTGAGAGGTGAATCTTCTCTCTCTCTCTCTCTTTCTCTCTCTCTCTCTCTCTCTCTAATTTGTTTTCTAAATAAACTATATTTTCTAATCTAGCTTCTGTGCAATTCTTTGCAACTTTCACATAGCACCAAATTGCTAACCAGACACCCCATTGGACCTGACCTTACATTGTGGAGGTCCCACTGGGATATATTTTAACCTAACATTTTTGGAGACCCCAGCAAGATCTTTGAGCTAACATTTTTAAGGTCCCATTGAGATTTTGAATCTAGCAGAGTGATTATGGACGTGGAAAGAAAACCAGGAGAGTGCTGTGCCAAGGTAATGAGGGGCTTATTTCATGAAGTGGAGAATGGTTGATAGCATCAAATCTTGTTCCGAGATTAGACTGAGGTTAAAAATGTCCACAAGATCTAACAACATGGGGGTAATTGGCGACTTTGCCTGAGCTGTTTTGGTAGATTAAGAGCAGAGCCAGATTGGAGTGGGCGAAGGAGAAACTGAGAGATAAAGTAACAGGGACAGTGAATGGTATGACCTCTTTAAAAATCTGGTTTTGAAGTAGCGACGAAAGATGGAGGTGTAAGTCAAGGGAGGTTATAGTACTGAGTGACAGTTATTTTAAAATGAGAGAAACACAAGCATTTATTTATTCAACAAATCTTTTCTAGACCTTAACCTCATGGTACTCCCTGTTTTAGTAATGGGGATGCAGCAGAGAATGTTGAAAGTTCCTGTTCCCAGGTCACTCTCTTGGGTCCCCTCCTGCTCTAGGAGCTTTTCTATTCTCTCAATTAAACCTGCTTTCTTAAAAAAAAAAAGAAAAGAAAAAGAAAGAAAGAAAGTTCCTGTTCCCATGGAATCTACATTCTAGTTGGGAGTTAGAGGGACACAGACAATAAACAAGCATGTAAATATGCTCAGTGGTGATAGTAAATGAAGACAAATAAAGGTGACAGAAACTGAAGGAATGAATACTAGTTTATGTAGTTGGTGTATGGTCAAGAAAGACCTCTCCAGTGTATGGCTGCCAGATTTAGCAATAAAGATACAGGACACCCAGTTAAATTTGAATTTCAGATAAGCAACAAATACTTTTCAGTGTAAGCATATCCCATGCAATATTTGAGATGTGCTGATACTAAACAAGCCACCTCTGGTGACATTGCTATTTTTAATGGCAGTGGGAATTGTATAATTTAAAAGCATATGTTGACTATGAAAGGCAGAAGGGAGGTTGCATCTGAGAGTGGTATAAAGCTTCTGAGGGAAGTCATAAACAAATGGGATCCAAAGTCTAGGAGGAGGGGTTTACCCTAGATAGTAAAAGGAGGGAGTGCTTGGAGATGGACAATGGTTTGTGAGCATGAGGAGGGTAAGAGAAGAGTTCCTGGATGAGATCTCTTGTGTTTCATTGTAGACATATTGCAAAGGCAGGGGCTAAAAGGGAGAGAAGTGTGGGCAGGACATGGGTTGGAGGGTGGGGAGAAGAGAGGTCTAAAAAGAGGAAGAGCTTTGGCCTGACAGATTGAGAGCTCTAAGGTCATGAATGAAACTGATTGTTCATAGGCTCTACTACCATTATGATTGTTCATAGGCTCTACTACCTGAAAGTGGAGAGCGGGAAAGCTCCAAGAACTCCCCCTTCTATCTCTACCTCACCCTCACCTGTGCCTCCCATAGTGCCAGAGATTGCTAAATACTTATTCCCAGTATCTTTGCCTCAGGTGAACAGAAGGTTCTACAGAGAGTTGGGCCCATTAAGCATTTAAGCTATTTTACTTTAGTTGAAAAGATTGTTGCCACTGTAGAAGGTGCTTTAATTGCCCTTCTCTGGAAAGGAGATGAATTTGAAGATAACATCAAAAGAGCCAATTATAAAACATCTAATTTTGAAATAAGCTCCATCTACACAGCCTGAAGTGGAAATCTGTCAATTAACCAGATAATTTGAACAACATTGACAGCCAATATTGACAGCACAATGAACTTGACTTTTTGGTTTTTGGCTTTTAACTCTGCTGTGTTTGGGTTTCTGCCTTTTACACACTCCTTCAATTGGCATCCTTCCTTGTTTTAGCTGCGCACATTGCATTTATGAAGGAGGTAAATAATTCTGAACAAGTTAAAACATATTTTATTCATTAACACCTTACATTTCATAATCATATTGTTGCTTTCTTAACAAGCATAATAATTGCTTTGCATTATTTCATTTATATGCAGGACATTTTTATGGCATGTGCCTTCATGTTTCATAAACACAAGGCTAAATACAGAAGTCCTTTACAGAGGAAAAGTAACATGACTGGAACCTTCTTTTGTGCAAAGATTATCTCAGTGGACCATCACCACAGTGTTCTATGCATGCAAAATCAACAGCTCAGAAAGCAGCAGCATTTAGTGACATTTCCCCTGCATGTGCAGACACTTAAGTGCAATGAAATCAGTGTTCAACAGGACAACCGAGATGAAAGTCAACAGGAGAGGTATAAATATCCAACAATTTGAAAAGGTATATTTGCAGGGTGAGGACAGCACTGTAAGCTTTCAGGTACATGTTTTTCGCACCATCTCTGGATAAGTTTAAATAGAGCAAAGAAACTATCTGAAAATCCTGTATTCACTGCCATAGAGCCAAAGGAAAGGGGAGTTACCGGGACGGGGACATTTGATATTTGACCTTGTTGACTTTCTTGGGTCCTGTCCTCTGTCGACACTTCCCTGATGTACTTGTACATGATACAGGCTTGGGTTTCCACCTATGGTTTGTAATCATCTCATACGAGGGGAGAACCATCCTCAAAAAACTGGAATTTTTAAATAAAAATTTGTGTTTATTGTTACGTATTTAAGCTTCAGTCACCTTCAAAGTACTCTCCGTTTGATGTAATACACATATTGAGATGATTTTTCCACTGCTCAAAACTTCTTTTTTTAATTCATCAGTTTTGATGCCTTTTACTGCTTCTGCATTTTTTGTTTCACCTCTTCCACATCAGCAAAACATTTCCCCTAGAGGGCTTTTTTTAATTTGGGGAAACAGAAAAAATATCACCCTGGGTGAGATTGAGTGAATAGGGAGGGAGGGGCATAGGAGTCAAGCCGTTTTGGGTCAAAAACTGCTGAACACTCAGCATGGTGTAGGCAGGGGCATTGTCATGGTGGAAAAACCAGTTATCCGTTTGCCACAACTTGGGATTTTTTTTCCGCAAATGCTGACACACATTTTTTAAAACGTCCAGATAAAAACTGGTTGACCTCTTGATCTGAAGAAGCAAATTCTGAGTGTACTGCAAAAGATCCGCCTTCCAAAAGATAATTCTATGGTATTTTTTCTGGGGGTAAGGGGTCACTTTTAGTACAAATGCAGCTTTTGCTAGAGGCAAGTAAGTCTTTTGGAGTTTGTGAATGGGGGTAGAGAAGGAAACGTTCTTTAGGCCACATGTTAGAAATGCTGTCTGTCATGTATAGAAGAGATTGCTGAGTTCTAAGTTGGCCTTATGAATGTTTCTGTACAACACCACTCCAGTTGATCACAATCCTTTGAGGAATTGTTTTCTGGTTGTAACTGGGATCTGTGTATCTTTCACAGAGTCAGAGATTACAGGTATGAGGGAGACCTGAGCAATTATCTTGTCAGTGGTTATGAGTTATTGCACTGGGACACATTGGTGAGTCACAGTTGGTTGCAAACAAATTGCCAGAGTTTTTGCACCTCAGAAGGGATTATAAGGTATATCTATATTAATGTCACTTTCCTTCGTTCCATTCTGATGTGTTTCCTTGACTGGGAGACAAAACGAATGTGCCAGGAATAGCAGCTCCAGTCACTTTGCAGAGTTGAGCATGTCTGTGACCACAAGCTATGCTTGTTAACATCTCATGAATGATATGGAGGAATACGGGCTGAGAAACTCAGTCACCATCAATGGCCGAATGGCAGTGACCTAGGCTTTGCTGAAGCATTGGTGACACTTTTACTTGGAATGCCCCCAGAGATCTAGTGTGCAGCCTGTAATTTTGAACTTTTACAGAGTGCTGGGTAGTTGCAGAGGTTACCTACCTTCTGTCTTTCAGCCCCTGGACAGTAAAATGGACTATATTGTTTTTTAAGTGGATTGTCAACTATATATCCCAACCTTGTCTTTAGGAGAAGGTCCCATGAGCTGCCGCCACTTTTCTTAAGTCACCATAGTAAGGCAAATTCAGTTGTGTACCACTTCTTATGTTTACACGGACACAATGAAGTAGAGAATGGTAAAATCTTAATTAGTGCACATGAAGAACTTGAAAAACTAAGGTCAAGACCTACATATTTCCCTTAAAAAACAGGATTGTTGGATATAAGTACATAGATAAGAATTTTATTGTAAATGTGTAGATAGTATATAAGGCATAGACTATTCAGTTTCTATATTCTTAGTAAAAAAAAATGTTCTGCTTCTTGACCAAAAAAAATCCTACTAATGCTTCACTTCTAGCTCAGAAAAAGTTAAAATAAAATCAAACAAACATAACACAGACACAAATGCAAAACAGAAACCAAAAAAGGTCATATTTATTCTCTTTATTGGACATTAGTGCATCCTTCTTTCCACACACTTCACTTTATTGTTATTAATCTTCAATTCATTTATACTCACAAGAGTAAAGTATAGAATTATACAAACTTATTTTAGAATATAAAATAGCTGAATAAATAGAAAGCTTCCCATTGGATAAAAATGGATTTTCCTGTCAGTGAGGACTTATTAGATGTTTTTCTGTGTGTTCAATTATCAATAGTTCTCTCTAAATCCCCCCCAAAAGATCAGATTTCCAAATCATGATGGTGATTCTGCCTTGCAGACTGCATATTACATCTCCTTCTATACGCCTACAGAGTGTTTACATGTAAAGCTTAGAAGCTAAAACCAGTGTAGTTGTATGATACATATTTGACTGATAATCAAAATAATGCACTATCTTTAAACCATGACTCACGGTTTTACAAAACGCTTTCCCATATATTATTTTCTTTGGGCCTTACAAAAGACCATCAGAAAAGGAAGTGCTAAACAAATTAGGTAATATCCATGCAATGGAATATTTTGCAACCACTGAAATGCAATCAGGATGGAGTGAATAATGTCATATTGTTAAGTTAAAAAATTTGTCAAAAAATAAGTACAGCATGATTCCACTTTTATAACAAATAATGGACCTAAAAAGATATGACTCAGGCTCCGGGGAGGTATGTTGAGCTAGAGAAGGGCACTGCGACTTCTTTTCATATATGCTTCAAAAAGTACTGAGGAATGATGGGCAATTTGGCTATTTTGGTTTTCTCCCTTGCATTTTTTAAATTAACAACTTTCAAAAGTTTTATCTTCATCTTGAGGATAAAAAGGGAAATCTTAGACCACTTTTGCAGAGCCCTGCAGCTCTGTCCTAGAATCTAGGCCTCCTGATTCTCCAGCAACGACTTTGGCCACCGCATCCTCAGAACAGAGCATTTGAATTAAAGACAACAATGGAGCAAAATCGCAAGCTCCAAACCCTGCCCTTTGACATGCTATCACCTCAAGACTTCTTGATCTACAGCAGTGGTGCTCTAGCCTAGTTCACGTATAAAAAGATAAAATAAAAGTTGCTAAATACATGTTTTTTTGTTGTTGCTGTTTCCGGGAAGAAGGCAGGCTAGTTGACTGAGTCGCCAGATAGAAATTCACAAGTTTGTATTTCTAACCTAGTCCTACGTGAGCCACAGAACACTGTTTCTCACCTATAAAAATATAGTGCTGACTTATTTTTTTCAGGATAGCTGGGTGGGCTACTTCATGATTTAAAGCTGGTTTGAAAACACAAATCTCCATTGAAATGGTTTGTCAAGAGTTCCTCCTGCCTTATTCTTTTCTTCTTTCTCATGTCCTCTTTGGAACATAAGCCCTGTAGTCTTGGTATTTTTCTATGTCTGATCTAAAAGTCTACAAAATTAAGCAGTAATTCTCTTTGGAACATAAGCCCTGTAGTCTTGATATTTTTCTATGTCTGATCTGAAAGTCTACAAAATTAAGCAGTAATTTTTACATTGGAACTATGTCCTCTGGCATTTGGCTCAAATGAGATTGAATTTGACAAGGCACTATTTCACCCAAACATAAATGTGTTTGTCTGTGTTTAACACAGTCAGATGGAAGCCCCTTGGGCCTGGAGGCAGCTTGGAATGCTGGCATCTGGTGGTTACTTCCTCTGGCTTCAATTGGCATTGTGAGGCTTAAAATCACCAGGAAAGCA
The DNA here is from genome assembly GCA_027257055.1 of Cephalopachus bancanus. Classification (NCBI taxonomy): domain Eukaryota; kingdom Metazoa; phylum Chordata; class Mammalia; order Primates; family Tarsiidae; genus Cephalopachus; species Cephalopachus bancanus. The sequence continues at coordinate 2,740,457 of JAPVLO010000181.1, forward strand.
GGAAGTAGTGGTATAACCTAAAGGGAGATAGGGCAGAAACTATTTTCTCTTTTTTCTTATTCCTCCCCTGCCTATCCCATGATTGCCCTCTGTACCAGCCTTTGGGGAAGTGGAGACCAAGAATCAATACAAAATCATGGAAATAAGAAAGAGATCCTCTTCGGCCAAGCATCTGCATGACCTATTTTCACCAACTAAAAAGATGTGTGAAAGTAAAAGCCTCCACCAAGAGTGGAGTGGTTCCTCATTCCACCCCACCTCAAGCCCTAATCAGAAACAAAGAATGAATGATAAGGGAGTGTGTGCTGTCACATGATAAGATCCAACCATAGAACGTTTAAACGCAGGTATGAAAGGGATCCAAGGAAGTCCGGCCTTCTCAGCACAGAGGGAATCCTCTTCAACTACTCCCTTCTCTCCCATATTTGAATATTTTCAAAATCTTCTCAATGTTGATTTTAAGTTTGCGATTAGTAAAAATGTCTTTCTACATGTATTATTATACTTTTCTTGGACTATAAACATCTTGTAACTCTTCCAATACCTACAACAGAGCTCTGTGCATAGCAGGCAATTCAGAAAGCTTAATAATAGTAGTTCTAATGCTGTCCAGAGTGTGTCAAATGCTCTGTGAATCTGGGATAATATCTCCAGACTTCTGTCAGCTTGCTCTGGCAATGTGTTTGTTTTTTGAGAGGGCTGTCTTTAGTTAATGATCAAAATCGCTCTGACATCTCTTAGTACACTCTAGACCCCACAAACCTATTTTAAACAAGAAAGAATTTATTCATCCTCTTCTCTGACATGCTCCGAGATTGTGGTTTCTTATATTTTATAAGAAGAAAGGAATCTCCATGGTCCTGTAGCTAGTTATCCACTAGGTATCTGTAGTTTCTCCTCTACTTCTCCATGAAACGGGTTTCTGGTGTCTAACTGAAACTCTCCAAGGAGAAGGAACACAGCTCATCCCAAGGCAGTCCCTATCCTCTTCGAACAGCTCTGCTTATGGAAAGGTATCCACCACATTGAGTATAAATATATCTGCCTTGGAGTTCTCTTCATGAGACCATGGAGAATAAGCCTAATCTCTTTCAAAGACAACTATCACATGTCTTTCCATCTTAAAAGTTATCTCCAAGTCTTTTCTTATCCTAGTAAAACAGTCTTGCTTCCTTCCAGCAAACAGCTGCAGGTGTCATGCCTCATGGGGTGGAGATGAAATTCTATAATTCCAGAACCCCAGAGTAGACTTGTTTTATGGACAAAACTTAAAAATTCCACATCTTTTTTCCTTTCCACTTGATGGGTTCGTGCCAAGTTCTATTACTGACGGTTAGCACTCAGGATGACAAGCATGGAGACCTTTCTTCCCATCACCTGAATGTGCCCTGGTAGGCAAACCAGCGCATGCGTCACCCTGCTCCTTCTCCAAGGCATAGGCTAGAGTGAAGCTTGGGCTAACTGAGGAAAATGACATGAGTGCCCCAATGTCTCATTATATCACTGCCCCTACCCTTAGGAGCTCATGATTTGGAGTATAAATAGAAGCACATTTTCTTCTATGAGTAAAATATGAGTTTAATTTAACCAGTAAGAATAATTACAAGTCACCTAAATGTTTGTGAGTATGGTGCACATCATAGTGAGAGGCCACCACGTTCTTCATCACTGGAGAGGCTCATAAAGACAACTGAAGAAAACAAACCAGGACTGAATAAAGCCAGGCTAGCAGGGGTTTTGCTTATGGCTTTGTTTTAAAGTTAGGCATAAAATTATGGTCTATGGCGATTAAAGAAACTAATCATGTCACCAGTCCCTTTAGCAACAAAGGTAAAATAATTAGTTAATATGTTTTGTTTTCTTAGGGCTCCTTCAGTAAACATTTTGATTTGGGATGGTTTGTATAAGACGACAATAGTCAAGTTCATGGTACGTGACACGAACTATCCTGCAATCTTTGATCCTGAGAGAAACATGCTGGGATTATTTAGGACAGGAGCTACATAGGACAGAAAGTTAAAGTACTGACCCGGAATATTCAGTCAATTTGGTTCACCCAATGTCTTCTCACTAGCTTCTCAGGTTGAATCTTATTTGGGTCCTGGATGTGTTCCTTGGCAGCAAAGCCAAGTAGGTTATAAGTAGTTAAAAAGTTTTCAACCTGCCCAATTTGGATACATTTCCATAAATTTGGTCTCCAATTATAAGACATGTCAATTATAACAAATGTCAACAAATGAACACACACACACTACATAAAACGCAAAATTATAGTGTATGGTCTTTTTCCTTTGGTACATTTCTTTTCTTTTTTTTTCTTTTTTTTTTTTTGAGTTGGAGTCTCACTCTGTCGCCCAGACTGGAGTGCAGTGGCCGCTCCAACCTGCTGGGCTCCGGCGATCCTTCCACCTCAGCCTTCCGAGTAGCCGGAATTATAGGCACGTGCTACCACACCCAGCTGATTTTTTTACTTATTGTAGAGATGAGGTCTTGCTGCCCAGGCAGGTCTCGAACCTGCGGGCTCAGGCAATCCACTCATCTCAGCCTCCCAAAGGCGTGGGATTACAGGCTGAGCCACTGAGCTCCTTTGGTACATTTCTATTCTCTCCCCTCCTTTGTCAAATGTTTGCCTGTTTCTCAAACACTTGCTTTGTGTCAGGCATTGTGCTGGCACTGGAAATACAGAGTGAACAAGACCTGGCTTCAGTCTTAACCCCACAGTTGAGATAGGATGAAGAATTAGCTGTGAAACCCCACTGTGCTGACTACTGGAATAGAGGGTACTAAAGTACACTGGGGAGGGGAAAAAGAAGGCAGGGTTGAGAGGATGAGGGTAAGATGGAAGGCTTTAGGATAGACCTAGACCTTACAGAGAAAGATGAATAGGAGTCAGCCTGATGGTTAAAGTAGAGAAGGACATTAAAAGCAAAGAAAACAGAAAGTCATCGGCAAAGTTATAGAAGGAAAATCAGGATGGAAAGGCAGAGGGGCCAAGTACAATTAAGACTAAAAAGTGTTTCCTGGCTACTAGGAGGTCCCAAGCCTCCTGTCCCTACACGCTAAACTACTGCAGTCAGAGCATCCATCTCATCGAATCGTATAGAGTTGAGAGATACCTTGGAGACCTTAGGCCCAATCTCTCTCCCAGCATGCGACCCTTTCTGTAACCCTCTGATTGGGGACCTCCAGTCTAAGCTTGCACTTCCAGAGTTAGGAAGTTCCACCAAATCTCATGGTCAGGCCGACTTTAGTGGTTAACAAGTTCTTTATGCGGGCAGTAGCTGGAGCCTGATATTTGAGAATAGATATCCCTGATACTATGTCTACCTGAACTTCACAATCCACCTATTAGAGATGTTCATTTCATCTTGGGCTCACAGTTCCCAATAGTCACAGAAGCTACCATTTATTGAACACCTGTGTGCCAGACACTTGGGCTATGTCAGAGGCTTTATGTATATTTTCTCATTTTATCCTCCAGTGACCCTACTGAAGTATAGATACAGTTCTTTCTTTGTGTAAACCACAGAAATAGATTCATCTAACTTAAGAAAAAACACAATCTATTAGAAGAGTATGGGTAGCTCACACAATTAAAGTAGCTGAACAACTGGGCCCCAAAAGGAGATGGCAACTTGGTGACTCAGGAAATTCAGGCACAGAAACTGATGGAATTGAGAAATTGTCGCTTCATGGTGCCAACCTCAGAAGGAATTTACTGCAACCCTCTTTTATCCTTGGGTCACTCTGCACAAGTTTAAAATGCCGGGGGAACAGTTTTACTTTCCAGGGGTAGGTAGGTCACCTTGATTGATACCGAGACTCTATCTGACATGGGGGACACCAAGGTGCTTTTCCTACAGCAGTAAGAGGAAATTCTGGGTGGACAGAAATAACAGGTATCAATTAAGACAGGTAGCACTATCCACTATCCTAGAGATAGAAAACTGCAGCTCTGAGAAACCAAGTAACCCTCGTAAGGTTGCACAGGCAATAAATGACAGGGCCAGTGCTTCGACCCAGACCTTTCTCACTCTAAAGCCCAGTGCCTTCCATTTCTCCTTGCGGCTTGTTTGCCTAAACTGCCTGTGGATATTGCCTTTGGAGTCAAGCCATGCCTAGTAGACTGAAGCTTTGCTGTCAGTCCAAGAGCTGGATCAGTCTCCTCAATTCCCTTCCCAGTTGCCAGGGGAAGGCGCCACACACAGTTTCCTGTCTTCCACAGGAACCCATTTTGCTGTAAGGAAACAACCATGCTCTGATGCCCTAGCAGAGGACAGAAGAATATTAAACCACAGCCTGTCTTTCCAGTGTCTACCCATTGACCCAGTTTTGCCCTTGGGAGCAACACACAATACTCCCTTTTCCATATGCTGACCTTCCAAATATTTGAAAAGATCTATCAGTCCCATGCAGATCTTCTCTTCACAAAGCTAAATATTTCTGTTGCTTTAACAATTCCTCATACTGCAATCCCATATGACCACATGGGGATAATTTCCATATGTCGGCAAATTCTCCAAGATTTACATCAGATGAGAATCTGGCCCTGTATGAAAAGAAACCACTTCCCCTTGCTTTCTCTTTCTGATTCATTAGGTTTCACATAAACCTTTCTGATGACTACCTGCTGTTTTCAAACTCAGCTGCAACCCAATATGACTCACAAGGTAAAATTTCCATTCTTCAATCTTCGTTTATCATTTCCCACCAACCCAAGGCCCCAAAAAACACTCTTCAGAAGCCATATCCCAATGGGCAATATGCATCCATGAAAAATGCCAAGTTTTGAGTGTTTGCCGTTTTTTGGTTCACATAAAGTCATAAGATCTTCAAAATCAAGGTTTTTGTTCAATATAAATAATTTTAAGTTTAAACAGCTGCAATCATATCCACCAAAGAAATACCCTGAAATGTGGTTGAGGGTTTGTATGCCAGACCCTACCTCTAAAATCTCTTTTATTGTTCTTTTCATTTTTTAAAAAAAAAGTAGAGATTTGAAAATTGTTTTGAGATTTTGAGCATTTACAGGGCATTTCCTCTTAAAGACATTATTTGTGTTTTTTTTCTGAAACAAAGTGTCTAATTATATAAACAGTTATGGAATCTCAAAATTGGAGTTGGAGGAAAGAGAGGAAAGGGAGACTTGCAAGTGTAGGGAAAGAAATTTAGGATTTTTCTGTTCAGAATTTTTCAGCTAGGAAACTCTAAAGACTGTAGCTAGCACATTATAGGATTAAATGTGTACTGAAACGTGAACTGAATGAATCCATGCCCTAGGCTCAGCATGTGACACAGACACAGTCAAATATTCCCATCCTTTTGCTGTTCAGAATATGATTCAAAATCTACCATCTACCATCAGTCTGTCAGAGAAAATGAACTCAAACAGCAGGGCTTATTTTCTGGGCTCTGCCACCAATGAACTATTTGTCTTTGTACAAATTCCTAGACAATCTTGAAGGCCCCTTCGATAAAGCCATTGGTCAGTGAAAGTATCTCCTGAGAGATTATTATTAATTTTTTATTTCAAGAGCTTTAGGGGATACAAATAGTTTTCAGTTACATGATTGCATTGTATAGTGGTGAAGAAGTCGGTGCTTTAAGTACCCACCATTCCCACCTGTGGGCATTGTACCCAATAGGTGATTTTTCATTCCTCCATTCCTTCTCCCCTTATCTGAGTCTCCAGTGTCCATTTTTCCTTTCTCTATGCACTTGCAGATTCTTAGTTTAGCTCTCACTTATAAGTGAAAACATGAGGTTTTTGGTTTTCTCTTCCTGTGTTAGTTCACTTAGTTAAACTCCAGTTCCAACCAAGTGATGCTGGGTGGGGTGTGGTGCAAAAACTCATGGATTTTCTGACTCAAAACCTAAAATGAATTTTAGAGTGCCAACAAAGTTGTAAAACAAATTTAATAAAACCACTCCTCCACTCATCAGAGGCAAAGTTACCTGGGTTCCACCCTTTTTAGCATATCAATCATTGTGGAGGTATATCAGGCCTATTAGAAAAAGCAAAAAGTGCAGTTTCTCTTGCCCATGCCAATTCTGGCATGTCTCTCAATCTTCACCCCTTCTTTCTCTATTAGAACCTTTCTCTATTTAAAACTACTTTGTTTTAAAACTTTGCTGGCCCCTTTAAAATTAATTTTAGGGTTGAGCCAAATAATCCATGTGTTTTGTGCCTCGCCCCACCCAGAATCACAAGTAGTTGCAAAAAACATTACTTCATTCTTTTTGATGACTGAATAATATTCTGTAGTGTATATATACCACATTTTCAATGTCCACAGATCAGTTTATAGGCATATGAGTTAATCCAATAGCTCTGCAATTGCGAATTGTGCTGCAATAAACACGCGTGTGCAGATGTCTTTTCCATATAATGATCTCTGTTCCTTTGGGATCTCTGTTTCTAGCGATAGGATTGTGGCATCAAATGGTAGATACACTTTCAGTTCTTTGAGAAATCTCCATACTGCTTTCCAAAGAGGTTGTACTAATTTGCACTCCCACCAACAGTGTATAAACATTCCTTTTCCGCTGCATCCATACTAGCATCTATTCTTTATATATATATATATATGGCCATTCTGACTGATGTAAGGTGATATGTCATTGTGGTTTTAATTTGAAATTCTCTGATAAGTGATGTTTGAGCACTTTTCTATATGTTTGTTGGCCATTTGTATATCTTCTTTTGAGAGATGTCAGTTCATGTCACTTTTTAATAAGGTCATTTGCTTTTTTCTTGCTATGTATTTGAGTTATTTGTAGATTCTAGATAATATCCTTTGTCAGATGTATAATTTGTGAATGAATTCTCCTAATCTGTAGGTTTACTATTTGCTCTGTTGATTAGTTCATTGGCTGTGCAGAAGTTTTTTAGTTGAATTATGTTCTACTTATTTTGTTTTTGTTACTTATTTGGGGGGCTTTAACCATAAGTTCATAGACCAATGTCAAGAAGAGTTTTTCCTAGGGTTTCTTCTAGGATTTTTATGGTTTCAAATCTGACATTTAAATCTTTAATCCATCTTGAGTTAATTTTTCTATATGATGAGAGGGATCAAGTTTCATTTTTCTGCATGTAGTTATCCCATTTTCCCAGCACCACTTGTTGAGTAGGGTGTCCTTTCCCCAGTGTATGTTTTTGTCTGTTTTATCAAAGATCAGTGGTTGTAAGTATTTGAGTTTATTTCTGGATTTTCTATTCTGTTCCATTGGTTCCTGTGTCTGCTCTTGTGTCAGTACCATGCTGTTTTGGTTACTACAGTTTTGTGGTATAATTTGAAATAAGGTATTGTGATGTCTCCATCTTGTTCTTTTTGGATTACTTTGCTATTCTGGCTCTTTTTTGGTTCCATATGAATTTTAGTATTGTTTTTTCTACTTCAAGTGACATTGGTAGTTTGATAAGGATTTCATTGAATCTGTAGACTACTTTGGGTAATATGGTCATTTTAACAATGTCGAGTCTTCCAATCCACGAGCACGGGATGTTTCTCCATTTGTGTGTGTGTGTGTCCTCTACAATTTCTTTCCTCAGTATTTTGTAGTTCTCCTTGTAGAGATCTTTCACCTCCTTGGTAAAAATATTCCTAGGTATTTTAGCTACTATTGTAAATGGCAATGAATTCTTTGTTTGATTCTCTGCTTGGTTGCTATTGGTGTATAGCAGGTTTTTGTAAGTGTCTATCTCTTTGGAGAATTTTCATTCATGTCCTGAACAGTTTGTTGGGGTTTTTAAAATTTTTTATGTTGGTTTTCAACTTTCTCTTAAATCTCACTGAGCAATTTTATAGTCAACCTTTTGAACTCTATCTCTGAAATTTCAAACATTTCATTTTAGTTAGAGTCCATTGCTGAAGAGTTAATGTAATCTTTTGGGGGTGTTGAAGAGCTCTGTTTTTCATGTTGGCAGAATTATTTTTTGATTACTTCTCATTTGGGTAGGCTATTTCTTCTTATATGAGGTTAAGAGGGGGCTGGCATAGGCACTGTAGTGTTCCACTGGTTATATATAGCCTTGATGTAGTGAGTTTCTCCATTGCCAGCTGTGGCAGTCCTGTGTGGGTACTTGTACAGGCTCAAGGCATCCTAAGTGGTTGGGGTGGCTTGGATAGAGGTGATAGCTGTGGCCTTCTCCAAAATGAGATATTGTAATAGATGTGATGAGGCTAGGCTGTTTACCTCCAGACAGGAGGTGGCACATGTGGGAGACAACCAGGTGTGATGGTGGCTATGGGCTTTCTACCTGGCCTGTGTTTCTACAAAAAAGTGCCCAGCCAACCTAGGCAGTGGTATGGCTGTTGGGTTACCCAATTTCTCTGTCTGTTTTGAGTCTTGGAGGCAGGTTCAGGGGAGAAGTGCTCAAGTTCCCCAGCCTTTGTGCACTCTTGGCTACCCCAGTGGTGATTGGGAGGAGGTCCTCAGCCAGTGGGGTGAAGTTATGCTACAGCTACACAAGTTTATTTGGAGAATGAGAAGTCACTGTGTGGAGTCCCACCCAGCTCCCCATGCATTAGCCTCAGGCAGTCTGCTTTCTGAATGTCAAAGTGCAGCCAACTTCAGTGCCTAGGTGTTCTCATGGCAGCCACCCCAACCAGGAACTATCTGTCATCATAGAGTTTGCCCTTGGGTCTTGTCCTTTCCCAGGCTGGCTAGAAAGCAGCCACCAGCAAAGGGATGAGGCTCCTGGAACTGCTCAGCGCTTGTTTCCCTGTACCACTCCATGTAGATTTCAGCAGAGCATGGCAGTAGGTGAGGCAGTTTTCCATAAGGGACTGGAGTTCCACAAGGCTCAGGGTGTCCTCCAAGTCTGTGGAAGGAGCACGGAATTACTGAATTTCCCTCACTTACCTTCCCCACTGCATCCAGAGACAGTTGGTGGTCTGTGCTGTGATCTAACAGAGAATCTGGTCAATAACAACCCAGTCAACTGATTTTTCTCTTCTTTGCACCATATGGCTATTATCACTTCTTTAATGAGTTGTGGGGAGCACTGTTGATTCCGCTTCTCTCTGGGTACTAAGGAAACTGTCTATATCTTGGTTTAGTCCGTAGGAGAAACACATTTTATCTTCCTCTAGTTGGCCATTAATCCTGCTAGAGAGATGATTTTTGAAGATGAATATATGTGAGAGGAAGGTAGCAAGAGGGAGCAGTTTCTATTGCTATCCTGCAGTGTTCCACCTGGAATAAAAGGACAGAGATTCTCTCCCAGTTTTCTGCTTAACTAGACTTAGGATGTTCCAGCTATAGAATAAATTTCTAAGTGGAGCTGATGGCTTCTGTGATCACTGGACATCAAGTATATGGAATCATAGAATCACAGAATTATGAGGCTCGTTAAAAGTCATCTGATGCAAATATTTGCCTGATGCAAAAAAATGCCTCCACATTGGCCAGGCGTAGTGGACCTGTAATTCCAGCCATTTTGGAGGCCCAGATGGAAGGAATGCTTGAGGCAAGGAGTTCAAGACCAATCTGAGCAGCATAGCAAGATCCCATCTCTATAAAAAAATTTAAAAATTAGTAAGGAGTGGTGGTATGTGCTTGTAATTCCAGCTCCTCTGGAGGCTGAGGCAGGAGGTATCTCTTGAGTCCAAGAGTTTGAGGTTACAATGAACTATAATTGCGCTACAGCACTTTAGCCTGAGCAAAAGAGTAAGACTACACACACACACACACACACACACACACACACACACACACACACACACCCATACATTCACAACAGCACTGAACAATGGTGTCTAAGACTTTGGCTGCTTGAACACATAGGAACAGAGCTGCTGCCACTTTCTAAAATAGCTCATTCTGCTGAGATGGCTCTAGATGTTATACCTTTTATATATTGAACTAAAGTCCACCACCTTTTCATCTTGGGTATACCCTCTTGAGAATAATATCTACAGTGTCCATAAAAGTTTCAATTTCTTACAACTGTTCTTCATATTGTTTTTCCCGATCCCTTCACTTCCTCAGACATCTTTTAGTGCACACCTCATTTTATTGCAGTTCCTCTGCATAATTTGAATCTAGCCATTCTAATGGATGAACATCCCAGATTTGTGAAAGTCTAGACCATTGAGGTCAAGGGATGTATTCGTCTTGTTTGACAGGAACTAATAATGCCTGAAAAGTTGTAGATAACCAATACATATTTGTTGAATGAATGAATCTTTAACCTTTCCTCTAGTTGCCTTGGGGAGAATTCCAAGGAATGAAAAAGTAGACTCTACTGGTGGATGGGAAATCAGACCCTTTGTATTTTAATTTGAATAGAGAAAATGTCTCTCTTGCAGGAAAAGTCAGATTAAACTCACTGAAAAGCTGGTGAGTTATGCCTTAATATGTTAAAGTAGGTAGAAACATCATTACCAGAGAATAATTTAGACATTGAGCTCAACATGGGTTGTACTGATATTTTCCAGTGCTTTAGTGACTCATACAACTTTCTAGGATCTTTTGATTAATAGAGGAAAAGTCATAAATCAACAAGAAGAGGAATGGTAGATTTTGCCTTAACTCAATGCATTAAGTAATCACTTGACATATACAGTAAGACCACCTCTGGCATCTGGTTACAAAACGGAACTGCATAATTCACTAACTACTTTGCTATGTACCCCTTTAGTTGACTTCTGAAGTGGGTGAATGTTTGGGGTACTCCAGTGGAGTAAAACACAGCTGCTGAATTATTTATGTTCACTTGGAAAGCACAGAATGACTGAGGAGAGGGGATTGCCTGAGTCCCCGGGTTCGAGAATAGCCTGGGCAGCTTAGTGAGACCTCATCTCTACAATAAAAATAATGATAAAAAATTCACCAGGCGTGGTAGTGCGCCTGTAGTTCTGGCTACCTGGAAGGCTGAGAAAGAAGGATCGCCAGAGCCCGGCAGGTCGATGCTGGGTTGGCCGTGCGCGTGCCACTGCCCTCCAGCCTGGGCGATGGAGTGGGACTCCAACTCAAAAAACAAAAAAGAAAGAGAGAAAAGGAAAGCACAGAACACAAAAGCCCTGTGATTTCACTTTAGAATTTCCAGCTTCCATTGGCCAGCTTTGGCTGGTTCTCTACCAGCAGAGGATCCCAGTCATGTCACCACCTGGCACAGTTGCAAGGTATGACTCAACTCTCGGTAAAGAACTGTTGATTGGCAGGTGCCTCTCTTTGAGAACAAGAAAGCAATCTACTAACGGTATTTATTTCCTCTCTGACTACTTCCAGTTTTGGTGAAATTAAGCCAATATGAACATATTTTTCTGTGTTACTGTCTTGTACTACACTGGAGAAGGGGCATGTAGGCATGTGTACTTTGTTTCATTTTATATTTTCACAAATAGCCAGAAGAATGAAAAGGCCATGGTCAATTAGTCCTCCAGTTCCTGGCAAGAAATTACAGACTGAAGGAAAACAGCTTTAAAAGCTTTTTTTGGCCCCTCACATTATTGTTAAGCTAGAACTACTAAGGATATAAGGGGGTGAAGAGGAGGCAGTATATTTTCCAAGGAAACTAGGCTGAAGCTATTCAGAGACATGGCATCTACTTCCTTTTTTTATTATTATAAAGATGTGGGGTAAAATTCAGGGTTAGGTATACAAACGTTGATTATGCATATACCCTTGTTGATGAGGTGTGCCCCTTCCTCCACTGGCCGTTTCCCTCAACTGCTAATCCCACCCCTCCTCCCCTGGCAGTTTCCCACTACTGTCAATCCCTTTCTTATAGTATTATGATAATTGTTCAAGGTCCACTTATGAGTGAGAACATATGGTACTCTGTTCTTTGTTTCTGTGATAGATCACTGAGTATGATTGACTCTAAATCCATCCAAGTTGCTATGAAGTCCATATGTGTGTCCTTCTTTATGGCTGCATAGTATTCCATTGTACATACGTAGTATACGTACTGCATTTTTTTAATCCAGTTCAGCTTGGATGGGCAACATGGTTGGTTCCATGTTTTTGCTACTGTGAACAGAGCTGTAACAAACATACATGTGCAGGTATCTTTTTGTAGAATGATTGAGTTCCTCCGGGTATATCCCCAATAGGGGAATTGCTGGGTCACATGGAAGGTCAATTTCTAGTTCTTTCAGAAATGGCCACACTGTCGTCCAAAGAGGCTGCACTAGTTTGCATTCTCACCAACAGTGTAGAAGCTTTCTTTTTTCTCCACATCCTCACCAGCATCTGTTGTTGTTTGCTTTATTAATGATGACCATTCTTACTGGGGTTAGGTGGTATCTCAATGTGGTTTTGATTTGCATTTCTCTGATGATGAGTGAGGCTGAGCATTTTTTCATGTGTCTGTTGTCTGCCGTATATCTTCTTTTGAGAAGTGTCTATTCGTATCTTTTGCCCACTTTTGAATGAGGCTATTTGTTTGGTTTATTTCCTTTCAGCGTGTTTGAGTTACTTGTAGATCCTAGATGTTAGGCCTTTGTCAGATACACAGTTGGGAAATATTTTTTCCCATTCTGTGGGCTGTCTCCCTGCTCTCTTGATGGTTTCTTTTGCTTTGCACAAGCTCATCAGTTTGATGAGGTCCCGTTGTCTATCTTATTTCTTATGGTAGGGGCACTTAGGATTCTGACCAGCAATTGGTTTCCAGTTCCAAATTCCATAAGGGTGTCTCCTGCATTTTCTAAGATCTTATAGTTTGAGGTTTTACATTTAGGTCTTTGCTCCATTTAGAGTTAATTTTTGTGTATGGTGATAGGTAGGAGGCGTGTTTCAATCTTCTGCATGTGTTCAGTCAGTTTTCCCAGCACAATTTACTGAATAGGTTCTCCTCTTCCCAGTAGTTGTTGGTGCTGGCTTTGTCAAAGATGAGTTGGTTGAGAAATTGAGGCTTTGTTCCAGAATCTCTATCCTGTTCCATTGGTTTATATACCTGTTCTTGTATCAATTCCACACTGTTTTGATTACTGTAGCCTTATAGTAAAGTTTGAAGTCTGGAAGTGTGATACCTCCTGCTTTGCTTCTTTTGCTAAGGATTGTTTTGGCTTATTCGTAGTTGTTTATGTTTCCACATGAATTTCTGTATTGTATCTACTTCCTATTTTGTTGAAACAGAATTTTCAATACCTTTCTCTCTTTGTAATGTTCAAAATAATCCTTTAAACCAATATAATTACAGAAATTATTTCCAGTAAACATCCATTTTGTTAACCTTCTCCAATCTCAACCTTGCATATTCTCCACCACTAGAAATCACCTCATTTAAACTTTAAGAAAAAACCTGTAAGGCAAAAAGATAACAAAACTCATAATCATATATGATTATAATTCTTAGAAAATACAGTTTGTTACAGAAGAATATAAATTAAATGACAAACAACAAAACCTGTTTTTTAGTCGGTGATCCTGGGCTGACCTCTTCCTGACATGAACTTGAGCTATTGTCCTGAAAAGCAATATCTAATGAGGTACAGGATTCTGTTTGTAAAGAAGTGGTTATAATTCACCGAGCAGATTGGAACGTTTGCAAACAAGCTTTTCATTTTTTCCCAAACTTCTCAGACCTAAGCCTCACTAGACTATACTTGCATAACTCTTATATAAAGATTTCACTAAGAGCTTGGGCTATCTTCCTCCAGTTCTTACTATATCTAGTGCTGACGATTGGAATTCTTCATCACTAAGAACTGAATTTAGAGACATTCTAAATGACTCACTCTGGGGACTGGAAATAGGGGCTTCCACATCACGAAGTTCAAGGCTTCCATTAAGGTTGGAAGGTCAGACAGTTTAACCACACTGGCTAAGACAAGATTCAAGGAAAAAAGCAAAATAATCCTGGGGAAAACACTCAGGTTTTACGAGGACTTGATTTTAGCTTTCTTTTTTGCTTCTAGTCAAATAAAAAGTTTAGTGTAAGGTACTTATATGTGACTTCTTGACTTTCCAAGTGATCACTGAAAAGCATGCAGTGGGAAAACCTTAATCCCAAACTATCCCTATAGCATCAGATCATTACAACTTTTGGTATTCAGTGAACAAGCATAGCGCTCCATTGCAATATTAACTTGCTTGTTCATAGGTCTATCTTCCCTACTCAGCTGAGAAGTCTTTCAAAGGCAAGAACATCTTTTATCCTCACAGCTTTGTTTGGTGCCAATAAATATTTGTCAAATTAATCTATGAAGGTCAATGGAAAGCATGCCATTAGGGTTATTGGTAAGACCTTCTGTGGGCAAGTAAACGGGCCCACTGAGTCCTAGTAACCACAGTGTCTTTTGAGGCCCATTAAGCCCTTTTTCATTTTTTTTGCCAAGCATGGAGCCTAAGAAAGTTTAGGTTTGATTTCCATATTTGGATCATGCTGAATTCAGACCCCAATTCTATACAATCTATTTCTTTCTGAGGTTGTTGGCCTCTCTGTAGTCAAGAAGTAATATCTGCTTTAGTGAGTTGATTATCAATAAGCACAAAGAGATAAAGGCCAACATTAGGTGGAGTCTGACTTCGTTTCAAAGCAGGTATATAGCATGTATCTGAATGAGAGTTTACATATTCAGGAAAGATACATCTGAAGGACAAATTATTGGGTTCAAGATGGAGCACATACATATAATATACCCTAAGATCAGACCTCCTTAAGTCAATGGCATGCTGCCTTGTGTGCCATCATACTTATGCATATGACAACCTTTATTTTTATGCACCCCTTTCAGTTGTCACTGTATCACTCTAGCTGGTGGCGTGGTTACCTCAAGTCTGAATTACTATTACTGTAGTGACTTTTCACATGATCTGTCTTTGCTTGATGTCTCTTGGTACCAAACTCTGCTCCCCAAACTAGAATGTTAATTTCCCTAAAACACCATTTTCATTTGCTCAAAAACCAAGGTTGCCCTTTGTTTCTGGAATTCAAGTATTTCCATGAGAATCTGGTCTTAATCCACATTTCCTAGCTATCTCACAACAGAGGTATGATCCAACTGTCCATTCCACCAGGCTGGTCCATTCATTCATGCAAATTCTCCTGATTCCTTTCTGCTGTTTGTTTGTCCTGCTTGCCTACAAAATCCTATTTGCGTTGTTTCACTTACCCAAATTCTACCCACTCATCCAGGTTCAGTTCAAGCCTCATCTCCACAAATCCTTCTGTTGTGGAAAGTTCCTCACATCCTTCCCTGAACAGCTATAGAACTATAGGGCACTGGAAGGGAGCTATATGTACCTATATTTGAAACATCTTTTGGTTCAAACATTATTCAGTGGGTTAAATGCCACAAGTTCTTTGGGAATCTCAACATCAGTACATTGTTTTATCAAGCATAGATATGCAATTAAAAATGGATCAAAGACTTACACATAAGACCTCAAACTATTAAATTCTTAGAAGGACACCTAGGGAACATCTGGACACTGACTTAGGCAATGAATTAATGACCAAGTCCTCAAAAGTAAAAGCAGCAAAAACTAAAATTGACAAGTGGCACCTTATCAAGTTACCCAGACTCTGCTCACAGCTAAAACCATGGCTCACAAATGACACGAGCTCTGACCAATCAGCCCACTCTTCCTCCAAAAGGGAGGAGGAAATTAGGTGAGTGAAGGAAAAGGCCTTTTTGATCATCCCCAAGGGAAGAAAGGGCCAAAAAAAAACTATCAACAGAGTAAAGAGACAACTCAGAATGGGAAAAGTATTCGCAAACTTTACAACCAACAAGCCTAATATCCAAAATTTAAAAGGAGTTCAAGTGTATCAACAGGAAAAAAACAACCTCACTAAAAAGTGGGCAAAGGACATGAACGGACATTTCTCAAAAGAAGATGGACATGCAGCCAACAAACATATGAAAAAACATTCAACATCACTTGTCATCAAAGAAATGCAGATCAAAACTGTAGTAAGACACCATCTCACACCCATCAGACTGGCTATTATTAAAACTACAGATTTTGGTGAGACTTTGGAAAAAAGAGAACACTCGTACACTGTTGGTGGAAAGGTAAGCTTTTTAGCCCTGTGAAAAGCAGTTTGAATATTTTTTCAAAGAACTGAAAGTAGATCTACCATTTGATTCAGCAATCCCACTACTGGGTACGTACCCAAAGGAATATAAATCATTTTGCCAAAAAGACACCTGCACTCATGTACATCACAGCACTATTCACACAAGCAAAAACACAGAACCAACCCAGGTACCCATCAATGGTGGACTGAACAAAGAAAATGTAGTACATATACACCATGGAATACTACACAGCCATAAAAAAGAATAAAATCATGCCCTTTGCAGAAACATGAACGCAGCTGGAGGCTATCATTCTGTGAATTATCATAGAAATAAAAAGCTGAATACCGCATGTTATTACTCATAAGTGGGAACTAAACGCTGGGCACACATGGGCACAAGACAACATACATCAGGCACTACTAAAGAGGGGAGACAGGGAGGGAGGAGGAATAAGGCTGCAAAACCACCCATCGGATACCATGCTCATCACTGAGAGGGTTGGGGAGAGCCCATCAGAAGCCCAAACCTTGCCAATCACACAATATACCTATATAACAAACCTGCATATGTACCCCCTTGACTCTAAATGTAAATTAAATTAAATTAAATATATATAAAATCACTTGCCCACAAGCTTCAACTCACCACCTCAGCTTGCCGTCCCTTTTTTATTTCTTTCACACATAAGGCTACCATGTACCATTTCCTTTGCACAAAGGGTTCCATAACTATATAATAGTTTGAAAATCATAACTAATCCAGACTTTATAGATGAAGGAACTGGAAGGATGCCACAATTTCTGGACTCCGGGTCAGATCACAAAAGAAATAGATAATATATCCCCTTTTCAATATGCTGAATTCCCAATTTCTCTTTCAGTGTTGTAACCCCTGCTGTGTCATTATTATTCTGTTTTTCATCCTGGCACGATGTTAACATCAGAGCTGGTTATAGATTTATCAGTATTCAGATGTGGAAAAGTCAATCATTTACAAAAAGAACACCAATATCTGTAGAGCCATTACTGTGGAAAAGAAGTAGAGGTTCTTGCCTGGGTGTTCTCTACGTTGTTTCATAATTTGTGAGTGGTACCATTTTACTCAGACAGCTACTATTCCTTTAACAACTCACATTATAGAGTCAGGTTATTATGGACTGTTTGTGGCTAGAAAGTTTGTTTTTCTTAAACAAAATAATTACAAGCCACTAATCACCATGGTGGTGGGAGTTGTTGGCATGATCAAAAGATAATTTAGAAATCCAAAAATGAGTGTGATGGAACAACGTCAAAAGATAAGTAAAATGTGTTATCCTGTCAATAAACTCATACCTCCCTGAAGAAATCTGAAAAATGTAAATAATACACACAAATTACTAAATTTATAAAGAGGGTTAGTGGAATGCAGCTTTGGCAAAATGTAGCTGAGCCTTTTCGGTATGCCTAATATTTTGTCACGACTCTGTCATGTGCCTTTTCCTTCTCTCCTCACATTTTTACCGGGGCTTCTGAAACTTTAATGTGTGCACAGATCAGCAGGGTGTCTTGTCAAAACGCAGATTCTCATTGAGTAGGTCTGGGATGAGCCTGGGATTCAAGCAATGCTGCTGATTCAGGAAGTACATTTTGAGTAACAGGGCTATACATATTATTCTGCTCTGACCCTCTGGAATCCAGCCACCTTCACAAGGTCTATATCCACGCTGCAGACAATTTTTTCTCAGACGATGTTCCTTGAAATTCTAAGGAAGAGTGAACATTGCTGAAGGGATAGGCTAGGGTCCAGAAATAGACTCACACAAATACAGCTAAGACACTATTATTCTGCTACAGCAGTTCCATTTTTATGAGTTTGACATATAGGCTGTTGTTTAAAGAAAAATTTCAATGCTTAAAGGCTGGGGGAGGGGATCTGAAAATGACAATTCTAGGGTTCTTCATCTTCTCTTCACCAAGGAACGCTAACACTTGCCGAGAACTTGTAGCATGCCAGACCTATGCAAAAGATTGCCCAAGGTCATAAATTTGCAGAGCTGTGAAAAAGACTCACAGGATCCCAGAGCTGTCTCATTTTACCTAGAGCTTGGGTTGTTTCACATGCACCAGTCTTCCTTCCTGTTCTGCTTATATGCTGTGCCCTAGCCTCAGGGGGTCTAGTGCTCTACTTTCTCTAGTGAAAGCTAAATAATATGAGAAACTATTCAGTATTTGCTAATGAACTCTGTAAAGAAATAGTGAGAATAAAAGGTCAACGCAAATATATATAGCAATTGTATTTCTATAGATACATGCAATGACAAATTAGAAACCAAGATTTTAAAATATAAACCATTTACAATAGCTCTAAAAATTAAAATACTTAGCTATAAATATAGCAACTATAACTATGTAATAACTTTAGCATGCTGTAGTTGCTACATGTTCAATTAAAATGCCAAAGAAAGAAATTTTTAAAAGATCTAAATAAATGGGAAGACTTATTTTGTTCATGGCTTGGAAAACTCAACATTGTAAAGTTGCCAGTTCTCACTAAAGTGACCTATGGTTTTAAGCAATATCAATCACAATTCCAGCAGCATTTTTTTTGTAGTTATAAACAAGTTGACTCTAAAGTTTATACAAAACGGAAAAGGAATTAGAGGAGCTAAAATAATTTTTTACAAAAGTTGGAACTCTTTTAGCTTAAGTAATTTTTTTAGGACTTACTACAAAGTTATAGTAATTAGGACAGTATGGAATTGGTGAAGAGGTAGTCAAATGGATTAGGAGGACAAAGCAGAGCCCAGAAAGAGACTTACACAAATATGGCTGTTTGGTCTCCGACAAAGGCAACTGACAAAAGCAATTCAATGGAGAAAGAATAGTCATTTCAACAAATGGTTTTGGAACAATTGGTGTTTCTTATGTAAAAACATAAATTTGGCCTTAACCTCAAGCTTTATACAAAGATTAACTCTAAATGGAGCCTCTTTCTAAATATAAAATGTGAAACTACAAAACTTTAAGAAGACAATATTAGAGAAAATCTTTATGTTTGGGATTAGATAATCAGTTCTTAGAAATGACACAAAAAATATTGTCTACAAAATAAAAATTTTATAAATTAGTCTTCTTCAAGATTACTATGTAAATGTAATAACTTTACTGTAAATATATTATATATGTGTAATAACTTTAAGTAATGTAAAAACTTTTGCCCTGTCAAAGGCACTATCAAGAGAATGAAAAGACAAGCTGTAGACTGGGAGAAAACATTTGCAAATCACATAGCTGACAAAGGACTTGTTTCTAAAATATATGAAGAACTCTCAAAACTCTATGAAAAGATAACCAAAACCAACGTAAAAATGAAAAAAAAGGGCTTGACAAATACTTTACCAAAAAGGATATAAGGATGGCAAATAAGCACATGAAAATATGTTCAACATTATTAGTCATTAGAAAAATGCAGATTAAAACAATGATTTAATACTGCTACGTACCTGTTAGAATTACTAAAGCAAAAATACTGACAATACCAAGTGCTGACAAAAGATGTAGAGCATCCGGAACTCTCATACATTCCTGGTGGGAATGTAAAATGATACAGCCACTTTGGATTGTAGTTTGGCAGTTTCTCATAAAGTTAACATATGCTTACGCGTAGCCTAGCTCTCTCAATCCTGAATATTTATTGTGGAGTAATAAAAACTTGTGTTCATACTGCATATGAAAAAGTTCATAGCAGCTTTACTAATAAAGACATGCAAACAGTATGTTGTTCAAGGAGTGAATGGTTAAATAAATTGTACATCCATACAATGGAATATTACTCAGCAATAAGAAGAAATAGACTATTGATAAAGTTAGCTGAATCTCAAAGATGTTATGCTAAATAAGAGAAGCATCTCAAAAGTTTACATATTTTATAATCTCATTCACATGACATTCTTAAAAAGACAAAACTATAGTGATGAAGAACAGATCAGTGGCTGCCAGGGGCTAACAGTGGGGAGAAAAGGATAGCACGGGGGAGTTTCTTGGGGGTGTGAGAGAACTGTTCTGTATGCTGTTTATGGTGGTGATTACATAAATCTACACATGTGTTAAAACTCATAGAACTGCATACCAAAAGAAAAAAAATAATACACACAGTGATAGAAATTATTTCCAAAGCTTTCCTGTTCTAGTTAAAAAATATTTTCAGAAGCTAGACAAGTTCTGCTGAAAATATTCTTTCAAATATAAAAGCATAGGGGAATTGTAAGCTTTATGCTCTTCAGAATTTTTCCATTCTAATTATGCAAGTAAATGGATGTAGAAAAACAAATCTCTTATACGAGACAAACTAGACTGAAAAATAGAGTCCAAGAGATCATAGAAAATTCTCAGCTTCCTTTAGTTGGTTTCTAAGTACAGATGAGTGTTTTAACATCCAGATTTTCAGGGGTAAAGGAATAGAAATAATCGAGTGTGTTAGTGGCTAGACCACCCAGACCAACAGAGAACAGAAAGTGCTACTCTGATGACTGGGAATTTTGTAGATGAACAAAAGGTAAAGGCACTGTAATTTTTGATTACTTGTTATAATATTTATTCTTTGTCCATTAGTCTTATCTTTCAATATTAATTATTCAATGCAGACAGAAGTTACTATCTCTCATGTGAATACTTTAACACAAAGTAATATATTTAAGGACTAAAATTAGGTTGTCAATTCATTTCATTCCTCTGGTACCTCAAAACTGGAGAAGTGGGAACTTGGCAATTTGATACTACTGTCCCCTAGTGCGAGTTGTGAGAATTGCAGGTACAAGCCTCTAGGTCAGGGGTTATTAAATTACAGGCTATGTCCCAAATGCTAAAAGATTTGTTTAAAATATATTTTTAAAGGGTTGTACAAAAAAAAGTGTTAAGATATGTGACAGAGATAAGATATGTTCCAGAAAACCTAAAATATGTATTGCCTGTTCCTTTATAGAAAAAGTATGTCAATTCCTGCTTTGTTCCCAATTTAAAACACAGACAAAACCCAAAACAAAACAGAAACAAGCATGCCTTTCATCAAAGAAGGAATAGATGGGAGCTTCCTCAACCTTACAAAGCGCATCATACCTAATAGTGAGAGTTGGGATGTTTTCCCTCTAAAATCAGGAAAAGGGGCCATAGGTGTTCACTCATCCTACTCTGTTCAGCATTGAATCAGAAGTTATCATCTGTGAAATACGACAAGAAAATAAATAAATGGCATCTTGATTGGAACAGAAGTAGCACTATCTTTATTCACAGATGACATTATAATAATCTAAGTAGAAAATCCTATGGAGTCTACCAAAAAGCAAATAGAATCAATAAGTAATTTTATCACAGTTACAAGATACAAATATAAAAATAATTGTATTTTGATATACTAGCAACAAATAATTGGAACTTTTCTTTTAACATTTTCAATAACATCACAATAAGAAATATCTGAGGGTAAACCTCAAAATGCTTGGCAGAAAGAAATTAAAGAAGACCTAAGTAAATGGAGAGATATGCTGTGTTCACAGATTGTAAGAATCAATAATATTAAAATGCTAATTTTACCTAAATTGCTGTATAGATTGCTGAATACAAACTGAAATCCCAGAAGACTCTTTTAAATGACTTTAAAAGTTGTCCATTCATTTTTATGGAAATTCAAAGGGCCTAGAATAGCCAAAAACACAAAGTTGGAGGACTTACACTATTCTGTTAGAGATTTTAAAAAGCACAAAGGCAAATTGTGGGGGGAGGGTAAGACACCCACAATATGTGGGTCCTTTGTGAGGTGAGGGTAAATTGGAATATGTTTTTTAGTTCTGATGTTGCATTTTAAGATACACACAGCGAACATAAAGGTGGATGATAATCTAAATATCAACCATTTCAGAAAATGCAAAAGTAACTGAAAGCATTTAGCCTGGAAAAGAAAAGAGTTTATTAGGGAGACCTGAATACTGTGTTGAACGATAAAAAGGACTGTCATAATAGGAGGGATATTTGACCTAATCTGTGTAACTTCAGAAGGAAGAACCTGAACATGCAGGAGGCATAAGCAAACTTGGCTCAGTAAGAGGACCAACTTTCCAAAAGGTAATGGGTTGCTTTGTGAGGTGGAGAGCTCATGGAGAAGTCCAAGTAGACGCTGGAAGCCACCGGTCACATATGAACGTTAGAAACTAGATTGGTATTTCTTAAAGCGTAGTCTGAGGTCTACCTGCATCCTAATATTTGGGTGGTTGGTAAACATTTGGATTCTTAGATCCTAACCTAGACCATTAAGTTTAATCTCTGGGTATGGGCCTCAGGAATCTGCACTTTAGCAACCTTTGCAGGTGAGTTATATGTTCATTAAATTTGGAAATGGTTATTTGAGATGACTGACAGCTATTCTTTTGAATTCAAAAAATCTCTAATTTCTCTTTTCCTTTCCTAAAGTTTTCTTATCATTAATTTTATTAAGTACATGTGAGCATCTTCCTACAGTTTTCACTTAATTCTGTGTTCCAAACTCCATAGCAGATAAAACTTTAGAGCACAAACTTTGGGAAATATTTAATAGTGGATGATTTAGTGTGTTGTCATTTGTGTGAATGTTATCTAGACAGAATATCAAGGTTGCATACTGATTGTTACCTTTGCTTTAATGTCAGGATTTTAACAATGCATGGATCAACTGTAGCCTAACACCCAAAAAGAACACCCACTAAAGTGAAAGCCCCACCATAAGAGACTTTATGGTCATGACATAGACTATATTGGTCCATTGAATCAGCTTATTTTTAAAGTCACAACTCTTGGTTAGAGAAATCTGCAAAGGAGATCTCTGAATATAGTCCATGAACTTGGAATCACCTCCACAGAAGCAATAACATTTTCAAATTAAAAAATAAACAAATAATTATCACCTGAAATCCGAATATAGTTTCATGGCAGGAAGAAACATACAACTTAGTTACATTGCACGTACAATTACATAACTCATAATACCTCATACCGCATTTAAACCATTTCCATCTTCACAGCATTCCTGGTTATATAACAGCAGCGGAAAGGATAGGCACTCTTCCACAAAATAGTAGGGACCAATTTGCCAATTAACTCAATATTACATGTACTTTAATTAATAAATGTGAGCACTTCTAGGATTATTAGGTCTCTGGATGAATTGGTTCTTTGTATCATTATGAAATGGCCTTCTTTACCTCTGGCAATACTCTTTGTCTTACATTTCACTTTGATATTAACTTTGTTCTATAAACTTTCTTGCTCTTAGTGCACACGTGGTATATATATTTCTATCCATTAAGTTTCAACCAGTGATTTTATACTTCCCTGTCTTGTAAGCAGTTGTTGCTGTTGTTGTTTTTCCAATCTGCCGATCGCTGCCTCTTAATTGAAGTGTTTAGTCGATGCACATTTCATCTAATGATTGATATGGTTGGGTCTGAGCCTACAATGTTTGTTTCTTATCTGTCCTCTCTCTTCTTTTGTCTCTTCTTTCCTATTATCTTTTTGTGCAAATTCAAGTACATTTCTAGTATTTCATTCTGTCTTCTCCTCCATTGGCTTGTTATCTATACCTTTCTAATTCTTTTTGTTTTTAAAGGTATGGGGTGCAATTCAGGATTAGGTAAATAAGTGGTCATCACGCAGGTAAAGTTTGGGCCTCCCTTTGGTCCCCACTTTGCCTGGTTTGAGACCAGATACACTTATTGATGTTATATGCCTCCTCCCCTTCCCCTGGCAGTGTCCCACTACTGCCAATCACTTTCTTATAGTATTATGATAAAGTTCAGGGCCCACTTATAAGCGAGAACATGAGGTACTTAATTCTTTGTTTCTGTGATAGATCACTGAGTATAATAGACTCTAAATCCATCCAAGTTGCTGCAAAGTCATTCTTTTATTTCTTTTTGTTCGTTTGTTTCCGAGTTGGAGTCTCATTCTGTCACCCAGACTGGAGTGCAGTGGCCACTCCCAGCCACTGACTGCAGCCTCGACCTGCTGGGCTCCGGCGATCCTTCCGCCTCAGCCTTCCAAGTAGCTGGAACTACAGGCGTGCGCCACCACGCCCGGCTAATTTCTGATTTATTGTAGAGATGAGGTCTCTCCAAGTTGCCCAGGCGGGTCTCGAACCCGCGAGCTCAGGCAGTCCACTCACCTCAGCCTCCCAAAGTGCTGGGATTACAGACTGAGCTACTAAGCCTGGCCCTTCTTTTATTTCTTTTCCTAGGAATTAACACTAACTTGCCACAGTCTGTGATGAATTAATATTGCACTAGTTCATGGATAATGTAAGTACCTTGTAACAGTACAATTCTATTTATACCCTGCTCCCTTCTTTGGTGCTATTGTTGTCATATATTTTACTACTACATATGTTATAATCTTCCACAATAAATTATTTCCTTTAAATATCTATCAACTTACAAAGATTTTTTAAGAAGAAATATTACTTTGCAATTCCCACATTTTTACCATTTCTAGTGTTCCTCCTTCCTTTCTGTAGATCTGAATTTCCAGTTGATATCATTTCCCCTTTGAAGAAATATTAGCATTTTTAGATTTTAAATTTTTTTAAGAAGTTAGAAATTTAGAAGCTTTAAGCATTTGTTTTAGTCAGTTCTGCCAGTGCAAATATTTTCAACTTTTATCTGCTTGAAAATACCTTTATTCCACTTTAATTTTAAAAAATATTTTACCAGGTATCAAATTGTAGATGATGAGTTTTTAAAAGATGTCATTTCATTGTCTTCTGACCTTCGTTATTTTTGAAGTCAGCAATTATTCTAATTACTGTCCCTTGTATTTAATGTGTCTTTTTTCTCTAGCTGTGTTAAGATTCTTTTTTCTTTGTCATTGGTTTTCAGCAGTTTGTCTGTGATGTCTACTATATTATTGTATTGTAGAAAGACAATGTGGTCTGTGTTACAGATTTTTTTAGTATTTCTTGAGACTTCTTTTGTTATCTGGCGTGTGGCCAGTGTTTACAATGTGTTCTTGAAAGTATTGTAAATTTTCTATTTGAGGAATACAAGTTTATGTATAGGTCTTCCTTAATCTGACTGTTAATTGTGTTGTTCAAAATGTCTTTATCTTTGTCAAAATGTTTATATCTTTATCAAAATGTCTGTATGTCTATGTATTAAAAAATATTTTGTTGGTTTCTGAAAGAAGCATGCAAATATATCTTCTATTAAGGTTGATTTGTCAAATTTATTTGATAAGTAGGAGGCAGTTTTGTTAGGAGCATACAGATTCAGCATTGCCATTTTTTATCTGTGCATTGTTCTTCAGTCATTGAATTATGACCTTCATTATTCCAAATTATGTTTTTTTGCCTTAATATTGTTTCTCTTACAATATGTCTTTACTATTTTGTCTTTTTCCATTCCTTTCAACCCTTAAGCATTATCATGTTTTAGACATATTTCTTTTTTTTTTTCTTTTCTTTTTTTTTTTGAGTTGGACTCTTACTCTGTCGCCCAGGTTGGAGTGCAATGGCACACTCACAACCACTCCAGCGTTGACCTGCTAGGCTCTAGCGATCCTTCCGCCTAAGTCTTCCAAGTAGCCAGAACTACAGACACGCGCTACCATACCCAGCTAATTTTTTTTTTAATTGTAGAGACAAGGTCTCGCCAATTTGCCCAGGCTGATCTCGAACCTGCGGGCTCGGGTAATTCACTCGCCTCAGCCTCCCAAAGTGCTGGGATTACAGGCTGAGCCTCTGAGCCCGGCCAGGCATATTTCTTATAAACTGCATATAGAGGGATTTTTTTTTTCTAAAAGTAATCTGAGGATCTTTACCTTTGAAATTACTAGTTTAATCTGTTTGCATTTACTGAGTTCACTGCTATATCTACATGTTTTCTACTATAGTTTTTTTCTATTCATTATGCCTTTTCTTAGCTTATTTTTTCTCTTTCCTGTTCCTTATTAGATCAGTCTAATATTCTTTCACTTTTTTCCCCATGTTCTCTTTAAAGAAATTATACACTATCACCTATTGTTTGGGAGTTACTCTTAAAATTTTAAAAGCATGCTTGCTTGAAGTCGAAAGTGAACTTCTCTATCTTCCTTCCAGTAATACAATGAACTTGGACTTTACATTTTTGGTCTCTCTCTCTCTCTCCCTTTGTTCATGTTATTGTCACCTGGCTTTATAGTTTCTTGTTTTTTGAACAATCCTTTAACTGATCTTTTTTTAGGGGGGGAAAGTGCTTCTTAGAGTTGCAAACTTGTTTAAAAATGTATTTGTTCATCCCTTTCTGCACTCCTCATCTTACTTTGGGGTTCAAATTCCTGTTTCCAGAAGTATATCTGTTGTAAGTTCTTTCGGTGAGAGCCTAAAGTTGGTAAACTCTCTCAACCTTTGTTCCTCTGAAAATGTCTTTATTTCACACCACACTTGAATAATAAGAAAACTTGGTAAATTATTCTAAGCTAATATCTATTTTCCACAAGTATTTTGAAGATAATATTTTGTTATCCTGTGGCATGTATGCTTGCTAATAGGGTATCTACTGTTAGTTTAATTTGCAGTCTCCTACATCCTCAATCACTTATTATTTTATAAAGATTTTTGTATTCCTTTGTGGCTTTTAGAGCTCTAAGTAAATCATGAAAATTTTCTCATAGGTTAGGCTTTCTCAGCTACAGAAAAATTAAGGCAATTATATGTTGCTTCCTAGGTTAACTTGATTAAATAAACTAAAATAATATATGTGGAAATGCTTTGCAAACTTTACAACACAGACATTGGTTATCTTTTGGACAGGATATTATTATTAATAGTCACATTGTCACTTTGCAGTAGAAGTGTATCTCTAAGAAGTATTTTTTCTTTGCGTCCTCTCCAGCATCTGTTGTTTTTTGAGTTACTGATGATGGCCATCCAGACTGGAGTTAGGTGGTATCTCAGTGTGTTTTTAATTTGCATTTTTTTGATGAATAGTGAGGCTGAGCATTTTTTCATATATCTGTTGGCTGCTTGTTTGTCTTCTTTTGAAAAGTGTCTATTCATATCTTTTGCCCACTTTTTAATAGGACTGTTTGGGTTTTTTTGTTTTTGTTTTTGTTTTTTTTGGCATGTTTAAGTTCCTTGTAGATTCTAGATGTTAGGCTTTTGTCAGATATACAGTAGGCAAATATTTTTTCCCATTCGGCAGGTGTTTCCCTGCTCTCTTGATGGTTTCTTGTACTACCTCTGTGGGAAAGAGTGTGGCAATTCTAAAAGATCTAAAAATTGGCTTTCCATACAACCCAGCAATCCCATTTCTGGGAATATACTCAGAGGAACTCAAATCACTCTGTGAAAAAGATACCTGCACATGCATGATGTTTATTGCAGCATCATTCAAAATAGCAAAAGCATGGAACCAATCAAGCTGCCCACCGAAAGTGGACTGAATAAAAAAAAAAGAGGTACATATACACAAAATGGAATATTACCCAGCCATAAAGAAGGACAAAACTATGAACTTCACAACAACTTGGATGGACTTAGAGTCTATAATACTGAGTGATTTATCACAGAAACAAAGAACTGAGTATCACATGTTCTCACTCATAAGCTGACATCTAACAGTTATCATAATACTATATAAGAAAGGGATTGGCAGTAGTGGGAAACTGCCAGGGGAGGGAGGCACACACTTCATCAAGAAGGGTTTCTGATCTCAAACCGTGTGAAGTAAGGACCAAAGTGAGGCCCAAACTTTACCAGTATGATGACCATTTGTATACCTAACCCTGAATTGTACTCCACATCTTTAAAATAAAAAATTTTTTAAATTTCCTTTTTTTATTTTTCTATTCAAATTATGACACTTGCCAGATTAAGAAGTAATCTTTCTCAATAATATTGACAGGAGTAACAGGCAGGAATTCAAAATCATGGCACTTACCCAAGAATATGAAGGATTCAATGTTTTATTCATGAAGATCTCCATCTAGACTTAATTGATTTAGCAAATATATTTATTGAGTACTTTTTGTTTGTTTGTATTAGGGCAATTCTCAGCAAAGATTCTTACCAGTATTCAGAGATAGACTTCAGGTGATCTCTGAACCTCTTGATCTTGTGCGGAGGAGAATGAGGAGGTGACTTTCACTGTCAGATTTTCACAGGACTCTGCAAAACTCCCTCTCCAAAAACTGGTTAAGAGGCACTGCTTTAGAGATGTGGGTTAACAGACAACAGAAATTTATTTCTCACAGTTTGGAGCCTGGAAATCTCAGATCAGGGTGCCAGTTATGATTGGGCTCTGGTAAGGGTTTTCCATTTGTAAATGCCTGTCTTCTTTCTGTGAGCTTACACGGTGGAAGGGCCAGAGAGCTCTCTGGATTTCTTTTATAAGGGCACTGATCCATTCAGGAGGACTCTGCCCTCATGATTCAGTTGTCTTCCAAAGGCTCCAATCCTACTACTGTCACATAGGGGGTTAGGATTTCAGTATATGAATTTGGGGGTTACACTTAGTCTGTAATACCTTTGCCTCAGAGGTACCAGACACTAGTGTTAAAAAACTTCATAACCTGGCAGACAGCCATATATTAAGAAGAAGAGCATCACCAAGCCTCCAGGGTGGTGTTTCAGACCTGGGCAGCCCTTGGGCTTACTCCATGTGGACTGGAAAGAAACATGAAAATAGGCGTGGGGTGATTCTCTAGGATGCATGCCGCTACAGAAGAAAATAGAGTGGGTGATAAACTTCCCAGGAGGCTTCCTCTGACCACCAGTGACCTTGAATGTGACTGTTTCCTCCATCAGTCTGCTTTCTCTGACCCTATTCTTTACCCACCAGGCCGTATTTCTGGGGTCCATTTCATTATCCCCGTGGTCCACTCTTCTTACTCTGCACTGTCCTTTAAAATTTAGCAAGCATCAGTTAGATTTTTCAGAACACTCACCCTAGCTTTCCTCTAGTGTTGATAAAAAGGCAAGTTGGTACAACCTTTCAGGAAAAGTATTTGATAGTATCTGATAAAGCCAAAAATATATACACTGCACAACCCAGCAATTTCACTCCTGTGAAGAGACCCAAGTGAAATGTACATATGTGTTCACAAAGAGATATGCACAACACTATTCACAGCACTTTTTTTTCATAATATCACCAAGCTGGAAACTATCTAAATGCCTATCAATAGTAAAATGATAAATAAATTGTCATGTGTTTTCACAATGGGATGTTACACAGCAATGAGAATGAGCAGATTGCAGTATGGTTACAAACATGAAATAAAATAGCTAGACACAAAGGAATACATGCTGTATCATTTCAGTTTAGAATAAAATAAGCAAAATTAGTCTCTGCTGATAGAAAAAGGGCAGTAGCTAACCTTGGAGGGAGTAGGAACTGGAAAGAGAGACAATGGAGGCTTCTGGGTTGCTGTAAGTATTCTGTTTCTTACTCTGGGTGCTGGTTACATGAGGGTGTTCAGTTTGTAACTGTATAATTATGATATATTTCCTTTTTTGATGTACATTATATATCTAACAGAGTTAAAATATATCTGCCCAAACTTAAATTAAATAGACATGTCCAATACTTACAAAAACAACACAAATATACATGGATTTGCCCAAATCCATTCCCTTGAAAAAAAAATCAAAGTAAGTCACTGTTCTTATCTACCAGCTGGGACAGGAGCTGTGCCTTTAACTTGTTCATTTCATGAGATGTTATGTTAGTGCCCTCCCACCAAACCACACCAAGATCAGTAAAGGAATTATGTAAATACAATAGGCAGCCCTGATGAAACAACAATTATATATCTTAGCAGCTGCGTGCTTCTGTTCATGTTAGATAATTAGCCAGAAAATTGTTTGCATAATTATTTTATGAAGCATTTGGTGATTTAACCATTTAACTCTGAAGACTTATCCAAAGTCATTAAACCGTTTAAAGTGGTAGAGAGCACAGTGAGTACTGTTCCAGCAAACTTAACAAAACTCAAATGGCTTTAGAATTCCATGGATCTCTTCTGTGTAACCAATCATTGCAGCTGGCAGGTCCGTGCTGGCTTTTGCTTTTTAAAGTTTTATTATTTTCTCTTTAAAGGACACGTGTGTCAACTCTTTTAAAATGATATACAACCAAAATGAGTTCTTGGGCCTGCCACTGTTCTTTCTGATTAGATGAAAGTACACATGAATCACTGCTTTGGTTATTAAATCCATGTGCTTCATCCCTTGTTTGTGAATAGGGGACATTGAGAAGGAGAAATCAAGAGAGGTTACAAAGGCGGAGGCAAAAGCACAGAAAGGAAAATTGGCCTTGGAGACTGGATTGAAAAACACTTCTGGCCAAACTTGTAACATTTTGCTAGCTTTTCTGCACGCTACTAATGTCATCATAACAATATAGTTGATGACGTGACACTTCAGTAGGGAATATTTTCTATTTTTTCTGTCTTTTTTTGGCTTAGTTGAAAAACTCAATTCTATGTATCTGGAAAGATACCATAGTAAGTAATTGATGGAGACATGTTGACTGGTCTGAAAACTTGTAGCATTTAATTCTTAAGTCCCTCTCATAATGTGTTACATCTCAAAGGTTCAGCCCTTGCTTCAAACACTGGAAGCAATTATAGTGGTGCTTCAAGTTCAGATTAGAATCAAACTGCATGTGCTCACATCTCAGATCTGCTAATAGCTCAATGACTTCAGGCTTGTTATTTAACATCTCTGCACTTGTGGTTAATTTTAACAGTACCAGTCTCATGTGGTAGTTGAAGATTTGTCTAACCCATTTGTGTTTCAATAACGAAATACTTGACAGGTAATTTATAAACAACAGAAATTTATTTCACAGAGCTCTGGAAGCCAGGAAGTCCAAGATCAAGGTGCTGACATGGGGTGTCTAGCGAGGGCCTCTTACTGCATCCCCACATGGCAGAAGAGATGGAAGAAATAGACAAACCCCCTCAAACCTTTTTCTAAGGTGCTAATCCCATCCATGAGGGTTCTGCCTTCATGACTTAATCACCTTCCAATATTATCCCAATGGCAATTACATTTCAACATATGAATCTGGGGAGCATATTCATATTATAGTAGGATGAGGTGAATTAATGCACATAGGACAAGTTCTTAGAACTGTTTGGCACAGAATGCGTACTTTATAGTTTTTTGTTGCTTTTTTATTTTTCACTTCTAATTGTTGTTTGGAAAATAAAATAACAGTGTGTATGTGAAAGTGTTACTTAAGCTGTAAATTCTAGAAAAACATGATTTCTGATACATCCTTTCCTAAGGATGACCCAATCATGATTCTCTAGGGAAAAAGAAGAAATTCAAAACCAAGTATACTAAGCACGAGTTTAAATTAGTGCCTCGTAGGGAAGAAAACTCAATTGCATAGCTGCCATCAATTAATTGAGTCTTTACAGGAGCCCACTCCAGGCACAGCTCAGCTGGGAGATAGCAACTGAATAGTTCAGTTCAGGAAGAGAACAAAAGATGGGCACCTATTATTGTTCAAGAAACACACTCTGCCATTTTTAAAACTACCCTTGGGAGTTACTACTAATGGGTATAGGTTTCTTTTTAGACTGATGAAAATGTTCTAAAATTGATCGTGGTGACAGTTACACAACTCTGTGAATATACTAATTCCATCCAATTGTACATTTTGAATAAATGAATAATATGGTATGTGAACCATCTCAATGAAGTTATTATTTTAAAAAAGAAACCTGCCCCTTGTATTTCAACTTATATCACAGGTTTCATTTTCTTTAAAGAAAAAATCCCCACTGGGCAGACAAATAAGTAATTTTTCTTTCTCTCTCTCTCTCCCCCTCCCCACTTTCTCCCTCCCCACTTTCTCCCTCCCCACTTTCTCCCTCCCCACTTTCTCCCTCCCCACTTTCTCCCTCCTCTCTTTCTCTCTCTCTCTCTCTCTCTTTCTTTTTTTTTTTGAGTTGGAGTCTCACTCTGTTGCCCAGACTGGAGTGCAGCCACCGCGGCCTCGACCTGCTGGGCTCCGGCATTCCTTCCGCCTCAGCCTTCCAAGTAGCTGGAACTACAGGCACGCGCTACCACACCTGGCTAATTTTTTTGATTTATTGTAGAGATGAGGTCTTGCCAAGTTGCCCAGGCTGGTCTCAAACCCGCGGGCTCAGGCAATCCACTCACCTCAGCCTCCCAAAGTGCGGGATTACAGGCTGAGTCACCGAGCCCGGCTTCTTTCTTTTCTAAACAAGAGCAGGGATTGACGGCAAAAGGCCAACCCCAAGAGAGTGTCCCATTCATTATGTCAGGCACAGCAAGGGCTTCCCCATAAGTGCCAATCGGAGGGAAAGAGCGGACTAGCACCCAGGAAACTGGTGGGAAAGCTTCCAAAAGGGGCAGGGTTTCCACCTGGAGAAGCGGTGTCTGCCTGTTGTGTTTATGGTAGAACATCTCCCAGGCTGTTTGCATTTTCATAGGGTCCTTGGAAGAATAAAAAGACTGAGCTCTCAGGTGTGGCACAAGCATGTGCAATGGCCCCCCCACTGGCCACCACTCTGGTCTTTCAATTCAGACATGGGATCTGAGCTTAGTCCCTTGCCAGAGGCAAAAGTAAGTGGTTTCCAACGTAAACAATGAGCCACCATCATAAAGAGATACACAGAAACAAATAAAAGCTCTGTAAAAAGCCCCCAAAACAAACCCCCAGACTCCATTCTCAGGCATGGGAATAAGACTGGCAAGAAAGATTCTCTAGAAGCTGACAGGGGCCACTTTACCCCAGCTTTCAGCCTGCAGAATTGTTTGAAAAATTTCTTTCCCAGTGGAAGTAGAAGGAGTTTTTAAAGACATGGTGAGTTTCAGAAACAACCAGAGAGAACAATCTGGTCTTGGGGCATCTGGGCTCTGTCATGAGGCTGCCTTGTGCCTCAAAGTGTACCCTTCTTGCACATGACTTTCTGGGGAGATGAACTTTAATTGATGTGTTTAGCCAAAAGTTACAAAAAGGGTCAAATTCTAAAGCCTTTTGAAACATAAAACTAGTGAATAAAAGTTTGAGGAAAAACATATTTACACAGTCTCAAAGTATTCCCCACACGATTTTTATTAATTCCAAAGAGAACAATAACATCAAAAAATAGGAAGGTCTAGTAGGACAAGTTGACGTCAAGTATGATAACACACTAAGAAAGAGCCGACATATCTTCTGTGATATTCCTGCCAAATACGCACAAC
The DNA here is from genome assembly GCA_027257055.1 of Cephalopachus bancanus. NCBI lineage: Eukaryota > Metazoa > Chordata > Mammalia > Primates > Tarsiidae > Cephalopachus > Cephalopachus bancanus. The sequence goes on from JAPVLO010000181.1 coordinate 2,773,639, forward strand.
CTGAAAAGAGTTGAGGAAACATTAGGCAAACCCAAATAAGGAACATTCTACAAAAAAAAACTGGTTTATGATCTTCAAACATACCAAGGTCCTAAAGGACAAAGACAGAGGAAGAGTTCAAGATTAAAGGAGACCAAAGAGACCTAAGGCAATGCCTGACCCTGGATTGGATCCTTTTGCCATAAAGTCTATTGGTGGAATTTGAATAAGTTCTGAAGAGGACATCACAGTATAGCGATGTTAATTCCCTGATTGTAATAATTGTACTGTATTTATATTAGAAAAGCACCTTTATTTTTTAGGACATATACATTAAAGTATTTAGGGATATCAAATCTGCAACTTGCTCTCAGTTGGCTAGACAATAGTAATGATGACGATAATATATAATTAGAGAGAATAAAAAAAACAAGAATGCTAACATATTAACGTTTGCAGAATCTGAGTGAAGGGTATATAAGACCCTTTGTACTATCATTGCAACTCCTTTGTAAGTTTGAAATATTTCAAAATATAACAGTTTTAAAATAATGTTAAATTTCTCAGGAAAAAAAAGTGAAATAAATCTTATGCGGCCTGTTGAGCTGAATTTTGTCTGTAGTGTCTCCAGAAGGTTGCAGATTTGGATAAAGTATCCCTTACGGAGGCTCCCCATGCCGCACCATATTTCTCTTGGAGCTTAGGAATTCCAGTGAAGTCTCTTCCACATGGCTGCTCTGTGGGTTGCCAAACTCATCCCTTCCCCAAAGGGGGCCAAACTAATGGCTGGGAGAATGTGAAACACTCCCTTGACACTCAACATTTGGAAATAATATCTAATGTAACAGAGAGTCCAGGGACCCTGCCCAAGGAAATTATTTCCCACCCTCCAGTGTAAGGCATTGAAGGGCTGTTGTTTTAGATTATTAAGATAATGAGATGCAGATGAGATTTTAAGTTACAATGCTACAGACTCTTGAAATGTTTTCTTGCTGAATCTTAAGCTACCTTTGCCCTCGTCTCCTTACCTGTTTTGTGTCTGAGTTCATTAATTGCTATTACCAAGACACTATAGGAAGAGTCTTAGAATTTTGTCATCCATCATTTGCCAAATGCTTTTAGCAACTTCCACATAACCATTTGCAATCCCCTCACTCCATCCCTACCCCAAGTTATATTTCTAACTGGTGAAAAGAAATAAAAAATAAAGGGAAAGGAAGGACAAGGGAAGATAATTAACAGTGATTTACATATATTTCTCGTTTCACCCTCACACAGTTTTAGAAGCTAGATGGAAATGTTTACTTCCAGATGGACACTGAAGTTCAGAGAGGTCAAAAGGGGCCAAGACCACACAAACCACAAGAGTGGAACAGTCAGATGAAGGCTCCTTTAACTCTGGAGCCAATGCTGTTTCCACTTTACTGTTTATACTAAAGAAATCTGATTTGTCAATTTCTATCTTAAAATGGCAGTTTTTTAAGTTGTGGAGAGATTATATAACAAAAAGCATAGAGAAGCAGTTGTTATCTTTTTTGTGCTCTCGATAATGACTTAATTAAAAACAATTCGCTGGGCTCGGTGGCTCAGCCTGTAATCCTGCACTTCGGGAGGCTGAGGTGAGTGGATTGCCTGAGCCCGTGGGTTCGAGACCCGCCTGGGCAACTTGGTGAGCCCTCATCTCTACAATAAATAAAAAACTAGCCGGGCGTGGTAGTGCGCGCCTGTAGTTCCAGCTACTTGGAAGGCTGAGGTGGAAGGATCGCTGGAGCCCAGCAGGTCGAGGCTGCGGCGGCCGGGAGCAGCCACTGCACTCCAGTCTGAGTGACAGAGTGAGACTCCAACTCAAAAAAAAAACATAATTCACAAGTTAACAAACTTTTGGGAAACTGTTTAAAACCATTTTTAGTTTAATTTTTAGTAGTCGGATAACGCAATATACAATTATGCTACCATATCTTTATACTATTATGTCGACCATAAATAAAATTTTAGAAACTCAAAAACATCTAAATTTTCCACCTTCCACAGTGATATACTTTTTCTTAATATTCTTTCAAAAGCATGTCTTTATGAATAGTAATTCCACAGCACAACTTAAACATCTTCCAGCTTGCTAAAAGCTCTAACGCTAAAAGTTGATATAAATAAAGATGTTGATGGTGACAGTCAGCCCCAGCAAAGTTAGCGAAAAACAAAAGTCACTAATGTTACGGACTAAATTTTGTTCTTCCCTCAAAACCTTACACTGAAGCCCTGGCCCTCACTAACTCAGAATGTGACTGTTATCTGAAAATGGGGCCTTTACAAGGGTAAAATTAAGTTAAAATCAGGCTACTGGCAGGGGAGGGGTTTAATCCAATCTGACTGGTTTCCTTATAAAAAGAGAAGAGAACACACACACAGGGAGACACTGGGAACGTGCACACCGAGAAAGGCCATGTGTGGGCACAGAGAGAAGGTCATCATCTGGGAGCCCAGAAAAGAGGCCTTCAGAGAAAGTACACCTGCAGAAACCTTGGCCTTGAGCCTCCAGTCCCCACATCTGTGAGGAAGTAAGTTTCTTTGATTTAAACCACCCACCGTGTGGTATTTTGTTACACCACCCCAAGGAAACTAACACACCTGACAATATGTGCCCTCTTCATATTATCACAGCACTTACAGTTTTGTTTTAATTGCTGTTTAGTTTTTATCTTCTCTGCTAAGCCTGCCAGCTGTGTGAAGGTAAGGGTAGTGTCTTCCTTGGTGTATACTATTTATCAAGAGTTTTACTGCATTTTACTGTTTACCAAGAACTTTACATCCCTCACCACATTTAAGCTCAGCCTAACTGTAGGATAAGTATCATTTTTTTCATTTGACAACCAAGGGCTTAAGCGTAGGGAGGTTAAATAACTTACCCCACATACCCCAGTTGGCCTTGCAACTAACTCAGTGCTTGAAACATAATCGGCGTAATAGTAAATATGTGTTGAGTAAGTGAATAAACAAACGAGTATAACTGTGGAAGTAAAACTCAAATTCAAGTGTGTCTGATTCTAGTGGCCCACGTCTAACCTGTACTGCCTTCTGCTTGGACGCAAGTATATTATCAGGGCTGGTACGGTGCCAGACACACCATAAATACTCAAACATATCTATTAGATAAATAAATGGCAGAATGAGTCACAACCTGTCTGAGCTTCAGTTTCCATGAATGGCACTGCCTGCTTTCATCATGGAATTGTCATAGGGTGTAAATAAGATATAAAAGCAAATGAAAATTCACTTGTATTATTGCCATATGGGATGATGATAGTACCTGTTTCATAAGGCTGTTGTAAGGAGAAAAAAATATCATTACACACAAAGTTTTTAGCTTTAATTAATAGTAACTGCTTTATTATCTTTAAAATAAAGTAAAAAGTTTAAGAAAAGACTAATTTTATTGAGAGATAAACCAATGAGAATTAAACAATACTTTGCACTATAAAATGGTGAGAGCTAAATCCCCTGCAGTGCCACAGGACTGATTTTATTTTTTTTAAGTGCATTTTAGGTAATCCAGGCTAGAACTTTTTTTTTTAGTTAAGAGATCTCCTCTTTCTGACAGAATATAGAAACATCAACTTTATGAACTGAAAAATAAGTTGGACTACATGAACTATGATTTGAGGGTCTGTGTTTGTGTACATTTGCTTTACCTGTACTGCTAACCTGGATTTCTAAAGTGGTACTAAGTTTTTCTGTATCCAAAAAAGCAGTAATGAAAACTTCTACCCAGTGACGAAAGAACATTTTGAATATGACATCAATCCATCAGTCCTTCTCCACTTCTTTGTCTAAACAACATACATAGTGGTCAAGAAAAGGGACTTCAGAGTCAGACAGTCCTAGGATTGAGTTTTAATTCTACTACTTTCTAGCTGTGAGATATTGGGCAAGTTATTACATCTCTAGGTTTCCTTCCTGTTTCTGTAAAATGTAAATAACTGAAGATAATTCAGTGAGACATTGTATATAAAGTGTTTTTGCATGGTTCTTGGTACATGGCAAGTGCCTAATAAGTGGTATTCTATTATTCATAAGTGGTTGGGATTAATGTGGGTAGATAGTGTCCCATAGTAAAGCAAGTATAGATTTTCGAGTAAGACAGGAATAGGTCAAATCTTGTTATGGTTTTTCTACTTACAAGAGATGTGAGCTCCTGCAAGTAACAAATTCTGCTAGCCTCAGTTTCCTCATTTGTAAAATATGATAATAATGATTCAAACCCAGGTCTATTTGATTCAAAAGCTTATGCTCTCAACTACTATCCTATCAGTGAAAATGATAGCTGTAGGGTTGATGTTTGTATAGTATTTTGCAGTGAAAATGACACCTGAAATAAACTCGGTATAGACAGATATGGTAACAACAGTTGAAGCACTTGTTATTGCTGCTGTCACACTCTTATTCATCATTGTCATTCAGGAGTCTGGCATGGAACCAAAAGGTAAAGCCAGGCTATCTGAGAAGGTGATTGGGGTCACACTGGTGGAGACATAGCATAAGGCAGCCCGGGCAGCAGTTATGACCTAGGTTGGTTACCAACCACTCCAGGTCAGTTCCTCCATCCATTCAATAAAGATAAGGGTAGAGAAGAGTATCACAGGATTTCTTGTGCATTGCCTCTCCCTGAAGAAATCATGAGGTTCTCTTCCAGCCTTTGAGTTCTCATCCTGAATATCTTATGAAACAATTTAGGATACCCTGGTTCTGAGTTACTTAACTTCACTGATCCTGTTTTATCATCCCTCAAATGTTGATAATACTTGGTACTTCTGTACTCCTGGCAGGGACCACTTACTCCTGTGTATCCTGAATGCCTAGGACAGTGCCTGATCCCAGAAGGAGACAAAATTTCATGCCTGTTGAATACTGAAGAAATGGCATTGGGGAAGGCAGGGGAAATAGGTCCCTGCCGAGGCGCCTACCCTTCTGCTCTAAACAAACAACTCCTCTCAGATAATAAATCAAAACCAGAACAGAGGCCACTCATCAGCTCCCTTGCTGTGAAAGCCCTGCAGCTCCTCACAGAAGAAGACTCTCTGAGAGTTGAAGAATGCTAAGCGTGTCTCCATGGTCTTAAGTATAGAGGAAACTGCCCTGTAAAGTTTTCTTAAAAGATGCGAAAACTCAGCATCTCTGAATCCCCCAGGGGAGAGCCTACTCAGCCTCCTCTCTGGTGCTTACCAGATTGGAATGTGATACCCAGAGGGGGGCTTTTTGCTTGGCCATGGCAGCAAAGCCCAGCCCCCTAAGTGTTTCTGCATGCTGCCCACCAGCCAGCCACTGGGGATAGTTTTTCAGCATGAATGAAACTGTAGCCTCTGGTTTTATGCTTCCACTCTACACTCTCTCTTCCTCCCCAGTCCACATCATTGTCCTGTATTGTCTTAGGAAGGGCCCATCTGCCAGGAGTTTGGCTGTCTGCTGAACAGTGGGTAGCTACTGCTTCTACTTTAACATGATAGAAAACTGCTCCACACCCCACACATTCACGTCTTCAAGTGTCTCCACCACAGATCTTACCGGGTTTCTGACACCCACTCCCTATCGCACATGTGCACACACAAACACTCACACCCCATTCTCACTCACAAGTCACTATTTTTAACTGGTTGATATACAAATGTCCTTAGAGATTGATAGCACAATAAAGCCATTTTCAGTCCAGATTCTCCTGCCAATTCTTTGAGGTTGGGGGATTCAGAACAGGTACTTGGAATATATTTATGCCTGAGGTGAGGGGGTTGTAAGGAGGAAAGTTGAGACAAAGATCTGGAACAAGAAGCCGGCTCAGAATTGACCTCTCTAACAGGATCTGGGGAAGGGAGTATCAGACCCAGCCTGCCTGTTTTGGGAATACTTGCAATAGGATCAAGATCATCATCTCTAAAACTGAGTACAACTAGGAATAACACTTAAAATAGTCAATGTGTGTGACAGCATTTCTTGAGGCTAAATCTTCCAAACCAGATGGGAGAATGTATGTCCCCATTGGCCAAGACCAAATTTGCACTCAGGGCTGCGTGGAACCAAGACATAGGTACAGCTGTGGAGGGACAGTTCTCAAGATCTGAGCCCAGGTTCCCATCCATCCAAGCTTTTAGGGGACTTGGAGACAACCCTGAAAAAGACATGGCCAACAGGGAGTGCCTACTGGCTTGACTTCATACTCCAACATCATGCAGTAGCATCAGGACTGGAAAGGTGGGAAAGACCAAAACTGATGAGGAGAAAATTCCTTTCTTCTTGTAAGAAAGAAGGTTTTCTGTTGAACTGCTCTTGGAGTGCCTGCGATCTCATCGTAGATTCCCTAGGGCAAAACCTTTGGTCACAGTGCTTTCGTTTCTGATGTGGCCTCATGACCTCTCACACAACCTTTATCTGGGTGAATAGCAGTGCCATGTGAACTCTGATTTCCTGATGGCATATTTTCTGTTCTTGCCCTTGTGTGAAATGACAGTTATCTTTTTGGCTTGCTTTCCAGAGCAGGAAGTTCTGCTGTCAGACTTCTTGAACTAATGAGTTCACTACTGGGACAGCACAAATAAAGTCTGGTACTTGGGATATCTCGGCTTACTTTTGTAGGGTGTTGTTTATGAGAGTGCCTTAAACAGTGATCAGAGGAAGACAGCAGAGAGTGATAAGAAGCACTATGAGTAGCCATTTGGGTGGCAAGATGGGAAAAGCTTAAGTAATCTGACTGAGTCCCTAAACAACATAACGGAGCTTCAAATGCACAAAGACACTTAAATATGTTGATGTTTTAAAATCAAAGGGAAACCAAACACAAACTAATACAGTAAAGTGTTCGAATGAGGAGGTGTGGTACCTGACTCATAAAAATGACTTTCAAGATCCTAAAGATGGGGAGAGTGAAAATTGCCTTTTTTTAAGGTTATAGAAATTTTCATCTTGCTGTTCTTGTAAAGGGAAAACAAGTCTGTCCTTGAGAGAACTTGTAAGACAGCGTTCTCTTTAAAAAAAAAAAAAGCTCTGAAAACAGTCAAGTGCCACAAAACTTTGAAAGAACTAAGATCAACTTGGTGTTTGACAAAGCTAATGTAAGAATGGTAATCAATCCCTTGGCAATGAAAATTTTAAATTTAAAATAAGCTTCAACAAAGCCTTTGAACCTTCAAACACTTTATGCTTAAGAAATTAATGGGTCCCTGAAGAAGTCACATTTCCTTTTCTGTTTCCGTAATATATACTTCAATTACATTAATCAACAATGCAGCAAAATAATTGACACCAACCAACTTCCAAGTCACATTTCCAAATGCTCCTTTTCTTCAGCAGAGACTTAGCATCTCAAGATAGCTAATTGAGGTTTATACAAGCATGAATAAATATTTGGTGAAGCTGGATTTTCCCATCCTGTTGTCACTCTTTGCTCACCCCAGAATGGTTTCTCGTCCCTTTTTTCCTTCTCCTGTCATTTCTGCTGAGTGTGATAAACTATCTTGCTGACAGAGATATTAAGTTAAAACCTTTCTTCTTCAGTATCTATGAAGATGCTGAAACACGCTTCAGATGAGTTTCCTTTTAAAGCAAATTGGAATTTCATGAGACATTTTGTTTTTCTTCATGGTAAAAGCCGTTGAAGGGTCCCTGGTTCCCTGTACTCTCTTCTGCTTTGGACAAACCGAAAAACCAGGTTTCATGGCATCCATCTTTTTAGATGTGATCTTCCTCATAAACTGACTTTTGCTTTAGTTGTAACTATCCTCAACCCTGTCCCCCCTAGAGTTCTGGTTTTACCTAACTTTTCTTACAGAAAAAGTCTCCAAGGGATCTGCTGACAATGTTATTTTCCACTTTTGTCTTCTCTCTCTCTCTGTCAAATGGAAACCTTAAAAATAAAAGGCTCCAAACTTTAATTTCACTAGTGTAGTATGCTATAAAACAAACAAAAAGTTTAATTGTCCATGTTGGTATCTGCTCTCTATTTGGGAGTGGTCAATATTTACCTAGGCAATGATCGTTTCTCCTTTTTGCTTACAGTCTACAGGAGAACTGTTCCTAACACTCTGCATACTGCAGAAATGGCCAGTCTTGCTTTGGAGCTCTTTCAGCCCTGGTAGACATTTTCACATTTACTATCTCCTCTTCGCAAGGCATAAATATTACGTCCATTTCTCTGAGGCTCTTGTCTCACTCATCATTTATTAGAAAAAAAACTCTGATAAATGTACTCTTCCCAAAGTGAAATACCCCTAAGGACTTTTGAGTTTCCTCTTCTGAAGTAAAAAACACTTAATTTCTAAGGTGGAATTACTTGCATAGCACAGGGTAAGTGTTTTTTGTAGGTTGTGGAAGAAGGTAGACTTTTCAGTCATATCACCTCAGCAGCCTAAACTCACACATGCATGAGGCTTAGCCTTTGTCAAAACAATTAGAGATTTCAGAAGTTCCATCATTTGTAGTTGATAAATTGCAAGATAATTTCATGTCATGAGAAATGTGTTGCATTGTTGATACTTCAATCATTACCTCATTTTCAAATTTGCCTGCCCCTGAAAGGTAAATCAGAACATTTAGTACAATACAAACAAATCATCTGCACGCTTGATTGGATTTTTCCCTTTCCACATGCATGTTTCAGTCAAACAACTAAAGACATGGAAATTCACAATTCAGTAGCCAAGGCAGGTTGAAAGTTCCACAGTCTTATCTGGCTGCACTCTGCTTTGCAGAAATCAAGAGACTAACTTCTTCCCCCAGTTCCTGAGGGGGGAGAAGGAACTTTCGTGTGTTATTTTCTTTCGTGCCTTGAATATACTTTTTGTTGTCGTATGCATGTACTTTGATTACTTTTTTTCAATTTAATAAGATTGGTTATGTAGGTAAATAGGCAAAGTCAGATGAGAATGTCTGCGCACACAACCACACACACACACACACACACACACAAAAACCTGTTTGGGTCCATATCATCACTAGAATTGGACACTGGAATTCAATAAACGGCCTCTCTACTCAGAGATAGATTTAGACAGTTCCAGCATTTGTGCATCAAGGAAGGAAGCCATGCACATTCAGTACCCAACTTGGCCACAAGCAAAGCTCAACACTTCCACAATCTCTGGGAAAATGAGATGTTACATGTTCCTAGCAGGAGCTGACAATTAAGCCGAGTGAACAATCGTGCAGGAAGGGGGAGTGGGAGTTCATGCTGCTTAGCTACATGCCTCAGGTGCTGGCTGAGTGTGAGGCCGACGGCCAACAGCTTTCAACCACCCAAGAAGCTGGGGATCCCGAAGCCTACAACCCTATGGCATGTTATTCTGTTTATTATCATGGAGACTCCCTGTTCCTTCCAACTATTTCCTCTGGCACGATAAGGATTTTGTGAGGTGCCAGGAGAGATATAATTCATTAGAATTAAGTCATGATTTGTAATATTTAAATTCTTCCATTAAACCAGGAAGCAGGTCAGAAACTAACCCTTAAATACAGCCAAGGGAGAAAGTCAGCCCAGCAGCTTAAAATATATATATTTTGCAGGAAGCGTGGAGCGTATAATTAGCTGTAATTTCTGCAACTGCAGTCAGGAGGCCTTATTTTTTTGGCTGATAGGCAATGTTATCTCCTGATGGCCTGGGAAACCAGACTCTAGGGCTACATTCCTGGTTCCCACATAGAGCTCAGTGGGTGGTTTCGGGGAGAAACTGGGCAGAGGCGCAAAGGAAAGAAATGGGCAGGGTGGGGCCAGGAGCTAGAGAAGAGCAGGAAAGGATCAGAGCGATGGCCTCTTTGATTCTTTTGTGAGGAGACTCTGAATTTTGAGAATTGTATTTAAACATATTCTGATTTCTAGCATGATCGTTTCCCCCAAGACAGTTTAAATGCTTAATATATTGGGCAAATGCTATACTCCTTGGCTCCTGCTGGTAGTTGTGAAGGAAGTTAAGTGTGCTACCGTTAGAGGATCACTTTTATTTTTGGCTGTTTCAAGGAGCAAAGATTTTTTTTTTTTCCTCCTCCCCAGTGGGCAAGTCTCAGTCTGGCAGAGCCATTAAAAATTAGTAAAGGTGGAAGTGCTTTGAAACATTTGATCTCTTCTCAGGGAAGCGGAGCAGAGGGGAGGGGAGTCCCTAAGGAGGCCTTGCTGTGTGGAAGCATATACACCAACAATGAGATGTTCTTCAATCCCTCCTGTGGCCTTGAATTCTCCCCTCCAGTCAGGCACCGGAGGGAGAAAACGCAGCTCTCCTTGCTGACATTGATGTAAATCTCCTGAAGTCATAGGGGAGGCTAGGCAAGCTCGGATGGGGGGCGATAGAGTAAAAACAGCAACGTGGCAGTAAATAAATCTGATTCCAGCCAAGAGGGGTTTGATCTGCTGGGAAGTGATCTCTCCAGCTTTTGTTTTTCAGGAGATTGTCAAATCCTGACTCACTTTGCCCTCTGAACCACATCAACTACTAACGATCCAACAAGCAGATGAACTAACAGACATCTAGCCTGCCCTTAACAAGAGCAAGAGTCACTGGCATTTTTTTAAAAACCCGATCTCTCCCAGTTATTTATCCAGATTCTGCTGTGTATCAAACCTCTTTTCTAAGTATTTATAAAAATTCTGCAGTCCATTTTGGAAAGAAGATATATGATTTTAAACGATTTAATCTTTAAAAATAGTGTACGCTTAGCCTAGCGCCAGAAAAGCCCAAATACTATTTCTCTCTTCTGCTTCCGGGGATGATCTCCCTTTGATGGGGATCACGTTCAGATGTGTATTATACTGATATTCCCCAGATAACACATCTTGAATTACAAACTCAGGCATCTTCCAGGTACTGAGGAGGAGAGGATAAAGCAAGAAGGTGAACAAACACTCGTTAGATGAGAAATGGGAAAGCAAGGGGCATCTTTCCAGGGACCTTCATCGCCAGCATTTATCCTACAACATCCACAGTATACAAATAATTGCCTCCAAGCTCTGACTTGGTCAGATAAATCGGCTGGCTGCCTCATAGAGCAGCCGAGACCGTTTCTTGGAAGGCTCGCGTCTCTTCCGCAGCAGCTGCTCATCTCTAATGAAACCATTCTGTGCTGTCCTCTGGAGCAGAGCCGCATTGTCCCAGCCATGAATAAATCATTAACCCTATTTTATTAATAAGGCTAAGCTAACAATACTCCCAACCTGCCCCTGCTCTTTCTTTCCTGTGGCGCCTCAGAAACAAGTGCCACACCGTTCCTCCTGTGTGAGAAAAGTTGTGAGCCCCAAGGATGTGCCTTGCAGGATCTTGGGTTTGAGGCACCAGCCAGCTGTCAGTAGATGAGACCTCACTCAGACGCCCAGAAGGATTGCAGATGATAAGAGAGAGTCGGCTTTAAATGGAGGCAGGTACCCTAGGACATTCACTGTGTCCCAGTCACCCCATGAGGGAAGGCAGTTATCCAGGGTGAAGAAGAGACAGGGTAGAGGAACAACTCACTTTGGTCTCTTTTTTATAAAGAAGTCACTGAGAAAAACATTACTTAAATGATATTTTAATGTCATATCCCCTCTTAAAGTGACCTCAAATTCTTTTCCCCCTTTTGGAAAGCAGATGGAAATAGATCACAAATCTTGTTCTAAAAAACTTTATCAGTCAAGGCGTAAAGCATCTTGCTAAGTATCCGTTCTGCTTTGCTATTTACTGAGCTTTAGTCTTTATTGTACGTGGACCTTTTTTGGAGGCAAATAACAGAAACCCAACCTAAATTAACTTAAACAATAAAAAAAGGAGGAAGTTGTTAACTTAATGAAAACTTAAAGAGGTGGGATGGGCTGAATCAAAGAGTTAAAAAAAAGGCATCAGATTGTTCTGTCTCCCTGCAGATTTCATTTTCAGGCATACCGCATCACATGGTTTACTTCCATTTGGAGTCTGCTGGGGGTTTTGGACACCTAGCTGTCCTCTGGACTAGTTGAGGAATTTGACCTGAAAGGACTCTACTATTTGATATTTCCATGGGAAATCTGATGAAGAGCTCAATTTTGAGAACTCTTGAACTTTTCTGATTCTCCCACTCGGCATATAATAACCAGCATTCCCCCAGTACTCCACCAAGAACCTGGGAGTCATCCTGGGCGTCTTCCCTTTATACCCCTGTTCAAATCCACCAGCAACTCCTACTGGCACTATCTTAAAAATGTGTTTAGGTCCAACTGCTTGTCATCATTTCTGTCACTACACCCTAGTCTGAGTCAGCATCATCTCCTTCCCGGACCAGTGCAGAAGACTCCTGACTTGTCTCCCTACTGATAGTCTTGCTCCCCTAAAATCCATTATCCATGCTTACATATACATTTTCAAATGATCATAATGGAACTGAACTGTGTTCGTATCTGCTTAAAACCTTCCAAATTGTTTTCGAAGGATAGAATTCTGAAACCAAGGTGTTTTGGGGATTGGTTCCTTCTAGAAACTTTGAGGGAGACTCTGTTTTATGCCTCTCCCTTAGCTTTAGTGGATGCAAACAATCCCTGGTGTTCCTTAGCTTGTAGTTGAACCACTACGGACTCTGCCACCAGCATCCCATGGACTTCTCTCTATGTGTCTCTATGTCCAAATTTTTCTCGTCTTGTAAGGGTGCAGTGATTAAATTAAGACTTCATGTCAACTTGATTATATTTGCAAAGACCCTGTTTCCAAATAAGGTCACATTCACAAGTACCAGGGGTTAAGACTTGAACATGTCTTTTAGGGGGATACAACTCAACCCAGTCCAGAAGACTCTATGGTCTCTCCCAAATTCACATCTTCCCTATGTGCAACATTCACCCTTTCCCCAAATCCTTGGCAGTCTTAACCTGCTCCAGATTCAGTTCAAAGTCCCCAAATCTCATCTAAATATAATCAACTAAAAAAGCCCCAAATCGACTGGGCTCGGTGGCTCAGCCTGCAATCCCAGCACTTTGGGAGGCCGAGGTGAGTGGATTGCCTGAGCCCGCGGGTTCAAGACCCACCTGGGCAACTTGACGAGACCTCATCTCTACAACAAATCAAAAATTAGCCCAGCGTGGTAGCGACACCTGTAGTTCCAGTTACTTGGAAGGCTGAGGCAGAAGGATCGCCGGAGCCCAGCAGGTTGAGGCTGCAGTGGCCAGGAGCGGCCATTGTACTCCAGTCTGGGTGACAGAGTGAGACTCCAACTCAAAAAAAAAAAAAAAAAAGCCCCAAATCTTAATTCCTAAATCATCTAGATCAGATCTAAGTGAGATAGGCATAGTCCATACGGGAGCAAAATTCCTCTCCATCTGCAGACCTGTGAAACCTAGAAAGCAAATACATGCATACATACATGGGATAGGCATAGGACAGACGGTCCTATTTCAAAAGGTAGAAATTGGGAGGGAAAAATAAGTCACAGGTCCCAAACAAGCCTGAAATCCAGCAAGACAAATTCCATTCAGTTTCAAGGCTCAAGAATAACCTCCTGTGGCTCACTGTTCTGTCTTGTCTTCCCAGCTGGCCAGGGGAGTACTGTGGGCAGTATCCCAACACTAGGGAATTGCAGGAGGGCCCGGCTCCCTTGGCTGTGAGGTAAATAGAATCCCAACCTAAATTAATTTAAATACTTTCAACTTGGCCCTGCTCTTTCTTTCCTGTGGCGCCTCAGAAACAAAGGCCACATTGCTCCTCCTGCGTGAGAAAAGTTGTGAGTCCCAAGGATGTGCCTTGCAGGGTCTGGCGTCTGAGGCACCAGCCAGCTGTCAGCAGATGAGCCTTACTCAGAAGCCCAGAAGGATTGCACCTGATAAGACAGTCAGCTTTAAAAAGAGGTAGGCACCCTAGGACATCCACTGCATCCAAGACACCCCATGAGGGGAAGCAGCTATCCAGGGAGAAGAAAACATCTAAAGGAACCTAAAGGAAAACATCTGAAAACAAACCACCTATTTTGCCAAGGATTAAACCTGAAGATGGTTAAAGCCACGTCCGCAACTGCAAACATTCTGGCAGCCCCAGAGCTAAGAGGCTAAGAGAAGGGAAGGGAGAAGAAAGTTCTGTAGGTAGTGAGTTGTAGCCCTGCTTGAGATGAGCGTATAAGGAAGACTGTTCTATGAGTGTACAGTCTATGCAGGTGCACAAGGCCCTCACTTAGAAGGACCTCACAATTGGTTTGATGCTCTAATTTTGCCATCTTGAAATCCTTAATATTTGCCTGAGAGCCTCATGTTTTAGTTTTGTACCGGACTCCCAAAATTATGTAACTAATCCTTAGTGAAAGGCATTGCCCTACACTTACTTGTAACAATTTTGTCAATAAAAACGATGAAAAACAGCCGGGTTCGGTGGCTCAGCCTGTAATCCTGCACTTTGGGAGGCTGAGGTAGTGGATTGCCTGAGCCCATGGGTTCGAGACCCGCTTGGGCAACTTGGTGAGACCTCATCTCTACAATGAAACAAAGAATTAGCCGGGCGTAGTAGCGTGCGCCTATAGTTCCAGCTACTTGGAAGGCTGAGGCGGAAGGATCGCCGGAGCCCAGCAGGTTGAGGCTGCGGTGGCCGGGAGCGGCCACTGCATTCCAGTCTGGGAGACAAGAGTGAGACTCCAACTCAAAAAAAATAAAAAATAAAAAATAATTTTAAAAAAAAGATGAAAAACTGAAGTCTGTCTCACATTGTTGACAGTTATTTCTGAGAGGTGGAAACAGTGTAATCCTAAGTTTCCTTTTTTAATTTATATTTTCTAATGTTCTGTAATGAACCTGCATTACTTACCTAAGGAAAATTATTTTTCAAAAAACTTTATCAATTACTGATATGAAAGATTGCAGAAATACAATTCTTGCAAAGTATCCTTTCTATCTTGAAGTCAACTAGAATGAGTCCTGCACGCTTTGTTTAGCATGCAGAGTTTATTGGGAAGAAGTCAGCTGTGGGGAGGAAGCTGAATTCTCCCCTTGGAGGCAACTGATGGATTGGAGGTCTCAGAAGATGATGCCTACAAGATTCTTAAGCTGTCTCCACATAGATTTTCCCAAAGGAAGGAAAGAGAAACACACCTCCATTTGTCACAACAGGTTCCTTTCTAAGGACCTACCAACTGATTTCTGTTTTTGTCCCCCAATGTGCTTAGAAGAAAACCATGGAGCTCTGCCAATGGGCCACACTACATGTTTATGAATCCCACATCACCTGGGCCCAGTATTTCTTAGCACTCCAGTTCCCTTTATTTAAAATCATTTTCCATTCTCTACAGAATATACCAAGCTTAACTCTGCCCTTCTCAACCATGAGTAAACAATTACTCTTCTAACTGCTCAAGAAAATGAAGGGTATTCAACAAGCCCTTTCTCAACCTCTCCCACTTCAAGCTTTTCTTTACTTTAAAATGTCGTCCTCTTCTCTGGCATCTATTTTACCTTCCTAATGAATAAGGCTTATGTTCCTCTTTTCATTTGGTAATACAATTCTATCCTTACCTGGAGTACATTTTCAGGGTGAGAAACTCAAGGTTACTCTCATTCAATTCTTTGTCATGCAATACATACTTTTGAGTTCAATAAATATTTATATATGGGTATAAGTTTCTGTACTTTGGGAGTATCTGATGTTTATATGCTAAGTAACATGCTTTTATGTATTTATTAGCTAGCTCTTTTCATCTGCCTAAGCTCAGAGCTCACCCTTCCTATCTTTTTACCACTGCTATTACCCTGGCTGTCACGTCAGCCTGTCTCCAAAGTTGACCCCCAATAGGCCACACCTGCCAGTATTTGTGGCTTTGTATATTCCCTATCTTTTGAATCTGGGCTGGTCCTGTGACTCATCTTAACCAATAGAATAGGATGGTAGTGACACTGTTCCAGTTCTGGGTCTATACCTTCAGAAGACCTGGTAGCTTCTGCTTTTGCATTCTTGAGAGTCAGATTTAAGAAAACCATTTAAAGAAGCCTAAGCTAGCCCCATAGTCAGACTATATGGAGGCAGAAAAAGATGACTCAGCCTTCCAGCCAATCCAGTCAGCACTTGAGACAAGCGAGTGGAGACATCCTGGATGATCTGGTTCAAGATCATCTGTCATCTCTCATCACAGAAATCCAAGTAAGAGTATCAGAAGAACCACCCAGCTAAGCTCAGCCAGCCCACTGAATTATGAGAAAATAAAATGATTGTTTTAAGTTCCTACATTTTGGAGTGGTTTACTCAGCAGTAATAGATAACTGAGATACTAACTCCCTTCACCAGTCTCCTTCTATTAGCTTCACAGCACATCCATCACTTCCATTACCTAATCTGGTCCTGTTGCACATAGGCAGTCAACATAGTGAATTCATGAATTTTAAGTGGATTGAATTTCAAAATGCATCTTTGCTTGCACAGTTTGAATTTCTTTTGGGAAGCTTTCTCCCAACTTTTTGAGGCCCAGCCCTGGGCTGCCATTCAAACATTTGCCAATCATCTTAAATTTCGGCTTAATTGTGCTGTGTCTGACATTTCTGTAGACCACATTTGTATTTAAACTACTTCAATATGAATATAGTAGTTGTGGTCTAAAACACAGAATGTCATTTAATATTAATGTATTTTGATGACTGTCAATGTCTTCTCTGATACTGAGGTAACTTTTTTTTTTTTTTTTTTTTTTTTTTTTGTGTTGTAGTCTCACTCGGTTGCCCAGACTGGAGTGCAGTGGCTGCTTCCGGCCACTGCAGCCTCGCCTGCTGGGCTCTGGCAATCCTTCCGACTCAGCCTTCCAAGTAGCTGGAATTACAGGCATGCGCTACCACGCCCGGCTGATTTTTTTTTATTTATTGTAGAGATGAGGTCTCGCTGCCCAGGTGGGTCTCGAACCCGCGGGCTCAGGCAATCCACTCACCTCAGCCTCCCAAAGGCGCGGGATTACAGGCTGAGCCACCGAGCCCGGCTTGTGAGGTAACTTTTAAATGACATGATGAGACCATTCTTCCAGGGTTTCAGGCTATTCTTTAAGTATATTATTTCTAGCAAACAGTTACAGGTTTTTGAAAGTAATCATTTGCAATACATTCCAGAAGAAAAATGCCAATTTGATGGATTCCAAGAAATGTGTAACAAACTGCCATATTTGTTAGCACATATCTATTGGCATTCTGAGGTACCAAAATCTTTGTGAAATTTCAAATGCCATCCGTTTCCTCATGCTGGTATATACCAAAGCAAGCACATTACAAATCAGAATCCATAGGCTCTTGTCTGCAGAAACACTTCCAAGGAGTTTCAAGTGAGTTCTCAGTGAGGATCTCCAGTTCACTGTAGCCAGACATTCCTTTCTCTGTCATTTTTATTTCCAGGCATCTGACGACCTATGACTCCAGCTCTCTAGAACAGCCATTTTCCCCTCAGTTGGAGGTGCCAGACGCTTCCACACGCCAAATTTTTCAGAATTCTATTTTGTTTCACATTCTTTTAGGTAGACACATAGCTGTACTTCTTGGGCACAAAGCTTTGCAACATTTTCTTGAAACATATTTTAAATTTACTCACTGATTGTTTATTACAGGACCCCTATAAACTCATTGGGGTCAGAGAGGATTCATCTTCATGGATACCAAGTGACAAACATAGTTCTGTACTCAGGACTCCTCCCAACCACTACAACCCTGAAGTTTCATTATGAGGTCAAGCCTATTAAGTTTCATCTTCTGGCAGAATTTTCTAGCAGTCCTGTTAAAAAATGCCTAGCTGGTCTGAATGACAATCATGCACCCAACTCAGGTTCAAAGAAGGTCTCCCATCACAAAAGCAGAGTAAATAATTGCAGGAGGCTCTGGAGACCTAGATGTGGGCATAAACAGTTCAATGACATTTCCCTAGTGGGGAGTGTTCTTTAACATGGAAGGGGGACACCAGAGCCTAGATATATTTCTAACTCACTCACTCACTTACTCACTTGTCAGATAACTCAAACAGGTTAGTGATGCTCTCCTCCTGGCCTCAGGTCATAGATGATTCCAGTGTTATCAGCCCATAATTCTGTCTGATGATTTAGCAAGCAAGATTTTGTTTTCTACATGTTGAGGGCACACCAATCCTGAAGAGTGGTGTAGACTTGGTTAAAGCTGTAGCAGGTTCCCCTCTCACTAAGTGCAACCTCTGGAATAAAGATGCAGGGGGAACATGTGAACAGCTTAGGCCTTAGAAGGCAGGCATCAAAACAGCAAAGCCACAAGATGCAAGTGCAAGAAAGAGAACTTTGGCTTTTTTCTATTGTAAAACAAAGTGCAAAAAGAAGATGACAAAGAGACATTCCATTGAAGTACATCAAAGATAATTTTTCCTAAACTTCTATGTGGAGAAAGATTGGACATTCTTTTAGCATAAGATGGAGATAAACTATTCCCTTGGATAGCATAGACTGAATGTGCCTTCTCAAGGTTTCTATTGAGACTGAAGAAAAGCCTAATTTGTCTCCATAAGGCCTGAAAGGTTCTGTATAAATAAAAATATCAGCTAACATATAAGGCACTTACAACATACCAGCCACAAGCTAAGCATTTTACATATAGAATGGGGTTGATCCATGTAATCATGCATCAACCCTATTATGCAGAATTACTACTGTTATTCTCATTTGAAAGATGAGCAAACTGAGGCATAAAGAGGTTAAGCAACTTGCTCAAGATCTACAGCAAGTAAGTTGTAAAAGCAGGATTTGAATTTAGACAATCTGGGCAGGAGCACTTAAATCCTGTGGCACCAGAGTCTCTCAATCTCTGCACCAATGACATTTTGGGCTAGATAACGCTGTTGTGGGAGGTTTGTGTATCATAGAGTGTTTCCCAGCATCCCTTTCCTCTATCCACTAGATTTCAGTGGCATCCCCTCAGCTGAGACAATCAAAAATGTCTCCAACCATCAGCAAAATTGTCGTCTGTTGAGAACAATTGTTTGACACTAAAAGTCCCCATAGTCTGACGATGGCTTCTATCACAGCTCTGACCAGCTGTTCCCATCTCCAGCTTCCCTGGCATTGTAAAGAAGGTTATACATAGGCATTAATATAGATGTTATGCTTAGGAAAACTCCAGATTCATAGCAAGCACTAATGTATCAGCTCTTATTATTGCTTGTTTTTGTTGTTGTTTGTCAGGAAAGGTAGCAATGCAGGGTGGAGGGGAAGTTCTGTAGTGGATCAGAGGAGATTTGGGGAGTGGTTCTCCTCATTCTTACATAATCAAAACCAGTGTTCCAGTGTGGAAAATCCAGTCATAGTGACCAACTCCAGTAGCCAAGGCCTGTAGCAGAAGCTTTGTAAAATTAGTTAAAGCATTAGCTTTGCCCAGGCATAAAATTAAATCATCAGGAAAAAAAAATTGCTTTCTGTGAGTTTTGATTAAAAAGGTATTCTGAAAACATAACTTTCTCATTTTTGCAATTAATCAATTAATACTTTCTATTAGAGTCTTGGGTGTCTCCCACCTTGAGACAATCAGCCATTGACTACTGAAGAACATGTCTCATGTGAAATAGGCAATGGCTTGAGGAAGAGAAAGGGTAAATCTGTGTAGGAACAAGAAAATAAGATCAGGTTGCCAGGTGAAGGGACAGAACAGTAAAAGAAGTCACCATATTGTGTTGTCCAATTGTTCTTAGGATGAATCACCAAGGAGGCAGCTGTCTTTAACCGGCAATCAGGCCAAGAGAAAGGAGTGAGTGCTAACACACCTGTGTGAGGGAAGAACTGCGACTCATTCTAGAAACAACCACACAGGAATTTCTGAAGACGCCGAGACACTGAGGCACCCTCAAGACAAATTATGCACTTCCAGCCAAAATCCACCCCAAGCCTTCATCACTAAAACTAAGACTGACAGGTGGTCAGAGTTCAATGGTATCAGCTACTTTAAAGCAAGAAACATTACAAATTCGAGGAACACGGGCACACAGGGCATGCGAAAAAAATCTGCTATTTTTGTTAAAAGCATTGTGTCAGCTTGGTAGTGCTTACAGATGTGAAAAAGCCCTGTTAAGATTTCATAGGTCAGGATTGTGAGGAAATCTACTCACTGCAGCTAAATAACTACCTTTCCATATGCACATTTAACCTCCCTGTATCTCAGTTTCTTTATCTGAAATAACAATCATGTTGTACATGATTTTACTTTTTCACATTCAATATTTAATTCACATAATGTATTGAGAGGAGATGTATATTATTATCCTTGATTAACAGGTGAAATTGAGGCTCAGGGAGGTTAAGTCACTTGCCTAAGTCACATAAGCAGTCCTAGATACACCAGGTTATTTCAAGTTCTGTACTCCTTCTGGTGTCCTGATCTTGAAAAGCAGACACAGCTCTCTGAGGCCTCTTTCAGCTCCAGAAGTCCATGTCTTTTACGGGACTTGCATTGTTAAAAGCATATCTGGTTCTTAAATATTTCCTTTCCTTCTTCCTGGACTAGGTGCAAAACATCAGAGACAGGGAAGCCACAAAGAAGGTCTGTTTCTTTTTCTCCACCATGTTTATCCACTTCCATTCTCACCAGGTTAAAAGATCTAGAGGTGGGTCCCAAATGCCTGTTCCAGATAAATGTTTAGATTCAGAGTCTTGCCATAGAAAAGAACCACGGAAGTCAAACTAGCTTCAGAAAAAAATAATCCACACTGATGCTAAAAGAACCAGAGTTTACTAGGAACAGTCTAGACCTTGTGGTCTTTTATAAGTGAGTGGACAGTAGAGCTCTACGGATTTGCAAGTTGCACAAGATGGCTCTCCCTTTGGAACACCTGGGAAGAGACTCGGATATTTTCCATATTCATCTGGTCCATCACATGGAATGCAAATGAGCCCTGAAAAAAAACCATGTCACTTCTCAGCTAAAATATCTCTATGGGGTTTCAGCAACTTTTAGGAAAAATCCCAAATCCCAAACACAGTCTCCAGGCACCTTGAGAACCTTATCCCTTTTACATTTTCCAGCCCTAACTCTAATCCCTTGCCTTATATTCACATCATACTGGTATTCCTGCTTTTTTACAATAAGTTTTTGACTGCTTATTATCGGTGCCTCTCATTGTGTGAAAGATCAGAAAAACCAGCCAGAAAGATCCAGACCAAAGTCATCTCCTCTATAATCACCTGGAGTCCTTTGATTCTACCTCTAGGAAGATTTGTTACTTTGGGTTATTATTCCATCTCTCTGTCTCTACTGCAAGTCTATATTTTATAATTCAATATTCTGTTTTTTTCTTGTCAGGGTGCCAAGCTCAAAATAGTGCTCAACGAGTGTTTACGTAACACGAAAGTGTTAGAAACAGTCAAAATGAGGTAGTAAGAAGAAATCAGAGTATGCACTTCATTTATTTTGTCTTCTTTGCTTTTAACTCTTTCATCTCATTTGTTCTATTTTTACATTGGTTGATTTGTACTGGAATGAATGCATATCGTGTGATACTTTGCAGAATGTATTAAGTTCTTTAAGTTTTATATGAGTCAGGGCCCATCATATCTCTCCTACAGAAAACTTATAATGTCCCTTGTACATAGGAAGTACTCAAGCAATCGATTTCCAGTTGAAAACTCTACAAAATGCCACCAGAATCATAGTAACTGTATGTCTGGCACCCATCTTATGTGCTTCCTAGTGTCCATCAGCAAAGTACCCTTCTTCAATCTATCAAGCTCTCTTCACTTTCTTCCCCTAACTATGATGAGTCTTCAGTGACAGTTTACTCACCTAGGTGACCAACCTGCTCTGTGTCCAGTCACATGAGGTTCAACTGCTAAATGGCTTCCAAATAGATCTCTGGCCAATGGAGATAAGACACAGCTGGGAGAATGCTTAACAAGACTCCTCCTTCACCACCGCCATGCCCCGGGACTTCTTCCCTTCCAGTTTGCATTTTTCAATACTGTGGCAGCTGACTGGAATCAGTCCCCTGACTTACTTTTACTGCCTGCCCCCCAATACAGAATTAGGCAAATATATTCACAGCTAGACCAGCTGAGAAAGAACGTGAAAGGTGAAATGTATAGGTTAGATATGAAGCAGGCCAATGGAGGAAGGTGAGGCGGGCCCAAAGTGCTCAGATAGACACAACTCAACAGATAACCCTCATGTTACATGCAACTTACATGCATAGCTGGTTCCATTACTAGGAAGGCTTGAAGATCAATGTTATTTGTAGAGAGTACAGTTTTCTTATTCTGTTTAAAGAAGAGTATATATGGAGTAATCAGACAGACTTGTATTTGAGTCCAGGTTCAACTTTCTCACTTGGCAACTTTGAATAAGTCTTAATTTTTCCAGATCTTAGTTAATTCATATATAAGGTGAATACATACCTGACAGGACTGCTGGGAAGACTATATGTGGTAAGACAATACAAATGCTCGGCACAAAGTTTAGCAAAGAGTGAGTGCTCAAAAAATTCTAGCCATCATTATTATCATCGACATAATTATGTCTGACTTAAAAACTCAAATTAGGGCAAGTAGCTTCCAAAGAGAATGTTTAAACTAGGAAAAATATGTCCTGATCTATTTTTTTAAGTTACTGATTTCTCTTGACATATGTTGAAAATTAATTAAACATATATATTCTGGCGATTTCACATTTTAAAGACCCTAGTCACAAAGTTATGGCTACTATGAAGAACAACCAGTGTCCCAAATATACATGTCAAGCCATGTGAGAAGGCAGTAGATATGATATTTATAGATTCTCCTCCTTTGAGTCATCTCAGCTGGTCTGGCTGTGAATGCATTTTGCCTAATGTCTTTAGGGGAAGCAAATGATGCAATATGGACCAGTAGCTCAAGAAGCTCTCCTAGGGCAGAGACCAAGACATCTTCTTTTGCATGTCCTGTGGTGCAGAGCACAGAATGAACACACGTAGGTAAGAAATACATTTTACAATAACATATACATTATGTGTATACAGTTACAAAGACTCTGGGCCATAGTTTCTTTGTGACAGTGACTTCTATGATATCAAAGAGGTATGAAGAATTCTGAGAACACAACTGCTTTCTCATACAACTTAGGGTAAACACATAGCTTGATGTGATACTATCCTAAGTTTGAGTCCTTCACCACCAAGTGTTAATAGATGTGCAGCCTCAGATGTTCAGCCTCTCTGGAACTAGATGACATGACTTACCTTATAAGACTGTGTTACTGAATGATTTGATATATGCAAAGTAATTAGCATAGTGCCTGACAAGTATGAGGTGCTCAGCAAATTATAACATTTTTTAAACTCCTTCCTCCCCACTGCATGAGAAAGCAAGACAGAATGAGAGATGAAGAAACCTACTCCTCTGGGATGCACTTCAAAAAAAAGGAACACTTAGATAGAAAGAGTAGCCAAAATAGCTTGCCGGGTTATTTTAGAACAGGACATGGGTTCTCAATTCAGAAAAAATGAACTTTTAAAACCATGTAGTCTACCTTAAGGAAAATTTTTTTGGGAAACTTTTTTTTTTAAACGTTTTTAAACTTTTGTTTTTACATTAAAATGCAAGATTACACTGTTTTCAGAGTACATTGTTGGCTCACTGAGTAACGGTCTATGCTTAGTCTATGGGCTGCATAAATATTTATGAAACACCCAGATAACACATACTGATGGTGGTGTTGCTGGACTAATTCTCACGCCTTATGTTTGTACCCATAGGGGTTGGCTGTGGTTTCATGTTTAAAGGGCTGAGCTTCATGAGAGAATATATTAGACTGTGTGGTGCATGTCTTCCTACTCCTGTACAATGAAATCTATGCAAACTCACAATCATATACATATACACACAAACCAAAAGCAGTATAAACCAAACTAGTTAAATTTAGATGACTGTTAATTGTGTGTCTGCGATTCAGTTTTGCCACAGGTACCACAAGTTTGGCCTTGATTTGATTATTTTGCTGATACCTACAATGCCTGGATATGGTGGATTCTGGGAATATCAATTACTGTCCCAAGGTTCTCCCCTGACCCCAAGGTTTCTTGTACTATTCAGCCAAGGTACCGTCTGCTACACCTCTCCTCACACCCACACATGACGCTCTCAGTTTGTCCTGTTTGTTCATAAGACTGTGTACATGTTTCTTTAACAATGGGCTAAGACCATAACTATGCCTTCATGTATCTTTATGGCATATACCTCCATGTCTGCATAGGTTCAAATATATATGCTGCCTGCTGCCGATCAGGGGTGGGGTGCTATTTTCAGGTTGACTGAGGATGAGCCACTCCACACCCTGACTAGCATTCACATTGAACTCTCCACAGGAACCATCTAGCTATTTTGTAATATAAACTCCAAAGCAAGTCGAACACATATACTGCCCGCGTGCTCCTCAAAAGTCACCATGCTCCCACAAAATAGTTTGAAATCACAAAATTGTAACCACAGATCTTAAAACTTAAAGAAATGATCAACAATTCTACTTTTCAGCAGCAAATAATAACTAAAATCCATAAACTGTAAAAGGACAGTTAATATATAATCACTTGAATATAGCATAACTTTTCCTTCTAGAAGAATCTTACATAGTAATTAAATATTTTTTTCTGTACCAAAGAAAGGCAACAAATAAATATATGAGCATTCTCTTACATATACACATATAAAACCTACCATGGATGCATCCATGATAATTATCATTGACAAATCTTCTTTAAAAAAATGTAAAAACACCATAAATTCAAATTTCAAATGTGTTATATCTTCAAATCAACAAATATACACCTAGAAATTTATCCTACAGATGTCATACAAGTTTGCAAAGATGTATCCACAAGTTTGTCAGTTGCAGACTACCTTATAATAATGAAAGGAACACCCAATACATAATAAATACAAGAAGCCATTTGAGAGAATGATGTAAATCATAGTTATTTAGATGTTTCTAAATCAAAAGAGGAGAGTTTTGCCGGGCTGGGTGGCTCAACCTGTAATACTGCGCTTTGGGAGGCTGAGGTGAGTGGATTGCCTGAGCCTGCAGGTTCAAGACCCGCCTGGACAACTTGGCGAGACCTCATCTCTACAATAAATCAAAAAAATTAGCCGGGCATGGTAGCTCATGCCTGTAGTTCCAGCTACTTGGAAGGATTGCCAGAGACCAGCAGGTCGAGGCTGTGGTGGCCGGGAGCGGCCACTGCACTCCAGTCTGGGTGACAGAATGAGACTCCAACTCAAAAAAAAAAAAAAAAGAAAAAGAGGAGAGTTTTGAAATAATGTGTTCTTTAATATGTTTATTTATTCTTGTGTGTGTGTATGTGCATATATGTTTAGCCAAAATGTTTGGAAAAAAATTTAGTAAAGTATTAAGTGGGTTAACACTGGGTGGTAAGATTAGAAGTTATTTTTCCTTACTTCTTTATAGTTTTTTTGTACTGTGTAAACTGCTTTGCAAGAGAATAAAAGTAAACCTATTTAAATTTGGGGTGAAGCACACATCAATACGGAGTACACACATGTTAATGCTAAATAAAAATATATTAAAAGTCAACCATCAAAATCTCTACCACAAAATTTTAAAAACCTAGCATAGTTCTCGAAAAGCCCCTCTGTGCACATCCAAGTCCAGAGATAGGCAACGATTAAAGGAAACTATGACTGTAGAGAGGACCTGGAGCTTTTCAGTGCTGTCACTCCACACCCAGCCTTGTCTCATTAATGATTTAATATTTGCCGCCTCCTCAATACACACGCACCATTTGTTGAGGACTGATCATCTCTATAAGGTCAGGAAGAGGTGCGGAGCTGTCAGGGGAGTGGGGATGAAAGTGCTGAGAGGTGTGTCCTGCAAGACAGATGATATCCAGGAGAGCGTGTTCACGTACTACGTGACCATATATCCAGAAATGCATTGACTCGTTAGGAAAGAGCCGAGTAAAACCTTCAATCCAGGTCATTTAGCATTCCATTGCAAAAAATGAAACAGGCACAGGAACTAAATCCCATGCTCTTTTTTCTCTCTCTCTTTCATTGATTTCCGTTTTCCTCCCTCCCTTCCTTCCCTCCTTTCTTCCCTCACCCTTTCCTTCTCCCTCTCCCTCTCCCTCTTTCTTTCTGCAAATGTCAAGACCCTTATAACCTACCATACCAGTTGAGACATCCCTGGAGAGCGATGTCAACCCTAAGTGACAAGGTAGCCCATTTAAATTTAAAAGTTCCCTTTCCCCTCTGCATTCTGGTTCTGGAAATGGAGTAAGTTTGCTTTGCACTCTCTGGGCCACGGGGATAATCAGCAACCTGTCTGCCTCCAAACACTTCTGCAATCTTCTCCTATCTGATGTGCTACCTTATTTTCAGCCTGCCTTGGATGCAGATACTCCACCAGGCATGTGATGAGCCAGTTAAGCTGCACAATAAGCAGAGACAGAACATGTGAGTCTCATTTTAAAAGGACCAGTGGCTATTCATTCAGTATAAAATGTTGTCATCCCAGTCAGGCCTGGATCCAATCTGTGTTAGGGAACATGAAAGGGCCTCTGGCTACAACAATGAACCATCACACACTCATATAATCTAGTCAGGTACACTGCCATTTCTCGCCATTTTCTTTTTTCTCGTGAAAGTTGCCATCATTTCACACACATTTTGCAATGATCAAGGTAGTTCTGTGACTTCCTCTCTTGTAGGGATGGGGGAGCAAAAGCATTTTGTAACTGTTTCAACAATTTTTTGCATTTACTTCTTCAATCTCTTTCTAACTCTATCCTGTAAATGTGTTTTGTTTTGTTTTGTTTTGAGTTGGAGTCTCATTCCGTCAGGATTGAGACTCCAAGGCAGGATTGAGACTCCCAGGCAGGATTGCAGTGGCACACCCACGGCCACCCCAGAATTGACCTGCTGTGCTCAGGTGATCCTTCTGCCTCAGCCTTTCAAGTGGCCGGAACTACAGGCATGCGATACCGCACCCAGCTAATTTTTGATTTATTATAGAGATAAAGTCTCACCAAGTTGCCTGGGCTGGTCTTGAACCCATGGGCTCAGACAATCCACTCGCCTCAGCCTCCCAAAGTGCTGGGATTACAGGCTGAGCCACCAAGCCTGGCCGTCTTTTTTCTTATGTATGATGTATTTGTGATACACAAACATACAAACAGTCTGGACACATAGGGAGTTGAGGGATCTGCTCCATTTGGACTTTGAAAATGAAGTCAGTGAACTCAAATTATAACTCTTTCAAAGCAATTTGGAGTTGAGGCATCACCAGACGAACGAGATGTAGATGAAGCAGCAATTAACTTGAAATGTTAGAAACTAGACATAGGGCAAAGTCCCTGCAACTCCAAGTCTCTGGAATGGCCACCACTCACTGACCCTGAAAAGTTCAACTTCAACCATAGGACAGATGACCTGGGTGAGGAGAGACCATGGCTTGTGATACAGTTGATGTGCTGTTGATGTTGTTGAGTTTTAAATAACATAGCTATTAATGGTGTTATTTTATGAAGTAAAATTTCCCTCTGTCATTGCCATGACATTCAGTGGCAATGGGGAAACAAACGTACAGTAACTAAACATGCAGTTGGATTGTACAGACTTTCTGTCCGTTTTTGGGAAGGGAATTTCTATTACTTTGACTTCTCGGGTATGCCACAATGTGTTTGAGAAATAAAAAAGGGGAAATAATTCTAAAAGAACAAATGGAGCCGGGCTCGGTGGCTCAGCCTGTAATCCCGCGCCTTTGGGAGGCTGAGGTGAGTGGATTGCCTGAGCCCGCGGGTTCGAGACCTGCCTGGGCAGCGAGACCTCATCTCTACAATAAATCAAAAAATCAGCCAGGCTGGTAGCACATGCCTGTAATTCCAGCTACTTGGAAGGCTGAGGCAGAAGGATCGCCAGAGCCCAGTAGGTCGAGGCTGCGGTGGCCGGGAGAGGCCACTGCACTCCAGTCTGGGTGACAGAATGAGACTCCAACTCAAAAAAAAAAAAAAAAGAACAAATAGCACGTACCATGGCCTAATAGAGCAATAGTAATTGACAACAACATCCACAGATGCTAACTCGCAGAGCTGAGCCACACAAAAATGAGTGAGATCAGTTCCATTTCCTGAAATGGAACAACAGGAACCATGCCCACATGTTTGTATCTTGGTGGAAGAAAAGGACAGATCATTAAAACAAGTCTAGATTCGATGATCAGACAGGATGAAGCTCTTCTCCCGAAAATCAAAATGAAATATTTACCAGTGTCAGCTTGCACTAGGTTCTAAGAGCTAGAAGGCAAATACTTTTGCAAAAAGAAACACAGGTAAACAAGAAGAAAATAAATTGCTTTGGGTTCTAGGCATTATTTGTGCTTGTGCATGGACTGTCTTATGCACAATTTCAGAAAAATGGATGATTCAAAAGTAAGACAAAACAAAATGAAACACATTAAGAGGAAGTTTTTGCATGGCCCTTAATGAAACAATTCAGAACCCCCAAGCTGGTATCTATGGTTTAATAAAGTCTTTAGCATCTCCCTTGCAATATTTCTAGTTCTTTCTCCAACTAAGTCAAAACACAAAGATTCCAAGTTGTTAAATAATGGACTAAATTAATATTATACTGGAAAATAGAAGTCAATATCTGAGACTTTTTAAAAAATGAATATTTGCTTAGCTTTTCTTGTTTTTGTTTTTTGAGTCAGGCTCTCCCTCTGTCACCCAGGCTAGAGTGCAGTGGCATGATCACAGCTCACCACAGCCTTGATTCTCTGGTCTCAGGGGATCCTTGCACCTCAGCTTCCCAAGTAGCTGGGACTACAGGTGCATGCCACCATGCCTGGTTAATTTGCTGATATTTTGTATAGCTGAGATCTTGCTGTGTTGCCCAGGCTTGTCTCAAACTCCTGTGCTCAAGCAATACTCCAGCCTCGGCTTCCCAAATGTTGGAATTATAGGTGTGAGCCACTGTGCCCAGTCTTGTTTAGCTTTTATACCACCCAGAAAACAACAAACCTGGAAGTGGTCTGTTCACTTGGATTTAAGTGAGAATCTGAGATCGGCCTTTTCCCACCTCTGCCAAGTCAATTCCTCGCCTCCCTTCCACTCCTACTCATGGGTCTTTATAACTTCCTCCCTCCTTTACACCCACATGCAAAAGTGACATGTGAAAAGTTGTTTAAGTGCTCTTACTGAGAAAGGAAACTATCTGGCCATTTTTTATATTCCATGATATTAAAATAATTCATCTGCGTCTGCGCTAATGACCGTAAATCGCTCGTGCTGACAAGCTGTGGTCAACTATCCTTTCTACAGCCTTTTAAAGCCGAAGCACAGGAAGTGCGTCAGTGTTGGAAATTTGTAGCTTGCTTATTCAAATGAAAACGCCAACCGTCTTAAGCAGCTCCCTTAAAAGTAACCACCATTCTGATAGCCCCCCAAAAGCTCTCCCAGGAACCAGCAAATGCTGGGACACTTCAGTTGGAATTTACATGTCTGAAGGAAATGGTTTAAATAAAGTGGTATGCTATTCATCCCTGTAATGAGTAGTTTGACAGCGACGATGAGGAAGGAAATTCTACAAGCCTGAACTCCAGTTACTTATTACTGTCCCTGAAAGTCAATTAAAGTATCTAACTAATTAGAGGGACTGGGATCATCTGTCATCTGGCAAATCATTTTGGAGGGAAGAAGGCCTTGGTTTGTTTTTGAAAGTGTGCAATCCATTACGTCAGTTAATTTTCAGGCAAGGGAGCGAGTGAGGGGTCTTGCTCCACAAATCTGCACGTGTCACCTGGAAAGTGGCAGAAAGGTTGGCTGGCTTTCCTTCTAACCTCAGCTGCCATACAGAGAGCAAGACTTGGCCAGAAGTTGGGTGGAGAGACATCCACTCTGCCAGACCAAGCAGTCACCCAGAACGTCGGTCTTCTACTCAAAAGCTTGCAGCACCTCCTCGTTGGCTCCAACACCAAGTTCTTATTCCCTTACCCACGTCAAGGCCAACGTGTTGACCTGCCACTCACAATACCTCCACCAGTTATCTCAGTCATGTGACTCTTTCCTAAACTTTATCATCTTGACTTAAACCCCTTCTGTGTTTTTTCTCAGCCTGTTACTAAAGGTACATCCCCCCCCCCTTCTGGCTATTCAAACCGTCTTCACCCTTCAAGGCTTAGCTCTGATCCTAACTCCTCCTTCATGTGGAATCCAATTCCTGACCTTTCCTTCTGCAAACTGCCCAACATGTTTGGATTATACTACTTGAAGGTTCTCATTTTGTGAAAACACAGCAGAGCTACATCTTAGTCTCTGCTTTTTGCCCTGCGTCTGGGATACATTTACACCCCCCAAGGTGGTAATTCCTTGATTCTTGGTTTCTATTATTGCTATAGTTTGTCTGGTCAAATGTCTTAATCAGACCTAACTAGAATCTCTTCATTTGATCACTCCTTCCTTCATTCAGCACATATTTTGAGTAGACACCTGAACTATGACCTCTAAGACTGAATACAAGGCTTCCTCTCCTACCATAACACCTCACTGGAAAACTGCGTTTTCTCACACCACTCTGCACAAACCAAGGAGTCTCTCAGTGTTCATTGAGTCTTCCTTGACCAACACTTACAGGGAAATGGCATAAAGTCACACACAAATATAGCTCTTTTCCTGGTGGATCACACAGCTTTCCTCAGGGCAGTCTCAGAGCAAACGAGAAGACAAAGAGGAAAATATTTTCAAATGATCTTCCAAATTACTTAAGAGCTTTCATAGGTTCAAGTTTGGTTCAAGGGCTGGGCAAAACTTAGGTCAGCCAACTATGCTAGGGTCAGCCAGACATTGGGGTCAACCAGCCATGTTTGGGTTGAAACAAGAACACTCCTGTATTTCACATCCAAGAGACAGATATTGGAATTTTAGCATTCCTTCTTGCACTTTTCTTATGCTTTAAAAGCTCGTTTCACCTTGGAGTGATACTTCCCAGGGGAATCTGTTCTCTCACTCTCCTCTTTCATGGCGTATCCTTTAGCATTTCATGTTCTGCACCTGTGGTGTTTAGACTTCATATCTCCTCTAGCATTTGCCTCCCATATGCTGTTTGTGAAAAGATGAATGTACTGCACGTGTCCAAGGAAGCAAACCAGGAGGAAACAAGAAACTTGACTGATGGGAAAAGTCACGAAATGTTTTCAAGAAAACTTCTCACTATATTCTGCAGCAAACACCACCCTTAACAAAGCATTGAAAATAGAATATTCTCAGGCAACAAACATAAAGGCAAGACTGACAAGTTCAGCAACATCAGGTCATATCAAAGGACTGCTTAAAACCCTTCAATGACTCAATCTCACTGGTAGACCTCAGCACATTGCATTGAAATTATTGTACCTTCGTTGCAGCCCCCCACATTACCAACAATGCAATGCAATGTAGCGCGGTGAGTCTTCCTGGTGGTTAGCATACCAGGCTTTCTTAAATATTTGTACAATAAATACTTGGCTACAATTTGGTTGTGTAAGTGCTATGTTGTAGTTGCAGAGGTTTCAAAGCACCAAGGTACACAGTAGCCATCTTTAAGAAATTCAAACTCTAGTGCTGTTATTCTCAAGCCTGAGTGACCGTCATAATCACTCAGAAAACTGTACGAATACAGATTTCCAGGCTGGTCTCGAACCCCTGGGCTCAGGTAATGCTTTCGCCTCGGCCTCCCAAAGTGTTGAGATTACAGGCTGAGCCACCACGCTCAGCCTCCTATAGTTTTTATAAGCTTTCCAGCACCTCTAATGACCACCCAGTTGGGAATCATTGGTCTAGAGAGTGATAAAGTCTTATACTTTTACCTGTCTTTTCCTACATATAAAGTGTTTCCGTATTGATTATTTCACTTGTCTGCTATTTCTGAGGGGGGTAACATGCCCTGCAGATTCCAAATGAGGATGTGAAACCCCAAGAATTCACAAAGCTGGCAAAGTCAGAGCCTGGATTTGAACCCAGAATTTCCATCTAAAAGGTCAGCTGTGTTTCCATCTCACAACTTCCTCTCAAGAGTGATGACCCAGGTTAACTCTGCTGGGTAAATAGTAACAAACCACAGGTCATCATTAAGTGAACAGCCAGTGTGCTCTTGTTCATCTCCAAGGATCTTTGGGAGAGAAAAATAAAAGGAAAATATTGCCTTCTCTTCCACCCACCCTAGAGAATGACACTGTGGAAAAAGCAATTATGGGCACAGATCCTTTCAGTGACAGCAGTAATAAAGGCTATTTCCTTATAGGCATGTTTTACATGGGAAAAGAGTACTTCAACTAACAAGGCCAATCCTAATGGGTGGAATCAGCTTGGTTCATGATTCCCTGGTGGAGACTGCATGGTGAACTAGACAGCAGACCAAACATGCTTCTTTAGCCGACCATGGCTCATGAAGTTAGTCCTCTTGCTTCTCTCCAGATTGTTACTTAGCCCACTTTGCTCTACTATCTGTCGTGTGGCTGTGATAACTCATTAAACGATTTATCCCACTATTATCGTATAATCCAATAAAACAGTAATAGGTCATTTTACAGCATGGATGAAAATTTCAGTTGCCTTTCTAGATTAGTAATAGGACAAGTTTCCTTCTGCAATGACAACTGAAAGAGAGACGTGTCGGTCAAGGTACCTCCATTTTCTATGCAACTTTTTCCTACCACATCCCTGGCAAGAAGAAACCAGGGAGGGGTTCCATAGTGTGGACATGGGAGTTATTCATCACTCAGGGACATGGTCCCTACAGTCTATGAGAGACAGACTGAGGCTCTATGAAGCAAGCATACGGAGGGCTTGTGTTGACTACAAAAAAGAGGGAACAAGTCACTAGAAAAATAACCAGAAACAAAAGAAAGTTTTTGGTCTTTGCTCACCTTTAAATTCTGCCTGAAATTTTTTCTGAGCAGAGGATCATCTCATCCAAGTTTTGTTGTTGTTGTTCTTGTTGTTGTTTTTCTTCTCTGTAGTGGTACCAGGAGAAGGTTAGGGAAAGGAAATGGGAAAAGGAAACACTAAAAAATGTGCCTAGTCATTAATAGGAGCATTGACATTCAAGAAAATTGACTGATGGCTCTTGCATTCTTATACTTACAATTGAATATTAAGGACTATGAAAGGTAGTGTTCTGATGAAGGTGGCATTCTGTGTTGTCTCCCTTTATTGTCTCCTGGGTTGGGATTTTCTGGCCTGAGCATTCTAAAATCAGATCTCAGGCTGGGTATGGTGGCTCATGCCTGTAATCCCAGCACTTTAGGAGGCAGAGGCCTGAGGATTGCCTGAGTCCAGGTGTTCGAGACAAGCCTGAACAAGTTGGAGAGACCCTGTCTCTACAATTAAAAAACATAGCTAGTTGTGGTGGTATATGCCTGCAGTTCCAGCTACTTGGAAGTATGAGGTGGAAGGATTGCCTAAGCCCAGCAGGTCAAGGCTGCATTGGCTGTGATCATACCGCTGCACACCAGCCTAGGTGACAGAGTGAGACTCTGACTAAAAAAAAATCAGATCTCACTGGACCCACTGAATTATACACACACATACACGAGTTCAGATCACCTGCTAAGAAATCTTTTTGGGAATTACATGCTTGTTGGGAATGCTTTTTCTTTGAAGATGGGCTTGATGGCCAGTGGCACAGTCATTCAAACACAAATTATGCAGTTACTGACATCTTTTATTACAAGAGCCACAGCGAGGTACCACTGCCAGAATGAGGTGAGGCAGCAAGGGTGGCCAGGAATCACCCTGGGGAGGTACAGCTTGGGACACCCCCACAACAAGGAGTCCAGCTGTAGACCTAGCTATTCTCATTTCCCACTGGACACAGATGAAGACAGGGACATGGAGGTGGGTATCGAAGTAGCCCCTGAAATATGTATGGGGAAGGTCTGAGATTTGAAAACTGAGTCACACTATCCCTAATATCACAGTTTCTCTTTTTCCGCGATGAGTGTTATTCAGAAAAGCTTCGCTGGGCTTAGTAGCTCAGCCTATAATCCCAGCACTTTGGGAAACCGAGGTGAGTGGATTGCCTGAACCCGTAGGTTCAAGATCAGCCCGGGCAACTTGGCAAGACCTTGTCTCTACAATTAAAAAAAAAAAAGCTTCTTTAGTGCAAATACTATATCCAAAAACATGGAATGAATGACTTTTATGTTGATAAGTGATTGTGGGCTCTTGTATGTTTAATGGGAGAACTGCATTTTGAAATAAATAAGAACAAAATCTCCTGCAACTTACCAGAATCAAATCCACAAGAGCAGATCAAAGTGTCCCTGCGTATCTAGAAGAATGATTGGAATGGGCTGACTGCCACTTTACTGCGTATGCATTTAGGCAGTCTTCTTAGTGCTCCTGTGGGAGATCTCATTGTCCTTTCAAGGCACACAGTCAGTCATTCATCCTCCAAAGAAAGACGAAACAGAGATGTTAAATAAAATGTCTTGGGCCGGCTCGTGGGCTCAGCCTGTTATCCCAACACTTTGAGAAGCCAAGGCGAGTGGATTGCCTGAGCCCATGGGTTTCGAGACCAGCCCGGGCAACTTGGCGAGACCTCATCTCTACAATAAAATTAAAAACAGCCTGGCGTGTTCGTACGCGTCTGTAGTTCCATCTACTCAAAAGGCTGAGGCGAAGGATCTCCGAAGCCCAGCCAGTCATTGCTGGGGTGGCCGTGAGTGTGCATGCCACTGCATTCCACCCTGGGCGAAGGAATGAGACTCCAACTCAAGACAAAAATGATAAAAAACAAAAAAATAAATAAAATGTCTTGCAAGCTAGATGATCCACATTTTGTAGTTTTTACAAAACTTGTGGTCATTGTAGTCTTGGTACTACTTTTTGAGTTAGGGTCGTACCACAAGGACCAACATTCTTTTTACGTAGCCATCTGCTCTGTGAGTGCAGCATTTCGGTCTGCTATGTTGAAGGCCAGGGCATTGGATTAAAGAACTATCTGCTGTAAAACCTGAGCTGAGACACCCCTCGGCCAGGATTCTGCTGCTAAGTCTCATAATCTGTGTAAGCAAATAGATTAATTATCTAACCAGTGTCCTGAACATACTGAACTCTTCTATATAGCAGCTCCAATGTATTATCATGCTATTTACAGCATCATTGTTAACTTGTTCAACTCTTCTTCTCAAGGAGGGGCAAGATATGCCTGTAGATGACATAATTGATACTTTGACATCCTTAGGATTGTGGTGGAGATGTCACATTGCATGTCTGTAGAAATGTCTTCTGCTTAGTCTAGCAAAACTGCCATGTCTTTTTAGAAAATGAAGAAACAATGCATGTAGTCTCTCTAATATCCTTAACATCTCTAATATTCTTAATAGTAATGCGTAGGCTAGGCACAGTGGCTCATGCCTGTAATCCAAGCACTTTGGGAGACCAAGGTGGAAGGATTGCTTGAGCCCAGGAGTTCAACATAGCAAGACCATACCTCTACCAAAAATAAATAAATAAAAATTAGCTGGGCATGGTGGCATGCAACTGTAGTCCCAGCTACTTGGGAGGCTGAGGTGGAAGGATCACCTGAGCCTAGGAGGCAGAAGCTGCAGTGAACCATGATCATGTCACTGCATTCCAGCCTGAGCAACAGAGTGAGACTTTGGCTTAAAAAATAAAACAATAAATGATAATGAATAAAGTCCAATTTGTAGACTTGAACAGCAAACTGGTAAAAGTATCCCCCAAAAGAAATGGGCACCAAATTAAAAAGTCTGGATGACAATGAGATCCCGAATAGAAAGAAAGAAAGAAAGAAAGAAAGAAAGAAAGAAAGAAAGAAAGAAAGAAAGAAAAGAAAGGAAGGAAGGAAGGAAGGAAGGAAGGAAGACCGACGGAAGGGGGAAGGAAGGGGGAAGGAAAGAAAGAAAGAAGGAAGGAAGGAAAGAAGAAAGAAAGAAAGAAAGAAAGAAAGAAAGAAAGAAAGAAAGAAAGAAAGAAAGAAAGAAAGAAAGAAAGAAAGAAAGAAAGAAAGAAAGAAAGAAAGAAAGAAAGAAAGAAAGAAAGAAAGAAAGAAAGAAAAGAAAGAAAAGGAAAGGAAGGAAGGAAGGAAGGAAGGAAGATCTGACATTTTTTGAGAAATAAATTTAATTAAAACATTGTTCTGGCGATTTTCGGGAAGATGGCAGTGGAGTCAGTCAGACTAAGTGAGTCTCAGTGTGAGTGAGCGAGTACATGGAGAATTTTGCATAAGTGTCAGTGAGTAAGTGGGTCTGTGAGTGACTGACTGCGTAGGGACTCAGAAACAAGTGGCCCGGGCTCTCCTGGTTAAGTGGCTGGTGCCACAGCTGCTCTGTTTGGTCCCTAGAGCTCCCCAAGGGCAGAAGCTGAGCACCATTTAAAAAAAAAAAAAGACAAAACCCTTCTCAGGAAGATGCTGACAGGAGAGACTGCTGGCTCCAGGCTCTGCCTCACCACTGCAGCACCTGGCCAGACTCTGGCAGCAAAAGCTGCAGAGGAAGCACAGCAAAAGTGCCCAGAGCCAGAGCCCCACTGGAGAAAATGAAAGAGGCACTCTGCCACCATCTTGAAAACTGGTTAGGAAAGTGCTCCGGCTTGCTTACCACAGAGCCAAGACCTAACCTGATCGCTGTGACCAGCAGATTAACTACTCAGGGATTGATTGTGACCCAGAGGGATTAACCGGAAAGCACAAACTCTGAGGGACAAGACGAGGTCTGAGTCTCAAGCACCACAACCCCTGCCCTGGTTCAGCCACAGGACAAAGGGTTTGCCAGAAAAGGATGAGGAAGAGCTCCAAAGTGATCAGTGATGAGTCCAGAATGACCTAACCCCGTCCTCCCCAGCAATCCTCTGCACATCGGCTACATACAGCTGGGGCAAGACTGAGAGAGATGAATCCAAGCAGAGCCTGGGCACCAGCCACAATCAGAGGACTCCACTCCAAGATAAGCCTGGCTAGGGCATCCCCTGCCAGTACCTGGGGAAGAGAAAATCCCAGACCTCACCACCAAAGGGGATTCCCTGACAATACTAGAGTGGGAGGGGAAGACTAAAGCCCCACTCACCCCCACTGCCCCCTCCTCCTTCCCTGGATCTGACTCTGGGGAGATTGTGAATGAGGCCAAAGCTTTGCAGGAGACAGCAGAGAGGCAGCTGAGAGGAATAATGACAAAACCTGCCACAAGAGAGCAAGTTTTTTGTTTATTAATTTTTTGATATTTTTCCTTTGTGCATGAATATGTATGTGAGGGTTTGAACTGCATCCCTCCCACCCCCTTTTCTTTTCTTTTTTCCTTCCTCTTTCTTTCTTTCTTTCTTTCTTCTTTTGTTTTTTGTTTTCTGTATATGTGTGTATTTGAAGAATTGAGTGCTCATCTTTCAGTTTTGTTTGTTTGTTTTTGCTTTTTTCCTTCTCTTTTTTAGTTCTATGTGAGTGTGAGTACATGTGTGAGGGTTCAATTAGAATTCCTTTTTTTCCTTTCTCTTCTCTTTTCCTTTTTTTCTCTTTTTCTTCTCCTTTCATCTTGGGTTGGCATGTGTGTGTGTGTTTGGTTTTCCTGTTTTTTGTTTTGTTTTGCTTTGCTTTGTTGTTATTCCAGTCTGTTTTAGGGTGTGTGTGTGTGTGTGTGTGTTTAAATGTTTTTTGCTTTGGTTTCTGCTCTTGTTCTGTGCTTTTTTATTTTTTTAAACTTTTGCCCATGTTATTTCATTCTCCTTTTCTCTGTTCTCCTCATTACTGTTACTATATCTTGAACTTGGAGGTACACATACATAACCATTGCATCATCATATAAAGTGGTGGTGGGGAATGAGTCTCAGGGAACCCATACCAATATAGTGAACACTGTAATTTGCAAGCAGTTTCTGAATCCTAGCTCCCCATCCTTCACTTATTCAAATCTCAAAACTACAAGAGACAGAAAAGCTTCCCACCCACAACCCTATTTAAAAATAGAATGAATTCAGAGACCTGATCAGGAAAGAATAGAGGACTGAGCAAACATCAGAAGTGAAAGCCTCTCCCACTGCCACACAATAACTAAACGAAAGAGAAAAGAAAGAGATCTGTCACAAATGAGGAAAAATCAATGGAGGAACACAGACAATTCCCAGTGTTACAAAGAGAATACATCTGAAAAGTCAGATCCCAGAGTCCAAACAATGGAAGTCATCAACCACTGGCTCCAGAATACAACAGGTATTAGGGAATGGATGGAAAGAGTGAATAACACTCAGAAAAGACAAGATTCAACACTGAAAGAATTTATAACAGAGATTTTGGCCTTAAAATTTTTTTATCTTATCTCTTGTGGCATGGGAACTTGAGGTTTTACCAGGAATCAGTTGCCAGTTCCAATTTCCATAAGGATGTCTCTTGCATTTTCTAAGGTTCTTATAGTTTGAAATTTTATGTTTAGGTCTTTGATCCATTTAAAGTTGATTTTTGTGTGGGGGGGGATAAGTAGGGGTCTTGTCTTAATCTTCTGCATGTGACCCCCCCAGATTTCCCAGCACCATTTACTGAATAGATTCTCCTCTCCTCAGTAATTGGTGGTGAAGGCTTTGCTGAAGATGAGTTGGTTGGGAAATTGAGGTTTTGCTTCTGGAGTCTCTATCCTATTCCATTGGTCTATATGCCTGTTCTTGTACCAGTACCAGGTTGTTTTGATTATTGTAGCTTTATGATAAAGTTTAAGGTCTGCAGGATGATATCTCCCACTTTTTTCTTCTGAGAGTTGTTTTGGCTATTCGTGGTCTTTCATGCTTTCATATGAATTCCTGTATTGTCATTTCCAGGTCTGAGAAGAATGCTGCTGGTAACTTAATGGGTATTGCATTAAATCTATAGATTGCATTGGGCAGGATGGACATCGGTTTTTTTTTCTGTTTTTTTTTTGAGTTGGAGTCTCACTCTGTAGGCCAGATTGAAGTGCAGTGGCCTTCCTGGCCACTGGAGCCTCGACCTGATGGGTTCTGGCGATCCTTCCGCCTCAGCCTTCAAAGTAGCTGGAACTACAAGTGTGCACTACCATGCCTGACTAATTTTTTGATTTATTGTAGAGATAAGGTCTCGCCAAGTAGCCCAGGCGGGTCTCAAACCTGCAGGCTCAGGGAATCCACTCACCTCAGCCTCCCAAAGTGCGGGAATGCAGGCTGAGCCACCGAACTCAGCAAGGACGGACATCTTAATGATGCTTATTCTTCCATTCATGAGCATGGAATATTTTTCCGTTTGTGTCATCTTTGATTCCTTTTAGTAGTGTTTTGTACTTTTCATTGTAAAGGCCTTTGACTTCTCTGGTTAGGAAGATGTCAAGGTATTTCATTTTTTTGTGGCCATTGTAAATGGAATTGTGATTCTTGGTCAAAATCTCAAGTGCCCACACTGTAATAGATAAAATAGACAAGTGTGACCTCATCAAACTGACAAGCTTCTGCAAAGCCAAAGAAACCATTGAGAGAGCAGGGAGTCAACTTACAGAATGGAAAAAAATATTTGCCAACTGTGTATCTGACAAATGCCTAATATCTGGGATCTACAAGGAACTCAAACATGCAAAAACAAAAAACCAAACAGCCCCATTACAAAGTGGGCAAAAGATATGAATAGACATCTCTCAAAAGAAGACACATGAGCATCCAACAGACACATGAAAAATGTTCAGCCTCACTAGTCATCAATGAAATGTAAATTAAAACCACACTGAGATACAACCTAAACTTCAGTTAGGATGGCCATCAGTAATAATTCAAAAAACAACAGATGCTAGAGAGGATATGGCAAAAACGGAACACTTCTACACTATTGGTGGAAGTGCAAACTAGTACAGACTCTGCAGAAAACAGTTTGGTGAGTCCTAAAAGATCTAAAAATTGACTTCCCATATGATCCCACAATCTCCCTACTGAGAATATACCCAGAGGAACTCAAATCACTCTATGAAAAAGATCCCTGCACATGCATGTTTATTGCAGCATTATTCACAATAGCAAAAAGATGAAACCAAGCATGCTGCCCACTGAAAGAGGACTGGATTTAAAAAAATGTGGTACATATACATGATGGAATATTATGCAGCCATACATAAGGACAAAATTATGAACTTGAAGCAAATTGGATGAACTTAGAGTCTATAATACTGAGTGATCTATTACAGAAACAAAGAACCAAGTATCACATGTTCTCACTCATAGGTGGACCTTGAACAACAATCATACTACTATAAGAAAGGGATTGGCAGTAGTGGAAAACTGCCAGGGGAGGGCAGCAGTGAGATTGGCAGTAGTGAGAAACCGCCAGGGGAGGTGGAACCATACCTCATCAATGAGAGTACCTGAATAATAAACATTTGTATACCTAACCTGGAATTGTACCCCATATACTTAAAAATAAAAATTTTAAAATAAAAATTTTATCCAGGAAATAAATAACAAGATGATAAGCATGGAATGCAGACTTAATCAAGCAGAAGAAAAAATATCAGAACTTGAAGAACAAAACATAAAATTAACCCGATCTGTAAAAATCATAGAAAGAAAACTCAAAAAGAAAGAACAAAGCCTCCAAGAGATGGGCAGTTATATCAAGAGGCTGAACCTATGCCTGATTGGTATCCAAGAAGAAGCAAGAGAACTGGAGAGCACCTTGAAGCAAGTATTCCAGGAGACTACCCAAGAAAACTTTCCTCAATTCATCAGAGATGTGAACATGCAAAACAAGAGTACAGAGAATCCCCACAAGACATCATATGAGAAGACCAATCCCTAGACACATAGAAATTTGCCTACACAAAGCAGGCACAAAAGAAAAAATCCTAAAGGTAGTGAGAGAGAGAAAGGCCAGACTTTCTACTGGGGAAACCAATCAGAATAGCAGCAAACCTATTGGCAGAAACACTACAAACTAGAAGGGACTGGAGTCCAATATTCAAAGTCCTCAAAGATAAACAATTTCATCCAAGAATTTCCTACCAGTCGAGCTCAGCTTCATCAGCAATGGAGAATTAAAATCCTTCCCAGACATCCAATTCCTAAGAGATAATGCAGCTTCCAGATCAGTTCTACAGGAGACATTTTTAAAAGTATTAAGCACAGAAGAAAGAAAAAAAAAGAATGACCATGCACTTCCCAAGAAACAGAAGAACATAGAATCAACAGAGAATACACTGAGATTACAAACTTGAAAACACACACATACATCAACCCAAAAACTAAAGAAAACAAAGAAAAAAACCTTATGACAGGGATAAACAATCACATTTCAATAATCACCCTGAATGTGAATGGACTAAATGCACCACTGAAAGACACAGAATGGAAAGCTGGATGAAAAACCATGACCCAATAATTTGATGCATCCAGGAATCTCATTTCACCACAAAGGATGCACACAGACTCAAAATTAGAGGATGGAAAATGAATTTCCAGGCAAACGGATCACAAAAGAAGGCAAGAGTCTCAATCTTAATATCAGACAAAACAAACTTTAAAGTATCAAAAATATGCAAAGATACAGAAAGACACTACATAATGATAAAAAATTCAATCTATTAACAAGAAATATCCATCCTTAAACATATATGCACCCAACAAAGGAGTACCAGTGTTTATAAAGCATCTACTAAGTAAACTAAAAAAACATACTGACACTACACTATTATAGCTGGGGACTTAAATACCCTACTAACAGCCCTAGATTGATCATCGAGGCAAAAAATAAACAAAGAGGTCTGGAACCTCAACTTGATGTTGAAACAAATGGACTTAATAGATACCTACTGAATACTGCACCCAACTACCTCAGAATATACATTCTACTCATCACCACATGGAACTTACTCCAAGACAAATCACATCCTTGACCATAAATCAAGCAAAAACAAATTTCATAAGATTGAAAAACTGCCATGCACCTTCTCAGACTACAGTGGAATAAATATAAATATCAACACCAACAAAATTCTCCCAAGACCCACAAACGCAGGGATACTAAGCAGCATGATGATGAACAACTCCTGAGTCAACACAGAAATCAAAACAGAAATTTAAAGATTCCTGGAAATAAATTTAAACTAAGAAACAGCCTACAAAAACCTCTGGGATGACATTAAAACAGTTCTAAGAGATGAATTTATATCTCTACAAACACATATCAAGAAAATGAAAAATCACAAATTTACAGTCTAAAAAATCACCTAAGGGAGCTGGAAAGACAAGACACTAACTTTAGCAGGAGAATTCAGATCACCAGAGTAAAAGCCCAACTACAGGACATTGAAGACAAAAATATCATAGAAAAAAATCAACAAAATAAAAAGCTGGTTCTTGAAAGAATAAACAAGATTGTTGGACCCCTAGCCAGAATGACCAAGAAAAAGAGAGAAAAAGCCCAAATAAACACAATTAGAAATGCAAAATATTAAATCACAACTGACCTTGAAGAAATACAAAAGATTATCAGAGATTAATATACATACCTGTATGGAAACAAACTTGGTAACTTAAATGAAATGGAGGACTTTCTGACATCACACAACCTCCCCAGGTTCAAATAAGAAGACATTAAGACACTAAATAGACCAATAACAACCCAGGAAATTGACTCTGTCATAAGAAAACTACCTACAAAAAAAAAAGCCCTGGACCAGATGGCTTTCCAGCAGAATTCTACAAAACGTACAAGGAGGAGCTGATACTGATCCTATTGAAAGTATTCCAGGCAATTGAGAAAGATGGAATTATCCCCAAATCATTTAACAATGCTAAAATCACACTGATACCCAAACCAGGTAAAGATCCAACAAAAAAAAAATAGAACTATGGGCCAATATCACTAATTAACATGGATGCAAAAATTCTCAACAAGATTCTAGCAAATAGGATCAAA
The DNA here is from genome assembly GCA_027257055.1 of Cephalopachus bancanus. NCBI lineage: Eukaryota > Metazoa > Chordata > Mammalia > Primates > Tarsiidae > Cephalopachus > Cephalopachus bancanus. Next base: position 2,816,395 of record JAPVLO010000181.1, read on the forward strand.
CAACACATCTCAAAAATCATCCACCATGACCAAATAGGCTTCATCTCCAGGATGCAGGGCTAGTTCAACATTTGCAAGATCATAAATGTAATTAAATACATCAATAGATGTAAAACCAAAAACCACATGATTATATCATTAGATGCAGAAAAAGCTTTTGACAAAATCCAGCATCCCTTCTTGATAAAAACTTTCAAACACCTAGGCATAGAAGGACTATACCTTACAATAGTAAGTGTCATTTATGATAAACTCACATCCAGCATTTTGCTAAAAAGACTGAAACTGGAAACGTTTCCCTGAAAAGATTGCCCACTCTCACATCTGTTATTCAACATTGTGTTAGAAGTCTTAGCTAGAACAATTAGATAAGAGAAGGAAATCAGGGGTATCCAAAGAGGAAAAGAGCCAGTTAAGTTATCCCTCTTTGCTGAATACATGATTCCATACCAGGAAAACCCAAAAGAATCTGTCAAAAACCTGCTTTCAGTGATAAAGAAATTTGATAAAATCTTGGGGTAAAAATAAATGTGCAAAAAACAACTGCACTCTTAAACATCAACAACAAGCAGTCAGAGAACTAAATAAAAAGCATAATCATTTTCATAATAGCCACCAAAAAAAATGAAATACCTCAGCATCTTCCTAGTGTCTTTCCAGGGACGTGAAAGACCTTTATAATGAAAACTACAAAACACTTTCAAAGAAATCCAAGAAGACACAAACAAATGGAAAAATATTCCATGCTCATGAATAGGAAGAATCAACATTGTTAAGATGTTCATTCTACCAAAGGCAATCTACAGATTCAACGTAATACCCATTAAATTACCAACAACATTCTTCTCAGACATGGGAATGACAATACAGAAATTCATATGGAAACATAAACTAACAGGAATAACCCTAACAATTCTCAACAAAAGAAACAAAACAGGAGGTATCACACTTCCAGACTTTAAATTTTACTGTAAGTGTACAATAATCAAAACAGCCTGGTATTAGTACAAGAATAGGCATATGGACCAATGGAACAGGATAGAGATTCCAAAAGCAAAACCTCAATTTGTCAAGCAACTCATCTTCGATAAAGCCTCTATCAACAATCACTGGAGAGAGGAGAAAATGGTGCTGGGACAACTGACTGATCACATGCAGAAGACTGAGACAGGACCTCTACCTATCACCATACACATAAATCAACTATAAATGGATTAAAGACCTGAATGTAAAATCTCAAACTATAAGAACCTTAGAAAATGCAGGAAACACCCTTATGGAAATTGGAACTGACAACCAATTCCTGATCAAAACTCCAAATGCCCATGCCGAAAGAGAGATAGACAAGTGGGACCTCATCAAACCGAACAGTTTCTGCAAAGTAAAAGAAGCCATCAAGAGAGCAGGAAGACAGCCCACAGAATGGGAAAAAATATTTGCCAACTGTATATCTGACAAAGTCCTAACATCCAGGATCTACAAGGAACTCAAATGTGCCAAAAGGGGAAGAAAAAAAACAGCCCCATTAAAAAGTAGGCAAAAGACACGAATAGATACTTCTCAAAAGAAGATATACAGGCAGCCAACAGACACATTTAAAAAGCCTCACTAATCATCAGAGAAATGCAAATCAAAACCACATTGAGGTGCCACCTAACCCAGTAAGAATGGTTATCATTAATAAAACAAACAACAGGTGCTGGTGAGGATACAGAGAAAAAGGAACATTTCTACACTACTTGTGGGAATGCAAACAAGTGCAACCTTTTTGGAGAACAGTTTGGCTATTTCTAAAAGAACTAGACACTGACCTTCCATATGACCCAGCAATTCCCCTACTGGGAATATACCCAGAGGAACTCAAATCATTCTACAAAAAAGACACCCGCACATGCATGTTTATTGCAGTACTATTCACAGTAGCAAAAACATGGTTTGATGCTGCCCATCAAAATTGGACTGGATTTTTTTAATGTGGTACATATACACAATGGAATATCATGCAGCCATAAAGAAGGACAAACATATGAACTTCGCAGCAACTTGTGTGAATTTAGAGTCTATCATACTCAGTGATCTATCACAGAAACAAAGAACAGAGTACCACATGTTCTCACTCATAAGCAAACCCTGAACATGTACCATAATACTATAAGAAAGGAATTGACAGTAGCAGGATACTACTAGGATGGGTGAGGGGTGGGGGACACAACATCAGTAAGCATACCTGATCTCAAACCAGGAAAAGCGGGGACCAAAGGGAGGCTCAAACTTTACCTACATGATAACCACTTGTATACCTAATCCTGAATCGTATCCCACATCTTTAAAATGAACAAAATAAATAAAATAGTAATAAACATTATTCTGCACTACAAAATGAGTTTGATTCACAGAACATGTCTGAAAATTACATTGTCCTTTTTAAAAGTTCCTTTAGAGTCAATCTTTTCGTAGGATTTTACTAATTTGAATCAAGAAAAAAATAACTAGAACGATTTTAATTAACTATGTGGGTGATTTCTGTTTTTATTAACACTGTATTATAGCATATGTTTGTGTGTGTGTGTGTGTGTGTGTGTGTGTGTAATGTAAAGTTTTTATTCTTTCACAAAGAGCTAATATATTAATTATTGAAGTAATTCTTCAAAGTAAAAAATGTTTTATGTCTTCATTGTTGAAATAAAAAGCCATGTCCTCGTACCAGGGTATTGGTTAAGTAACCTACTAGTTAAATAAGGGTAAATTGTTTTTCAAGACATTGTGGCAAACTGTTGTTTGTTTAGGAGAACTGATTTCAGGGGATTTTTGTAAATAATCTGAAATGGTGTGAAATCTAGTCTGGTAGATAAAGTAGATTATCAAACTTGGTAATAAAGGGATTTGTGACTATAATGAAGAGATTCATTTTCCTCCTGGCTCTGAGATGATGCAGCCAAAGAGAAATTTTGAAAGTGTTTAGAGAAAGGGCAGTGCCAGTAGAGGATAAAACACAAGCATCCTAATATATGACTGCCATGGAGGTGGTACTCACCTAAATTTAGAGATTATGAGATGCTTACTTACAAATCATCACTTCAGAAACGGGATGGGCTGGGCTCGGTGGCTCAGCCTGTAATCCCGCACCTTTGGGAGGCTGAGGTGAGTGGATTGCCTGAGCCCGCGGGTTCAAGACCCGCTTGGGCAGCGAGACCTCATCTCTACAAAAAATCAGCCAGGCGTGGTAGCGCATGCCTGTGATTCCAGTTACTTGGAAGGTTGAGGCGGAAGGATCGCTGGAGCCCAGCAGCTCGAGGCTGCGGTGGCCGGGAGCGGCCACTGCACTCTAGTCTGGGTGACAGAGTGAGACCCCAACTCAAAAAAAAAACCAGAAACTGGATGGGAGAGATCATGTTTAATATATCTGATTGTCAAAGATAAGAAGCATTATTTTTTAAGAAAATATAAAAATGTTTGTTAGCAAGCAATATTAGAGTAAAATTAATCTAAAATCGTATCTTGGGCAAAGAATCTGAAGTGCTTTTTATTTTCTGAATTTAAAAAATTTCCACACACCCAACATTCCTCTCTGTGCCCAAGAGATTAATTTCTCACTACTTCAGAAACTACGAGTGAAGTCATTCTGAGGTTAATAAAAAATTGTAATACAAGTAATACACAGTATATTGTGTATATATGTGTGTGTGTGTATGATGTGATATATACCAGGAAAATTGGTATATACCCACCATGATTAAGTAAGAAATGTTTTCTTTACACATAAGTAACTAAGATGTCCATTAAAAACTTAAAAAAGAAAACTCCTGGAAACTTGGTAAACTCTTTTATTTTAAAAGAAGTTGACTTAGTGTTTTTGCTATTAGTACATTTATCTGTTAAAGTAAATGGAAAGAAACTGTCTGAATATATCCACTTTAAATTTTACAACTTTATTGTGAGCATAATGGACCTCAAATAAGCTGCATATATTTAAGTGTACAATTTAATAAAGTTTGCCATATGCAAAATCCACAAAACCATCACCCCAATCAGAATAATACATTGTAAACTTTCCCTCCCCATAAATCCCTCCTTTCCCAGACAACCACCCATTTGCTTTCTGTCACTATAGATTCTGTCAATATAGGTGTTTATATAAATGGAATCATTCCATATATACTCTCTTTTGTCTGACTTCTTTCATTCGGCATAATCATGTTGAGAGTCATTCATATTGTTATGAGTATCAGTCCTTTATTCCTTCTTACAGGTAATTCTATATATTCCTATTATTCCAGATATTCCTATTTATTCCTTCTTATTTCATCAAATGGCTATACATATTATCTATTAGCCTGTTGATGCCATTTGGAATGTACACAGCTTTTGATTATTATGAATAAAATTGCTATGATTACCTATGTACAAATCTTTGTATAAAAACACATTTTCTTTTCTTTTGGGTCACAAAGATATTTAGCTTTTTAAGAAACTACCAAACTGTTTTCCAAAGCCATTGTGTCATTTTATATTCCTTCCAGCAGTGTGGAGGAGTCTGATGGTCCTATCTATGTAAATGCTACTGCCAACCTATGGCACAAACTACCCATTTAAACAGTTATTAAACACTTTTCCCTTGCTATTGACTGTTGGAAAAATGACCTGATTGTAACTAAATCGATTCAAGTATTTTCCAGTGTCCCCTGAGTCACATCTCTCCAACAACAAACCTCCCATTCTCCCAGCTTTCAGCCCTACATTTGCTTGAGGAATTCTCATGAAAAGCAATTCTGAAATAAAAGGAAAAATAAGGAAAGAAAAAAGGGAAAGTGAGTAGTGACTGGATGGGGTAAGTTGTTTTTTAGTGATATCAATGAGGATTTGGCTCAGCTTTACGTGAGAGAAAACCCAAAACAACAGTTGCTGAAGTAGAAGCTTATTTTTCTCCCATATAAGAGAAGTTGAGGGTACTATATGGCAACTGCGGAATCCTTTGACTTCTAAGCCCTGTCATACTTTGGGTGTGACTCTTGTCCTCATGGTCTATGGTAGCTTGTGCCCAGTGTTGGTCCTGACAATCCCTCTGGGTACTATATGCATATAATGTTCATACGTCTTAATTATGGGTGACTGTTTTGACTATTATAATATGGTGGGAATGATATCATAAGACTTCCAAGGTCAGGCCTGGCAAAGACTAGCAGTTTTACTTCTTATGCTTTGGAACCCACTCGCCATGCTGTGAGGGACCATGTGGAGGGAAACTGAGGCATTGGTTGACAGTCCCAACTGAAAGTCAGTACCAATTTTCAGCTATGTGATTGATCCATCTTAGATGTTCTTGTCCAGCTGAAGCCCCAGAAGAATACACAGAGCCCCAAATGATAACACAGAGAAGAAGAACCACTCAGGTGAGCCTAGTCACCCCACAGCATCATGAGAAGTAATAAAATAATTGTTGTTTTGAACCACACAGCAATAGATATGCAAAACACAGCCTAAGAACTGTAATTAGACACATAGTTAAATGTGTGGATGCATAGACAAGGGGGGGTACACATCTCCCTTTTTAAGGAGATATTCTGGAAGTTGCCCGATTATATTTCTGCTTATGTGTCATTGGTCAAAACTCAATCCAACGGTCCCACCTGGACGCTAGAGAAGCTAAAAAATGAAATTTAGTCTTTTAATTGGAAAAATATAAACTCAGCTAAAAACAGAGTACTGTTAATGTGAGGGAAGGAGAGAGCATCAGTATTAATGGGCAATTGAAAGTGACTGGTCTTCCTTTTTAAAATTTTTTTATTTTAAAGATGTGGGGTACAATTAAGGATTAGGTACATAAGTGGTGTAACTAATCATTCATACAGGTGAAGTTTGGGCCTCCCACCATTTGCCTTTCAATGTGAAGGAAAAGTAACATTTTGAGGTAGACAAGAGAGAAATCAAAGGAATACCTAACAGATAATTTCAATTCAGTTTTGTTAATGCCACCTATAAAGATTAAGGAAACAATTGCTAGGTTCAAAACATTGAGAGAGAATCTATAGTTGGGAAATTCTATTTGGGGATATTCAGTAGGATGTCAATGGTGAGTAATGAAAAACATTGCTGAGCAGCACCAAGGACCCCATGTGAATCTGTAGGAGACTCAGTGAAGCCGTTTGGGGAATGACTTTGGCAATGTTCAGAAAACAAAAGCAGATAGTGGGAAATACTCAGATTTGAGTATTGACAAATTAAGAATGGAAGAAATGTGTTCTAATAGACAATGCTGCCAGGAAAAAAAAACATAGAGAGTAGATACATACAGATATGAGTAGACATTGACATAGACACAGACATTGACACAGACATAGACATAGACATAAACATTGACATTGACATAGACATAGACATAGATATAGACATAGATATAGGTATCTCATGCCATACGTGCCCAAGTGTATCCCTTGAAATAATGTACTTCCTTAAAAAAATTAAAGAAATCAAAAATAAGTTTATCAACAAAAACCACTAAAGAATATCTGTAATCCTGATATCAAACAATCGTGAGAAGCAGATGGTTTCTAGTTTACCCCATCCTCCTTGTGTGACTCTAGAAATGTCACTTAACCTCAGTGAGCCGCATTTCCCATCCTTGTAAAATGGGGTTACATTTACCCTCTCAAAAGTTTGTTGTGAAGACTAAATAAAACAATATGTGGACCTGGAACTTGGTAGGCATTTAATAAGTATAATTCTTTCCTATACACTCTCATCCCAAAAAAGCTCTTAAAAAACCATCAAGTACTATTTACTATGTATTAAAAATGGTGTATCATTCAGTACAAGAGTTATATAAATAAAAACATGGGCAAAGAATTCATAGACTCTTAAAAGTTTGAAGCTGGAAGAATTCTCAGAACTTAGTTCATTGAACCCACTCCTTTCGTAATGGAGAAAAAAATACTCAGAGAACTCACTTGATTTACTTAACATCATTCACCAAGATAGAGCAGAGAGGTGCTAGAAGCTTAATCCCCTGACCCCCACCTCAACTGTTCAGCTCTCACACAACAATCATCAACATGGAAGAAGACTTCTGGGGGCTTTTCACCACCACCAAGCAGCTGACACCAGCTCGGCATCCTCCAATTCAATTCCAACACTGTCTACCTGTAGATAGTGTCAGATCCCAAAGGATGAGGACTCAGTCCCACATAACTGCCCCCGCTCCAGACACCAGTAGCAAGTCCAGGTATCAGGAATTTCTGATGGGCCAGTTTCACGTTGGGGTTCCCCGACCCCTCTTTGAGTTTGATTAATTTGTGGGAGCAGCTCACAGAACTTGGGGAAACACTTTTTTTTTTTTACTGGTTTTTTATAAGGTATATAGCAAAGATTACAGGTGAAGCAATGCATAGAATGAGGTATGGGAGAAGAGGCACTGGACTTCCATGCCCTCCCTATGGCACCACTCTCCAGGAATCTCCTATCTGAAACTCTCTAAACCCTGTCCTCTTGGGTTTTTATGGAAGCTTCATGACATCAGTGTTCCTTCCCCTAGAGTATAGGTCAGAAATCTCTTTGGGGAGCGTCTTAAGATCCACAATCAGAAAAGTTGGGGAAGATCAGAGTCCTGTCTTGGGGCAGGTGAAAGGAAGGCAAAAGGTCAGAGATATTCTGTTTCTGAGGCCTGCCTCTGAGCCCGACACATCCAACATGGTAATAAAAGATTAGCAAGGGCTATGGAAGTTTACGAACCAGAAACTGTGGACAAAAACAAACCACAGTTACAAACACTTTTTCAGAGTCAAAATCATGACACACATTGAAATAAAAACAATTGTAAAAGAGATGTATAGTGATTCATTTACAAAATTGTTATTAATTGCATCTAGTAACCTAAAAATGTTAACACAATCTTCTAGCCCAGGGGTCCCCAGCCCCTAGGTCATGGACTGGTACTGGGCCACGGCTTTTTAGGAATCAAGCTGCACAGCAGAAGTGAGTAGCAGGCAAGTGAAGCTTCATGTGTATTTACAGCCACTCCCTATCGTTCACATTACAGCCTGATCTCTGCTTTCTGTTAGATCAGAGGCGGCATTAGATTCTCACAGGAGCACAAACCTTATTGTGAACTGAACATGTGAAGGATCTAGGTTGTGTGCTCCTTATGAGAATCAAATTTCTTATGATCTGAGGTAAGCTGAGTCAGTGATGCTAGCTAGCACTGGGGAGTGGCTGCAAATATGGATTAACATTAGCAGTGAGGTTAGACTGCACATCCCCATCTCCCCTACCTTCTGTCCATAGAAAAATTGCTTTCCAGCCGGGCTCCATGGCTCAGCCTGTCATCCCAGCACTTTGGGAGGCTGAGGCGAGTGGATTGCCTGAGCCCTCGGGTTTGAGACCAGCATGGGCAACTTGACGAGACCTCGTCTCTACAATAAAAAAATAAAAAATAGCCGGGCGTGGTAGCATGCGTCTGTACTTCTAGCTACTCGGAAGGCTGAGGTGGAAGGATCACCGGAGCCCAGGAGGTCCATGCTGGGGTGGCCGTGAGCCTGTGTGCCACTGCACTCCAGCCTGGGCGAAGGAGTGAGACTTCAACTCAAAAAAAAAAAAAAAAGGAAAAGAAAAATTGCCTTCTATGAAATCAGTCCTTGATGTCAAAAAGGTTGGAGATCACTGTTCTAGCCAACAAAATTGAATTCTTTATTGTCAACTATCAAAAAATTTGGGAGTAACTGTTAAGAGTGGATTTATAACCTTATTGAGTTTTGTAAATGAACATAAAGGAGAAAATATTTATACATTTGGCTAAGTGAAAATTAAAATTTCAGGGATTGGCAGTAGTGGGAAACTGCTGGGGGGGAGTAGGGGGAACTGCCAGGGGAGTTGGGACACACCTCATCAACAATGGTCACTGCATAATGAACATTTGTATATCTAACCCTGAATTGGACCCCACATCTTTAAAATTAAAAAAAGGAAAAAAAAATTTTTTTTTAAAGAAAATTAAAATTTCAGCCTGATAGAAGACATCATGAATAAGAATTTTTTTAAATGAAAAAAATCAGGAAAAAAAATTACAGTCTATATGATAGGTAGTATACTGATACGCAACAGGTTATTATGAATCACCAGGAAAAACATGAACACCCCAGCAGAAAATGGGCAAGGGATATGTACAAACATGTCCCAGATAAATACACAGAGCCATTAAACAGAAGGAAGGAGTCTCACTAAAAATTATAGAATCATATCTTAAAACAATGAGATATATATATATTTATCTCTCAGATTATCAAAGATTAAAACTAGTAATAATACCCCACACCTTGGTTAGAGTATAAGAAAAGGAGTTCTTTCCCATCTCCTATATGCTGTTACTGTGAGGTTAGTATTTTTTTTTCCTATTTATTTTACTAACCACTGCTTTTATTTTGTATTCAAGGATACAATCAACCCAGAGAGGAGGGTTATTGTGCTCTGTCAAATATATGTAAATGCTAGCAAACATCATCAGAGCAGAATTTTATCAAGCCTATAAAATAGATGGGAGGCACTTGCTAGAAATTATTTACAGCTATACAGAGTTAACATATTATAAGGGAAGCACGATATAAATATATTCAAAGACTTCATTTCCAATACTTGACATTCCAAAATATCACTCAGTGTAAGCTACTGACGAGATATCACTGAACATAGAGTTGAGAAGAGATGCTAACATTTGACTTCCATGAGCTGGTATGAGCAGGTTCCTGCATGCCATTGATACTACGACCGTGGCCCTGGTCTCTGCGCTTTCTCTTTTCTGCTACTCCCTTCGATGTTCAGATCTCTAATTTCATGTTATTTCTTAATGTGACTTTAAAGTCCATATGAATACCAGGACTGCCAAAAAAATGTATATATATTTTAAGAGATGTTAAAGGATGTCTGCCATAATCAGAAGTGTCTGGATGCTGATGTAATCACGCTGAGCACCTCTTATAATTGCAGAAGTCAAATGTGACTTGTATTCATCTTATTGAGTATTACAACTTTAATACAATTTTTTCCTTTATTAAAATGTGTATATATGAGCTTAGTGTTGAGACAGCTTTCCTGAAGGGCAATTTGACAATCTCTATGAAATTTCTATGCAAAATTTACAAAATGGTTAACCCAGAAATGCCATTGCCATGAATTTATCTTAAATACTTTCCCAAATGCGTAAAGACATTTTTAAAAGATGTACATTTACATTGCAGACTGGGTTGTAATATCAAAAACTGGGAAACCAACAAAATGTCCACTCATCAATGAGTAGTTTAAAAGTAAACAGAGGAGCTATGCATTCATGTGGTATGTTGTACTGTTTTAAAAAAAAAAATGAGATTGCTCTGAATGTACTGCCAGGAAAAGTGCCAATGACACATTAAGTGAAAAAGCATAAGTATAGAATGAAAGCCTTACTCAGAATCCTTAGCTGAGAGCAGCAGAATGGAGCAGAAACTAGCTTGAGCCAAAAGGGATAGTATGGCTCATGTCACTGGGAACCCACAGGTGGAACGGAATCTGGGGGCTCATGTTCAGATCTCCTGACTCTGTCTGCCTCCAGTTTTGTCCTCATTCTTTTCATTCCAGAAGCTTCCTCTCTTATCTAACTACAAAAATGCAACCACTTGTAAGCTAACTTCAGATCTTCCTAACAGAAGGACCTGCCAAAGCAAGAGATAGAACTTTCTGCTTGAAACTACAGGGAAAGCCCTGAAAGCGTGATCCAGGACCCTTCCCTGAGGCAGCCAATGGGACCAAGGCCAGGGTCAGGGCTCCTTCCCACTAGCCATCGAGGCTCTTGCTTCCTTCTCAGGGAGCAGTGGGGACGAACACTGTGAAGCAATGGTTCCCCAAAGGAAGAAAGTATTCTGGGAAACAACCTGTGTCCACTACACACGCTACATCTTTAATAACAATAACTTTAGTTTGTTATTGCAATTTAAAAATGCAAATGGCCAGGTACGGTGGCTTATGCCTGTAATCCCAGCACTTTGGGAGGCCAAGACTGGAGAATCACTTGCGCTCAGGAGTTCAATAGCAGCCTAGGCAACATCATGAGACTTTGTGTCTACAAAAAATAAAAATAAAAAAACTAGCCAGGCATGATGATACACATCTCTAGTCCCAGTTACTTGGGAGACTGAGATGGAAGGCTTTCCTTAGTCCAGGAGATCAAGGCTGCAATGAGCTATGATCATGCCACTATACTCCAGTCTGGGCAACAGAGACTCCAGGAAAAAAATATAAAAAATAAAAATTAAAATGTGGGTACCATAGGAAATGGAATTTAAAAAAACAACTTCCTGTCAAACCAGGAGTCCTACTAGTGCTTCTTTAAAGATTTAAAAGAACACACAGACACTCACATTTTTCTGTTATTTGTTCAAAACATGACCTACATATCTCTTGGCATTATAGTGGTTAATTTCTTCTGAAAAGATACCAGAGAGATTTTACTGAAGAGGCTGACTGAACTTTTTCTGTGAACAGAGCTTCAAATTTTGTGAGATAAGTGAAGAAAATGCATGGGCTTTGGGTGAGTGCATCTTGGTTCTGCGTGAGTTTATCAGGGAGATATCCCCCTACCTTCAGGGGCAACAGGACTTGAGGGCAGGGCCAGCTTCATAGCTCTACTGCAGCCCTGAGGACATCTGGCAGCTTCTGAACAGGCTATAAATGTCTCCAGAATATATTTTTCTCTCCAGAAAACAGTCCATTCTCTCTCTCATACTTGCTGCTGATTGCCTTCCTTTCCCCATGCAGGCATGTTAAAGAGAAACCAGAAGTGTAAGACATAACAGTTAGACTCGTTCATTTGGATTCCACAAATCCAGAATTTGAGATAAATCAGGCAGGAGCTATAATGAAGTTTCTGTATTTTCTCTGAATAAAAGATTTATTTTGCAAATTACAGGGTAAGTAGGACTGCAGAGAAGTGGGGAAAGCTATTTTTTGAGTACCTTTGCAGTATTTCAGAAGCAACTATCAACAGGTAGTCATCTGATAAACTGATGAAACTGATGACTAATTATGCAGCACTACTTTTTAGTCAACTAAGCATTAAAACAACTCTTCCAGCGGGCATTTTGCAGCCTGGTTCCTAATTACAGTGTATATCCTGAAAAGTATTTAAACAGGGTATAATTTAGAATGTTTTACTAATTCAGATTACTAGGGAGTTTTCAGATGTGATGTCTGGCCTAGTTATAGGGGTAAAGACCACTGGAACTTGAGGTTCAAATTTAGGTTCCATCATTTAATGAGATCTTGGGCAAGCTGCTGACTCTGTGAGCCTTGGTTTTCCCATTTGTACAGTGGGAAAATGATACCCATCTTTTGAAATTATTGTTAGGATTCTGTGGGAAGATCACCTTAATTTTTTTTTTTAGTCACATATTATGTTTTAAATGACCTTGACTCTTCTGGGTCCCTATACATTTCCTTTTTACATTTGAGGACTCAACTCTTTTTTTCTTTATTGTATGAATTCCAAACTAAGGGACCTGGAGTCTCATCAGACGGGTTTTTTAATTAGCCCTATATAAAGTGGGTTACTTTACAACTTGACCCTGGCAAAACATCATATAAAAAATAAAGAAGGAAATAAAAACTCATCTCTTGGGAAAATTTGCATCTGTGTATTCTCTTTCTAGGAGGTCCCCTGAGGAACTAGACATTTGTCACCTGTTCTCTCACAGGGCTGTCACCTATGAGGTTTTATCTACGCAACAAGAAACTTGACTTCCTCAAAATCACCCACTTATCTCAACAAGGCATTTCCTTTACTGATTTCAAAATTCCTTAGGCAGAGCCTAACTTTTACTACCAATTGCCAGTCAGGAAGTCTTTGAATCTGCCTATGACCTGAACATCTCTCTGCTTGGAGATGGTCCCACCTTCCCAGGCTGAACCAATGAAAATCTTGCATGTGTTGATTTATGGTTTTTTGTAACTTCTGTCTTCCTAAGAGGTATATAAGCAAGCTGCAGTTCAATCACCTTGGACACATGTTCCCAGACCTCTTCAGATCATGCCACGGGCTAAGGTCACTCACATTTGACTCAGAATAAACCTTCTTAAATATTTTACAGAGCTTGATATTTTTCACCAGTACATTTTTGGGCTAGTGAGAACAGAACAAAGTAAGAACAAAATAGGGTTAGCCCTAAACACACATGTTGGCCAAGGGCTTGACTAAACACTTCTATGTTCAGCAGGTCATGTAGATTCTGATGAAAAGTGTTCATTATCCTGATTCAAACTGTCAACTTCTCAGTTCATTGATTGTAAGATCTATTGATTCTTTTTTTCTTTTAAGAAAGCAGACTTACTACCATCTTGTACCTTTTCTATATTAAAAAGCAACACACACACAAAATTATTCATCTTTTCTCTACAGAGTTAGGTAGTTTTTGAGCAATTCAAACTTTGCAGAGTCCACCAGCATAGGTCATTCCCATTTCAACAACATTCTTGAACACATGACATGCAGACATTGCTTACCCACAAACAGCACTAAGTGATGAACTAGGAAATTCGGAGGCAGATCAAGCAATTTGATAAAGTAGAATGATTGGCAAGAAAGCAAAACAACAAGTGAAAATTGGGAAAAAATGTCTGGCACACATATGTTATAACCAGAGTAAGAGAAAGGAGTTGCCACACACTGAGAGTCAAATTTTTGAGTTCTTTAAGAGCTGGCGGTCAAGAGGGGACTCATGTCTCCAAATGCTCTCGACCCTGAGCAAACCTAGCAACAAGCTTATGAAGGCAAAAATTGCAAGTGGGCTACATAGCAGGGGAGTGAGGGAACAAGGAACTAAAACCAAAAGGGTTACAAAAATATAAGAATAAATTATGGGGATGTGGCAGGGGGAATTTTATAAGGAACAATCTCTTGGTGCAACATTTTATTTCAGTTAACAAAGCATACAATTACACGAAACTAGTGGCTAAAGAATTTTCAAATGGTCAGCAAGAACAGCTCAAGGGGGGATCAAGGGTGTGGGTCTGTGGTCATAGGAACATTACAGCAACCACATGTACACACTGGGGGGGGTCAATTTCAGGTCAAGCAAGCAGCTAAGATGGAGTATATTAATAAAATGGAGTTACACATGTTAAGCAAGCTATTTCAACCATTTTAGTTATTCTGTTAGGTATTTCATTCCTCTCTTTTAGTTGTGCATGAGTCAAATTGTTGACTCATTGGTCATGAGTATGGAATTATAATAGGTTTTTACATGCATAAGTTTTACAGAATTGATTTGTTGTTTTTATGAAGCTAACAATCCAGTTTAATATACAAGGCTCTATGCATAGAAACAGCAAGCTTCTCCGAGAGCAGTACAAAGTCCCCCTTGGGATAGGAAAAGCAAGTCTAAGCCTTTACGATTTTGGAAGATAACTTTTGCTAGGGAGTTCACCTGGTTATGGAGTTGTTTTATAGAAGATTGCACATAATTTAAATCTGAATTAATGTCTTGTGCAACGTTAGCAAAACCAGTTAGTCCTAATTCTTTGTGGACCAGGACAGTGGTGCTGAGTGCAGCTGTTCCAGCTACACTGAACCTGATTAAGGCAGGCACTAGTAGGGGGACAGCATGTTTCTGACGGGTTGCCAGAAGACCAAGAAGATTGAATAAAAAAGGCAGGAGATAGTCCTTCGTTTTGGAACTTCTTGATGAAAACCAGGTCTCCAGGCTGGAATGGATGACAAGGCGTGGAAGACAGGGTGGGCAAACCAGCACAGATGCTGGAGTGGACAGCAGCCTGGGCCTGCTGGAGGGACTTGAGATACTTTAACAGAGATTGATTCGTAATTTTTTCAAGAATGGGGTCCCGTAACCAGAGCAACAAAGGAGGGGGCTTTCCAAACCTGATTTTATATGGGGCAAACCCAGCCTTATAGGGGGTGCATTGGGCCTGAAGTAGAGCCAGAGGCAAAAGGTTTACCTACTTTTCACCAGTCTCTATTATTAATTTGGTTAAAGTAGTTTTTAAATTAGTTCATGCATTTTACTTGTTCAGAGCTTTGTGGTCGGTAGACAAAGTAATTTTTAGGTTATACCCAGTGCCTTGCTGACTAGTTAGGCTATGGAAGAGGTAAAGGCAGGACTGTTATTAGAGCCAATGAGAGAGGGAGGCCAAACCTAGGAATACCTTTATTTAGTAGAAACCTTGTAAATGTAAGGGCAGTTTTATTCTTTGTGGCAAAGGTTTTCACCCATCCAGAAAAATTATTTATAAACACTAGTAGTTATATCCCACATGGGAAGGTTTTATTTCAATGAAATTTATTTTTTATTTTTGTTCGGGACTTAATTCTCAGGCCCTGATGCCGTCCAGTGGTCTGGGCCCTTGCTTTGCATTGACTTGGGCATAGGCAGAGCACATGGCGGCTGCCGTTGCAGCTATACTTTTAAGTTATTAATATGATAAAAATGGTTTAACAGTTTATTTTGGTGCTTCCCAAATGTATGGTAGAATGGTTGTCATACCAAAGTATGCTCGAGAGCTTCAGGCAAAATAATTTTAGAGTGTTTGACCCACCATCCTATAGGATCCTTGTGGGTCCCTGCCTGATCTGCTTGGCTTTTTTTGTTGTTGTTGTTTGTTTATTTTCTAGTTGTAGGTAGACTGTTTTGGAAGAGAAGGAACTGGAAAGGTCTTATTTAGCAGGATAGTCAGGGGCTCAGTTGGAAGTTCTGCTGCCTCTTGGGCCACTTGATCTGCCAGGTGATTTTTGGTTGCCTCTGGAGTGTCCAATTTTTGATGTCCCCTGTAGAGAATGACAGTTACCTCTTTGGGAAGCCATATAGCCTCTAAAGGAGCGAAGATTTATTATTATTATTATTATTGCAGTAAGAAGTCCTCGTTTCTTGTAGATTATGGCATGGACATGAAGTATAGCAAAGGCATACTGGCTGTTGGGAAGATGTTTACCCACTTTTCTGTTCCCCAGCACAGGGCCTGGGTTAAAGCAATTAACTCAGTTTTTTGAGCCAAGGTACCTTGAAGAAATGCCTGTGACCAGATTATGTCATGAGCCATGGTTACAGCTGCACCAGCCTTGCGGCCTCCCCCTATTATCAGGCTGCTACTACCCGTGACTAGGTCATCATCAGCCTGACTTAAGGGAGTGTCCCGAAGATTAGATTGGCTAGCCTGAGAGATGTCCAACAGGTCTTCACAGTCATGAAGTGGTGTTTGAGGCATTGAATAGGAGAGAAAGTTAGTTTAGGTTGGTCACGTAGGAGGCTTTGATACTGGGTGATGAGTGAGTTTGACATACAACAGTCAGATGCTCCCCAGAGCAGAGTTTCAACAGCATGGGAAACAGTTAACGCCAGGTTTTGACCAAAAGTCAATTTATCTGTTTTCTTAACTAGTGTGGCCTTGGCAGCAATGGCCCGGAGACAAGAGGGCCAGCCAGAGTCCACTGGGTCTTTTTGACAAGTAAGCCACTGGTCTCCTCCAGGGTTCTAAGGTCTGAGTGAGGACCCCTTTTGCAATTTCTTGTTCATGAATGAACAAGTTGAAAAGGCTTGGTAACATCTGGGAGGTCTAAAGCCGGGGCTTGAGTGAGAGCTGTCTTAAACTGCTGGAACACTTGTTCCTCAGTAGCAGTCCACTGCAGTGACTGGTCCCCAGTTGTGGCAGTGTATAGAGGTTTGGCAATTTCAGCAAAACTGAGGGTTCATAACCAGCAATACCCCACCACCCCCAGGAATTCCTGTACCTGTTTCTTTGTGGTTGGCATGGGATTTTGAAGAATGGCTTCTTTCTGGGCCAAAGTCAGGGCTTGCTTGCCCTTTGTTAGCCAGCATCCCAGGTAGAAAACTTCAGTTGAGCACAGCTATGCCCTTTTCACTGACACACGGTAGCCTAAGTCTTGGAGGAGCTGTAACAGAGTCTTAGTACCTTTTAAACAAGTATCTAAGTCTGCAGCCGCAAGCGATTATTTACATACTGGAGTAAAGTACATTCAGGGTATAAGGAATGGAACCCTGACAAATCCTGCTGCAAGGCTTCCCTGAAACGGGTTTGGGGAGTTCTTGAAACCCTATGGTAACCGAGTCCAAGTTAGTTGGCTGGTGTCCCCTGAGTTCAGATTACAACCAGAGTGTGATGCTTTGCCAATCCTGGCAAGTTGGTCTCCACCCAGACTGAAGGAAATTCCTGCTATAACTGTAAAAGTAAATCTAGCAAGTTGGGAGAATCAGAAGAAGTTATTTTTTAGAAAGCGGAGCAGTGACTGCTAGCATTTGATAAGCAGTGTCAGTAGGAATATACATTTTAGTTTCATCAGGTGAGAACATCATATATGTTTATAGTTTCCAGAGAAAATCCTTGGCCCATGAGAGAGTATGGGCAATCAGGGGCTATTAGAAACAAGTGGAGACCCATTTCTTCCTAGGTTAACCTTCTGGTTGGAGGTGAACTTGCAGTTTGTTATTGCCCCTGTTGTCCCTTGAACAGAAATTTGCTTCTTGGACATGGGCCATAATGGTGACTTTAGGACAATTCCACCCCAGTGTCTACTAAAAGTTGGATTGGGTGGCCTCCAATAGCAGTGGCTATTATGGGCTCTTGGGAGCCTAAGGAAAAGAGCCCTGGCCTCCTCAGTCTGATTATTTTCAGTTTCACCAGTAGAGGTCAGGACCAGAACTGACTTAGGGTCCTTTGTCTTTGGGTGGCCAGGGCAATTTTTTACCCAGTGACCCAGCGTTTTACAATATGCACATTGATTCTTGGCTAGCTGGATGTGCCCAGTTTTCTTTTATTCCCTTTTTAGTTTTTCCCTTTGTTTTATGTGCTGGCCTCGAGCCAGGTTGGGAGGTCTGGATGGCAGCAATTAGTACTTTTGTCTGCCACTTTGTTGATCTGTCCATTTTCTTATCTTCCTGTTTCTGTTTCTCAGCATCTCAGTTATTAAAAACTTTTCTGAGCTACCTTGAGCAGCTGAGAAATGTTAATTCCTGCAAAACCCTCAAGTTTCTGTAACTTTTTCCGGATGTCAGGGTCCGCTTTAGCCACAAAAGCCAAATTAATAGCCTAAGAATACTTTGGTGGAGGGGTCAAACAGGATATAGGTACGGAATGTCTCCTGAAGATGTTCAAGAAATGCCCCCGGTGACCCCTTGAGACCCTGAATAATCTCAGTAGGTTTGGAAAGATTAATAGGTTTTCGGACTGCTCCCTTCAAACCAACTAACAGAGTCCGGTGATAAGTTTTTAATGTTTTAGACCCCTGCCGAAGTGTTAGGGTTCCAATCCAGGCAAAAGGAGGGAAAAACCTCCTCTAGCATTTCCTGACTTTTCTCCTCTGTACCAGCCACTGAGGCCAGGACAAATTCTCCTCTCTAATGCGCTCTGGCTTTTTAGAAATAAATAGGGTTAAAAAGGAGCTGCTGGCAATTATCCCAGGTGGGAAGATGAATGCACATGATTGATTTTACCAGGAGCGGATTTTGGCAAGATTTTATTCTCTTGAGAAACAGGTAAAGCAAGTTTTCCTTGAAGAGTTAGCCAGAGGGTCTTTGTATATAGCACCCTGTTATTTTTAAGTTAGAAACTCTGTCTCTGTAGAGTATGGTTTATGGGAAGGGTTCTGAGTCTTAAGAAAACATATCTTTAACCATGGAGGGGGGGTTGAACTACATTTAACCATTGGTCAATATAGGGAAACTGATCAGAATGACCAGGGGACTCTGTAATGACCTTCCAGACAGACTAAGTAACATGAATATCCAGAGACCCTGTGGAGGGCTATTTAACATTAAATGCAGGCCAATCATTTTCACAGAGGGTCCAGGGTCTGCCTTTGGAGAGAAGGACACCATAGTCCTCCACAAACCTGACAGAGAAATTCCTTATTATACAGTCCAGGGGACTGGAGGGCTTAGAAGCCCGTGACCTCATGTTGTCAAAACCAGTAAAGTATAGGAGGCACCTGATGAAGATCAGACCTCCAACCACGAGAATATAAGCAAAGGCTAGTGGAAGTTTCTGGCCTGCTGACCAGTCTGAAAGTGCAACAGAAGCAAGCCTTGTGGCAAAGAACATAGCAAGAACGTAAAGCAGGGAAAGAGGCCAAGTGAGACAGGGATATAGAAATACCATAGGCAGTTAGAGGTTAAAGCATATACCCAAACAGAAACCAGATACTAAACTGAGATGCTGTTCAGCCAATGTCTTTAGTTTAATGCACAATGTCTAAGGAGTGGCCTCATCAGACAGAGGACTGACAGGTCGTGAATTCTGTGAATGCATAACGAACAATGAGCAAACAACAAACAAACAATTAAAACACAATGACAAGCGGGGCTTGGTGGCTCAGTCTGTAATCCCACGCCTTTGGGAGGCTGAGGTGAGTGGATTGCCTGAGCCCGTGGGTTCAAGACCCACCTGGGCAGCGAGACCTCATCTCTACAATGAAATTTAAAAAATCAGCCGGGCGTGGTAGCGCATATCTGTAATTCCGGCTACTTGGAAGGCTGAAGCGGAAGGAGCACCGGAGCCCAGCAGGTTGAGGCTGCAGTGGCCAGGAGCCTGCCACTGCACTCCAGTCTGGGTGACAGAGTGAGACTCCAACTCAAAAAAAAAAACAAAAAACACAATGACAGACAGGGCATGTCCAACCAAGTCAGAAGAGTTATGGATCCCTGGAACAACCTCTGGGCAGAAAATGGATCCCTGGAACAACCTTAAGGCAGAAAACCAAAGGACTCTATTCAGCCATAGTCTTGGCCTAATGAATAGTGTCAGGCCATGACTCCCTTATACAGAATTGTGGCCACAAACAACAAAACAGACTCTTACCTCCTAGGAGAATGCAGACGGACTCTGGTTCTTTTTTAGGTGACAGGAATTCAGCAGTCACTCCAACTCCCTCCAAGCCAGATGAGAGGTTATGGGGCCCTGAATGACTCCGGGGGCACCTCCCCTATAACACCTCTGCCAAGCCGGGGGAGAGCTGGAGTAAGACTGCCTTCCAAGGTTGGCGAATCTCACTGGGGCCTTCAAATGTTATAACCAGAGTGCAAGAAAGGAGTCATCACTCACTGAGAGTCGAATTTTTGAGTTCTTTAATAGCCAGCAGTCAAGAGGGAACTCATGTCTCCAAATGCTCTTGACCCTGAGCAAAACATGCCACAAGCTTATACAGGCAAAACCTGCAAGTGGGCTTCATAGCAGGGGAGTGAGGGAACAAAGAACTAAAAACAAAAGGGAGTAAAAATATAAGAACAAATTATGGGGATGTGGCGGGGGGAACTTTATGAGGAACAATCTCTTGGCGCAACATTTGATTTCAGTTAATAAAGCATACAATAACACGGAACTTGTGGCTAAAGAATTTTCAAACGGTCAGCAAGAACAGCTCAAGGAGGGAACAAGGATGTGGTCTGTAGTCATGGGAACACTACAGCAACTACAGGTACACACTGGGGGGTTCAATTTCAGGTCAAGCAAGCAGCTAAGATGGAGGATTTTAACAAAATGGAGTTATTTATGTTAAGCAAGCTATTTCAACTATCTTAGTTATTCTGTTAGGTATTTCAGTAACAAAGGCTATGAAGTTCTAATATAAGAATGCAAAAATATAAGAGGCTACAAATCAATCAGAAATGTCAAGCAATTCAAAAGAAGACTGAACCTAGATTATTCTCTGCCAAGTCACAAAAAGAAATTCAAAGGGTCAAAAAGGGTTCTGAAAAGGATTGTGAAAAAAATTGCTAAATCTCATCAGGAATCTGAGAAATTTAAATAAAGCAACAGTGGCTCACCAATTTTGACTATCAGACTTGCAAAAGTTAAAAAGATAGATAATACTTAGTGCAAAGAATTTCAAAAAATGGGCATTCTCTAACACAAGTTTATTAGTTTTCTATTGTTGTAGTAAAAAATTGCCAGAAATCTCATAACTTAACACAAATGTATTATCTTACAGTTTTGCAAGTCAGAAGTCCCACAGAACATCACTGGGTTCAGATCACGATGTCATACCAGGCAGCATTCCTTTCTGGAGGCTTTAGGGTGAACCCATTTCCTTACCTTTTCTACTTCCTTGTTTTCTACAGGATACCAGCATTTCTGGCCTCCTTCATACATCTTCAAAACCAGCAATGAGCCAGGCTTTGTGGCTCAGCCTGGCTGAGCCTGGTGGCTCAGTAATCCTGCACCTTTGGGAGGCTGAGGAGAGTGGATTGCCTGAGCCCGCGGGTTCGAGACCTGCCTGGCAGGTGAGACCTCATCACTATAATAAATCAAAAAATTAGCCAGGCGTGGTAGCATGCGCCTGTAATTCCAGCTACTCGGAAGGCTGAGGCGGAAGGATCGCCGGAGCTCAGGAGGTCGAGGCTGCAGTGGCCAGGAGCGGCCACTGCACTCCAGTCTGGGTGACAGATCGAGACTCCAACTCAAAAAAAATTAAAATAAAATAAAAATAAAAATAAAAAACCCAGCAATGTTGCATCTCTCTGATTGCTCTTGTGTAGTCACCTCTCTCTCTCTCTCTCTCTCTCTCTCTCTCTCTCTCTCTCTCTCTCTCTCTCTCTCTCTCTCGCCAGCCACAGCTGGGACAGATTATCTGCTTTTAAGGATTCTTGTGATTAGATTAGGACCAACAGGATAATCCAAGATAATTTCTCCATCTCAAGGTCCTTAACCTTAGTCATATTTGCAAAGTTCCTCTTGCTATGTAGTGTAATATATTGACAGAATGCGGACATCTTTGAGCAGAGCATTATTCTGCTTGTCACACTAATAGAGATAGGATGACCTGTTGGAGGACAATTTGGCAATATATGCATCACCTACTGGACCAGCAATTTGACACCTGAATATCTGCACTACAAAAGCATTTGCATATGTGCATAAAGATGTATGTTGGGAGATATTCATTGTGACTTAATTTGTGAAAGCAAGTGATTAAAACAAATGACACACCCTTCAAAAAAGGACAGTTGAATAAATTATGATACGTTCATATTATATTACTAGATAACAGTTAAAAATACAGGTAGCTTTCTATGTGCCGGTGTGAAATGACATCCAGAACATCATTAGGTGAAAAAGGAAAAGAAAAAAAAATTGAAAATATGCTACAATAAAAATCTAAATTTACAAATTAAGACTTAGGAAAATGTCTAGAAGGATCCTCACCAAACTACTAGTGGGAGTGGAATAGTTACCTCTGAGAAGTAGAATGGAATTGAGGATGAGGGATGGACGGAACATTCACACACACACATGCACACAGATATTTATATATAAATATACAATATGCTACCTGTATATATATTAATATATTATATATAACATGTTATGTGCTTGCTTTGTGTTCACAAGTTTGCATATTATATATAAATATGTTTATTTTAAATACGATATATATAATTTATATATTTATGTATATGTATCTGTAATGTTTGAATTTTGTTGAGATGTATTCACATATAACTTGTATGAAAATTAATTTTTTAAAAAAAACACAGTACACTGTGTTGTAAGTCATGGGCATAGCTATATGACTGGAACTACTCACTTTAACCCTCTGAGATTTAGTTAACTAAACTGCAAAATAAATATTCTAGGGACTCTAAATTCCAACTCTAGATTTAACAGATGTAGAAAAAAAAAAATTAACTCTAGTAGATTTTCGTCAGTTATGAAAAGGAAAACAGTAGTTTCTTGATTAAATTTAAAAATGATGTCCTAAATTTTCTGATAGCTTCTTGACTTTAAATAATTTAAATTTTGATTTTTGTAATATATTAATATCTGTCAAATTTTATAATTCAATTTCGATTCAGAACATATCTCTACAGGCATTCTAATACACTGCCAGTGTTAATATAAGTTTGTACAGTATTTCTGGAATAGCAATTCACAGCAGAGGAAAGTTTTAAAAGCAGTTTAATCATTGACCTAGTAAGTCTACATCTAGAATTTTTATTTTAAGAAAAAAACTGAAACAATCTAAATGTCCAAATATAGGGAAATGTTCCAATAAATTAAGATTTATATTCAGGAAGCATTATTACACAGTCATTGAAAATATCTCAAAGTAATGTTAATAACATAGGAAAATTTATAATCAAATATGAAGTGAAAAAATATAGAGATTTAGAGATATGTACGTATTCCTTGTTCTTTCTATAGGTTTTAATATATGGGCCTAGAGTAAAGATTGGAAAGGAATGGACCAACATGTTAATGATAGCTAAATCTAGGCTGTGATTTTTTAAATGCCTTTTGGCAATTTCAAGTCTTTCCACAGTTAACTAGAGTTGCTTTTATCATCATTTAAAAATAAAACCTAAAATGATCTATATACTTAAAAATTAAAATAAGCTCTTCAAATTAAAGTTTTCACTAAAGGGCTTGTAGAAAAATCACTAATTTTCTTAACATTTGGGGAATTATCGATTTTCATTCTCCTGCTTTCTTTGTATTTACTCTTCTCTTTCTAGTTTTTTAAGATGGAAGGTTAGTTATTGATTTGAGATCTTTCTTTTTTTAAATACATATTTTAAAGCTATAAATTCCCCTTTAAATGCTGTATCTTATAATTTATTATATGATGTATACTTTCTCAGGACTTTCTAACTTCCCTTGTCATTTTTTCTTTGACCCATTGGTTGTTTAGGAGATGTTATTTACTTTCCACACATTTGTAAATTTCTTAAATTTGATCTTGTATTTTTACAAAATGTAATTCCATTGTAATCAGAGAATATACTTTGTATGCTTTCAGTTCTTTTAAATGTATCAAGACTTATTTTATATGTGGTTAACATATGGTCTATCCTAGATACTGTTTAATATAAAATTTGGGATAATGTGTATTTTATTGCTGTTAATTGGAGTATTCAATAGATGTCTATTAGGTCAAGTTGGTTTACAGTACTAATCAGGTCTTCTATTTTCATGTTGATCTGCTGCCTCTTCTATATTTTACTGAAAGTGGAATATTGAAGTCTCCAACTACTACTTTTGAATTGTCTATTTCTCTCTTCAATTCTGTCCAGTTTTGCTTACGTACTTTGGGATTTGTCAGGAGCATATGTATATAACTTTTAAGTTTTCCTGATATATAGACCCTTTTATCATTATAGAATGATCTTTGTCACTAGCACTGATTTTTGTCTTAGAGTCTATTATTTTCTGATATTTGTATAGCCAGTCCACCTTTTGATTATTGCTTTTGTGGTATGTCTTTTCCATCTTTTTAATTTCAATCTATTTGTATTCTTCAATATAAAGTGTGTTTTTTGTAGACGTAAGTTGTTAAGTAATTTTTAAAGAACTATTCTGCCAATATCTGGCTTTTAATTAGAGTGTTTAATCCACATATCCACTTACCTTTAATGCTATTACTTATAAAGTAGGATTTACAGCCACCATTTTCTACTTGTTTTCTATATTTATCATGTCTTGGTTATTCACTGATTCTTCAATTGCTGCCTTTCTTTGTGTTAAATAGATATTTTCTAGTTTATCATTTTCACCCCCTTGTTTTACAATTTTTTTAGAGTTATTTTCTTGTTTTGGGGTTTTTTTTTGTTTTTTGTTTTTTGAGTTGGAGTCTCACTCTGTCGCCCAGACTGGAGTGCAGTGGCCGCTCCCGGCCACCGCAGCCTCGACCTGCTGGGCTCTGGCGATCCTTCTGCCTCAGTCTTCCAAGTAGAAGGAATTACAGGCATGCGCTACCACGTCCGGCTGATTTTTTTGATTTATTGTAGAGATGAGGTCTTGCTGCCCAGGCGGGTCTCGAACCCGTGGGCTCAGGCAATCCACTCACCTCAGCCTCCCAAAGGCGCGGGATTACAGGCTGAGCCACCGAGCCCGGCTTAGAGTTATTTTCTTAGTGGTTGTCCTGAGGATTAGAATTAACAGCTTAAAATAGTTTAGTTTGGAGTAATGCTGACTTAATTTTAATATTACACAAACATTTTGCTCTAATACAGCTCCATTTCAACTCTCAACCCTTCCTATGTGAGGGCAGCCTTTGGGGGATATTAATTATCTCAGTTTTACTAGTGAGCTCTGGTTATATCTCACTTTAATTAATGAGCATGTCCTGAAGAATTTCTTATTTCTACTTAGGAACTAAATGAAGAGATACAGTAGCCAGCTTAGTTATTTAAGCAAGGAATATGGAAGATCACTTCACAAAGGAGATTTTGAAGGAGACGCGCCCATTCGCTGAACTTTACCAGTTCGTCTGGCAGCTCAAAAGGTGATTTTATGGGCAACTGAAAAACTGTAAAAACTGTTTCCCACCATGCTTTAAACAAGCTATAATGCGTTTTCAGATACAAAGGATTATGGGGGAATTTCCCGACCAAGTTTGAATAATGGTGGAAATTTCAATTTTTTATGAGATCCTTGAAGCACTGACTTTTAGGTTTGCTTTTGCTGGCTGTGAGCGCATTGTAACTCCCAAGCTAAAGAGAGGTAAATGAGCATTCCAAGGTGTTGAAAAATGAAAAAAAAAAGTGTGTCACAGAAAAAATTATTCTTTAAGTTTTATCATCAGGAAATGAGAAAGGCAAATCACACTTTCTGATTACATACATGTATGTAATGTATAATACATTACTTTGCACTGCAATTATTAATTTAGCCATAAAAAAATAAGAAGTGTGGCTGAAATACAGCAGTTTCCATATGATCTTCTTAAACGTACATGTCATTTCAATTAAAAATAGCATGGCATTGGTGTTAGATCTGAACTTGAGTCATGGTGCTGTCACCAGTGTGACTTGGTACTTAATCTCTTAATCACTTAATCTCTCTAAGCTCAGTTTCCTCAACTGAAAAGCAAACTTAAATTTGGTGCCAATTTATAAAGCAACTGAGATAACAAATTAATCTGATTAGCTATTACTAACATGGCTATTGTTACTAATATAACTAGTAATAAAAAAATAAAAACAGCAACTATTTTCAGCACCTGCTAAAATGAAACCAATGTACTGTGGTCTAAAGATCTTAATTAATTAATGAGCGTGTCCTGAAGAATTGGTAATTTCTACTTAGAAATTAAATAAAGAGATACAGTAGCCAGCTTAGTTATTTAAGCAAGGAATACGGAAGCTCACTCCACTGCTGCCGCCTTAAAGTCAAATAAATCAAATAAAGAAAATTGGAAAATGTAATTTACTGAACCCATTTGATTCAAGTGTTCTTCAAGATAAGTCTGGAAAATTAGAAATAATGACATACAGAATGCAATGCAGATCAAAGCAAATCTCAGAGGAATTTTTAGAGGAATTGGGGGCAAAAGGATTACATTAGAAATTGACTTGGAGTTGTAATGTGTCTGCTTATCAGTTTTCAACATACTAATGAAAAGAAACTAGCTGGCTTTTTGTTTGTTTGTTTATTTATTTATTGCAAAGTTGCATTGTACTTGTACTTTCTTCAATACCTTGAAAAAATCTTGTCAGTATTGCTTGGTCTTTGAGTTAAGTACAGAGTATCTTATTTTTTACAACAGATATGTTTAAAATTATAGTTGGCCCTCCTTATTTGTGGGTTCTGCATCTGTGGATTCAATCAACTATACGTTGAAAATATTCAAGGAGGAAAAAGGTTTGTATCTATACTGAATATGTACAGTATTTTTTCGCTATTTTCTAAGTAATACAGTATAATAACTATAAAGCATTTATATTGAATTAGGTATTATAAGTAAGCTACAGATGACAAGATATTTGGGAGGGCAAGCATACGTTGTGTGCAAATACTATGCCATTTTATTTCAGGGACTTGAGTATCCATGGATTTGGGTATCCACTGCAGGTCCTGGAACCAATAGAGTTACTGAAGTATGACTGTCTATGCAAAAATATTTGTAAAGTAAATCATGTTCCAAATGATTCCAAATGAGCTTTATGCTTTTCAGTCAGTCACCACATTTTGCTCATTTTACTTCTGACTTAAAATACTTTCTCACCTCTTCTCTGTCAATTCAAATCCTATCCAGTCTTTTAGGGCCACCACCAGTCCTCATCTTTTTTCTACTTATATGAATTACTATAGGATCCGCTTAATTATAAGGAAACTCAACAAGCAACTGGGAATCAATTACAACAAGGCAGACACTGGAATTGCTACTGTAGACATAAAGGTGAACAAGCTGCAGTCCTTGCTCTCCCTTAGAGGACATAGAATCTAGTGGAAAGAGACAGATGTACAAAGAGAATCATTATTCCAAGGAATGTTTTTATAAATAAAGAGAGTATATTTATGGAGAAATGTTCCATCAGAAAGAAAACCAATCACTCACTAATTTGTCTTTTTTGGCAAATCTGGATTTTCATCTGGAGCATAATGCTCAGCTAGGCTTTAATATATTTTTTCAGAAATGGAAAAGTGACCATTTAAAAGTCGTCTTTAGTTTTCTGTCTCCACAGATAGAGGAAAATTTCACCTTTATAGGAAGACTTCTCTTAGTATGAGAAAACATTCTAACATGCATTTTTTGAATGCAAAGGTGAAGCCAAAATGCTACCCCGGAATGGGGACATTTAGGACAATAAGTAGCTAAACAGCTTCGCATAAAGATATAAACAGTTGACTTTACTACGGAAAGAGTTTCATCTTGTGTTAACTAGCGTGTGCCACAATAGTGGTGTATTACAAACAACCTTAAAACTCAGTGACTGAAAAACATTATTTTGACAGATCTGTGAGACAGCTGGGCTGGTTTTCCTTCACATTGCAGATCTGCAGGTCTGAGTCTTCCCCAATGTCTGTCATCCTTTTTGGTCCCATGGGCCAATTCAGGGTACATTCTTCTCATAGAGATGGCAAAGGCACACCAAAGGGTAATAAGCCCAACCACATAAGCACATTTCAAGCTGCTTTTGGCATTACATCTGCTATCGTCCTATTAGCCAAGGCAAAACATGTGGTTGGACTCAAGGCCAAGAGGCAGGGAAGGACATTCTGCCTTTAGTAGCAGAAAATGCAAAACTATGAGGTAAAGGGTATGGATGTAGGAAGTGATAAAGAATTGAGTGCAAGAATTCAATCTACCAGGTACCATAAAGATATTGATTGAAATGTGTTTGAAACTGAGGGAAGGATTTGAGGTTTGAAGTTCCTCTCAGTGGATTCAAGAAAGATTTGAGAGCTTTAGAAAAGACATGCCTATAGCAGAAAATAAACAGTTCTCACACTATAGGTGCAGGTAGAAACTAGCGTGAGAATTGACTGTGGCACTTTTTTTATAACCAAGTTCTTTGGTAGACTTTGTTAAATGATGCTGCTTGATATTAGTTGAGTTGGGGGAAATTAAGAGAGGCCTATAAGAAAAACAAAGTCAGGAATGAGGGATAGACAAGTTATTTCTGGAATGGTTGCAATATTCATCCACAATAAGACACCTGGCCAAGAAGACAAGCAACAAAGGTGGATTATGAAACATAATTTTCCTCTAGGATTTTTGGAAATATTTTGATAGACAACACTAGAGAACCCTGAACTTTCTCATAATGAGGCACATTGGGTCTGCTCTTTGAGATACCGGGATTGAGTAACATTTATTCTCTAAGCTGGATAAGAGGGGCATAATTAGGGTTTGCTTGACTCAAGCAGCCTTACCAGTGACATTATTAATTACAATGTGTTTATTTTAGATTAAGACTAAAGTCTCACTTCCAGGACCTCTGAGCCCAAATTCATTTATTTGGATACAAGAGGAGTACGTTCCTGAAAGTGTAAGTCACATATCTCATGGTCACTTACTCTTATCATTTACTCAGTCCATGAATGTGGAGCCTAAACCATACACAAGATTAATAGCTAAGTATGACAGAGTTTCTAATTTTAAATTACCAGTCCAAATGATAACAGAATAAGACAGAAGATGTAAGGACCAGCAAAGTCTATAAATGTTCTGAAAAGACAGAGGCACTGTTTCATTAAAGTATTGCCCTATAAAAGTCTAAAACAAACCAGATAATAGGAAATAAAAAAAGCTCTTAGAGATTGGCAGTAGTGGGACACTATCAAGAGAGGGGTGGGACACATAACAGCAATAGGGAGACCCAAACTTCACCCATATAATGACCACTCATGTGCCTAATCCCGAGTCGTACCCCACATCTCTAAAATAAAATAAGAACAAAAGAAAGAATAAAACCTTAATGTTTTCAAATGAACCATGACAATCTAAGCAACTAGTTCAGCACTCAGAATGTTAAAGATATAAGCCAAGTACATATCATATAAATGTTAGACTCCATCTTGAGACTCCCAATTAGCCCTATAACACAGAAACCCAAAGCTTGCTTTTCTATCCATTCAGACTAAATCATGGATCTCTCAGTTGGCTATGAGCCTGATATGTACGAAGGACACAGCAATGAAAAGGTATGCTTTCCTTTCAGCTGGCTGAGAGAGGAGACCAAAAAAACTAGCATGCAAATAAAAATGACCAAATAAATGTGAGGAAAATGTCAATGCTGCAAATAAATTAAAGAATGGTGCTATGAGGGAGTATGATATGGAGAGCTACTCTCTGTTGGGTTTTCAGGGAAGGCCTCTCTGAAGAGGGATTCTGAAACGTGACCTCAGTAGAACTACATGTGCAAAGATGATGTGTGGCAGTAGTCCAGGCAGAGAGGAGAGCACCAGCAAAGACTCTGAAGTGAGCATGACAATAGGAAATATCAGCTCTCTCCTTCTTGCTTAGCTGAACAAAATCTGGTTTTAATCACTCATAATAACGGAAAGAGTCAATGACTCTGTCAGTCTAAGACTTGTTATATTTATGAGTATTTTTAGATTGTGATAGATTGTATAGACACCAGAGAAAGACTGTGTCTGACATTTTGGAAACTTAATACAGCTTTGTTTTGTTTTTGAGAAACTGTAGCATGAAGTGTCAATTCTGAAAAAATGGGAACTCTCCAGCTCATCCATAGTTTACCTTTTTCCTTTGTAGTTCTTCACTTCATGCTGGTGCTGCACAAATCGCCTCTTCACTCAGGTAAAGCAGCCCCAGCAGCAGAACTTTCCTTTTCACTTTATTTCTCTAAACTTGATTTTTTTAGAGCAACCTCCTTGAAGAACTTCAGAGCTGGGAGGAAGAAGATAGGCAGAGCAAGGTAAAGAAATTCTATGGAAATGCTAACTTTCTCCAGTGGTGAAGATGAATATCAAATCTTCTGATTCCTATAGGACTACAGGCTGCTAGGAGAACTTCAGTCAGAGGAGAAGGCCTTCATCGCCTTAAAAAGTGGGCAGTGGCCTCCAGCTGAGAAGCATCTTGCCCTAGCCCTGGTGGCAAGAGCTGAAAGATCTGCACTATGAAGCCACAAACCAGACACAGTATTTCTAGATAATTGGCTTTAAACTATTTCATATCTGTAACATGGTATCTTATACAAAGTAGACACCCTACAAAGATTTTCTAAAGAATGAATGATTAAGCAAATGAATAACTCCATAGGTCAGTGAAGAAATGTTAAAATAAAACATAAGGCAATAATAAATAATCCCAGTGTTTTCATTATTCAGGCTTTATTTTTGCAACCTAAGAGGTATGGCCATGCTAGCTTCTATCTTATTCCAAATTTCCTGGCTCCATCTCACTCTGTTTAGGGCCATCTCTGCTAAGCTGCAACAGGAGGTTTAAACTATTAAGACACGTTAAAGAAAATCCATAGCATTTTAAAGAAAAGAAGAGAAAAAAATAGTTCTTCCTCCAGCAGGCAGACATGTTAAGAATGTTAATTGGAACAAATATTATGTTGTAATCTTTTGTCACATTGTAAAATAATCCCTAACCAACTGCAGGGATTCTGTTACTGAGAAACCACTGTTAGCAAAATTTAGGTGCAAGGAGGATATTATTTGTCTTCTTTTGTTTAAGGGAACTGAATTTACTTTTGTACATGTAAATGCTCTAAAAAATGTCATGTGCGGTTTAAAACTCAGTTATTTCAAAAGAAAAGTTGGCAAAATAGTGGTCAAAGGGCTACAAATATTTATAATCCATCATTCTCATTGATGAAATGCAAAGTCATAATGTTTTTGATCCTAATAAGTTTTGAAGACTTGATGTCAATCACACCATATAATCTAATTGCAATTCACTTACATTAGAAACCTATAGACAGTTTGCTCCAGCTCTTGAGAGCCAATTGTTCAGTTTTCATTTGGTAAACTGGTTGTAAAAACAGTTATTATTATTAATAAAACTGTGTACATTTATTACAAAATAAAAAATAAAACAAAGGTAATGAATACTCAAGACTCATCACTTCCTAATTATTTCACTACATTTCACTATTATTTATTGGAGCTAGTTACATCTATCATAACTGCAAGAAATACCCTATCTTGGCATGCTACCAAACAGCTCTTCCCAACTCTATGTTGAGCTGGATTCTTTGGATCTTGTTTTATCTTACAGTTAAGTCGTAGGCCTTTCCTCAGTGTCCTATGCCTTTCCACTGAAAGAAATGGGAGACTTTTTATAGGCTACCAAAGAGATTCCTTGACTTTCAAACTTGATGTTCAATGGCTGAGTCATCACTCAGGATTTTTTTTAAAAAAATCTTTCCCCAGAGTGTTAATTGAGCTTAGTAATAAGCATCTAATTCAAAGTCCTTACGGATGGTATTTCTCCCATGCTGTTCAAATGCCCGTTCAGTATACCGACTAAGGCATTTCTTTTCACTAAAATACCATCCTAGTTTCCCACCAGTAAACATTTTAATAAATGCACTGCCACCTCGAGAGAGGCATACCACCAGTGTTGCAGTCTACATAGCTGGCTCACTGGCAATTGGTCTACCTCCACAATCCCATTGGAGCATTTGTTTCTCACAGCTGCTCTTGATACCATCTCAGTTAGGTTCCCTGGGATGCAGACTATGGGACAGAGCATGTTAAATAGGGAGTGTTCTTTTTTTTTATGTTTTGAGTTGGAGTCTCACTCCATCGCCTAGGCTGGAGTGCCACCCCAGCGTCGACCTCCCTCAGCCTTCCAAGTATCTGGAACTACAGGCGTGTGCTACCACGCCCAGCTAGTTTTTTTATTTTATTGTAGAGATGAGGTCTCATCGAGTTGTCCGGACTGGTCTCAAACCCGCAGTCTCAGGCAATCCACTCACCTTGGTCTTCCAAAGTGCTGGGATTACAGGCTGAGCCACTAAGCCCAGCTGGGAGTGCTCTTAAAATTAATACCCGTGGAAAGCAGTGGAAGGAAGCAAAATTGGGCAAAGGGAAAGGTTAAGCTCTGATATAGTCTCAGAGAAAGTTTCAGCCAATTCTATGGAAAGTTTTGTAACTTGGGTGGCCCTTCGGACTTGTCCTGAGTTGTGGTTTGGCATCCAGGCTTCTATATCCTTGTTTGATTAGTTTTTGCAAAACCTTTGCTTGATCAGGCCTTGTACAGTTTTCTTGGCCATAGCCAATCTCCAATAAGGGTTGATACATAAGAACTGTCTTTGGCAGAACTCCCAGAATTCTTCATTTCTAAAGGGGAATCTGGATGGCAAAGCAAAACACCTACCACAGTGCCTACATACGCCAGGCACTCTTCTAGGTGCTGGGGATATAGGCAATAATCACATCAATAAGAAAATGTATCATGTCAGATGGTGCTGAGTGCTGTAGGGAGAAATAAAGCGGGGTCACTCAACTCCAGTCAATAACACACTTAGTATTTTTCAAACTGACTGTATGTTCCCATTCCAGGGTCTTTGCTGCCTGTCACTTGGGTCCTCACTCCCTTTAACGCCGGCTCAAATGTCCCCTTCTCAATTAGGCATTGTCTGAAGATTCTAAGTTCCAGTGACCCCACTCCCACCCACCAACACACCCTTCTCATCCTAGAATTCCCGACATTCATTCCATCACCAGTCAACTTGCTCTGTTCTCCTGAGAAACCTGTTCTCTGCTACCCTGGATACCGACTGTCCTTCTGGGTCTTGAGCGTTCTTGTTGGAGTTTGATAAAATACTTCTACTTTCTTTTTATTTCCCCTGAATAAGTAAAACATGGCAACATTAAGGAAGGAGAGTGGTTATTTTGCTCCGTTTGTCAGTCTCCTACTACCACACCATCCTCTCCCACCTTTGCCACTAAATGATAAAGTAATTTTTCTCAACACTAGACGTCAACTGGGGGAAAAAATAGGAAACTCTGATTAAAGTAGATAAGAAAAAATTATTTAAAATGTCTGCAGGATGGTGTGCACACACATGGCTGGATCTTGCTTTCCTGTGTTGCAGAAACAGGCCTTCCTTGGCAAAGCCTCTCCTGGGCGGGGTGAGCCCTAAGTGCTGCTTGACTCAGACAGGTGTTTACTTAGCAGCTGCCTCTCCTGTCTCCCGACTGGATAAGAATGCCTTTGGTTTGTTTGTTTGTTTCTTGGAAAGCGATTTTTTAAAAATCACTCTGATTTTTCCCAATAGATTAGTGTATTTGGAGTAATTGCATGAGCTCAGGCTCTGGAACGTAAAGTTGGGGAGAAGTTTAAGCAAACTTCTTACAGAGCATTTTTCAGTATAAGTTAAAAACAAACCAATCTGGAGATGAAACCGTATTTCAGACTTGAAGAAAAGATGAATCTCATCTTTTCTATGCTGTGAAGTAAATGTGTGTCACAATTTATCTGTCAGAAAACACAGGCTTTTTCAAGATGTAACTTATGGGCCTGAGGTGGTTTACAAGTTAGGTATTTGATGACTTTGTAGCACAGCCATCCTCTTACCGTTTTACTTTACACTTTCTTTTCACCACCAATCTCCTACCACAACTAATCCAACCCACCACCATTTATCCTCCAATTCACAAGTTAAAGTGTTTCTTCTGGGAGTTATACGCTCCACTGGATAACAGGAATTCACCACTGGAGGTCTTGTAGTTGAAATATCCAGGTGGTTGTCATAATTCTTCACGTTGTTTTTCAGAGTGCTTGGTTATTCTATCCGGTTTTATTCATCCTCAAAATATTTTTGAAAGTCACAAAATAGTCTATTCTTTCTCTAAAGAATAGAAAAGTACAGCTTCAAGTAAGGTGATTCAACCCAAAGTTAGAAACTACACTTGGATTTAGAAAGCAGGTTTTTCAAAATAAATATTGACTGAAGTAAGAAGATTAATATGCCTTTAAAATGTTTGCCTATTCTATATGAATGGGCTTATTTATTAAAGTTTTTGAACAAATGTTTATTGAATACCTACTATGTACTCGACATTGTTCTCAGCAATTAGGATATTTCAGTGAACAAAATGAAGATATTGATACTGCGAGAGCTTGCATTTCATATAAGAATGCTGACAATAACTACAAACATAATAACCAAGTAAATTATGTAGTTTATTAGAAGTTTCCCATATGATACGGGAAGATTTTCCATATGATATGGGAAAAAAGAAGAAAGGTAAAGAGAATCAAGAAAGCAGGAAGTGTTGGGTGCAATATAAAATAGGGTGACCAGGGTAGACTTTATAAAATGATAATATATTTGCATGCAGACTGGAAGAGCTTTTCAGGCTATGGTGACAGCCTGAGGCAGAGTTTGTCTAGCATGTTTAAGGAACAACGAGATGGCCAAAATGGGGAGAGTAGAGTGAATTAGGCAAAGAGAAAGAAAAAGATCAGACAGGTAACTGTGATTGGAACACACAGGGCCTCGTGGACCCTTGCAGGGACTTTGGTTTTCACTCTGGGTAAACTGGAAAGTCATTAGAAGATTCTGAGCAAAGAAGTAAATTGGTCATGTTCAGATTCAAAAGGGTCACTTTGGCTTCTCTGCTGTGAAGATGGTGGAATGGACAAGGATGGAACAGGGAGATAGCAAGCTGGTAATGGTGATGCAGACCAAGGTAGTAGCAGAGGTAGTGTTAAGTAGTTATGCCGGGCTCGGTGGCTCAGCCTGTCATCCCACGCCTTTGGGAGGCTGAGGTGAGTGGATTGCCTGAGCCCGTGGGTTCGAGACCCGCCTGGGCAACTTGGTGAGACCTCATCTCTACAATAAATCAAAAATTAGCCAGGCGTGGTAGTGCGCTCCTGTAGTTCCAGCTACTTGGAAGGCTGAGGCGGAAGGATCGCCAGAGCCCAGCAGGTCGAGGCTGCGGTGGCCAGGAGCGGCCACTGCACTCCAGTCTGGGAGACAGAGTGAGACTCCAACTCAAAAAAAAACAAACAACAAAAAACAAGTAGTTATGTTCTGGGTATAGGATGAAGGTAGAGGAGGAGATTTTCTTTTTTTTTTTTTTTTTTTTTTTTTTTTTTTGAGTTGGAGTCTCACTCTGTCACCCAGGCTGGAGGGCAGTGTCACGCTCCCAGTCACCACAGCCTCGACCTGCTAGGCTCCGGCAATCCTTCCGCCTCAGTCTTCCAAGTAGCTAGAACTACAGATGCACGCTACCACAACTGGCTAATTTTTATTTATTATAGAGATGAGGTCTCGTCAAGTTCCCTGGGTGGGTCTCAAACCCGCAGGCTCAGGCAATCCTCTCGCCTCGGCCTCCCAAAGTGCTGGGTTTACAGGATAAGCCACTGAGCCACTGGCTGGAAGAGATTTTCTGATACAAATGAGTCAAGGAGGATTCCAAGGTTGTGACCTGAGCCCTGAGAAGATGGTATTTCCATGAATGGAGATGGGGACAGTTGCTAGAGGCACAAGTGCAGGGTCCACATCGGGAGCTCAGTCTTTAACACATTCACTTTGACACAGTCAAATGAAAATGTGGAGATCAGGAAAGGGTGGGATGAAGAGGTACATTCAGGAGTCTTGGGCATTTACGTGGGATTTAAAGTTATATGATTAGATGAAATCACCAAGGACGTAAGTATACACAGAAAAGAAAAGAGGACCAAGAAGTTTGGGGATTTCCAACATTCAGAAGTCAGGCAGATATAAGAAAAGGATTGTTAGTGGGAAATTGCCATTGGGGGGCAGGGGCAGGATTGACAGTTGTGGCATTCTGTTGGGGAAGGTGGGGCGCACCTCATCAACAAGGGTACCTGCATAATGAACATTTGTAGACTTAACCCTGACTTATACCTCACATCTTTAAAATTAAAAAAAATTTTTTTTAAAGAAGTCAGGTAGAAAAGAAGAGAGCAAATGAGACAAAGAAGCAACTCAAAAGTAGGAGGAAATCCAAGGCAACCTGTAACACAGTAGCCCCCAGATCTGAGAGGGCTTGCATGTAAGATTCTTTATCTATTCCAAAGAAGTCACCTGGAGGGCCAGCAGGGAGGCACCGATGACAGCCGGTCAGTGAAGAAGGAATCTGTACCATGGGACAGTACAGCAAGCAATTTTATGTCAAGCAAGTTAAGTATTCAACTTACTACTCTGAGGTTCCAATCACAGCAAGAAAGGATACCACCCACACTGCTCTCAGTTACCTGAACCCATGACTCATTACTGGGAATACGCACATCCTTTAGACACCAGCCTTAGCCGGGGCCTGCTTCCTGGGGGTGGGGCAGAAAGATGTCCAGAATCAACGTCAGGACAATTACCTCACACTCCACCCCTACGCTGACCCTTTTCTACCCTTACAACCTTCACACAACCTTGCTCTTCTGCAAGTTCCCTGAGATGGAAATATGAGTGCAATGCGGTATATGCAATAGTAAAGGGCACAGATTCTGAACAGCAAAATTACTACAGTGATTATAACACTTATGATTATTTTTTGCCAGGAAAAAAAAAAAAGCTTAGTGATAGAAAGGATCTTAGGCTAAGGGTGATAAGACAGATGCTTGAGAAGAACAAGGAAAGGTAAATCCCAGTTATCAGATAAAACACACATAACATTTCTGTCCTGTGGCAACACTGTGAAGCTTTGGGGAAGACTTCTCAGCCTGGAATACCATGCAGACCCAGGAGCCTTCTTGTCCATAGAAGTGATAATAGTCTTCCTTTTGAGTATTTGAGACCTAGGGTTATTCCCAGGGCCAGTGGAGAGTATTCGCTCTGGATACTATGTCTTGTAAGGCGGAGCTGCAACAAGTTATTCTTGCTTCCCCAGCTTGGTCACAATGATGCTTCCTGTGTCCAGATCTGCATCTTCAGGGATGTTGCCCACGACGGTGTCAGCATGTTTAGGGGTGCTGGACAGCCAGCACCGGGTCTCTCATTGAGATCACAGATTTTTTTCATGCAATCGGGTCATCTACCCCTGCAATGAATGTTGAGCTGTCTCTATTGTCCCTTGCTATTTAGTGGCATTGTGGCATCCACAGTGTCAGTCTTTTGAATACCACCCAGTTGTCTGTGCAAATTGTCTTTGGTTATCACCAGCCCCACTGCCTACAACTCGACCCACTGACTGCTTTGCCTGGTCCTATCTTCCATCCAGATAGTCTCTGCTTGTGTCTGGTATGCAATGGTTGTCCATCAAAGAGGTTGCCCCCAACACAATCTGTCCATGTACCAAGCCTCTTTTGGGACCAGTGGTATTCCCTGGCTAACGCGCAATGGAATAATAACTGTCTGCTCCACCAATTTCTCACCTACATCAATGAAGGTTATTAGCCCTATGAGCTGCTGCTGTTCCTGGCTTAGAGAATTGTGGAGAGTTTGCTATGCTGCTACAGATATGTGAGCAATTTGGTCAGGCTCATCATCTGTGTTGCTGAGCTATAGGGCCTATGAGAGAGTTCATGGATCCATCCCGCTATGGGCAGGGTGGTACGCACAGTTACCGGGGCTTATTTGGTGATTGGCTCCATTGCCAAGGGAGTTTGATATACTACGTTGACCTGCTGTTCGATGGGCCTATAGCAGGCTTCAACACCTTTCTAGGTCTGTGACCAAAAGCCAATGGGAAGTTGAGCTTTCTCCTGCTGCTGCAAAAGCCCCCAAGAACGTCCCTCCTAGGTAACATTTACATCCAATTCACAGGGAAGGGATTGGTTTAAAATGCCCAATGCCTGAAGAGTGCCCTCAGTGCTTTTGGCAGCACTGAATGCCCATTGACACTTCTCTGTCCATCCCATTGGGATCTTTTTCTGATTAACCTCTAGAAAGGATATAACATCTGTGCTAAACGTGAGATAAATGCCCTCCAATACCCCAGCAAGCCCCAAAACTCTTATAGCTGATTGGGCAGTGTTGGGCAGGGAAAAACCTGGATCTTATCTATAACAGCTGATGGCATTACTTTTATCTTACTAGACCAGATAATGCCCCCAAAACATAACAGATAAGCCAGGTCCTTGCAGCTTGTTTTGATTCACTGTCCATCCTTTCTTCTGTACATGTTCCATCAGTTGGGGTGTAGCCTGCTCTAGGTCTATAAGAAAATCAGAGATTAGCATGATATAATATATAATGAAATAGAGACACTGATTCAGTTTGCCTCCAACCTCCCAAATCTTGAGCGACCCTGTCATGTGACATGACATAGGGCTATGCAAATACCCTACTGGCAGCACCATGAACCTCCATTGTCATGCTTCCAAGGTAAACAAGAACTTGTCTTGACAATCTGCAAAATATCAATACTAAAGAAAGCATTAGCCATCAGCAAAAAGATTCCAGCAATAAACCAAACCTTGGTGTGTATTCCAACCTGAACTTGCTCTGAGATCTGCCTGCAACATGGCCTCAAGGAGAGCAGCACAAACTAAGACCAGCCTCTAGGGACTCTGCATACCCTTGTTCTGCCCCACAGCTGCTTACTGGCTCACTCTTTATTTGAGGGAACTTCCTTTTGATTGGGGATCCACTTTAGTGCTGGACCTCTTTTCAGGAATAGTTTAGTACAGTTTTTCTTTGGAAGTTCCTTCCACAACCCCACCAACACCACATTGGGTTGCAAATGGAAATTCATCTTGCTAGGATCCAAGCCTGCCTTATTTAAATCTATCCACATTTGTTAGCAGGTTTCCTTTTACAGGATCCTCCAAATCTTTTTTCCTTTTGGGTTCTCTAACTTTTCAAACTTCTCATTTCTGCCTAATCAAATCGGATTCTTCCAGGTCCACCATCAGTTGCATGGCCCACTGTACTGTTTCACCTACTGGTGGGAACAGCACAGATATTCTGATTTCTGCCTGAGTTAACTGAGTATCTCTTTCCGATCTTAGTTTCTCCTGCAACATCTGCACCTGGATCCTAGTGGCTGACTTTTGTTTTGTAGCCACTCTGAGAGTGCAAGGCAGGGGCCATTCCATAGCTGCGGCACCTGCAGAGCTCTCTTTTTCCTTCTGAAATTGTCTCTTCTCATCAATTGCTTTCAATAATCCCAGCAGCCCAGCCTGGTGTTTGGGAGGTATCCTCATACTCACACAGCAACCTCCAGTTAGTTACAAAGTGTAGCAAGCTCTCCACAAGTCCTCTAAGCCAGGAACTGCAGCTGCTCATAGGGCTGATAACTTTAATTGATGCAGGTAAGAAACTGGTGGAGCAAACAGTTATTACCCCATTGCCTGTTAGCCAGGGGATACCACTGGCAACTTTAAACCATATAGTAGCAGTGATCCATCCTGGGATTTCCCCCAGCTGACATTTCTCCCTGCTCTGACTCTCCCACAGCCACTGCAAAGGGGACTTCTCTGGAATATACTGCCAACTGCGCCCAAATGTGGGAGCCCCAAGCTGAGAGGGCTGGTGTGTAAGGTTCTTTACCTATTCCCAAGAAGTCACCTGTAGGTACAGCAGGGAATGACATTGGTTTATTAGAATTTACAGGAGGCACTGATGGCGGCTGGCTGGTGAAGAAAGAGTCTGCACCATGGGACAGTACAGCAAACAGATGTTTATGTCAAGCAAGTTAATTATTCAACTTGCTACACTGTGCTTACAATCACAGTGAGTAAGGGTGCCACTCACATTGTTTCCAATTCTGTTCCATTACCTGCACCCTGCAACTCATTACTGGAAAGGTGCACACCCTGCAGAGACCAGCCTCTGCCAGTGGCTACTTCCTGGGGGAGAAGCAGAAAGAAGCCAGATATAGGGGAAAAGAGTCAATGTCTGGACAATTACCTCACACAGCCAAATGAAGAAAGGTCAAGAAAAGGAGAAGTGAGAACCGACCATTGGATTAGCAACATGAGCCGGGCTCAGTGGCTCAGCCTGTAATCCCATGCTTTGGGAGGCTGAGGTGAGTGGATTGCCTGGGCCCGTGGGTTCGAGACCCACCTGGGCAACTTGGTGAGACCTCATCTCTACAATAAATCAAAAAATTAGCTGGGTGTGGTAGCGCACGCCTGTAGTTCCAGCTACTTAGAAGGTTGAGGCGGAAGGATCACTGGAGCCCGGCAGGTCAAGGCTGCGGTGGCCGGGAGCGGCCACTGCACTCTAGTCTGGATGACAAAGTGAGACTCCAACTAAAAAAAAAAAAAAAAAGATTAGCAACATGGAGGTCACACGTGATCTTGACAAGAACAGCTTCAGTGAAGTTGCATAGGGAAGAAAAGCCTGACTGCAGAAGATGCAAAAGAGAATGAAAAGAGAGAAACCAGAAATGGCAAGTAGGGACCCCTTTCCACAAATCTTGCTGCAAATAATCCAAAGAAATAGAGTCATAGCTTGTGGGGAAAGAGGGGAGAATAATAGCATGTCTGCATGCTACTAGGAATGATCCAGAAAAGCAGTGTCCTTCAGTAGGTGAGAAGGAATGGGTCTAGTTACAGATGCACAGATAGAGGGACTGGCTTTAGTTAGGATGGAAACCTTATCCGTGATAGCAAGTGAGAAAGTGGCATGAAGAGAGGATGGAACGAGGGTGCTCATGTGACTACAAGAGTCAGTCGAAGTTCTATTTTCATTGCTTCGGTTTTCTCAGTGAAATAGGATGCACTAGCTAAGTGTCATCAGCTAAGTTACTAGGACTAGGAGGAGAGGAGCTATTAGAGGATTTAGGGGAGAGAAGAGAGTATCAGATAGTCAGTGAATGGGTGAGAATGGATGTCAGACATATAGAACGATTAATGTGATCACAAAAGGATCACTGGAGTTTGTGTTTATGAATGCAAAGTGAGACCAAATCAGCGTGGTTGTGTTCTTTTTTACTCCAGCCACGGTAAGTAATCCAGGTGCAGATACAAAGTAGGCAGAGAGCTGAATTTAAACAGTATTGTGCTTTCGTCAAACAAGCATAACAAAGCAGAAGAGGGGAAAGGAAACTGAAGGGGTGTGCAATTGAGAGCGGTTGTCATAGATGAATTCAGCTGGGTAAGGAGTGGAGCCAGGACATGAGGGGGTGAGGACAGTGAAGGGGTGTCAGAAGAACGGGAGGACCCAGTAAGTTCAGAGTCCTAGAAAGATTGATCTGGAAAGCCAAGAGATATTGGTCAAAATGGGATACTGACATGGAGAGAGTAAAATAACATGCCCTAGCAAGGTCTGCCCATAGGAGTGGGTGATTGCAGAGAAGAGGACCAGCTTGAGGAAGAAAGAGGTCAGGGGTCTGGGAACACAAGACTTTGGAAAGATGGTTCACCCACATATTGAAATAACCAAGAAGTCAAAACCCCAAATGGCAGATTAAGGTAAGCAAAGTTATGGAAATACTGTGCAATGGAATATTATGCTGTCATTAAAAATATAACTTTGGAAAAATATTTAAAGATATGAAAAAATTAAGAAAGAAAGATTAAGGGGGGGACCTAGGATATTTAATTTTATATGTGGTGTGCTCCCATTTTCTTATAATATATCTTTACTTATAGAGAAAAGACAAAAGGAAATAAAATGCCGGTGATGTTTATCTCTGGGTGAAATTTATTTTTTCTTACATATCTTTTATCATTTTCTAATTTTTCTACAAAAAAGGAAGATTATTAATAAAAAGCAATAAGAGAGAATGAAAATTATTTTTAGTTTGTGTGTTAAACTTCCAAAGAGTTTAGTCATAGCTTCTAAATGTCTCCTTGTCTTTTTGTAATAGTTTATTTAAGTTATGTGAAATATGACACAATTTTTGGCTAAATTTTTTATTGTGCTTTCATCTTCAGAGGATATGTTTTTCATGTACAATTTTTTTCCATCAATTGAAACTCTAGGAAGTTGCATTTCTGTACAGAGTTTCTGTAAATGGGAGCTCAAATTTGAAATGATCTTTCCTTTTAGAGAAGGCAAATGCCATTTACAGAAGATATGGGAAATCACTAGCTGTGTTTTTAAAGCTTAAGCCTCTAGTCTGGCATGGAGAGCCAGAGAAGTTATACCTTAGGTTGCTTTACTGGAGACTGTGGCCATTCAGGGCTTAGCTGGGGGAGGAAAAGGCTTCTGCTATGGGGTCTTCGTCCCTTGGTAAGGCATACGATAGTAAAGTAAGTTGAAAGAGAATGTTAGTTTATTCAAAATTTTTAATTAAGTCTGGTTCAAAGTAAAAGCAAATGTATATGCAAACACATACACTTTGCTCTCCC
Source organism: Cephalopachus bancanus (assembly GCA_027257055.1). Taxonomy (NCBI): domain Eukaryota; kingdom Metazoa; phylum Chordata; class Mammalia; order Primates; family Tarsiidae; genus Cephalopachus; species Cephalopachus bancanus. The sequence goes on from JAPVLO010000181.1 coordinate 2,858,786, forward strand.
CAGGAACAAAATACATGTTTGGGTTTGTGAGCCTAGTCTTACGTTGTTTCACTTTTACTTCCAGCTAAAGAATTTGTTTCCTGACCTATTAAGGAAGACTCTATGAAGGGAAAAGAGAAAGACCTCCTCTTGCCTCTCAGTCAAGTAGATTCTTTCTTTTTTTCTTTCTATTTATTTATTTATTTTGTCAGAGTTTCACTCAGTCGCCCAGGCTGGAGTGCAGTGGCACCATCATGGCTCACCAAGCCTCAATCTACTGGGCTCAGGTGATCCTTCCTCCTCAGCCATCCAAGTAGCTGAGACTACAGGTAAGTGCCACCATGTCTGGCTATTGTTTACATTTTTTTTTGTAGAGACAAGGTCTCGCTATGTTGCCTAAGCTGGTCTCAACCTCCTGGGCTCAAGCAATCCTCCTGCCTCAGCCTCCCAAAGTGCTGGGATTATAGGTGTGAGCCACTGTGCCCAGCCTAGACTTCTGCTAGTCCGTATCTCTAACACCCTCTGTAACCTCATGTTGACAATAAAGGATTAAGTTAAGGAAGATATTATTCAAAAGAAAAAAAGGTCTATGATCGAATCATATGATGTTTGATTCAAAATGAAATGAAATTGTAAAAGCATTACTCTCATACTGACCCAGTCTAAGGGCAAAGCTTACTTATGGTTTGGAAAATTTTTATTTTTACCTTAAAGCACTTTACAATACAATTGACAAGAGAGAACTAAAAAGAAAATATGATTGACCTTTAACCATTGAAAGCTTGTGTGTCTAATCTCTGAAGAAGTCTCTGTAGTAATTTTGAGAGGAAAACAACATTTTCCTGAAGCCGAAAAATATCACTTTTAAGCATGAAAATTTATAAATCATGTAGCGATAAGGTCTCCCTTTGTTCGCTAGGCTGGTCTCGATCTCCTGGGTTCAAGCAATCCTCCCACCTCAGCCTCTCAAAGTGCTGCGATTACAGGTATGAGCCAGGGTCATAGAATCACATTGCTATTTTCCTGGCTACTGGGTCCTTCAAATTTTTGGCACCCTTGTCCAAAAACCTAGTGACTACAATCAAGACAGAATCGGGGGTGGAGATATTCTTCTGTACATGGTGGCCTATGTGTCATTTTGCCATTGTCTGTGTCCCAACCATAAAGACAAGGTGAGTGAAAAGAAAACCTCTGTTTCTACATCAAATTTACATTAGGCCTTCAATTCAAAAATATAAAGTTTGAAGTGTCTGGGCAACAAATAGCTCTTCATATAGTGATGAATTTAATTCTGCTTTTAGGGTAGTATAAGAAAAGATGGAGGAAAGGCCTGGAAGACCATTCAGAGCCCAAGTTTGCAACTAGGAGGCCACGTGACTCACTCCACAGTCATGAGGCCGAATAGGAACACTCAAATGAAGTTCTCAAAATCAGATTATTTTGTGCACTTGTGTCTACATAGAGAGTCTATCTTTCACACACACACACACACACACACACATACATACACACACACACACACACACACACACACACACACACACACACACACCCCTACCTTCAAATAGCTCTGTATTAGGATTTAAATAAGCAAAAGTATACAAACTGGCTATAGCTACTGACTCAATTATTTGTTTACTATACTCTAGAATTCCTTCTTATTTAAATGTAACATTTCAATTACACAAGATACTTTGTATCCTGAACGATCCTGTACAAACATTTCAAAAGTATATGTTAAGTAGATGTATCATTAATACATTAACATTGAATTTTTCTATTTATTTTCATGACGGCTTATGAAATATCTACCGAATCTAAGTGGGATAAGAAAAAAAAAAAAAAGAACTTGGTTGTGTGATCCAAAATGCCACGAACCGCTAGCCAGCATCTAAGATAAATATAAGTGTGTGCAACTAACATTATCTTGTAAAAACATATTTTTTAATTAAAAGAGTCATATGATTATACAAAGGAACTATGTTAAAATCAAAATCAACATCAGTAATAATAACTAACACTAACCAAGTGATTCCTATGTGCCAGGCATTGTGTCTAGTATTTTATGACATGAGCCTGCTTTATACTTTCAACAATTCCACTGTGATGGCTACTGTTATTAGGCTCATTGTATAGACAAAGGAGTTAAGCACTGGAAAAAGTATGGAATTTGTCAGGCTAACAAATAACAACCTAACAGTGACAGAGTTGAGATTGGAATCCTGGTAGTCTTAACTGCCCAATCAGTCAGCACAGAACAGTTATTAGCAAATTAGGAAAGCCTGCCTTTGTGTGAATTCAGTTCTCAGTTAAATAGTCTGTTTAACTGATGGCTGATGTGATTAGCAGCACCTTATAAGCTCTGGAAATGCTGGTTTGTTGAGTATGGAAAAGCAAGATATTTGTGCTTGCTCTTCTGTTCTTAACATATTTTTGAAATTCCATAATATGTTAAGATAGCAATAATGAAAAATTGAATTACATAAACAAACCATTAGCTTAAGAGTCTACACAAGCATGGCCTACTCATTTTCTAAACTGATGGTAGAAATTAGTGGGTTGGAGGACTTTAACCATTGCACAAAAACAACTCAGCATGCCCTTGTAAATCATTGTTGAACTCATTACTCATTAAAGATTGTACTTTTCATTATCATGCTACATGTAAAATCTTGACAAGATGTGCCTGACATCCAAACCCGACCCTTACCACTCAAGCAGCACGTTACTCTGGCGTGTCAGCCCGCTGCAGGTGTTTCTCTATCACAATGAATAATTACATCAAACAAAGACAAGAAATATTCTAAAGCTGACAAAACCATACATCTGAAATCTGTATTTTCTTCCCCTTGGGAAATTAAAACCTACACATATAGGGGCTTCAGTGCCCATGTCTCGGGGCCATTCCAGGATTATAAAGAAAGATCTTTTCTTTACAAGCCCACATATTACAACAATGCAGGAAATTAAACTGTATTTATAGAATGGACACCAGCATACCAGCATGCCTTCTTAGCTCTCTGAATCTCCCAACAAAAATAAAAACACTGGCAATCAAACGAGTGAGCACGAAATGACAAGTGTTTTGACAGCTCTAGAATACTTTGAGGTATTTTTAGCATATTTCTGAGTCGTATTAGCTTAACCTGTAATAGAATATAAATGAGCCCATATGGCACAGATGTAATTATGCTCCATGCAAGAAATCCCTGTGGTAGGTTGGGGAGGAGGCCTGGGAGAAGAATACAGCAGCCCCTACCTCCCTCCCCTCTCTCTCCCCCTCACCACATGTGCCTTCTAGAGGGCATGATTCACACATCATTTGCATGAAGGAGAATGCAAAGAAACACAATGCTAACAGCACTGCACTGAAAAGGGCAACAAGAGACCGGGAGTCCCTGAGGGTGCTGCTCTCTGTAACTGACATCCAGTTAGGAGCAGAGGCAGCCTCCCCTCAGGGTCACATTTGATGAAGCGATCTTTGATTATGTGGGCACAGCAATCATAAGGCATAATTATTATTACTGCAAGAGAATGGGCAACACATCTCTGGGGAAAGCCTCTGTCACAGACACTTTGCTGGCGCACGCTGGAAGCAAGTGTTCTCCCAAGGATCATTTTCATTCCAACCTGATATTCAGCTGAAGCTTCTTTGACTACCAGTCATGAAACATTAAATATAGATTAGAGCCAGAGAGATGTTGAAAGTTGAAATTCACCGGAGGTGCCTGCTTGTGTCCTTGAGAAACAACCTCCAATACTGTCCAGATGCTGCAGCAGCACGGCAGGATGGTCCCAGGCTGCAGCGGCAACAGAAGAGAGGGGCTGTCTAGCATTCCGCCAGCCTTCCGCCTGGTTTATTTGTACTACATTAATTTAGCAGAGAATCCTAACAGGCTGTTAGTGGGAGATGTTGCAAAGCGTTCACTCTCCTGAAAGAATGAAGAAATGCTTTTGTGCCAAGAAGAGGAGTAATTCAAAGCACGTATTTGATTGTCTACCATTTCAAACTGTGATAAGACTAAGGTCTGGCAACAGAAACATATGATAGCAGTTTTATCTGTGTTTCTCAATGAATAAAGACAGAGCACCCACCCCCCCAGAACTAGTAAATGGTTAACTAGAGCTGGAAGCATCTCACTAGCTATTAACGGATACTTGCAGTGGAATTTGGAATAAATAGGTTGGATTTGGAACAGTTTGCAGAGGGCATCTGTGCTGCAGGAAGCAAGATTCATCCCCCAGGTGTGTGCCAGGAACACCTCTTCCATTTCCTCAATGAACTGAGTGTGCTGCATGTACATTGGAGACTCACCCCATTCCCCACCCCTCAGCCCCATCTCACCCACTTTTGCAGAGCCGGAATCAGAGAGAGGCTCTTGTGGTATCAGAGGCATGCAGCGTGCTTTCTTCAGGGAAGATGTTTACTCACCATCCCAGTAAACTAGAGATATTTAGCCAGAGGCGGCCAGCCAGGTGTTCTTCCTGCTCACAGGAAATGGAGCTAGAGGAGATGAGGAAATGGGCACCAGGCAGGACAGAGCGCCAGGTGGTAAGCGAAACCTAGGGACTTCTTGCTGGTGAGGGCTGACAAACACTGGCTTGGATGAACAAAGGACTTTTCCTTCCCACAGACCTTTAGAGACAGGAGGTACTGATTAGATCCTCAGGTCTTCCTGGAAGCAAAGAGCTGAATTAGATGACATACTGATTCCCCCTTTCCAGTTCTAAGATTTTTACCTTTCTGTCAAACCAGCTCATGAAATTTCTGAATGTCTCTCACACCAAAAAAAAAAGGGGGGGGGGACCAAAAGCTTTGTCTGAAGTTGTAACAGTCACTGGGGGTCTCTCATCATTGTGCTTCAGGGCCTAAGGTGATCATTAACAGTCAGCAAGGCAAGCGCCCTGAGGCACGTGAGAGCAGGGAGACAGCAGATCCAACTCCCTCCCCCAGCTCCATTAAAGAAGCCTCTACTGCAATGCCAACTCTGTGTTTATACTGATGGTGGAAATAGATATATAGGGAATAACCTTGAAGTCATGTTAAACAAATGCAATTTGCCAAAAAGAAGGGAAAAGCCAGTCCCTGCTGATTTTCATTCATCTTTGTTCCTCTTCTATAGGAGCCCTAGAAACTGGGCACAAAAATAACCTCAAGACATAATTGTCATACTCCATCAATAGATAACCCTCCTGTGGGATGGAACATTTCACCAGAGAGGGCCCAGACTGGAGTGCAGTGGCACACTCCCGGCCACTGCAGCCTCGACCTGCTGGGCTCCGGCGATCCTTCTGCCTCAGCCTTCCAAGTAGCCAGAACTATAGGCACACACTACCACGCCCAGCTAATTTGTGATTTATCGTAGAGACGAGGTCTCCACCAAGTTGCCCAGGTGGATTTCGAACCCGCGGTCTCCGGCAATCCACCCGCCTTGGCCTCCCAAAGTGCTGGGATTACAAGCTGAGCCACCAAGCCCAGCCAAGAGAGGTAGTTCTTGAGATGGCTCTTAAAGGGGAAAAAAAGGGATTTTGCTGGGGACTCACCGTGCTAAGGGCAGTTGGATGGCATGTGTAAAAGCACAGAGACATGAAACTGCAAGTTGTCAGGGAGCTGCAAATAGTGTGTGGAGAGGGCTAGAGGGTAGTAGGTAAGTGGGGAGAGAAAAAGAAGCAGCTTGATGGATGCATGGTGCTCCTCCTAAGTTTTCCTGCCAATGAAGGGTACTGAGCAGGTGTAAAGAAAGGACCCACCAGAGATCCTTAAATCAGTTAGATCGTGTTACAATGGTCCAAGGGAGAATGAGTTCCCACACTGGGGCGGTAACAGCAGATATGGAAACTAAAGAACAGATAGAAGAGAAGTTAAGGTGGCAGAATCTATTGGTTTTAATAGCTTTCAGAATGTGAATGAGAGGGGGGATAAAAGAGCCTGGGATGATTTGCAAGTAGAGTGAGCAAAGAACAAATAATCTCCAAATCATTCCATTTCGTTGTCAAATGGATATTCAGGTTACTTGAGTATCAAGTCTGTTTCTGTGTTTGATTTGATTTGGGGAGGCTTTCTTTGGAATTTCCCGGTATTCCCTTAGTGGGCAGCAAAGAGAAAGCAACAGAGGAAGGAGTAGGAAGGGGGTCTGTGCAGGGAGCCTGCACATTATGGACAGTGGAGGAAAGGTGATGAGAGTAACTGGTAAAGCCTTCTGGGAACATAATATGGCAACATGTACTACAAGTTTTTTTAATTATTTCGCTTTTTGACCCAACAAATTGTGCTTGTAGAAATCCATCCTAACAAAATGACCAAACTGCTTAAGCTCTGTGCAGAGAAATAGTCACTACACTATAATTAGGATGAACAAAAATCTAAAATATCAATAATCGAGGCATGATTGAATAATTGCTCTAGAAGTGATAGGTAATACAGTTACATAAAAGAACTAAATAAGGAGCATAAACACTGGAAAAGAGGCAAAATGGTCAGTTTCAAAAGTGAGATGAACGTACCTATGGAAATCCCAAGATAATCAACCAAAAATGGCTATAAAGAATAGAAGAAATCAATAAAATGATAGAGAATATGATTTGTAAAAAGTATCAACATAAATATCTTACATACAATGTGCAACCAGTTAGAAAATGGAATGAAAAAAAAACTTTGCCAAGGGGACATAAATGATTGAGTATATTAAAAGACATATCCTAATTGAAAAAGATGTCAATATTTTATTTGGGGGAAAAACTGACTCAGTATAAAAAAGTCAACTACCTGCAAAGCAACCTATAAATTTCATGAGTTTCCCAATAAAGATACCAGTAAAATTTTAATTGGTGATGGTGGTTTGGGTTTTTTTGTTTGTTTTCATTTTTTGTCTTTGAATAAGCAAATTGATTCTAAAGGTCATAGTGGTAGCATTTTTTTTTCTTTTTTTTTTCAATTTGTTTTTTGAGTTGGAGTCTCACTATGTCACCCAGGCTGCAGGGCAGTGGCATGCTCACGGCCACTGCAGCCTCGACCTGCTGGGCTCAGACAATCCTTCTACCTCAGCCTTCCAAGTAGCTGGAACTACAGGCACGTGCTACCATGTCCAGCTTATTTTTTATTTTTATTTATTTTTTACTGTAGAAACGAGGTCTTACCAAGTTGCCCAGGTTGGTCTTGAACTCCTGAGTTCAGGCAATCCTCTTGTCTTGGCCTCCCGAAGTGCTGGGATTACAGGCTTGAGCCACCATGCCCAGTCAAGCATTTAATTTTTATAAAATTTAAGAATGATGAAGGGAGCCTAGTCTTATTGGCCATAATATTTCAGTAAGTAAAATCCTTAGGCACTGGTACACAACCAAAGTAATGGAAGAGACCAGCAAGTACAGTAATATAACCAAATACTTACTGGAATTCACCATGTGAAAAATAGTTCAGCAATGGTCTGGTCTTAAATTCTGAGGTGAAATGCTGAAGCAAATCTGCAGCAATTCAAGATTCAGTGGATTTTGAGTAATTACTTGCCTGTGGGGGAATATTATAATCTTGTTCCATTCTTCACAAGAGACAGAGGTGGAGAGTCTATTTGTTTCAATACAATTGTTTTTTGCCAATTGATATATGTATATATAACTATATAGCTATATATGTTCACCACATTTGTATTTAAAATATAACCAGGCCAGGCATGGTGACTCAAACCTGTAATCCCAGCACTTTGGGAGGACAAAGTGAGAGGATTACCTGAGCCCACGAGTTCGAGAACAGCTGGGGCAACTTGGTGGGACAATAAATCAAAAAATTAGCCGGGCATGGTAGTACATGCCTATAGTTCTAGCTACTTGGAAGGCTGAGGTGGAAGGATCCCTGGAGCCCAGGAAGTTGACGCTGGGATGGCCATGAGCGTGTCAATGCACTCTAGCCTGGGTGATGGAGTAAGACTCCAACCGAAATAAAATAAAATAAAATAAAATAAAATATAACCAAATATCCAGCATCCACTATATGTATGATAGTTTTGCTTAATGCAGTATTCATAGGTGCCCAGAAAAGGAAAGCCATCTGTAGCAAAAAAGTTGATAGGTGAGACATTTAAAAGTTTTGGCTAAAATAAGGTTTGGGGATTATTAACAGATTTAATTTCTGCAAGCCGATTCCATGACACATTACCATGGCTAGCTAGGCATTAACTGGATTTTCCATCCGTTTCCCATATTGTTGAGTTCAAACTTGACCTGTCAGCTTGGGAAATCCCTTAACCCCTGTAAACCTCAGTTTCTTCCTCTGTCAAAGAAGGGGTTAGGCGAATTGATCTCTCCAGGCCTTTCTCACTCAAAGGTTCTGCTATTCTGTTGCACTAGGCATAAGGTGAGACAAAAGGAAAGTGTGCTTAGCTAAAAACAACACAGACCTTTTAGGTAAAGTAGCTATCCATTAAGAACAATGGTTTCCAGGCTTTTGTGAGCCTGCAGCTCCATGTTAAAAAGAAAGAAAAGCAGGCATCGAAATTTTTGTCATTACACTGACATAAATTATACACATTTATTACTATATATGTATATGTATATATGCATTAAGGTAAACTGCAGTGATGTATTATGCTAATTTGAACACAACCAGAAATATAAAGCTAAAAGTCGAATGTTTTCTTCCCACACTCTGATAAGTCAACTACTGGTTTAGAGACAGAACTAGTTTGTGCCTTAATTAGTACACTTAATAGGAAGCAAACTCATGGAACCCAGAAGATTTTTCTGTTAATTTGTGCTTGTGAGGTAGCTACATATGGTTTTTTAAAAAAAGAGTCTTCCTTTGAATATGAAGTCAGAAAACCAGAGTTTGAGTCCCTGTGCTGACACTTAGTGGACCATCAACAAAAATGCCACCTCTCCATCTCCAGGGGCTCTACCACTAGTATCTTTATTCTTTGTACTTTGTTTTCTTTATATGTTACATAGAGTTAATACTATGTGCCCCACATACCTCACAGTTATTGTAACTAAATAGATTTTATATATAGGTATAGATTATATATGTAATCTATATATAGTATATAAAGTAGACGAGTTGATTATATATAATATATCGATAATTTATAAAAAATATAATTATTCGTGTATAATATGAATTATATAAATGTGAAGTATAAGAATTATTACCAAATGCACAAATGATATGAATTTCAACCCAACTCAACCTTCTACAACTGACCTGAATCTTACATACATATAAATCTAATCAGTACCATGTACTGTATCCTAAATTGATAAAGTTTCTAATTAAGAAAAGGAACAGGGCAATGAAGTTGAAAAGCCTTCTGAAAATACTACAGAGCTTCTCATCTTTGTAACACAATTTATTTTCAGGTAGACAGTAGTAGTTTGGTGGCAGGGTCCTCCTTCTGTTCTGCCCACACCCTGTTTATCCACCCTTCGCCCTTGGCACTCCACCACCATGCCCCTTCCTGGCAGGATTGAGCTAGCCCTTCTTGGGCACTATTCAGTGCCCTGATGGTCTCTCTGCCCCATCATTTAACTGTCCTAGGGCCCATTTCAGAATGTTGCCTTCTCCTCATTAAGAGAACTGTATCCCTGTGAAGATGGTATAAACATCATTTATTGATGATAGATTAATGTATGACCTCCCACTGGGTGTATTTGTCTATTAACAGAGAACACTTGTGTGAATATACAACGTATTGTCAAAAGAATAACACTAATTTTCCATGCATTTCTGGTTTTGTTCAGGAATTGGATGCCAGTTCCAATTTCCATAAGGGTGTGTCCTGCATTTTCTAAGGTTCTCATGGTTTGAGATTTTACATTTAGGTCTCTGATCCATTTAGAGTTAATTTTTGTGTATGGGGATAAGATAGACAAATGGGAACTCATTAAACTGACAAGCTTCTGCAAAGTCAAAGAAACCATCAAGAAAGCAGGGAGACAGCCCACAGACTGGGAAAAAGTATTTGCCAACTCCATGTCTGACAAAGGTCTAACATCTTGGATCTACAAGGAACTCAACGTTCTGAAAGGAAAAAAACAAACAACCCCATTACAAAGTGGGCAAAAGATATGAACAGACACTTCTCAAAAGAAGACAACACGAGTGGCCAACAGACACATGAAGAAATGTTCAACCTCACTAATCATCAAGGAGATGCAAATTAAAACTACACTGAGATACCACCTAACTCCAGTCAGAATGGACATTATCAATAACAAAAAATAACAGATGCTGGAGAGGATGTGGTGAAAAGGGAACACTTCTACACTGTTGGTGGGAGTGTAAACTAGTGCAACCTCTGTGGAAAGCAGTGTGGCGATTCCTAAATGCTCTAAATATCGACCTCCCATATGACCCTGCAATCCCCCTACTGGGAATATACCCTGAAGAACTCAAATCACTCTATAAAAAAGATACCTGCACATGTATGTTTATCACAGCATTGTTCACAATAGCAAGAACATGGAACCAACCATGCTGTCCATCAAAAGAGGACTGGATTTAAAAAAATGTGGCACATATACACGATGGAATATTACGCAGTCATAAAAAAGAACAAAATCATGAACTTCGCAGCAACCTGGATGGAACTAGAGTTTATAATACTGAGTTATCTCTCACAGAAACAAAGATCTGAGTACACATGTTCTCACTCATAAGTGGACCTTGAACATCTATTGTAATACTATAAGAAAAGGATTGACAGTGGTGGGAAACTATGGGGGGGCAGGGAGGGGAAGGGAGGTGGGATTAACGGTAGTCAATATCTGTCTGGGGATGGGGGGACACCCCTTATCAACAAGGGTGCCTGAATGTTGCATATTTGTATACCTAACCTTTAACTGTACCCCACAATTTTAAAATAAAAAAATGTTAAAAAAAAAAGAAACAGTAGTGATGAATTCCTAAAAAACAACAACAACAACAACAAAAATTAATGTTCAGTGGTAAACAAGCTCTAAGGGGCCATCTGACTTTAGTTCACATTACCGTGGCCACTTTCCTCAGATCTCACTCTGCCTCCCTAACTCCATATCCTGGCAGTGAAGTTTAAGCCTGGGTCAGCTACAGCATCCTTGGCAATTGTTCTTCCCCACAATCAAATAGGACTCAGCACCAAACACTTATAGCTTCTGGGACACAAGGGTGCTCCCTACTGGGCTCCTGAATTCTTCCCCCATCTTCCTGGGTGTCAACCTCCCTGCTGAGAAACTGATGGCTGTAGACATGTGTTGGCCACTTGCTATGTGTGAGATTCTATTCTAAGTGCTGTGTGTCTTAATTTATACAATCCTCACAACAATCCCATGACATTGAATAATATATTGGGACGAAAACCAGCTGAATATCAATCCTGGATACAGGTTCTATTAATATCCCCATTTTAGGCATGAGAAAGTATTATTTTATTCAACAAATATTTTTGAGCTCCTACTATTATATGCCAGGCACTCTTGAAAGCCCTGAGGTTAGTCCTATAAACAAAATACAAAAATTCTTGCCTTCACAGAGTTTAGATAACTGTGAAGGCTAATAAAGATAATTTTTTGGCAAAGATCTTAAATTGGACCAGATAGCTACTTCCCCTGCTGGGTCTTGCCTTTCACAGCTGAAAGCTGCATCTCAACGTCTGTAGAGCTATCAAAGCTATAGTCATTGGACTGGCAGCCCATCTGCTCTCATAGATGGTCTCAGCTACAGCTTCATCTACATCCCGGTGGGCACTGGGAGCTGAGTCGGCAAGAGGCTTCTTGCATAAAGGCAGTCACTCAAAGAAGTGGGCTGGGACAATGCCAGAGGAGCTCATAATTCTATCTTTACCAGCCCCATGGACAGAGGAAGAGTGCCAACACTGAAACTTTTAAAAAGTTATAAAGTCACTTGGAAAGAGCTTAAAACAAAACAAGTACACTTTACAAAGGAAGTTTCCAGCTACATATTAGAATTTACTGAAGACAAAACGTCAACTTAGTTTAAAAAAAGGTATCAACTCTGCAAATTAGGAACAAAGTAAATGAAAATTTTGCTCTTCTGGATACTCTATTTATAAAGAAATATTCTACCATTAGCATTTTGACAGGACTGATGTGGCCAGCTGTGATAAGGAAGCATTGTGTTTCCACACTTTAACCCCAGACTTTTAACAGAAAAGTGTCCCTTTGGACCTTGGAAGGCTACTGTCCTGGAGAGCAAAAGAAGGGAGGAAAATCAAACTACTAAAAGGGGGCACACCAGAACTGCTGGAACAGTATGACCATGCTAAGAAAGGTAGATACCTTGGGGATTGCCAGCGGGTGTTGAAGAATTTGAGACATAATTTTCTGGACTGTAATGTGAGGTCAGCAAGGGAAAGGGACCATAACAATGTAAACTTTATATTTGCCCTGTCACTCAATTCTTCTGTCTTTCTGTAAATGCCATAATTATTGAAGGTGACAGTCCTTAAGAGCGTGACTATATGTTCCCGTTTGTCTGGGACAGTCACAGTTTACATCTGTCGTCTTGGCATAATTTTTAGTAGTAAACCCTTCATTGTCAAAGGCAACCCTGGACAAAAGATTACATGTTATTCTACTCATAACCCACATCCCAGATTTAACTATGTGAGATTCTATTCTAGTGCTGTGTGTCTTAATTTATACAATCATTAGGAACAAAGTAAATGAAAGTTTTAGTCTATTTCAGTCTATTTTAAAAATTCACCCTCACCCACTAATTTCAAAAGCGTCCAAAGGTATTTCACATGTGCTCAAGAACATGGTCCTCACAGCTATTATATGATGCCCACCATCTTTTCTTTGTGGAGATTTGCTTCCAAAGCTTACAGCATCATGGAGCTTCTATGAAGGCACTCCTGCATCCCCTCTATTTCCCCCATTGGCACTGGACCATTTCATTTACTGCCAAATCCATTCAACCGCATCTGTGCTGATGATGTGGTAACATGCTAGCTGTAGTAAACCAAATACACCCAAACTGCTGAAGCTGCCAATGAACCAATTCTTTCAACTCTACAAAGTTATAATGGTTTCTTCAAAGTAGGAGGAGAAGTGCACCCTTTCATGGTGCACTTTGTCAATGCAGAGGCAAGCATGCTACCAGCATTTTCTTTTTAAAGCAGGATTTACTGAGAGAACAGAAAAGTTCCCAGAGCAGGAGGGGACCCGAGGGGGTTGCCTGCTACTAGCATTTTTTACAGATTTTTATGAAAACTGCACTTTTGTCATTCTCAGGCTGCCTTCATAGGTGGCTGTAGGCATGATTGCATAGAGAATTATCCAAGAGGACTATTCATATACATCCCACTCTCAAAAATCGAGCACTTGTCTTTCACCAAGCTGGAGGAATTTGACTCCGGCCGGTGATGAGTTGTTTCTGAGATGTCTTGGTTCTCAGTAAAAAACAATTCATTTTCTTAATCTTTATACTTTTTTATGGCAGTAGAAGAAAGGAGAACAAAATCATTTCATGCCTAATTGTGTCTCTTTTCAACTATCATTTTGTTTTTTTTGTTGTGGATGGTTTTTCTTTTTTTGCTTTTTTGTTTTTTCTAGATATGGACATTTCACTATGTTGTCCAGGCTGGTTTAGAACTTCTGGGCTCATGATTCTACTACTGTCAGTTTCTAGAAAACAGGACCATGTCATAGTACATAGCACAGACTCGGTGCCATTTACATAGGAATCCTTAATAAATGCTACTCTGATTCAAGAAATAAAGCTCAGGACTTATAATAAATCCTTCATGCTATTAACTTTTTGATATAACATACATATAGATATCAAGATATTAAAAGGCCAGGCACAGTGGCTCAAGCTTGTAATCCCAGCACTCTGGGAGGCTGAGGCGAGAGGATTGCCTGAGCCCAGGGGTTCGAGACCAGCCTGGGCAACTTGGCGAGGCCTCCTCTCTACAATAGGTCAAAAAAATTAGCCAGACCTGGTGGCACACACCTGTAGTTCCAGCGACTTGGAAGACAGAGGCAGAAGGATCACCTAAGCCCAGCAGGTCGACGCTACAGTGGCTGTGAGTGTGCCACTGCACTCCAGCCTGGGTGACAGAGGGAGACTCCAACTCAAAAAAAAAAAAAAAAAGATATTAAAAATATTGTTTGGGTTCAGGAAATAGAGACATTTTATTTTTCATGGCATCCAATAGTTAACTAATGAGAAATAACTATTTTTATTTCCTTATTTCTGTTGCTAACAGAAAACCCACTTTTCATTTGGGCTACTTACATGAATGGAAGGAGGGGCCTAGTGGGAGATATTTGGTCATGGAGTCAGATCCATCATGAATGACTTAGTGTCTTTCTTGAGGTGAGTTCTCATTCTTTTGAACTGAGTTTGTTCTCACAGAAATGGATTCATTCCTGAGAGGGTGAGTTGTTATAAACAATACAGTTAGTTTAGCAGCACACCATATTGAAAAACTTTAGTTTTGATAACTTCCACTTCTTACAGTTTTCTGTCTTGGTGTTCCAGAAGTTTCTCTTGCCAGTTCACCAGAGGTGGACTGCTGCACCCTGATGATATATTTAAACATATCAATGTGAGGTCTCTCAGATCCAGAGGGAGGGAGCGCAAAGCTGACCACATTCCTGCATACTACAGCTCCAGTTTCCTAAGACCCTGGGTTAGCTTGCCAAATGGGACAAGTTAAGATAATTTTAAGCAGCCTTAAATTGCACTGCAGTCCTTTGTAAGAAGGAAGTAAAATTCTGTGTTAATTAGGAATATTTATATCATGGGGATGTCTTTTGGAGCTGAATTTTTAAAAACCAAATTGTACTGAATTCTCACCACAACACTCTCCTTAGACTTCCTTCCTTCAGAGTGTCAGTGACTTCTAATAAGATCCTTTTATTGCATCAGGAATAAAGCTTCTTGAATAACACCCAAGATGCCCCAATTGAGTACACATTGCACCCTAGAGGAATGGAGAAGTTTCAGGGCAAGAAATAATAATAAAAAATATTGGAATGATTACATTAATGTTTTCTTTTTGATAAACTATTACCATCTATATTCTTGGAGATTTTAAAGTTTACTGAATGTAAGTCATTATTTGATTAGTGCTATAGTTTGTATACAGTTTGTTCGCACCAACACTCAGGTTGAGATTTAATCCCTGAGATGGTGCTGCTGGGAGGTGAGACCTACTGGGAGGTGTTTGGATCATGGATGCAGATCCATCATGAATGGCTCGGTGCTGATCTTGAGGTGCGTTTGAGACTGGGTTAGTTCTCACAGGAATGAACTCATTCCTGACAGGGTGAGTTGCTATAAAGCCAAGATGCCCTTTGGGCTTTTCTTCTTTGCACACGGCAGCCTCTCCTATGACTTTTCACCGTGTTGTGACACAGCATGAAAGCTGTCATCAGAAGCAGAGAGGTGCTGGTGCCATGCTTCTTGAATTTCTCAGCCTGCAGAGCCATGAGCTAAATAAAACCTCTTCTTTATAAATTGCCCAGCCTCAGGTATTCTGTTATACCAACACAAAACGAACTAAGACAATTAGTTTACAGTTAACTTGAAATGGTCCTATTGGACAAATAATTTCATCTGCTGACTGCCTTAACTTCCCCAGAGACAAGGTTTCTTGCTACTTCGAGATATCAGGCATATCAGGCCTCCCTCCTTTTAGTTATTGACTCAGTGTTGGAACCCAAAAAAACCAATATAGCATTTACACATATTACATTATTGGTCTGAAGTAGATTTGACTAAAATAAAATTTAAGCCAGGCCATGTACTAAGCAGTTGAGATGTTGAGGAAAACAGATTGTAGTCCTAAACAATTAAATAAGCTATTACATAAAATGTGGCAAGCTCTGTGATAAAGAAGGTACAGGTTGCAACATGAGTGCATAGCAGGAGCATATAGGAGGCTCTGTGGGGATCAGAAAGTTATCAGGCAGAGACATATATATTAAAGGATGATATATTTTTCCAAAGCTATCGAAAGAAAATCTTCATACATTTTTGGAAGACTTGTGGTAGTCAAGAGAAGGAATATGATATTTTAGAATCTTGAATTAGAAACACAACAAAAACTTCCCAATAAATAGATGTACTGGATATTTTTTCTTTGGCACTAAGCACACAATTACATTTAATAAAATAGCAAAATAATAAGAAAATATAGTAAGATGATAGAATAAGATAATATTCACATTATCTTCCCATACACAAGTGATATCAAACTAGATATGACAGATGACAAAATTAAAACTGAAATTTATCATTTTGATCTGGAGAGATGAAGCTATCTTTTTTAGCAGAAAACAAGATTACATTTATTGGCTATATATATAGATGAGAGAGTGGAAGCAGAGGAAAATCTGGCCTGGCAGTGGTTTGCCTGGAAAAATATCATAGTATTCAGCAAAGTTTTCTGGGATGCTATAGTGCATGTGTCTATGAACAAAACCCATGCAGCCTGAGATGACATTAATAGAAGTATATGATTTCCAGAGCAGATGAGCATTTGGAACACAGATGGGCTAAAATCTGAAAAAATTTTTTTTTTCTCCTGGGGGTCACTTTTAAAGAAGGACAGTAATGCACCCAAATGCATTTACAGGAGAGTGATAAATCAGGAATGATTTATGAAATTAATTTAATGCTACTACCCTTTGTTGAGTGCCTGCTTTGTGCCGGGCACTGAGGCTACAGAAATGAAGACAATTTCCTCCTGTGAAACTGATCACAGTCCACTGGGGAAGACAGACCATGAACAAATCACTATTATAAATTCATACAATGGCTGCTTAAAAAGTGCTGTGGGAGCACAGAGAAGAGAAAATTAATTCTGCCTGGGGGTATTAAGACCCTACCAAGAAAAGATAATATATGAATTTGGCCCTTGGAGAGTGGAGTTCAAATTTCCTCAGTGATAAGGAGGCAGGGGATAGAGGAGGAATGTAGACAAGGACTTGCCGTGCGTGATGAATGGTGAGTCCAGCACGCCTGGATTTTATCAAGAGCTGAGAGGAAATAGGTCTAAAGAACCAGGCAAGGACCAGAAAGTTTGGACTTAAGTCTTCTGAAAATGGGAAGCCATCTGATGCTGTCATCTGAAGAGTGAATGCTCAGCTTGGGAAAGCAACAGTTAAGAATTTGTATTGCTTAATATCTTCAAACAGCTTCACCGCTGCTGACAAAAAGAATCTGTCTTTTGAGGAACGTTCCAAGGAGCAGTTATGGTACTAATAGATGGAAGGGAGAGGCTGACTTGAGCCCTTCTGCCAACCGGAATAGTCAGCAATGAGAAGGAATGCATCAAGATTCAGGATCCTCTTGATACTGGCAGGATCATGCAGAGAATAGATAATGACTATACAATAGGCAGCAAAGAATTCTAACTTGGTTTTTTTTTTCATCGCATGAACATTATAGATTTTTCAATTTATCACTTTACTTTGGCTCTTAGGAAGTTCAGAGACAAAATTCTATCACACCTCTAGCTAGTGTATAAACCTTATAATATGCTTACTGTATATTGAAAGTTACCTTATCTGCATTTTCTACTCAGCTATCATTCTTATATTTTTGTACACTTATGTTATACTATACATTTTGATAACCCATATGAATCTTTTTATTAATAGTGTTGTATGTAAGTAAATAGGTAAGCTGTGATTCTCATCTTAGAATCACCTTCCTTTTTCATTTATTCAGAGGTATAAATACCATCGTGAGCTTCCCTCCTTTTCCACCATAGAATCTGTTTCAGAATATTAAAGAGAAGAAAGTGCAAATCAAAACAATAGTGAAATGCTATTCCACGCTCATTAAAATAGCTATAATAAAAAAGACAGATAATAACAAGGGTTGATGAAACAGTGGAGAAATTGGAATCCTCATACATTGTTGACAGGAATTTACAATAATTGAAGCCACTTTGTTAAAACAGTTTAGCAGTTCCTCAAAAAAGTTAAGCACAGAGTTACCATATTATCCAGTACCACTCCTAAGTATATATGCAATATAGTTGAAATCATATATTCACATAGCAACTTGTACACAAATGTTCACAGTATTATTAAAACAGCTCACAGTGGCAATAACCCAAGAATCCATTAACTGATGACTGGATAAGCAATGTGTTCTTATGGATTGTTATTTAGTCACAACAAGACATTAAATACTAACACATGCTAAAACATGAAAGAACCTAGAAAACATATGCTAAGTGAACGAAGTCAGGCACTAAAGGACACCCTTTATAAAGGGATTGTGACTCCCTTTATATGATATATCCAGAATAGGCACATCCATACTGACAGAAATTAGATAAGTAGCTGCCAGGGAGGCAGAAGAAATGAGGAGTGTTTGCTAATGGGTCAGGATTTCTTTACTCTGTACTGAAATATTTTGGAATTAGGTAGCTGTGAGGGTTGTACAACTATGTGAAATACTAAAATCACTGAATTGTATTTTTAAGAATCGTGACTTTTATGGAACACATCCCAGTAAAAAGATAACTTATAAATCATTTGGGGTAAGTGGAATGTGTAGGGGATAGATCAATTTTATTTTCTTGAAAAAAGCTTTACTTGATTATCACTTTAACCATCTCTATTACATTCAGGTGCTCTCTGATGTAACTTACTTTTAAAATCTCATTAAAAATGTGTGTGCCTTAGCCTTGAAATTAACACAATTTCTTCTTTGGAAGAAATGACTGCTAAATGATCATCTAATAGCCAACTCTTTTTTTTTATTAGTCATGAACTGCCCTATAAATTATTAAGACTATGTACAAGTAATTAATTGGATCAAATAAATATTTATCTTTGAAATTCAATATTCATCTTTACACAGACTATTTAATTTACATATTATTTAAATGTTTATATAAATAATATGCAAAATGTTTGGTCACATAAATATTTTAATAATAGAAAACTACTAAAAATCAATTTCCATACTCCCTAGCTAGACTCTAACATTGCACCCTACATACCTAGGTAGGTATTTCCACAGTAAAAAGGAAGAAGCTGAGTGCGTGAAGCTTTCCAAGCTACAGTAAGTTCTAGAACGAAGAACTTTATTTTTAAAATATTTGGTGGTCTTTTCTCTGTGATTCTTTCCTATGAAGAACTAGCATCCTTAATGTTCATAACGTGATTAAGACAACATAAGTTTAGATATCTTAGGTTTGGATTTTTTATCTTGTCAAATCAGTTGGGATGTATTTTAGTCCTGTCTTACGTTTCCCAGTTACCTGGATTAATTGATGTGAACAACAACAATGGTGCTTTGAAGCTCTCAGGTACAAAGTGGAAATGATCACATTTCTTAGTCAATGAATGAATTGTTCTTTCATAAGAATTTGTTTACGGAAATAAATAGAGTAGTACCTTGATTAGTGAATTCCCTGGGAAGAAAGGGCCTTCTAAGAAGTCAGCTGTATTAGAAACGTAAACAAACAAAATGCTCAGAAAGGATGGAAAACTGTGCTGCCTGAGAAGTCTCCATGCACAACCTCTGCCAGTGGCAGCCCCACTGAAATCAAAGAGGACCATCCTGGGGGAATTGGAGCCTTTTGAAGTCTCTCCTCCGCCTACCCACCAAGCTGCCACCTGCAGCACTGTCTCTGTCTCTGTGGCTGCCATCAGAACCCTTATCTAAGCAAGAGAGAATCTGTGTCCTTCTCCTTCCCTACTCAGTGATGGTAAACTGATTCTCCTATGAAAGTCCTTGAGTTTATATACAAACTCAATTTCAAGAATTCCTAGCAACTCATTGTTGCCTCTGATAAATATTATATATTTTGAGCATCGCCTAATTTTATTTTAGTTAGCACTGAATGAGGATTCATTATAATTTGTCTTATGTAATATCTTCAAACACATCCTACAACTCCTACAATAATTCAACTTGGCCCTAATGAAACGTTATATTATTAAAACACATTTATTTATAGAGCCATTACTGCATTCAAGTGACCTCTGATCTATTCCTGAATTATCCCTACTTGGGGAAAAAAACCTAAAGGAAGATAAATGATGTAAAACCGTAAAAGAAGATGCATTAGGAGATAACTTTGCTTGTGCTAATTTATTGCTGATTTATAGAAATTTTGTTGTATTGTCCTATATTTTCTCCAAATTCACATGCTTGAAAATAACGTATGAGTATATGAGGATAACTATAAACATTTGAAATCTTTCTTCTTAAATAACTGCTTTAAAAAGGCATTTTTTTCCAGACAGATTTATAGGTGTATGGGAGGAAAACAATACACTTTTAACCACAACAGTATAGATAGAAAAAAATCTTGTAGTTGGTTTTTAGTGTAGATTAAAAATTGTATTTTATATAACATTTTAAAGGATGTGTTTGTAATGCTAGAAGCATTTCTTCTCCAAAAATGTCAGCATAACATTTTAAACAAGGGCAGGAGTATTTATTATCTGAATTTGTATAAACTTCAACCCAATTGAGATTTCTTTTCTTTTTTGACAAAATGTTTAAATTAACAATCATGAGAAAAGATTTTCTCTACAAAAATGATGAGAACTTCATGAAGAATTAAAATCTATAATCACAGCTAGAAATACATGTTGGATTAATCAGAGATGAGATGAACTATGTCAACTCTCTCACATTCAGTCCTTCACCAAAGAACAAAAATGCAATCACTTGAAAGATGTGCTTCTGATGAAAACCATACAGTTCTATCACCTGGAGCCAAAACAGTGGTATTATATGTGTTCACTTTGGAGAAAAGAGTTGACATTAGTCAATCGCCATGTTTTTCTGATCTATTCATAAAACATGAATCTAAAGAGATGTATACTGAAAAGACAAAGAGGGTAGCAAGAAAGAGGTTATACATAAAAAAGAAAAGGAAGAAGGATGCCATCTGGATTATAAAGAAATCTGGTAGAATTAGAGCATTAAGATAGATCTGTAGACCTTTAAACATAAAATGGGATAAAGAAGGCAGAGAAACAAATGAAGAATTGATCATTGACAGAAGCATAATTTGTGAGAATGAAGTGAGAAACAGAAGAAATTCAGAAAGCCAGTTTGTTTGTTTAAATTGAATTGTAAAGAATAAGAATGTAGTGGGCATATTTCTAAAAGAAAAATATTCTAGTTTTTTCTAACAGCTAAACATATATGCGGCGGGTAGAATAATGGTCCCCCAAAGATATCTACACCCTAGTCCTTGGAACCTGTGAATATATTACTTTGCAGATATGATTAAGGTTAAGAATCTTGAGGTGGGAAGAATATCCTGTAATGACCTAACCATGTGTCCTTAAAAGCAGGGAACTAAATCTCTAGATGGAGAGAATTAGTCGTGAGAGAAAGAACTCAACCCAATGTTGCTAACTTTGAAGACAGGCAAAAGGGTACCATGAGCTATGGGATCAGCCTCTAGAATGAAAGCTGGTAAAGGCAAGAAAACAAATTTTCCCCTAGAGCCTGCAGGAAGAAACAACAATGCAACACCTTGATTTTAGCCCCCAAAGACCGCCATCAGACTTCTGACCTACAAAACTGTAAGATGACAATCTGTGCCTTTCAAGTTTGTGGTAATTTGTTACGCGGTAACAGAAAACTAATACACTAGACCATAGGGTGACAAAGACACCAAACTGGCTATCTACTTTTATTGTATATGAGGAAGAATGCAATTACCGATCAATCTTTTTGATATAAGTCTGCTTGACTGCATGCATCAAAATATATTCAGTTCATTTCAGTAGTATCAAAGGAACATTTTCATAACTGCGTAACAAAGTTCCCTTTTGCAGTATAGTCAACAAGAACAAAGAACTCCTCCAATCGTTCATTTACTTACCAATCCAGTAGAGGAGCAAATTTTGTGTTTTGTTGTTGTTGTTGTTTTTGTTTTGTTTTGTTTTGAGCTGGAGTCTCACTCTGTTGCCCAGGCTAGAGTGCAGTGGCATGCTCATAGCCACTGCAGCCTCAACCTGCTGGGCTCAGGCAATCCTTCCAAGTAGCTGGAACTACAGATGCACGCCACCACACCCAGCTAGTTTTTGTGATTTTTATTGTAGAGACGTGGTCTTACCAAGTTGTCCAGGTTGGTCTCAAACCCCCCAGGCTCAGGCAATCCTCTCGCCTCGGCATCCTAAAGTGCTGGGATTACAGGCTGAACCACCGCGCCTGGCCGAGGAGCATATTTCTAAAGAAAATTATTATTATCTTCTAGGTCATGATTTAGGGTGACCTCAAAGGGCTGTTGACATGTCACCCAGGTAAACAACCTATCAATTTGGTCAGAATTGTTAATGGTCATAAAGAAATTGCATTGAAACACACTAGTCCACCTTATATGCACAAGATACATTCCAATATTCCTATTGGAAATGGCATATAGTACCAGACTCCATATTTACTATGTTTTTTCCTGTACATACATACCTATGACAATGTTTAATGTATAAGTTAGGCACAGTAAGAGATCAACAATAATAACTAATAATAAGATAGAATAGGCCAGGTACAGTGCCTCATGCCCATAATTCTAGCACTATGGTAGGTTGAAGTGAGATGATTGCTTGAGCCTGGGAATTTGAGACAAGCCTGGGCAACATAGAAAACCTCATCTCTACAAAAAAAGAAAAAGAAATTAAAAATTAGCTGGGTGTGGTGACACATACCTGTAGGCCCAGCTACTCAGGAGGCTGAGGTGGAAGAAGTGCCTGAGCCCAGGAGATCGAAGCTGCAGTAAGTCATGATTGTGCCACTGCACTCCAGTCTGGCTGACAAAGTGAGACTCCAATTCAAATAATGATGATGATAATAATAAGATAGAGAAATTATAGCAATATACAGTACTATAATAAAGTTATGTGAATGTGGTATCTTTCTCTCAAATTGTCTTATTGTACTGTAAAATATTCATCTATTTTCAGATCATGGTTGACTGTAGGTAACCGAAATCACAGAAAGTACAACCATGGATGGGGGGGTGCCCTACAGTCATGTATTGGTTAATAACAGGGATACATTCTCAGAAATGCATCCTTAGGCGATTTTGTTGTGGTACGAACATCACAGAGTATACTTACACAAACCTGGGTGTCAGGGCTACTACATACTAAGGCTGTATGGTCTAGTCTATTGCTCCTAAGCTACAAACCTACACAGCAGGTTACTGTACAGAATACTGAAGGCAATTGTAACACAATGGTATTTGTGTATTTACTAAACACATCATACAAGAGGTACAGTAAAAATACCATTATAATGTGGGACCACCATTGTATATGTGGTTGTCATTGATTGAAAGGTCACGCTGTGCATAATTATAGTATATCTCAGAGCATACATTAATGCATAAAAATGCACTTAAGCTTTAAGAGCAACTTCAGTGTCTGATTAATACCGTACATCATTTGTGCCATTTAACACTAAGGTTGCCCATTATCTTAATCTTCTATGTAAATAAGTCTTGTAAAACATGTTTAACTTGAAAAGAGACGCAGAAAAAAAAAACATGACATTAGTTTGCTTTCTGCCTTTTCAATTTCCATTGGCAGTAATGGTGAATGATAGAAGGCGGAGGAGAAAGGAGAGAGAGAGCAGAGATAAGAAAGAATAGGAACAAAAGGAAGAGAGAAAAGAAATATTCAGGGTGGAGACCAAATTTGAAGATGACGCTCTAGTGCTAAAAATACCACTATACTTTATTTCTTCAATCCTCCCAACAGCCATGTGAATTAGTAAAAATATTGTTATTATTCCATTTTAGATATACGGCCTGAAGTTAAGAGCTGACTGGGATTCAAGCCAGATCTTGCAAATCCAACATTCTTTCCAGGATGACATTCAAACTCTCTGTCCAGTTTCCTATTATCTTGAAATTGAATTCTTTTTTAAAGGAGGAGAAGAAAAAAATGCCATATTCCCAATCCAGGGTTATGATCCTATCTGAGAGATGTCTCCATTCAATTCCTCTACTCATTCTTACCAGAGCTAGCCCCAAGAAAGGGTAGTTGACTTTGGTTTTCACTGTACTCCTTCCTTTTTTTCCCCCTTCCAATGCATAATGACACTAACTTGTCTGTCTTTAGGACATAAGCCACCCAGAAACGCTATTCACATCTACCCCAACTTATCAAAGCAAATGGACAAACACAGCTTCTGCATACCATGCCATTCTGTGAAGGCTCTTAACCTAGAATATCTGTCTATGAATTTGCCACATTGAGACTTAGAACATACTCTCCACCCCCATCCTCATCTGACTCAAAACACTCCCATAACAGAATTCTTGTCCCATAACAGCCCATTCAAACGAAGACTTTCTTTCTGCTAATTAGGACTTAGCCCTACTCAAAGGTCATAGCAGCTGCACGGCAGACTAATTCATACTAAATTTACCAGAGTCGGCCGGGGTCAGTGGCTCAGCCTGTAATCCCAGCACTTTGGGAGGCCGAGGTGAGTGGATGGCCTGAGCCCGCGGGTTTGAGACCAGCCAGGGCAACTTGGCAAGACCTCCTCTCTATAATAAGTCAAAAAATAGCCGGTCATGGTAGCACGCGCCTGTAGTTCTGGCTGCTTGGAAGGCTGAGGTGGAAGGACTGCTGGATTCCAGCAGGTCAACGCTTGGGTGGCTGTGAGCATGCCACTGCACTCCAGCCTGGGCAGTGGAGTGAGACTCCAACTCAAAAAAATAAAAAATTCACCAGAGTCTGGAAAAATAGAATATCCTAAGTATGCACAGGAGACCCCAAGTGTGGTGATAAAATCAGAGGATAGGTGATAGGAAGATGGCAGAAAGTGCCCCAGTCATCTTGGGTCCCTTCAGTGACTGGAATATCCTTTTCACTGTTGATAGAAGAGCTTTCACATGATTTCACTAGTATCTCCACTTGATTCATTAGATTCTAAGGGTCAGACTCATTCAAGGTCCCTTAACCAAGTAAGTCAAGACTGGAACCCATGTTTTCTGGCTCCAAGGCCAGAGTTCTTCCCCTGTACCAAAACACCTTCAATGATATGGAGAAATGTAGAAGTGAAAATGAAAATTTGGACTATAATGACACAACACTAACAAAACACTTCAAGGGATTTCTTACTAAACTTGGTAATATTACTTACAGATTTTTCCACTGAAATTATGATACTGCATCATATCCCTGCCTAAATTTAAATAATAAAAGCAGTTATATTTTATTGGCTGTTATGGGTTGAATATTTGTGTACCCCCTCCAAAACTTACATGTTGAAGTCCTAATCCCTAATTATTTGTATTTGGGGATGGGCCTTTGGGGGGTAATTAGACTTAGGTGAGAACCCAAGGGTGGGCCCTCATAATAAGATTATTGTCCTTATAAGTAAAGGAAGACAGAGTTCTCTCTTTCTCTGCACCTGTATGCAATGAGGAAGGGCCATGGGAGCACACAGCAAGAAGGCAGGTATCTACAAGCCAGGAAGTAAGCCATCACCAGGAACGAAATCTGTCGGCACTTTGATCTTGGACTTCTCAGCCTCCAGAACCATGAAAGATAAATGTCTGTTGTTTAAGTCACCAGGTCTATGGTATTTTGTTACAGCAGGCCAAAAGACATTGGCTACTATACAATATCATCAGACTATTCATCAATTTAAAAGAAAAATTGCAAGTCAAAAATAAAGTCTATATTGTATACACAATAAATCCACATTTTTCTCAACTGTGTTCTATAAACTTTATAGGTCACTATTTAAAAATGCATATTTCACAATTTAAATGACTCCTCTAAGGCAGGGTTTCTCAACGTTAGCACTTTGAATCAGGTAATGCTTTGCTGTCAGGGTTTTTCTTGTGGATTGTAGAATGTTTAGTAGCATCCTTGACCTCTATGTACTAAATGCCCATAGCACCCGCCATGTCCTCCCAGTCACAATTAAATATGTGTCCAGATATTGACAAATGTCTCCTGGAATCAAAATTGCCCTTGTTGAGAATGAGCTCTAGAGAATAATATGTAGGTAACTCTTGAGAAAATTACATTACCTCTGTGTATTTTTTATCCATTTACATTGAGTTTAATTAAGAGACAGCAAGAACAGTGTTGTGATTTCAGCAATGAAGGCAGTGTAATTGTGTATGCATTTACAAGAAAGATGACATTAAACTTAAAAAAGGAGTGGACCAATTCTGGTGGAAGAGTTTCATGAATAAATGAATGAAGGCCATTGACTGCATGGGCTACACACTGTATCCTACAACTTTCAACCAGCACAATATAATTTTACGATCTAGTTTACTTCTTTTTTCTTATTGTTGATACCATTTTTAATTTTGGAGAAAGTACTACTTACCTACTTACCCTGAGAAAAAGTATGACAATTAATTCAAGTGTTAATTGTCTAGCCACTTAAGGCAATCTCTGCTTGAGTTTGTAATGTATCCCGATGAACTGCATTATTACAGGAAAATTAAATATAAACATATTCAAAAACCGAATAGTTCCTCACAATCTGACAAGCTCTCACATAATTCTTTTTTAAAAAACTATTTATTCCAAGAGAATAATTTTGGAAATTTTTTCTAAAAACAGCTATATAACCTGATTTCATAAACAGGGTTCAGTGGCCAGTTAGATACCTATATCTATGCCCTATGTTTTCAGCAGGCAAAGGCTAGAGGCGAGTGGCCAATGATACTCAGTGTGGTTTGTTCCATTATATCTTCATGTTCCACTCAGCTTCTGTGGATTGATACTCACTATGAAGACCACTTACAAACAGCTCGGTTCACTGGCTTTTCATCCAGAAATAAAAAGGCTACAGCCACCATGGAGTATCTTTAACACTGCACTAGTGACCATTATATAAGCTTCTATTTTGTGAGAGCACAATGTAATCCATGGAATAGGCTGCCAACCACACCAGTTTTTTTCCAGGACTTTCCTGGTTCTACCACTGAATGTGCCACAAGCCAAGAAACCCCTCAGTCCTGGGCAAACCTGATTGGTCACCCTATCCAAGGAGTTTTGAGTTTTTAATAGAGTATTGTTGAAGTTAAATTTCAAAAATATTTTTTAAGAGTTGGAAAGCCAAGATAAAAAATAGTTCCTAAATATACTTGTTAAGAAAAATAATCCTTATAACAATCAAGTAGCAAATGGCATTTGGAATATGCATCTAACTAGCCTGAATGACTTCCAGGTATTTGCTGCTGCAGTTATGAAGACAAGGATTTCCAAGGGCAAGAGAACAGACTATCTCAACGTGTTTCATTTAAGCAAGGACACACTGCCAGCTTAAAAGAAAACGAAGGCCACACTTTGACTATGGGGGATCCCGCAGTTATTCCCCTGCAAATTTAATTCAAACAGGTATTGAGATCTGAAACATGGAGATATCCACAAATTAGAGGATACTTGGCTTTTAAAAAGAAAAGAAAGGAAATCCAGGCCACAGAGAACTATATCAAAGGAGCAATAGCGTTCCCTGTTCATGTTAATCACTGCACTACTATGAACATGTTTTCAGTCTATTGTATGAATGAATTTTCTTGAGATCATCATGCAAAATATGCATATTATAAATGTCAAATCACAACACTGTTTTCAAGTAAGTCAATTTCATCTTTAACATGCATGTGTAAAATGTGCAAACCAATGCTAAACTAATACCTTGCTTTTAGACTTACTACACAAATGTGCCATTCAACTAGTGTATTAATGATACCTCAAGAAAATGCATTGTTAGTTACATTTTATCATTCAAAAATATGCCTCCTTGGAATATCAATAACAGGATTTATTTAAAGAAATCACTCTTGGAAAATAGCATCTTTTTTCAAGCAATGTAAGCCCCTTGACTCACAAAAGTGATGATGACACACCAATATTTTATGTTCATTGTAGAATATACCTACAAATTGTACTCGAGCTGATCCATTACAATACATGAGAAAGATTTCTTTAAAAAATCAATTTGTTTGACTATTATTAGGGATTCAAATCAACCTATAAACAAAAAATCCCAAAGGAAGCACCATATTTGAATAGCAACTTGATTCTGTAATGAAGTAGAGACACTTGTCATTACAGATCATGACAAAACTTAGAAAAATTAGCATAGAGACTATCTGTATTTTAATTGCCAAGCTGTTTTGTCACTGTAATTGTTACAGTTTAACATATCCATTGTCAAAGGTATGACCAAAGTAAATAAAAATACAGAAGCTCAAAAAGTTTAAGGGAACTGTGAGTCACAAGTGTTTTTCAACTTTTAAGGGTTATTGGCACCTGCCAACAGTTCCAAATACAGATATATATCTTGGGAATCATCAGAATAAACTTTACTTCGTTTGGCACTTTCTTTGTAAGCTCTCATTTCAAATATAAGGACCCTAAAATACAAGCCTTGAATATAAGATAGTATTGTAATTCCTTTTTAGTCATATAACAAGAGAATTCATATTATTTTGGCTCCTACAGGTTAATCCTGCAAGACTATGACATTAGTGTATTCTTTAAAGTATTCAATGACGTTATGACCAGTGTCCACCTGTAGACACATTTAAGGACCACATTTTTTTTTTCCCTAATCTCTCAAGGCCCCAGTCACATAGTCTAAAATAATCAGACTATATATCAGGGGTATCCAATGTCATACTACTGCTTTCGATTAATTACAAGTGCATTGTATAAAATGTAGCCTGTAGCCAATAGATGGTTAGAAAGCAATAAAAGCAAGAGTAGCTAAAGTTGAACATAGATGCATGTGTGTGCGCGCGCACGCGCACACACACACACACACACACACACACACACACACACACACACACACACAGTAAATATGGCACATCAAAGAATGTGTACCAAGGTTGAAACATGGTATCAGGGAAGGTGATCTGAAGCCACCCTAATCCTGAAATGATTTGTCACTTAGTTTATTTTTTTCTTAATTGGCCAACAACTCTTCACTGTTGTCTCATTCCCAAGTTCAATGTTGGACTTTCGAAAGGATGGAACTACAGCAGAAGGCTTCAGTACTTAGAGTGGAGACAAAAGGACCAGGACAGTAAACTCAGGCTGATAAATGATGACTACAGGACAAGCTGAAAAATCCAGTCCAGGTCTTTTGCATATGTTTGACACTGGCTGCCTCTGAGATGAAAAATATGACTCTGCCCCACAAAGTTAAAGTGAAAAATTGGTTTTTGTTTTTGTTTTTTTTTAGCTTCAGAAGGCTTTCATACATTTACTCCAAAAGCTAAATCAAGCATACTGTGAGAAGGAAAATTGACTTCAATTGATAGCTGGCCTGAAAAAAAAACAAAAACAAGCAAATCAAACCATTCAAAAATAGGGTTTGTCATGGAAACAGTATGCTAATACGACAATACCCCCAGTAGCTTTTTTGGTTTACTAGGCAAGTTCTATTTTGCTACCAGTGTTGAAAGAAACAAAAGAATACACTGGTTTTCTATATGCTACATAAAGGCTGATGACTTAAAAATGTCTTCTAAAGCTATTTAAACCAACATTTGAAACCTTTTTGCATCAAATTTATAGTTACATTATTTTAAAGACACCCACAATAAGATTGCTTTAATTTTTTTTATAGAAACTAATTATCTTAAAAACACTTTTTCCCCAGAAATAACTAACTGAACTAGCTAGTGATGAGATATGATTTGATTTGGCCTGAGAATTACTATTTTTATATGTCTATACAATAAAACCTTCTCAGATATCTACTATATTATTACTATAACAATGGAAAAAGGAATATAAAATTGCATCTTGCTACTTAAAATTGAATGCTACATTTTCAGTAAGGTTTAATTTTTTTCACTTGCCTTAAAATGAACAATGATAATGACTTATAAGACAATTGTCTTATAACCATGAAAGTAACTTTGTTGTATCAATGATCTTCATTTTAGTCTCTTTTCATTTTATCACAAAATGTTTTCAGGGGAAAATTTAGGAGACATATTTTTAAACTGTAAAGGTATATGAGGCTTTCCATCTAGGATTTTGTTTTTCATAAACATATTTCCATATTATGAAAAGTACATCTGTTTTATAAAAATTAATGCATCTGTTTTATAAAAATTAATGTGTGTTATGTCTATGTGTATACTTATTTTTATATACACATATATACACACATATATACATTCTGATTAAGAGTAGCTCAACTAAATAATTTATCTGGAGAAGGTTCCTTGAACACTAAAAACTGGGGTCTTCAGAAGCAAACAAAAAAACAGCCTTATAAAACCAACTGCTGTTTAAAATGCTTATAAAGTCAGTTAACCATTTATTGATTGCCCGTTTATGGTTTTGTAATATCCAAGATTATGGAAGAGAAAAAACAATACCTCTAAAAACTGTGACAAAGCTAATGAATTAAAAATAAACTTCCATATTATAAAAAGTCACGTAAATTATATCCCTTGAAGGAAAAAAGCTTTAACATGAAAATTAGAGTTCTCTTTTAATCCCCTTTGAGTAAAGAAATAATTTGCAAACTTCTATTTTCGACCATCATGAAAACAGGTCTTTTCTTGGGACTTCACAAATGTCAATCACAACAATGCAAATAGAGTAATTCTTTGGAAGGACTGATCTGAAGCTTTACTGGTAGACCTTTTTCATTGAATTCCTGAATTTTTATACTGAGAATGGCTGTGAGACACTACAAAACGATCAAGATAGTTCAGACAGTTCAAGTTCTATTATTTTCAGGCACAAAAACCATATAATTTTGTACAAAACTTTGATTTTTTTATTTGTGAAATTAAAAATATGGTATTTTATATATATAAACTTCTATTCCTCTATAAATATAGATGATTTGTGATAGTGAACAGAATAAATGCATACCAAATTTAAAGACCAATGTCATTTTAGGGTATGACAGACATAGATAAATTTAGGTCCTAAAGTACTGGCATTTTAATAAACTCTTAAAAGTTTAAAACAATACAATCAGAAGGACTGCTTTTCTCCTCTTCTTCACAGAGA
The DNA here is from genome assembly GCA_027257055.1 of Cephalopachus bancanus. Lineage (NCBI taxonomy): Eukaryota > Metazoa > Chordata > Mammalia > Primates > Tarsiidae > Cephalopachus > Cephalopachus bancanus. The sequence continues at coordinate 2,889,722 of JAPVLO010000181.1, forward strand.
CTAAAGTGAATATTTTTAAATGGCTTTGAAAGGTTTACGTTTGACACATTTCTGTAAATAAAAAAGAAAGGTGTAATGCAGGAGACCTGTACACCTCTTCCCTTTAACATGCATGCCCATATCTTATCTCAAGAGCTAACCCTGTCAATTATTTCACCTTCTTAACCTCACGAAATCTTACTTGGTTGTTATTAGTGGTGTGGATTGTTCCTCCCTCAGAATGCGTCGCTGAATAACGATAAAATGTTGAGGGGGTATACGACTTTTATATGTTTCAAAGTTTCTAATATATGTCTAATTATTATTTGATTGCAAATAAGAAAATATCACTTCACTTTGAGGAAATCCATTACACTGAAATCTCCTTTAAGTTTTCCATTCTGCTTGTTTTACTATCCAGTTAAGGAAAGCAAAGATCAACTCCTCAGCAAGGCTTTTCAGGTGACCTCAACGTTTCCACTTCACACAGGGGTAAAATCTAAACTCGGCTGTCTCGTTCCTAAAGGCAGGTTGCCAGGCATCAGTATGCAATTAGAATTACCATTTTATAACCTCTATCTTCAGTCTCTCCAAACCACACAAAGCTTCACGCCTCTTCCCAAATCTCAGTAAACCACATCTTTCCATGACGCTTGGCCAAACCCATACCACGTTTCAAACGCTGGAGAATGAAATGACCTCATCCGCCAAAAATTAGACTTCCAAACGTTTGGCACCGGTTATCCCACTCACCTTCTAGCCAACTTAGGGGGAAGTAGGCAGTGTCTGGGCCTTTGGGTCGTGCGTGGAGAGAGGCTGGGACAGCCAGCGCCCACACGCGTAGGCCCCCAGGAAGTTGGGGGAAGTTCTCGACAGTTAAAATGCAGTTTCGGGCAGCCAAAGGAGTCAGGCCTTCGAAATCTGCCGCAGAACAAGGGAGGAACTAGGGATGCGTGGTGGAGTTCTGTACCGTAAGGGCCCCCGCTCCGGGCAGGCAAAGGGAGGGGGCGCGGGAGGCGGCGGTCGTGATCGGGGCCACCGTGGGGCCCCAGCAGCGCCTCCGGGCCTGAGCTTCCCGGCCGCCGCAGGCAGGTCAGCGCGCCGGTGGCGGGAGGAGCGCGACGACCCGCTGGGCTGCGCGGCGGCCCGCGCGGGTTTCACCTCCTCCGCAGGAAGGAAAAGCCTCGAATGGTTAAAAAGAACAAACAACAACAAAACCACAAAAAACCGCCCTAAATAATGAAACATGTTTTAAAGAGAAAAAGAAGAACGCGTGGTGATCGGTCATTTAAATACAAATATACTTACAAAAATCTTACACAGGCTATTTACAATCATAAAAGCGTCCAGTCCTGGTACCAGAGTGCGAGGGCGAGGGAGCCGTCCGGCCCGTCGGCCCCGGCGTCCGAACGCCCCGGGGGCCGCGGGGAAGCCCGGGCCGCCGCCCGCGAGCGTGTCCGGCGCGGGGCCGGGGTGCCAGGCTCGGCGGGGGGCTCCGCGGCGCGGGTTTCCGCCGGGGGAGGGGGGAGGGGGGCTGGGTCCGGCCCTCAGACGGTGGTCTCCCCCTGCTTGCTGTTGGTGAGCCTGGTGTAGAACTTCCTCCAGGAGTTGAGGGTCTTGCCCGACCAGATCCAGAATCCCGACGTGATGCCCACGATCAGCGTCATGAGGTACTTGATCATGAAGACCGTGAAGTCGGGGCTCAGCGGCGGGGGCGGCGGGGCGGCCCCGCCCGCCTGGAGGTGCGGGCAGGGGATGGCGTAGCTCTTGCAGCTCTGCGCCACCCAGCTGCGCTCCCACTGGTCCCGGAAGGCCTGCTCGTAGAAGTAGCAGGCGATGACGATGGTGGCGGGCACCGTGTAGAGCACGCTGAAGACGCCGATGCGCACCATCAGCTTCTCCAGCTTCTCCGTCTTGGTGCCGTCGTGCTTCATGATGGTGCGGATGCGGAAGAGCGACACGAAGCCCGCCAGCAGGAAGGACGTGCCGATGAACAGGTACACGAAGAGCGGCGCCAGCACGAAGCCGCGCAGCGCGTCCACGTTGTTGAGCCCCACGAAGCACACGCCGCTCAGCACGTCGCCGTCCACCTGGCCCAGCGCCAGGATGGTGATGGTCTTGATGGCCGGCACGGCCCACGCGGCCAGGTGGAAGTACTGCGAGTTGGCCTCGATGGCCTCGTGGCCCCACTTCATGCCGGCCGCCAGGAACCAGGTGAGCGACAGGATCACCCACCAGATGGAGCTGGCCATGCTGAAGAAGTAGAGCATCATGAAGAGGATGGTGCAGCCCTCCTTCTTGGTGCCCTGCGCCACCGTGCGCGCCCCGTCGTCGGCGAACTTCTCGTTGCACACCACGCGGTCCTCCAGCAGGAAGCCGGCGATGTAGGCCACGGCCACGGCCGTGTAGCAGCCGGACAGGAAGATGATGGGCCGCTCGGGGTAGCTGAAGCGCCGCATGTCCACCAGATAGGTGAGCACGGTGAAGAGCGTGGAGGCGCAGCACAGCACCGACCAGATGCCGATCCAGGTGCGCGAGAAGCGCAACTCCTCGGGCCCGAAGTACATGAGCCCGTACACCTTGGTCGGCTCGCACGGCGCGCCGCAGTCCTTCTCCCCGAGGAAGTGGTAGTTGAGGTAGGAGGGCACCTTGAGGGCGCGCGGGCAGGAGAACTTGCCCCGCTCCGACGCGCCGGCGCCCCCCGGGAAGCCGCCGCGGTGCCCCCCGCCGCCGTGCTGGGGGTTGCTGGTCCAGAACTCCGGCAGCAGCGAGGGCGTCGGGGTGCCCTTGTCGGACGTGTTCTGGCCCACGCACAGCTCGCCGGCGCCGTGCACCGGGAACTTCTCGCACTTGAGCGTTTCCGGCCACTGGAAGCCGAACTTGTTCATGAGCGCCTCGCAGCCCTGGCGCGCGCGCTCGCACAGGGAGCGGCAGGGCGGCAGCGCCTGCTCCAGCACGGTGCACACGGGCGCGTACATGGAGCACAGGAAGAACTTCAGTTCCGCGGAGCACTGCACCTTCACCAGCGGGTAGAACTGGTGCACCTCGAGGCCCGCGTCCTCCTGGTTCGTGTGGCCCAGCAGGTTGGGCATGATGGTCTGGTTGTACGCGATGTCCGTGCACAGCGGGATGGAGATGGGCTGGCAGTAGCCGTGGTCCGGGATGGAGATGCCCCGCTCGCCGTTGTACGGCTGCCCGCTCTGCTGCTGCTGGGGCGGCGGCGGCGGCGGCTGCCCCGGCCCGGGCCCCTGGCCCGGCCCCTGGCCCGCCGCCTGCGCCCGGACCCCCAGCAGCAGCGGAGCCTCCAGCAGCCAGAGCAGCAGCAGCAGCTGGCGCGCCCAGCGCCGCGGGTCGGCCGGAGAGCCGCGGCGGCCCCCCGAGTCCCCCCTGTCGTCCTCCGCCGGCCCGGCCGAGAGCGCCCCGGCACAAAGTTCCCAGCCAGCGCCGCCGCCGGCGGCCCGCGACTTCCTAGGCGCCTCCTCCTCAGCCATACTTTCTCGGCTCCTTTCCGGGCGCCGCTCCGCTGGGGCCGGCAGTGGCGCGGCCGGCGGCGGCTCCCCCCGCGGCCCGGGAGCCGTCTGCGCCGGTGCCCTCCGTCGAGCCTGAGCCGCGCTCGGCCGGGCCCCCCCGCTCCCGCTCCGCGTCCCGCAGCCGCCGCCGCCGCCGCGGAAACTTGCGATTCATGAAGCGCGGGCGGCGGCGAGAGCCCGGGTGGCTCGGGCGCGCGGGGGTCGCGTCCCGCCTGCCCTGCCCTCGGCCCGCTGGCTCCCGGCCGGCGGCGCCGCGCTAGTGGCCGCGGCCCCGCCGAGCGCGCAACTCTCCGCAGCCCAGCGGCCTCGGCTCCCCCCTGCGCCTCCGCCTCCTTCTCCGCCGCCGCCGCCCGACCATTTGTGTCAATCCCTCAACTGGCTCCCTCTCCTCTCCCTCGCGCGCCCTCGGACCGGTTTCCAGGCGCCCCGCAGTCCGTCTTTCACCGGGAGGGAGGAGCCTTGAAACCGACGCCGGGCTGGAGGCTCAGGGACCGTCGCCCAATCGCGGCACCGGCTTCCCGGCGCAAAGGGAGCCGGCTGCCTCCTCGCCGGAGCAAAAGCCCGCGGCGGGCGGGAGGAGGAGGAGGAGGAGGAGGCGGGAGGAGGAGGAAGTCGTGGCGGTGGCACTACTCCGGCACAAAGAGTGGGTCTGCAGTTCAGCGGGACGGGCTGGGTTGCTCTGGCGTCTGCGGAAGAAAGGGCGAGGACAAGCAGGAGAACGGTCCCGGGGGCCGCTGGAGAGCGTGGATAGGTGGACGGAGGACGGCGGGACTTGGCTTTCTTTTCTTTTCTGCGTTTTCGTGTTTCAAAATCCTGCTCTTCTCGCAGGTTACTGGCAGCCGCCCGAGCGCTGCCACCGGGACGGATGCCTTTGACCCCGAGGGGCGCGCGGTTTCCGCTGAGTTTGTGTCTGTCGGGGTTTTGTTCAAAACATGACCCTAAGGAACCCTGGAGCTCGCTGGCGGGGCTCGGCCGGCTGGGGACACGCCATTTCCTGGAGAAGTTCGCGGGATCGCTGTCACACGCAGAAAACAACGCGAAGCACAAACTTTGACGGAATTTAAAAAGTAAAGCCAGATGCGCCTTCTGCAACGATCAGGCTTCGTGTAAGCAAACTCCTCCTTTCTCCTCTTTAATCGAGTCGGAAACAAGCAAAGGGAAACTAGCGATGACATTTCTGGAGAGGAGAACTTGGGCACCCCACGACCGAAGCGGCGAGGGCGCCTCTTCGGGCGGGGTCCCCGCCGCCCGGACCGCAGGGGGGCGCCGGCGGGAACTGCACTCGCCTGCAGCCCGGGCCGAGCAGCCCTTCCAAAGCCCGGGGACGCCAAGGCTCCGATGGGTCCTCCGAGGACCTGGGCCGTGTGGGTTCCACAGGCTGGGCTGCCGAGCTGCAGACGCCAGTTTAAAAAGCAAACACCCAACAGTCTGAAAGCAGAAAGCAGATTGCACGTTCTCTTCCTAATTCCAAAACGACATAATCCGTTTTAGTGGACGAGTCCGCGTGTTGTTTTTCCTTGCAAGATTATTTTTAATGGTGGTTTGGCTATGAGACTCCGTTTTATCAATAAAATGACATTCGCTATTAATCCTACGAAGGAATTTGTGGCTGTATGATTAGACCCTCAGCATATTTTTCTCCAATTATTTCCTGTTATTTGTCGGTCCATTCATGTGTTTAATAAACATTTACCAAGCACACATTATGCTACAAGTACTGTCTTAGGTCGCAGGGTATGAAGATGAAACAAACATGGTCCAGCTTTAGAAGATGGCATACTATAATGGGGCAAAGAAATGTAAATCCTTTATCACAACAACCACTCCAAAGCCAGAAGGGCACAAGGGAAGCAAGGGGCTTAAGTGTAGAGGGCTTCGAGGGGTCTGCTAGAGAGGTCTGAGCAAGGTGCTTAAAAGTGCTTAAATGGAGCCGGGCTCGGTGGCTCAGCCTGTAATCCCGCGCTTTGGGAGGCTAAAGTGAGTGGGTTGCCTGAGCCCACGGGTTCGAGACCCGCCTGGGCAACTTGGTGAGACCTCGTCTCTACAATAAATCAAAAAATTAGCCGGGCGTGGTAGCGCGCCCCTGTAGTTCCAGCTACTTGGAAGGCCGAGGCGGAAGGATCGCCGGAGCCCAGCAGGTCGAGGCTGCGGTGGCCAGGGGCGGCCACTGCACTCCAGGCTGGGCGACAGAGTGAGACACCAACTCAAAAAAAAAAAAAAAGTGCTTAAGTGGGTGAAGGGAGCAAGCGAAGTGAGAGTGACTGCTGGAGCATTACGGGGGAGGCAGAAGAAAGAGTTGTTGTCCACAGTAAAAAAAAAAAAAAAAAATAGGCCAAATTATACAGACAATAGGGAACCATTGAAGGTCACTTTTTCCCACATAAGCAGGGAGTGGTTTCAGGAAGACTGTGAAAGAGGAAACGGAGCAGGCTGACATTAGGAAGCTTTAACACATACAAATGAGTGTTACTTGTACTACATACTAACAGGTCATACTAACTTGTACTACATACTAACAACATACATGCATTACCCTGCATGTTGGCGTCTCTGAAGAACGTGCGTCATATCTTTATGTTAAAGCAAAATGAAATCTGTTGTCTCATACAAAGATTATTGTTTTTTCAAACGTTTATAGAAGCAATAAATTCATAAAATACATATTTGCTTTAAGATACTTCTGATTTCTAGTTGTTGTTATTTTGTTTTGTTTTGTTTTTTCGCTCTTTCTCCTTTTTTTTTTTTTTCTCTCTCTTTTTTTCTTGCACCCTGTCTTGAACTCAGGGGCTATGCAGGCATACCCACTGGAAGGTCATATTGTACAGAGAAGAAGAGCACGTCCCAGATAGCAAACATTGTACTAAGTACACCATAGGTATCGTGTGTGTGTGTGTGTGTGTGTGTGTGTGTTCATCATAACTCATGAGACATTTTGATATTGAAAGTTGGTGCTCTCTAAGGTCCCTTGAGCACTCACATTTAATTACTTTCATTTTACCCTCTAGCATCCTTGCCCCCAGGCTTCCAGGGACACTTTGTCTAGCCTTGCACTCTGATGATCACTCCTGTCTGATGGTATCCCATGTTTAGAAACTCCACCAAGCCATCTCTCCTATTAATCTTCTCTTGTGCAGACTGATCTGTCTTGTGTTCCATTATCTCAGGCATTCTAAGTGAGCGGGCTAAGTGAAAGTGAAATTGGGCTAAGTGAAAGAGAAATTAATGTATTAATTACCAAGAAGTATCTCACGTATTAGACATCCTCCACTACCATCACTCCTTCCCTTCTCTCCCAGGGGGTAGACCACAAGGAATATAGCAGAGCACTCAGTTCTGTTTCTCAGAGAAGATGACACTGTCCTGCTTCAAAAGTGGTCCTGTTGAAATTCTTGAGTGTGTTTTATCTTTTACCTGACATGAAGTTTACTCGGGAGGGGGCTCAGAACTGCAGCCAGAGTTTAAAAAGAGGGAAAAAAGATGTCATTCTTACCAGATCATGGAACTGAAAGGAACCAAACACATTATCTAGGAGCTAGTTAATTCTGTCTAGTCTACAATTAAGAATATTTGACCCAGAAATATTAAGGATGTACCTTGTTGGCTTGAAGTAATTGGATGCTTAATTTAATCCTTTCTAAATTATTTTGAGGAGTGGGGTTCTTTTTGTCTTTTTTTTTAAGTCAGTTTTTAAAAATTATTTTATTTTAAAGATGTGGGGTACAGTTCAGGATCGGGTACATAAGTGGTCATAATATAGGTGAAGTTTGAGCATCCCATTGGCCCGCACTGCCTGGTTTAGGATCAGGTGCTTTTATTGATGTTGTGTGCCCCTCCCCCCATCTCCAGCAGTGTCCCGCTGCTGCCAATCCTTTCTTGTAGTATTATGATAGGTGCTCAGAGTCCCCTTATGAATGAGAACATTTGGTACTCAGTTCTTTGTTTCTGTGATAGATCACTGGGTATGATAGACTCTAAAACATCTTTAAAATAAAATAATAAGAACTTGAAAATAAATAAATAAGCCTGAAAAACAACTGAGCCATTCAAAACCTATGGAAAAGTACATGAAATAATGTAACATACATCTGTGAACTCAAAACTCAAAATTAATATATAGTTGTTATTTTGCCATGTGTGCTGTCCATAACTGAACTGAATATTTTCTGACTTACTTTTATATTTTTACTACCACTTTTGTAATGAAATATACTTGATTAGAAATCTAAAGTAGAAGAGACCCTAATACCTAAAAAGAAAAGAAATAAGTAAAACAAAAACGCACTTTTCCCCCATGGAAGTTGTTAGTATGATAGCACCTGACTTAATCTTCACAAGAACTCTGATGCAGGTAGCAGGGTGATAGCTCTCATTCATGATGCAGAAATGACGCCCTGAGACATCGACTTGCTCACATAGCCTGTCAGTGGAAGGAGGAGTCAAGCCACATGCCAAAGGGAACAAGAAACATTCCATACCTCTCATAATCTAATTAAATAAAGTTAATTAAAATATACAATATTCTTCCAAAAACCTAGCTCTAAGACAGTGATCCTTCAGTATGAATATCAAACACCGTTAGGGTCATGTCAGAAGGCCACTTCTTGCATCCAGCCATTAAAAACCAGGTTTTGATGGTGAATCAATCTTAATTTGGGGAGGGTGTTGCTGTAGGGAGGTAAAACAATAAACTTCATATGAAGCTTTCCTGTGATCTGAGTTGAGGCGGGGGTAACCTTTAAGAATGTACTTACCGGCCGGGCTCGGTGGCTCAGCCTGTAATCCTGCGCCTTTGGGAGGCTGAGGTGAGTGGATTGCCTGAGCCCACGGGTTCGAGACCTGCCTGGGCAGCAAGACCTCATCTCTACAATAAATCAAAAAATCAGCTGGGCGTGGTTGCGCATGCCTGTAATTCCAGCTACTTGGAAGGCTGAGGCGGAAGCATCAACGGAGCCCAGCAGGTCGAGGCTGCGGTGGCCGGGAGCGGCCACTGCACTCCAGTCTGGGCGACAGAGTGCACTCCAACTAAAAAAAAAAAAAAAAAGAATTTACTTACCATTTTCGCATTTATTTCTGCATCTAAAGAATGGCGTGGACATCAGAGGATTCTTCAATTCTAGGTAAAAGGCATTGTCATTCATGTTATTGTGGCAAGTTTTTCTTGTGTAACTGAACCTCCGTTTCCCCTTTTATAAAATCAGAGTGATAATCTAATGGGTACTTTGTCATTCTGGTTTTACTATACTGCGATTCTGATCACAAAAAGGAGGTATTTGTGTTTATATTTAAAAGTCAGAATATTAATCAATAGGCAAGTGCATTTGCTAAAACTGTCTCAGTGCACTGACTTTAGGAATCTCTGTATTACTACTCTGATGGGCTGGAATATAACGGAGGCTTGATTAAGCTAGGATTCTTTTGTTTTCAGCTTTCAATTCCCCTCAGTTCTCTGAAGAATGGAATCAAGGGAGATCTCGTCTACCTGGTGAGTGTGCTTCCCTCAAAGCCTGTCAGTGTTTGGAGTGTATATGGCTTCCGGTTGGCTGCAGTCCCTTCAGATTAACACAGAACTTTCAGCTTAGAAGGAAAGTGAGCTTTACCATCATTAGAAACTACACATATGTCTGAAAACTGTGTACACAGATCAAGATCGGATCTGATCATTTTGATATGGTTACATTTTCCCTTTTATCCCATTAGTATCCCCACGTTTATTATTTCCTAAACATTCTATATCCTTAGTATTGTAACAAACCACTCCAAACTTAGTAGTAGAAAATTATAACCATTCTAATATGCTCATAATTCATGGGGCCAGGTATGTGGACAGGCCAGTGGGAATGACTTGTCTGTGCTTCACAAAGTCTGAGAACTCAGCTGTGAGAACTCCAACAGTTAGGGGGTGATTTGAGCAGTTGAGGGCTGGAACAGTGGGGGCTGGAAGATCCACTTCCAGAATGCCTGGCCAGGGATTGGCTGGACTCTAATGGAACAATTGGCCAGAGTGTTTGCAAGTGGCCTCTCCAGCATGGAGGCCTTGGGAGAGTCGCAGACTATCACATGGTGGTCCAGTGTTCTAGCAAACACAGCAGAAACTGCATGTTCTGAGCCTTGGAAGCTATGTAGTGCCACTTCCAACATATTCTAATGACTGTCAAAACAGTCACAAGCCTGCCCAGATGCACATGGAGGGGACAGAGACTGCTACACTAAAAAATCTGAATTTATACAATATTTTCGATTGCATTACAGGGTTAAAGATAGCTGCAGTCATAACATTTATGGAATACTCACTATGTGCTAGTTAATTCTCACATCGGTTTTATGAAGGATCTCCTATTATTATCTCCATTTCACAAAAGAGGGAAGTGAGGCTTAGAGAGGTTAAGGAACTGGTCACATTCTAGTGAATGTGAGAATAACGTGTTGAACCAAGACGGTCTGGCTGTTGTGTGGCAGCTGAACCACTGGGTTATATAATTCCCCCTTAGCTAAATAGAATATGGCCTTTTTTTGAACTGTTAAAAAATTTAAGGCAATGGGTCCTCATCAAATATTTAAAAATGTTTTGAGTACAATTACTAAAACAAATGTGGTTGCCTTGGACTACAGCAATTGAACAAAATGCCTCACTCTACAAAGACACCTGCACATTGGCAGAGGAGTTTCCTGTCAGGATTGGGCAAGCCTGAATTGGCAGAGCTGGGACCATTCCCACGAAGAATGAGGTGAGTCAGGAAGCCTGAGGGTAACTGTATTGTGATTGCTGGAAAATCAGGCTTTCGTCCTTGACTCTCAGTCATGTATCAGTCCATAGTTCAGAAATAGTTTCATATACAGGATGTGGCTGTTATCAAGGCATATTCTCATGCAAAGTTGTTTTATCTTTCAGGACATTTAGAAAGTAATAGCTAAAGAAGTACAGAACTCTCATTTCTTACTCAATTTTTACACATCAGACCAAGTTGTCTATCAGGTTAATGCCCTACAAAACAATACAAAATTACAAAAAGGCACACCCCTGTGATAAATTCAAAATCCGTGCCATGCAGGAGCACTGCGTTTTACTAAAATGCCTCAGTATGCAGTTAGCCATGAAGTGCTAACTGCCTGGTGAGTAGGTGACTACCTCAGAGCTCTGTAGCTTTACAGCCAATTTAGACACTGAAATTTCAACTCTGCGAGCCCTGCTTCCAGTTTGCCTCATACGTGGAGACAGGTCTACCTTTCCCCTACCCTCTCATTCCTATCCAACCCCAGCAGCTCTTCCAGCTGAAAATGGCTGCCATTGCTGCTATCCTCACAAAAACTATGTCAGCATTGTTCCTGCTGTGCAGGTTCCCTCTTACCAGTCTGTATTCACTTCCCCTCCTGCACTGTCCCAGTTTAAAGAGATTTTTCTGTCCATGGTGAGAAATCTCCTTTAGCCAATATTGGCATTCAAAAGTAAACAGGGTCTTTGAACTTTATCTTGTAAGACAACATAAGATGTCTTCCAAATGTTGAGCTAAGTAAGTGACTACCTGAGCAATTCAATCATAGGTTTCATTTCAAAGCATTTCTCATCAGCACGAAATCCAACCCCACAATGGCCCCTTAACCCTCCCATTCAGCCAACATGAAGTGAGAAGTCCCATTCTTTCCCAAGCACTTCCCAAATAGTTGTACCAGTCTTGTATTTCATTTCTATCCATTCATTCATCAAATATTTGTAGAGTATGGACCATGTGCTAGCTCGGTGTTCAACATACAACACCAAACAAGGTAGACACCTTCCCTGTCTTTACAGAACTTTCATTCTAAAATCCCAAAAAAGGACAGAACAAATTCTTAAGCCACTCATTCATATGTGCATGAATGAGTTCATTGCAGTTGGCATAAATTGTGTTACGTCTATTGGTTAGGAGCGACAGATACGTCTGGATAACTTCATCTAAGAATGCATGGAAAAGATATGAAGACATCTGATAGGATCCAAGGAAGAGATAAACAAATGCAAGAACTAAATTAACTCTACCCTTCTGACAAGAGTTTATAAATCTTCATTCTAGAATGCTTCATTAATGTTATCCAAAACTTCAAGTCTTTCAGTTAAAAAGGAAATGTCATGGTCCAGCTTGAATGTAGGGTCTGCCTTTGGACTCACTGGTCCAAGCCAGAGATGCTGGTCTTAGAGGACAGACAGGCTGTTGGGAGCCACCCCTGAGCAACAGGTTAAGGCCCCAGAAAAGTCAGGCAGTGTCTGAAAAATCGTCTATATAACAGAAACAGGAATGGTACCCCAAAGCATTTGACCTAATTTGGGGAAGGGGATAGGATTAAAGGAAGTCTCACTATGGATAGGAAATATAATCTTATCACCTGAAGGACAAAGAGGAGTTAGCTAAGGAAAAACAACAGAAGGAGAGAGAAAAGGATATCATGATAAACAGGAATAGTGTTTGCAAAAACTCAGAGTCAAGAAGAAATAAAACACATTTGAGGACTAGTGAGATAGAGGCTGGATTTCAGCCTACAGTGTGTCTTAACTCTGGTGGACTGGAGGCCTTTCTCAAATCCTACGTGCTTTTCATTAGCTCTCCCAGGAAGCCAGTGGGACTTCTGGTGGCCTGTAAGGAGTTTCTGGGCAGGGCAGCCAGTAAAGCCAGTGTAAGTAATAATGCGAGTTGACACCTCTGATTTATGGTTGTTTTTGCCTTCCAGAAATACTCATCTTTCTTGCAGAAATATATTGGCTTTTCTTTTTTGGGAAAAAAGAAGGTTGATTAAAATTCACTTCACCTACTTTCTCTAGATTTCATCGATGTGCCACCTGATTTTTGTTTCTCTAAAATAGACCTATATAAATTTAAACTGAATTTTAAATAGTTTTTAAAGCAGCTCTTGGATTTTAAGAGTTTATAAATTATTTTTCTGTTAACCTAAGGCCAGAAACTGAGCTTCTTTGTTCTTTTGGAGGAACAGTAGGTATCAGGAGTTGAATAAGATGAGATTCTGACCCAGATGTAGTAACACTTTAAGGAATAATCCCGAATAGATAATTGTGACAACGCTGGTGATGTGAGTTGAGCAAATGTGGGTCTGTGGTGGATTAAAGATAGCCACAAATTTCTTACCATTCCTCCCAAAAAGAGATGGGCTTTATCTTCCCTTCCCTGGCATCTGGGTTGGCTTTGAGATTTGCTGTGAGCACTAGCAGAATGAAGAGGGAGTGATACTGTGCAGGTTCCAGGCCTCAGACGTCCAATGGTAGGCAGCTTTCACATTTGCTCTCTTGGACTCCAGCTACCTGCTGGCGAGAAGCTCCATTAGAGTACTGAACAATGAGAGGGATGGAAAGGTTCTGGAAGTTGAGGGGCCATCTGTGAGGACCAGTGCCCACCCAGCTTCTGCCCAGCTGGGCCCAGTCGACCCTCAGAATCGTAAGACAGGGTATGTTTTTGTTTTTTGCTTTTTGTTTTTTATTAACAAGTCCCAACAGGGCTTTACTTTTTCTTCTCAACATCCTGTCCTGTGGCCTCCTGGGCCCTCTTTACCGGAATGCTCAAGAGCCGGCGTTGGTAGCCACCATGCGAGGCTGGCAAAGGCCTTTCGAAGTTCTTCTCCTCCTCTCTGATGACTCTGGCTTTTTCCTTTTTGTAGACACTCTGAATGGGCATGACTGCTCCGGTCAGCTTGGGTGGCCAACTTGAGTTCTCAGCTGAGCCGTGTCCCTTCTTGAGAGCCGAGGGTTTCCTGGGGAAGAGGATGAGCTTGGAGCGGTGCTCCTTTAGCCGCTGCACGTTGGCCTGCAGGGGCTCGGTGGGCTTGTTGCGCCTTCTCGGGTCCACGGAGACGCTGATGGTCCTGGTCACCTTCTTGTGGATGCCAGCCACCCGCAGCTCCCTGCCAGCTCGTACTCGGGCGTGGCACTAGACGCGGGGCCCGAGGTTGATGCTGCAGGCCCTGGCCTGCCCGGCCTTGAGTCTGCGGATCTTCTAGGCCCGGCTGGTTGAACCACGCGGCCACGTGCCACTGTCAGTCCTTGTGGAAGTGCAGCTTCAGGATCATGCCATTCTGGCCGGGCACCATGGCTGCCTATGGTCCTCCTCTGCACGAGAACAAGCCGAGCGGAAAGGAGCCGGCCGGATATGTTTTTTTTGGGTTTTGTTTTGTCTTTTAAAAGCTATTCACTTTGGGGGTGGTTTGTTATACAGCAATAGACGTTGAAGCAGATTCTATGTCAATTTCTTTTTCAATTTTTAAGAAGAAAGTGAATTTTCTTTTGTTTTTAGCTTGTTTTGGTTTGTTGTTTTTTTTTACGAGCACTTTAAAGATGTGTTACTAATAGATAGTGCATATCAAAATCATACAGAAAAATAATAAATTCCGAGGTGAGGGGATTGTCTGAGCCCACGGGTTCGAGAACAGCCCGGGCAGCTTGGCGAGACTTCATCTCCACAATAAATCAAAAAAATTAGGCCGGGCTCGGTGGCTCAGCCTGTCATCCCAGCACTTTGGGAGGCCGAGGCGAGTGGATTGCCTGAGTCCGCGGGTTCGAGACCCACCCAAGCAACTTGGCGAGACCTCGTCTCTACAATAAATAAAAATAGCAGCCATGCGTGATAGCGCTCCCCTGTAGTTCCAGCTACTTGGAAGGCTGAGGCGGAAGGATCGCCGAGCCCAGTGGGTCGACGCTGGGATGGCCGTGAGCGTGCCACTGCACTCCAGCCTGGGCAGTGGAGTGAGACTCCGACTCAAACATAAAAGAAAAAGAATAAATCTTCCTCACACCTTTTAGTCACCCACTTTAACTCCCAGAGGCGACTACTTTTGACAATTTCTTAGGCATTTCAATATAAACGCAAACATATGTATTGGGTTTTTAAAACATTTTTCTTTCTAAATGGAGAGGTAAGTTACTTCACACATGATTTTATACCTTTCTCTCAGCGCTTACCAATGTATTTTAGAGGTAGTTCCTTACTCAACACCCCTAAATCTGCCTCATTCTTTTTAATGGCTACATAATATTCTACTGCATGATATACCATGATTTATCCAATCTGTCTCTTATTTATTGGTGTTTGCTTCTAATCATTTATTTAAAATAATAAAATAAAGTTGCAGTAAATATCCTTGTACCTTATACATGTGCAAGTACATGAACATATTCCTGGAAATGAAGTTGCTAAGCCAAAAGGTATGTACATTTTAAATTTGGTAGCTAATGCCAACGTATACGCCATATAATTTGTACCAAATTATCCTCCCACCAGCAAAAGTTGAGAATGCCCACAACCTTACGCTTTGGCTATTGTATCCAGATCAAATTCTTCTATTATTTGTTATAATTTTGCACTTGATTCTCTAAGGTTTTTTTGATAACTATAATTTAACCTCTTTTCCTTTGCTATTTTGTACTTCATTTCTTTCTCTTGTCTAATTTTATTGGCTAATACTTTCAGAGTATATTAAATATTCATATCAATCAATATTGAGCATAATTGTCCTACTCTTGATCTAAGGAGAATACGTCTACAATTTTTCCATGAAGAATAAAACTTAAAAAAATAAAGCTGACACTTGTGAGAAGAGACATTTATTTTATCATGTTAAAGAAATAGTGTCTATCTATTTCCATCATTAAGAATTATTATCAAGACAGGATGCTAAACTTTATCAAATTTCAGCATCTATGGAATAGTCATATGAGTTTTGTTTCCTTCAATCCATAAATATTATGAATTATATTATTAGGTTTCCTAATACTGAGTTATACGTCTATTCTTAGAGTAAGCCTTATATGCTTGGTCATGGTATATTATTAGTCTTTTGATATTTTTCTGGTTCCTGGTTACTAACATTTTTATTCAGATCACTGAACGTTTATAAATGAAATTGGTCTGTTGTTACAAAGGAAACTGGAAAAGAAAACATTCCATCAGACACAAAGTAATAATAGTGTGAGTGGATAATCAACACTTGAGGAATTCTAGAGACTGAGAGAATGCAGAGAAGAAAGGAGGCCACTTCTCCCATGAAAGAGGCCCAGGAGGAGGAAATCCAGGGGTTCCTGAGTTGGCGGGGGGCCCTTGTCAAGTGGAAGTGAGGATCCTATGCAGAGGAGGAGGGAAGTCAACATTTGGAGTAGTAACCTAATTGGAGAAATAGCATATGTGTAATAAATAAGCAGACTAAGAGTCAGAATATCTTCAATTACAAGTGGCAATGCACTGCAATTGTTCCAGCGATTGGAAGAGAAACATAACCAATTTTTTACAGGAGACTTTTTACAGAGAAAGTAAGTCAGCTATCTTGACCTCTAGGATTCAACCTAAACCCAATGCCACTCAGCCCAGTGAATACTGCCTTCATTCCTTCTTCAGTGGTGAGAAACAATCAGCATGCTGTCTACAACAAGGGGAGAAGGGGCACATTTCTGGAACAAGGGATATGGCTCTTCTTGGGACTGAAGCTTCCCTTCGCCCGGGCAGTGGGCAGTGTCTGGGCAAGCAAGCAAGCACAAGTCCCAGGTTTGGTGGAAGTAGCTGTCTGGAAGCTCTTCCTCTTTCAATGACCTGGAAGAGTCTGTTTCACGTTCTCTCACAGAAGAGAGCTGAACATGGAAATCATAAAACGTTCCCAAGTGTTCTGATTGTCTGCACCCCTGAGGAGAAGTCACCCTTTTATTTGTTTAAATGTCTGAGCGTAGCAATGATATCACCAGAAGCTATTAAGCTTAATAGGAGGTGAAATAATTTACAGACCTTATTAACATACGACACTGGCCACTCTCTGTTCCTACAGCTCATTAGCTGAGTGACTTTGGACAAGTTTATTTAATGCTGTTGAGTCTTAGTTTTCTCATCTATAAAATGGCTGTTATAAAAATAGCTTCCCTGATTACCTCATCATACTGTTGTGTAATAATCAAATAAGATAATAAATGCATACAGTACTTTGAAAATAAGCATAAGGTGTATTGCATAGATCACTTGTAAAAAAAAAAACTTGGTTATTTTAGTAACTCATCCCAATTCTGGGGCAAACTGATGGGAGAATTTTACTCTCCTTTTTCCAAAGCACAAATGAAGAAAGGATTTCCATTCTTCTGTACTTTTAAGGAGTGCTGTGGACTCTGAGCAGAATTTGTTCAGTTGCTGAGTTTCTGATACTCTTTTCTGAAACTTCTTTTCCATTCACTCTGCTTGAATTACACTAGGTAGCCGTCACCTAGAATACAAGCACAATCAGAGGGGGCAAGATCGTTGGCTAAACAGGAAGATTCTGCCTGCAAGAGGAAAAACTTTTGGTATGTTAGCAAAATAGCACATTTTTCAGGAATAACTATTAAAAGACTAAAGACTGCAGAATATTCCCATTAAGACATGAATTCAGGAACCGGAATCTGTGGGTTTGAATCACAACCCTACCACTTATGAGCTATGGGACCTTTGGCAATTCTGTGTGCTACAGTTTCCTTACCTTTGCAGTGAGGAACGTAGTGGTACTTCCTTTGTAAGGTCATTAGAGGATTAAATTAACTAATATTTATCAACCCCTTTGAATAGTGTCTGAACGTGCAAGTGCTGCATAAAGTTTATTAAGCTGTCTGGCAGATGGTATGTAGAAAATCAGACTCTGGAATAACACCACAATTTTTGTTTGCTAATTAGAGAAGGTGCATGTCATCAATTCCACGCTGGATGCAAGGTTTAAAGAGTCTGTGAGTTTACAGACTTAAGCATAAATGTTTTCAGAGACATTTTCAGTATTTAACATTAAGCCCGCACACAAGCGCGTTACAAATACTCTCTTCAGACAACAAGTCAGATTTGAGATCTCTGACTTCAGATTGGGCAATCCATTTAACCTCTGCATGACCAGCTACTCTTTCTGTAGAAATACCGTTTTAAAAAATGCTCACTTCGGAAGGGTGTCACGCAGATGAAAATGAGATAACATTTGTAAAGCTCTCAGTGCTTGTCACAGAGGCGCCACCTCAACGCAGATTGTAATTATTAACGTTGTCTCATATGCTACTGGAGACCGGTTTGAATGCCATTATCTTAAGTGACTAAGTCGATCTTAGCAATTATGATGTTGGGAGCTTGAATAGTTAGGAATATAGTGGCAGACAGCTTCCTACATGAAAGTAATTGAGAAGGCGCCACCAGACGCTGCTGTGTTAAAACTCACTTGTAGCACTATCCAGATTCCCCTAGGATAGAGCCTAAGAGGAGAACTTAAGCAGTTTGCAAATAAGGCTCTCCCAGGGCTATCTTCTGTGATTCACTAGCGTTACCAAGTCCATGGGAATCTGGAGCAGGAAGATTTGGAGCGTGAGTTTCCTGCCTAAAGTTCATTAGCTACAGTGACAAATCTCCTTAGGGTGGTTTAAATTTTGTGGAACTCAGTGACTTTAATAATCTCTTGGCTGTTCCAGGTTTACATGGGCCAGACAGTAGTAGATAAATGCTCAATAAGTAAATTAGTAAACTGAAAGAGGCAGAAAATCTTCCTAAGAAGTTCTACTGTTTATAGGGGGTAGTATATACCAAAATGGGAGACATAAGTTGGTGCCAAGCAAAGTAATTTTAGGTGGTACACAGATGAATATGTTATATGTTGCATACATATGTAGCACTATTCAACACTACCCAGATTCCTCTGACGTGTGTGTATTGTCGGTGTATACAAGTTAAATATAAGACATGAAACCTGAGCATTTATGGATATTATTGCTTAGGACAGAGATAAAATTGGTAGTTGAAAAAAAATGGCTGGTAGTAAGGAAAAAATGCATTTGACTTAAAGAAAAAGCTAAGTAATTAATAGTAATGGAAAATAATACCATTTTTAAGGCAAACATCTCAACTAAAATTAAGAAATACCCTCTTAGAAGAAAGATAAAAGCCTCTGCTCCTTGTTTTCAAATTTCTGAGTATGGTATTTAGATTCTAGGGCAGAATTTAGAGAACAATGATTTCTTCCATCTGGATTGATCACCACTGTTTATAAAACACTTTGCATGCTTTCACTTATTTTCAGGTCAGGCATAATTGTTTCTGTTTAATAGATGAGGAAACAGACTCAGCGTCCTCAAAAAGTTGTGCAACAGCAAGCTGGCAAGTGAATAAAAATCTGCGTATGTTGTAATACTGTTTAGGGAAAAGAATCATATGTTGAGTGGTTTTTACAAAGCAGAGAGCTTTTTACTGAAACTAGCGACCGCTCATTGAACTCCTTGGAAACCGACATTTTGAATGGTGGCCTTGTTTATCCAGAGTTTTTCATCTGCCCTACACCAAGTACTGTGCTGAATAGTAAGGCCTCAGTGGGGATCACCTGGTCAGTTCTTTCAGGGGCTTACATCTGGACAAGGTACCACTGCTAGCTCAACCAGCCCCCCAGTCATGTTTTGCTTGAATAGTAGGGTGTCACAATCGTTTAAAAATATGTTGTTTAAGAATCTGGAGTTTTCACCAAAAATCGGGTGCCTGACTTCCCTTAAAATCCTCTAAAGATCAGGCAAGAGCAGCTCTGAGTTCTGCCTTGTGAACCTTCGGCTGGAGTTGTATGGCTTTCATCCAACACAGCCCTTCACTAGATTCACGAATCTTTTGCTCATCTGCTTTGCAGAGCCCAGGCATATGTGACCACTCAGCAACCACTAGCCCAGGACATGAGTTGGGGAGCAGGTACCACAACCACATCTTCCATCTTCCTCAAATACCGATCACAGTGAGATCCAACTACAGCACTCTCTATTCCAGCATGGTGTACACACACACACACACACACACACACACACACACACACAACCCATACTCAGTGTGTTTCAGGAGGTAACAATTTCAGAAAGTACATAAGAATTCCTTCCCCAACCAGAAAAGTCTCAGTCTACATTTTGAGAATTTTAGAGGAAATGCTCCCACCTTTATAAAATCCAAATTCACAGCTAATTTTGTGCAGATTATGGAAATACTTTAATAATTTAACATTTTGTAGACCAACAGATAAAAGTATAGCTATAGATTCACATACACATATACACATATATAGAATCTATATGTATAGATATAATGTACACATATAAATATAGGTATAAGATGTGATTGTTAATGTTTATCTGGGAAAAATATCTTGCCCTGGAAAGTGGAAAAGCTTTGTGTTCAAAGGTTTTTAGAAAACAAATTCTCCTTCCACAGAGCCTACCCCCATGGGATTTGTCATAAGAAGAAAGAAAAAATTTCCAAGAAATATCAGGTTGTCTTTCTGGCATATTCCTACTTTGTTCTGAAACAATTTGAGCTCAGAAGCACATTTCGTTAAGTATAAGATGTATAGGCTTTGCTAAGTGTGAACAGAAAAGAAAAATGGGAAAGGAATCTAAGGTTGTATAAAACAGCGTTGTATTTTTAACCTCCAAACATTTTTAGATATAGATTTTACAGAATTCTCCACATTAAAGAATATTAATCATGTACATCCCTCATGACGAGAGACAGTCGATATCAGCAATTGTGGCAAACCCGGAAGAAAATAAACAGGCAAGTGTCCAAGGTAAAATACAGTTGATTTTATTTTATTTCTGTCCTGATTTCTTTCCATAACATCCTCAAAATGCCATTCCAAAGCTATTATCATAACTGAATATTTTGCATAATGGAAAGCACAGGCACCTCAGATCTCCTTCTGCATGACAAATGTTTAATTAGAAAAATAATAAGATGGAAATGAAATTGGTATTTACTATGACTGGAACAGAGAATTGTCCTGGAGAAAAAAAAAATCAGCTTTAATTCACCAAAGGCAAAAAAAAAAAAAAAAAAGAAAGAAAGAAAGAAAGAAAAAGAAAAAGCCGAAAAACACAAGAGAGAAAAGAATTGTAAATGATTGCTGGAAACAAACCAGAGACTAAAGTGCATGGCCTGGGTCTGTGATTTGGATGGAATCTCTCTTCTTCCTATTGCACACATATACATACACACATATCCCAAAGACTAATACACAGAAACAAGAATGTGATATGTGATAA
Organism: Cephalopachus bancanus; assembly: GCA_027257055.1. Taxonomy (NCBI): domain Eukaryota; kingdom Metazoa; phylum Chordata; class Mammalia; order Primates; family Tarsiidae; genus Cephalopachus; species Cephalopachus bancanus. The sequence continues at coordinate 2,910,251 of JAPVLO010000181.1, forward strand.
TAAAGTTCTTAAGCTGAAGAAGTCCTTTTAAATTGCTTTTGGAAAAAGAGTCAGGCTCGCTAAATGTTGCATTACTCTCAGATTAGATAAAGTGTATACCGAATGAGTGTATGGTCCAATTCTGCACTGCGTTAGCAATCTAATTATAACTGTGAAATAATTCAGTGTGGATCCGTATGCTAAAACATGGTAATTGCTATTGTATGATTTTTTTTTTTTTTTTTTGAGTTGGAGTCTCACTCTGTCCCCCAGATTGGAGTGCAGTGGCCGTTCCTGGCCACTGCAGCCTCACCTGCTGGGCTCTGGCAATCCTTCCGCCTCAGCCTTCCGAGTAGCCGAAATTACAGGCATGTGCTACCACGCCCGGCTGATTTTTTGATTTATTGTAGAGATGAGGTCTCGCTGCCCAGGCGGGTCTCGAACCCGCGGGCTCAGGCAATCCACTCACCTCAGCCTCCCAAAGGCACGGGATTACAGGCTGAGCCACCGAGCCTGGCCTTGTATGATTTTTAAAGAACAAGTGGTGTGTTTTCTTGAGTCTTTTTGAGACCTTGTGGGTGATTTGTTGTCTTTGGTCAGTGAGTCAGAGGCCATCAAACTCTTCCTCATCACAGAATATGGGAGTGACAGCTATTGCCCCTTTGCATTTATTTGCAGCTTTTTGTTTCTTTAACAGGAGTACATTTCGCCATAGAAAAAGCTGCTAGGGTTCTACACAAGTTGAGTCCCTGAACCCTGTGCCCATTTCAGTCCTGCTCTTCTGGATGCTGTAATTTAGACTTCTTGTCACATGACGTGCTGCAATTGCCAAGGGTGAGAGGACTGAGATAGTGTCCAGACGTAGACTGTTTCCCCCATATCTGACTTCTTCCTGCTTCCTCCTTCAGGGAGTGGCCACTGGTCAAAGCTGGTCTCTGAAGGATATGCATACTCACAGTAATGAGTCATGGGATACAGGTGACCCCTCACTGGACACAGGTGACCAAGCAAACCTAAAGATAATGTACTTGTCACTTTTAATCAATGCAATTGTCAACACTATAGGAATTTGAATGATGAACTTGCTTGTTTTGATTATAAAACTGCTTGCTGACTGCACCAAGGCACGGTTCCTCTCTGACCACCTGCCTCCCATAAGCTTTAATAAACAGTGTCTCGCCCAGATGAACTTCCAGGTGACTTCTTTGGAATAGATAAACATTACATGCAAGTCCTCTCAGATTTGGGATTACTGCATTGCAGAGGGCCGTATCTGGTTTTTATCAGCTGGCATCCTCGGGAAGGCACAGCTATCTTCAGACATTTCAAGCTTAGTGGTCTGTGGTAGATCTAGTGGCTGCTGCAGGAGAAGGGACCAGTGGGAGAGGAGGTGTCATAAACCATTAGCCTGAACCTGAAGCCCTCAGCACCTCCTTCCCTCAACTCACTTGCTGCCTTTGATGGTCATGGTAAAGATCCTCTGCTCTAGGGTCAGACTGCCTGAGTTTGAATATGGCTTTACCAATTATTGACCACATAACTTACATTGCCAAGTTATTAGATCTCTCTAAATCTCAATTTCCCCATCCATAAAATGGAGATATCAGTGCTATCTACCTTATAGTTTGTTGTGAAGAGTCAGTAAGAAGATGAATACTGGGATTGCACAGCCCCGTACCAGAGAGTGTTCAATTCTTATTGATGTATCTGTTGTCTTCCCACTGCTATTATTAACCCAATTTCAAGTGATACAACCCCAAATTTTACATAAAAATTTCCATGATTTCTATGAGGCTTGAAGTACATTATTTAATAGGAGAAAGTTTATTTTATCAAATCACACCATTACTTATTCCAATTATAATCCACTACATCACATTAAAAGTTTAATATTTCTCTTCCTCCTATCAACAAAAATTATCTCATTTAAAATTTTGATTAAAATGTTCAAATAACTTTAAAACATGCAGGAAAAAAATGAACATAAAGGATATTTTGGGGTGATGGAAACGGTTTAAAACTGGATCCTAGTGATGGTTACACAACTCCATAAATGTACTAAAAATCATTTGAACTGTGCACTTAAAAGAGATGAAAAGCAAAGCTTTAAAAAAAGTATATGAAATGCTTATAGTTTTTAAAAATTCCTTTTTGATAAAATGTACAACAAGTGGAAGGCTGTGTTAGTTATTTGCTAAAATACTGGGCCATAGAATATTAAGCATGTTTCATTCCATTGCAGCTGACGTCTAAGTTTCCCCGGAGGTTTGATCTGGTTTTGTATCTTCTCTTAAAAATATTTACTTCTTCTAGGAAAAGGACAAAGTAAAACCACCAGATGGAAAAAAGCCATTAAAACTATTAGCTATGAATTGGGTTGCCTTCAAAATGCTGCACAGTAGGTCCTCAACCGATTAGGACACCTCAGCTATCTCTTTGTGTGGGTGCCCAATTCAAACTGACCACGTCTCACCAGACTTTGGCACAACTTACCATCGGTTAGAAAATTGTGGAGAAAGGGCCCATTTCTGTCTCTTTACTTAAGTAAATATGAAACTGCACAGAAGTAACTTTTGAGTTAACCTTTTGAGTTCTTTCCTTTCCAACTAAAGAGTCGAATGAAGTTGGACGTCTGTCACTTACTGTTCTTTGTGCCACACCCAAGACAGAGGAAACGATACAACATGTCAATCAAGGAGCACCTGCATTGTGACAGCCAGGTTGTTCATAACCCATGCTTGATCAGAGCACCCATCCTGCTTCATGAATCACCTTTGAATGAGGGCAACGATAGTTAGGAAAACCTGTTTTATTAAACAGGCAGGAAATTGGAAGCCGTTGCGAGGAATCCATCCTTCCACTCAGCATGACTTTGCGGAGTGCCTTCTGCTGTACCAGGCTCTGTGATTTGAAAAGAAAATTAGATGCAGTGGAGAGTGTGGGAGGGTAAGGTAAATGCAGACAGATTTGAAGTAGCCACGCTTGGGAACACGTGTCTCAGAGAGGAGCCGCTTGACCCTGGAGCCTGACCTACAATGATGGAAGGCAGCACCTCGCAGTTGGAGCTATGTGAGGATTGTTCTGGGAGGTCCCTTCCTTTCCACCTCTATTGCTGCTGCCCCAAATCAAGCCACATTGCCTCTTACCAGGACGACTGACTCCAAGGGGCTGGTTCCCTTGTCCCTCAGTTCTAGCCCCTCAAATCCATTCTCCTCACGGTTGACAAAAAATGTTCGTTCCAAGATGCAAATTAGACCATTTGCAAACATGGCTTCAAACTCATCTGTGGCTTCCCTCCACAGCCAAGCTCACCAGCAAAGCCTCCGTGAGGCAGACCTGCCTGCCTCTCCCCTACGCTCTGCCCCACACCGTATACCCTGGCAAAAGCAAACCACCTGTGTGCCCTCACGGCACAGCACTTGGGACAAGCCACTTTCACTCAGCCTGCACTTAAAGCTTGGACGTTGCCTTCAGACAGCTCTGGGTGTGACTGCTGGCTCTGCTGCTTCCTAGCTCTCTCGTTGTGAGGGTCTTATCTTGCCTCCTGAGCCTCAGTTTGTGAAGCGGGAGTGATTTGCTTCATAGGGCTGTTGTGAGAGTATAATGAATGTATAACCCATCACTGTTCCTACTGTGTGGTACTGTTCAGCCTGTTTTACCTATTTCTGTTACCACTACGACTACTGTATTAATTTCTAAGACTTCGTAGAGGCATAGCCTTCTCCAAGAAGTCTTCCTTGCTCTACCTCCAATTTCACAGGTTGTATTGGACTACTTCTTCAGTGGTCCTCATCACCCTGGATATAGCTCCTGTTGTGTGTTTTGTACTCATAGTACGGTTTCAGACTGTGAAGGAAGGGACTGCGTTGTCACAGTCATTTCCAGATTCAGTGTCTGGCATGGTGTCTAGCACCATGTGGGTGCTCTGTTTGTGTTTGTACTTAATGGACACAACACTGAGAAGACCACTGAGGCAAGGAGTAGGCATGTGCTTTGCTATTCAACAGGGATACTTGTGTAGCCATAGCCAGGAATCCAGACGAGGGGGTGGAGTCACAGGAGGTCCAGCACCCTGGTATGTGCCCAGATGCTGAGAAGGCAGAATCTATCAGAGAAGTCTGGGCAGCAGGGTCAGGACCTGGGGATACCATCTCCCTCTGTTCTCTCAACAGGAGGGGTCCCTTTGAATCATCCTAATTAGAACTGGGAAGGGGCAGGAAGCAGGGCAATTTCTGACAACAAAAAGACACTCGGAAAAAAAAAATCCTGAACAATCAGCAAAGCTTTCTCTACTCAATTAACATTTCATTTTTATAACTTAAAATTTAGTGAAAAGGATATTTTCTATTTTGTAAAGTTCCATGTTAGTGCTCCACAGAGAAAGGGTCATTTTCTTTATGTGTCCTGCACATGTTTTGAGGTCCTAGATCTTGATTCAAGGAAAAAAGACGAGTTCTAACATGGTCCGTGGCCCTTAATAGGTGTCTTGACTTAGCCCCAACCACACAGAACAGAGCAACATGTGGAGAAAAGAAATACAAAATCACTAGACACAAACCCCTTTCTGCTTATGGGTTAAAACATTCATGGCCATCCTTTATGGGCAGACCAGGGTGGGCTGTCTCTTCCATGTGATCAACAGAAAACAAAGTCAGACAGACAGAAAGGCAGCAAGTTCTGCAAGCTGCCTCACGGTTATTGTTACTAAGGAAACCAATTCTTTAGTATTCATGTGTTCAGCAGACGGCCACGCTGAATCTCTGAGGCTGAGGCAGCATCACAGAATGGCACGAGGGAGAGGAAGGGATAAAAACAGCCAAATACATAAATACAGAAGCTGTTTAAAAAATATGCCGGCAATTTAGCCATCAACCATGGTTTCTCATGGCTTTAAAAATGAAATCTTTGCCAGCATCAAGTAGTTTAAAGAGCAATCAATCAGGAGTTTATCTTCCCAATGCATTTATATGATTATAGTCACATATTGTGCATACATTGGGAAGAAAAGCCTCTCCAGAGGAGACAAAGATCCTTGAAATATGGTTCCATTTTGAAAAAAAATCATTATTGCATGAAAAGGGCCTGAGAACTGTATTTCTTTTGGTTCTCCCTATTCCAAAAAAGTCTTTCCCTTAGTAGCTAAAGATGGAGGTGGAAAATGTATAGTTAATGACCTCAAAGGTGACATTTTCTCTAGCAGAGGATAGAAAGCATTCACCATATTGGCTGAGTATCAATTCCAAGATATAAAAGGAGTCAGTCCCACAAAATCAGAATCCCACTAGAAAACCCATAATCCCACTGACCAGCCTGTGGGTGGGAATCAATAAATGGGTGGCAAAGCCTCAGAATATGAAAGAGCAAAGTCTGGGAATATGGAACCCTGTGCCGCTGATCTCTGAGGGAACGTTCAGAGCTGTAAGGACTAAGGAAGAAGAATCCCCTTCTCACCCAATCACCCCCATCATCAGAATAATGCTCAGTGAGTTATGCAGTTGAGACTGTGGCCAAATAGTGACTCTCCTAGTGAGAATCTGGACAGGGTATAACTCAGAACGCTTTCTCTTCAGTTTAGAAATGATCTAAACTGAAACATGTTTTAACTGAAAAATAGAGTGTCCTGGCCTCTTCACCTCTGATCTACATGACCTAAGGGAAGCATTGGAGATTTGGGGGACGTCTCCTAGTTTGGTAGTCATAAGTATCCACTGAACTAGATAGACTTCCGTTAACATCCTGTGTATGGTCACATAGTTGATCAGCATTAATTGAGCACCAACTATATTCGACTTTCTGCAGGATGTAGTAAGAGATGTCTGAAAATGAGTATGCCACAGAACTCAAAGAGCCTCAGGCTAAAGATCCTGAATCAGGACTGATCACATCCTTTCTTACTACTCTTTAAAATCCCTGGTATGACTTGAGTTTTCTGCCCGCCTAGACTTCTAGCTTCACCACTAGGACCCCCAGCCCACCCCTCTCTGAACACTGGTTTCTTCCCATTAGCCTGCTCCTGTCTTTCCGCCAACCTTCTGGTTTCAGCCAAAAAGTCACTTGCTGAAGGAAGCTTTTTCTAATTCCCCAGGCAAAGCACCCCCCTATGTCTTCTCCTTCTATCCTCTTTTTGCCTTTGTGGCTTGATTATATATTGATGGGATGTTTGATACTGTTTTTCTTCCCTGTTAGACTCTACGTTTCGTGGAAACAGAGGCTGAGATGCTTTCGCTCATCACTGAGTCCTCAGTGCTCATGATAGGTCCTGGTTCCGAGCTGGCTCTTGGCAGATATTTCTCAAGTAAACGATTAAATATACAGAATGTCATAAGTTAGAAGGTAAGAGACACAAGATCCTGAGGAAAAAGGGTCATTGAACAGCATGGCTGAGAGGTGGTTGTTTCTCTCCCAAACACTAGCAGTGCCTTGCATGTAGAATGCTTGTGGAATGAACGAATGGATGAGGAGCTGGGGGAAGTAATTTCTCATTCTCTTTTTTTGTCTGTTTACATAATTTCCTTTATACAAACAGTAAGGCTCAAAATCCCAGTTTTATGTATATGCCATGAACCTTGTGAAAAGATAGCTAGAAAACAAACAACAGCCAGTCAAAAACCCAGGATGTGGCTGAGAGACACCTCTTTGCCATCTCCAGATCTTATGGTAATGAAAGCAAGGAGAGCTTAGAATCATGCGGAAGAAACAGTTATAATAAAATGATGTATTAATTATGGTCTCATGAACTGCACTGAGCATACACAGCCCAGGCCAGTAGATGACAGAGATCAAGAACAGCCAGAGTTCAGCCTGGGGGAGGGTGGGCACTGGATTCCAGGCTGGGGAGCAAGCTAGAGGAAGTGGGTGCTGTCGGGAAGGGATTGGTGCTTGGTATGGACTGGATCGGGAACACGGGAGAAACCAGTGGAGAGTGTGTAGCAGTATTCTCTCCCAAAGATTCCCTCGTCTGCATCATGGAGCAGGATTTGGAAGGGGGTGAACAAGAGGCAGGAAGAACCACTTGAGGCTATTTGGGTGGAAACGTTGAGAGGTTGAGTCTCACGGAGGCAGTATAAATACCGATGCTCGTGTTTAATCAAGTTTAGAGCTGAGTAAACCCTGAGAGTTATCCATGAGAGTACTCTAGGCATTATGTGAGACACAGGTGTTTTGATCTAATTGGTATAATCTCCAGAAAGCTTCAATTATCTTTCTACACAAAGGATTCTGCATGCCAGTTACCTCCTTGTGCTAGGGTCCTTCCTTAAAACCCCCCTTTGGAGATGTTTAAATTAGTTGGGATTCCTTAGCTGTTAGAAGTTGCTTATTTTAACATTTATGTCCAGGGAGAAAGAGATTTTAATCAGAGGTTATGGAATTTGATCTCCTCTTCTAAATCTAGATGTTTGTTTCTCAGTCCTATGTGTTTCTTGAAATGTTAGGTCTCTATTCTGGTTCTTACTGTTTGCAACATGATCCTTAAATTGACTGTCTTGCATTTCCTTTGTCTTTCTCCAAGACAGCAATGGGCTGATTTTGTTCCTCCTTTGCGCTCAAGACAGATGTGAACAACCTAGGTACCAGGGATCTCCTTCAGAGTAATGACTTAGCTCTGTAACTTCCCTTGACATGCTGGTTGCAGTGAAAGCCATAATTAATTAATGAAGATATGCAGATTTGAATTTTTAAAATCAACCACAAAAGTATTTTTAGGTATAAAGAACTAATTTCCAGGTATGTCAAAAGTGTGTTAATGTTATAATGCATTTAGGTGAAGACCAATCAACCTCGATCAAAGATTGTCATGGGACAGAAAAATGGAACATTAAAATATGACAATTCAGCAAAAGGCCAAAGTCTGGTTAAGTGCACGCGTGATCATAAAATAAAACATGTTCTTTGAGAATTCCTGATCAAAACCAGGTTGTAGCCATTTGTCTTTCCCTTACTATGATTAAGACAACCTGTTAGCCAGGCAATTCTGTGTGGTCAAGACAAACTTTTTGGGTAGAGAGTGGCCAGAGGTTATAACAACCTCATCTGTTACCCTGGGAGGCAGAACAGAAAGGCAGTTATGGAATTGCTAAATTAGTGTCTTTCATTCAAGTATTAGCTTCCTCTTGCTGTTGAAATTCCCAGGATTTTAGCCCCCAAACAATGAAGCAGCTTTCCTTCCTGAAGGTGAATCTAAAAATCTCATGTGGGAAAGAGTTACCTCTGATGGCTCACTCACCACAGAGGGCAGCAATGCAGGGAATCTTCTTGGAGAACAACAATGGAGAGGCATGTTGCCATCTGTCTCTGGGAGATTTTAATGTTTCTGTCACTCTTAGCTGTAGGGTTTTGGCAGCAATATTATTGATACCCGGGAAGGAAAGATGTGATTAAAACGAAAAGACTAAAAGCTGAAAGTTGATCTGATTCCATGTAATATTTTGTCATCATAGCCTACTGTCCCCCCAACATATCAGGTCCTGGGATTTTATTTTTTTTCCCCAGTCATCTAGTCTATACCAAACACGTGATGTCTGAAGTTTGCCTGAGCTGAGTCTCTATCAAAACTTCATGGACTCCAGACAACACTTATCAACAGTGAGGAAGAGAAAGTGAACATGGTGGCATGGTAGGAGTTGGCTCTCAGCATTCAAAACAACAACATTAACTAAAAAACTTTGAATGTAAATCTCCCCTCAGGATCTTTCAGGTTTTCTGAGCAATTTATTTTCATATAAATTATTCAAAGAATCAAAAATATATACGAAATCTCTACTTTTTCCCTCTCCAGTAACCCCTTCTCCCTAAGGATGTGAACAATAGGATTGTTCGAGCAGGAGGCTTAGGCTTTATAAATGAATCACATGTGACTCAGTTATTCTAAATAAATAAATAAATAAATAAAGCCCCGGGAAAGAAGGAGGCAGAGAGAGAATGGTTTAAAGGGGGAAAAAAGAAGCCACACATTTTAATGAACTGCAAGATGCTGTCTAAATATAGAAAAGGAGACTCCCGTTGTCTCTGAGGGTTGAATATCTCACCCCCCCGCACCACCCTGTACCCATATACATATTTCTGTTTGTTAGCCTGCCAATAAAAAGCCCTGTGCCCCTAGAATTTCTTCTCATTTGGAAAATTGATTGCACACTGTCCTAGCTGTGGTTATGAAACTTACATTCCACAGGATCAAAACGTTGTAGGCAAGAGATTTTGTGGTCCTGGATGAGGTAGGGTTGAAAACTTGATTGCTTGTCCCCAAAGGTATTATTGTAGTTTTCCATGAAACATTTAAAGCTAGATGACTACTTATTTAATTCTTTGGCACAGCAGGGTTTAAAAAAAATTAGTATTAAAAAGCTACTTACTTGGGCTAAGTCAAATCCAAGCATTAACAAGTCTTAGAGAGACTAGAGATGAAGAGTGCTGCCAGTGGGCTACTTGACATGGTTTGCAATTCTCCTCGATATAACACCTTGTTTCCCGTGAGGCAAATGGAACCCAGGCAGTTATCACCTCAGGATTCAAAAGCAAAAGGGTAGATCAAGGTTTCCCGAAGTTATTGTGTGGGATAACATTCAGTCGCAGGTAATTTAAAGTCAGGAGACCTAACTCCCAGGATTCCAAGAAAATAATCTGAAGTTGTGGAAATCTGGCAACATTGTCATCTGTGGTACCATAGAAAATGTATCTCATAATCTAGTAAGGTCAATTCCAGGCAGAGTGTTGAAGATGCTGTCTGATTCTTCTAACTGCCCGTAGTAAAATCTGAGAAGAGAGGGAGAAAAACTAAAGGAAAATTGGTTAAATATAAGAGTCAAGACTCTGGGGGTCCAAAAATTACAGTTATTTCTCAGTCTTATCCTCTCCAGATAGCAAATGAGGGTAAAATTACAATATATAATTTCCATTTAAGATGAAGGCAACAGTGAAACTCTAGAGTCCTTTGTTAAGGCCTTAGACAGATTTAAGGAAGTACCTCATAGGTTTTTCTCAAACAGTCGAAGGCTGCTTGCTCTAAAGATCTTAAGGACATGCCTTTCAGACATCTCCATTAAACAAATTATTTCTAAGAATCTTAAGCACACAGCCCCACAGTAGCCATAGGGGAGCCTAAGGTAGGAAAAAACTTACCTCATTGAGATTTGTGGATATGGCTTTTATCTCATGGAGTGAGTCCCAATAAGATTTATAGGAAACACACACATTTTTAGAGACTGTGCTAATGAAAATTTTGCCAATTTATGCTAAAAGAGACAGAAGTAGCACAAAATTAAAAGAGGCTTTGAACTCCTGAACTTCTACGGGAAAGAAGCAGGCTGAGAAAACCACTCCGTAAAAATGGGGTACATTTTATTGACTAGGAATGAAAATTCAGAAGGTGAAACCAATGGCTCAGATAATGGAGCCAAGAGCCATGGATAATCATTCCTAGGGAATCTACTGAGCTCTAATTAAGAAACTGGCAAACATGTCCTGGCTGGATTTCAGAACGGCTGCAGACTACTGAGTACCATGTGTGTCCTGATTTTGAAATGTCTGTTGTGGTTATCCTATGCCTAGCCTACCAAAGTATTTGGGGTGGGGGGGCAGCAAATGGTTGTCACTTTAGTTCACAGATCTTCAGATCAGGAACAGTACTCAAGAAGCTGTAAATGAGGGTCTGCCATTGAGGAACCCCATCTGCTCTGCACCTGCACCTGAGCCTGATCTAGATGAAGCGATACCGGCTCTTGAACCTGAGGCTGGTGCTGTGACAGGTGAGATATCTGGGGGTCTTAGGAGGAAATGGTGTATTTTGCATGTAGGAACAATATACATAACTAGTGCCAGAGGATAGACTGTCATGGTTTTAGAACATGCCCACAATTCTTTGACATCCCTTCCATCAAACAATGGAGACTAATTCTCTTTCCCTTAAACATAGGCTGGCTTTAGTGACACACTTCTAACAACTAGAATACTAGGTTTAAAAAAAATACAGGCCTGAGCCAGCGGGTTCGTGACCAGCCCGGGCAACTTGGTGAGACCTTATCTCTGCACTAAATCAAAAGTTAGCCAGGCATGGTAGCACGTGCCTTTAGTTCTGGCTACTTGGAAGGCTGAGGTGGAAGGATCGCCGGAGCCCAGCAGGTCCATGCTTGTGGCCGTGATGTGCCACTGCACTCCAGCCTGGTTGAGAGTGAGACTCCACCTCAAAATAAAAAATAAAAAAAATACAGCTTTCACCTGGCTGTCTTGTTCTCTTGGTGCATGTGCTCTGGAGCCTTGGACCCACATGCAAGATGTTCAGCTAACCTGAAACCATCATGCTTAAGAGATCTGATGGTAAAATCATATTGTTAGAGGTGCTCCAGGTGTTTTAGTTCGCATTCTCTGAGACTTCCCACATCTGGTACCAGGTATGTGAATGACAAGGCCTTAAAGATGATGCCAGTCCAGTCGACATCTGATTACAGCCTCATGAGAAATCTCAAGCCAAATGCTCCTGAACTCTCAACCCATAGAAAGTAAGAAAGACCATATATGCTAGTTGTTTCTAGGAACTATTAGTTGGGGTGATTCATTATATGGCAATAGATAATTGAAACAAGGGAGCACCACTCACATTTTGTTCTGTATAAATGGGGAGCCCTAGAATTAGTTAACAAGATGGTATTGTAGAGGTCTGTGCAAACCCAGTTGTAATCGTTGGTCAACATCTTCAGACTTTGTCCAGACGACTCTTCCCTTTCTTCTTCCCTGGTTTGATAGATACTTCCATTTGGCTCCATGTCAGGACTTAATTCAACACCAAGCCTCAAGGCTTGCCTCTAAGAAGCTTTGTAGCTTTGCTGATTTCTTTTGGGCACCCAAGTCTAGTTCATCACGGGATTTCCCCCGATACTGCTCCATGTCCTCCTAGTACGTTTGTACCTCCCATGACCACAAATGGAGACCCCTTTTCTTTCTCTCCCCAGATCCTCCCTGAACTGTGGGAACCTGAAAGACACCTGGTTCACACATCCAAGCTCCATTTTTAGCTTCTGCAAATAACTGTCCCTCCTCTACTCCTTAGGTTAGGGGTGCTCACAGTGGCAGACAGAGTCTGCCTCCAGGAGAACAGGGAAGAGGCCCATACGGACCCTACCGCCAGTTTTGGGAGGGCTAATACCCTTACCCTTAAGACTCTTCACACAATGGGGAAGGGCAGGTCAGAGGAGGGTTAGATCAGGGCCTTCTAAAGGATAGAGCCCAGGCTGGGGCATTAAGGGTGGCACTGCCCAACCCCACCTACTGAGACTGTGGGTAAGTTACATGTCCAATGTTCCCTCCTGCTGCTCCCTAGGACCTAGTAAGACTGCTCAGCTAGAACCATCTCCAAGAGAGGGGAGAACTGGCAGAGACTTGCTCTTAGTGTGCTGGAGAATTTTCGAATACATGGCTTATCATCATAATTATGACTTCCAGAAATTGCTGCTTGTTCTCTACATTTTTGTTGTTGCTGTTAAATTTGGAGTTCCATGGTCCTTGCTGAAAAAATTACAGTTCTAATAAGATCTGGAGCCTTGAAGTAATCCCATTAAGGACAGATAATTTCTTGAGTTACAGTTATAAGCACGAGGGTACCCATTCATAAGTCACAGAGTTGAATATGGGGCAGAAGTCATCATAAACAGGACAGACATTAGCTAGAGTGGCAGCATTTGCACTGCACTTCTAGGGTTCTGCCTAGCTCCAAAATGACTAGACCAAGGCCCACGTCCTCACTTACTAATGTTGTGACCTTGGAAATGTTGCCTCATCTTTCAGGACTGAGTGTGGGCTTAGGGAGTGGAGCATGCTTCAGGCTTCCCAATTAATCCTTTCTTCAAGCCAATCTGCTAACTACATCAGAGTTTCAGACAGCAGACGACAACCTCCTTGGAAAGGTGACTGCATTTTAGTCAGGTCGAGTCTGTACTCTCAGGGTCTGTTTACTGGCCCACAAAATGAGATGACTAAAAATATATAAACTTGAGCATTACATAGGACAAGCAGTAATGGAGATCCTAAAATGACATTTATAGACCATCTTGTTGGGTTCTTAATTTTAGTAACTACTGAAAGCATGTAACCTCACCTAGATGTTAATAACCAGCATCAGGAAAAAGATAAAACTTTCTTTAGCCTATGTGAATTCCGTGGTACACTTAATTGACATAGACACTGAAGGATAATTCAGTCTGCCTCTCCCAAAGTGTGGCTTTCCTCTGGGGCCTTATTAAGACAACCGTATCAGAACACATGCGGTAACTCTAGCATTCATACCAGCGGTGCACACAGTCAGTAGTGCTTCCACGACTTCACAGAAAACGGGAAAAATCTGGGGATTTCATTTTTCATTTTGCTCTGTGAACACACGGGAAAGACGCTTGCCAACAGGCTTTTCCTTCGATGCTTTCTATGTGCATAAAGTGAATCTCTTTGCACCTCAAACATCTGGGGAACACCTGAACCATGCTGCACAAGCCGAAGATGTGAGATGAGTAGTACCAGGTGTCCACCCGTAGGGAGCTCAGAATCCCGAGGGGTCAGAGAAGTACTGCCCTAGGGGGGTGGAGTAGGAAGAGGTCAAGCTCTGAGAAAAGAGTGTGCAGAATTCCTGGGGGATGTTGGTTATTTGAAAACGTCACCACTTAGCTTTGATCGAGAAAGTTCAGAAACCCTGATGTTTGCACTGTGAAATCCTAGAACTGGGGTCAAGTTAATACGAGCGGAGTACATGGTGTATCATTCCGCTGTGTATTTGCAGCTGCTCTCCTGCCTTTCAGTAGAACCTGCCCATGTTCCCTGGAAACGTGTCTGTGTCCTTCTCTAGACACTGTCTCCACTCCCATTCCTGCTCCAGAACCAAAGCAAAATACCATACCTTCTTCAGCACCACTTCTGTGACTTTTTCTTACATCTTTACTGCATGAGAATGATGTCTACATAATTGTTTCCCCCAACTCTAAGGGAAGGGCAGTGTTTCACCAGTTCATTGCTTGCCGCGCCCGGCTCAGGATCTAGCACGCTGAAGACATCTAATAGACGTTTGATGAAATGAAAAATGGTAAGCAGCCTATGTTAAAGTGGCTGCTTCTATCAGAGCCCATATTATGACATTTCTTTGATCCACAATTCAGGGCAAAGCTCAAGCATTTTAGAGTTTGGGTTCCAGGGTTTCCATGGCCCGATTTTATTCCTTACTGGTCCCTCTCACACACCTACTACCCCACCTAAGAAGAGTTCCTTGATGTCCCCAAACACCCCACATTTCTTGAATTAACATCTTCATTTGTGTTCTTTCTTTATTATAGTGTGACTTTCAGCTGGGGGTTAGAAAGAATGTGCTAAAATGATAGGCCGTTTCTAAAGCTCAGTTTAGATACTGCTTCCCCCATGAAGCCTCCTTAGTTCCTCTCAGCTAGAAAGAACATCCTTCTTTACTTCCCTCCTCCCCTTGCACTGTTTCATTGGCCACATTATATCTTGCAACTATTTGTTTAACCAACATTCATTGAAAACCTACACTGGACCAAACACTGATCTAGGAACTACAGATAAAAAGACAAGAAAGTTCCACTACTTTCCCTCAAAAAAAATCTCAGGATCTAGTATGCAGACAAAAAAAGGTAGTTGTGATAAAATTTCAAAAGTACAATGGTAGAAATGCTTAGATTTTTTTTTTTTTTGAGTTGGAGTCTCACTGTGTCGCCCAGACTGGAGTGCAGCGGCCCCTCTCGGCCACCGCAGCCTCGACCTGCTGGGCTCCGGTGATCCTTCCGCCTCAGCCTTCCAAGTAGCTGGAACTACAGGCACGCGCTACCACACCCCGCTTATTTTTGATTTATTGTAGAGATGAGGTCTCGCCAAGTTGCCCAGGAGGGTCACAACGGATTTTTTTCAAAGTGCTTATTACTACTTGAAAGTATGTTTTGTATTTCAAAAAATGCTCTCTCTTTCCCACTATGAGAGAAGTGTTGTTCACCACCACATATCCACTGCCCAGAATACTCCTGACACATGGCAGGCACTCGATAATCATTTGTTGAACATATTGGTGTAGGATAAGTTTTATTTTTATTTTGTACTGTTCGTCTACAATGAAAGCTTATGTCTTGCTCATATAAAATCCCCAAAGAACTTTTTCATCGTCATGTGGCTCCATTCTAAGCCGTAATCTTTCCCTTCTTCTTAAACATGTGACTTCTAACTTGGCCACATTCACCTGCATGAAGACAGTGCCGAAGGGAAAGATGTGGGTACTGGGTATGGGGTGTTTCACAGGCCAGGTCTGGAAGTGGTGCAGATCCCACCCACTTTGGTTCAGATCCCACTGGTCAGAATTCAGCCACCAGCCATGTCCACCTGAAAAGGGTCTAGCTGGTATAGTCCAGGAGGAAGATGCGGAGAATTCAGCCGCCAGCCATGTCCAACTGCAAAGGGTCTAGCTGGTAGAGTCCAGGAGGAAGATGCTGAGGCAGGCTCTGCCACACCCTGTGAACAAAAAAGATGAAAGAATGAAGGAAAAAGGGCCAACTGACCTGGGAAGGGATCTCTTCAGCAAAGGCTTCATGGAGGAGAGTCTTAAGGAAGCCACAGGATGCAATCACTTGAGGCGAGAGGAGAAGGAATCCCAGCTAGAGGATGAGAATCAGCTAAGCATAGGAGAGAGGAAGAGAGGGAGGAAAAATAGAACTACCCAGCATTCCTTGAGGCCAGAAGACAAAGTGAGAAATAGGGAGAGAAAAGAAGAAAATAGAGAAGGAAGGGGAGATCGTGAGGGTGGGCTGTGGGGTTTGATGCTATTCTTGGACTTTACAATGGAGGCAAGAAGGAGCCACTAAAAAGTTTACAGCAGGAATACAACACAAAAGATTTTCAGTTTGAATAGCATTTTAAGATGGAGAGGGTGGAGATTTGAGGAGGTAAATAGAACATTCATGAGGTTATGCATCTAAACTTCCCCATGTGGTCCCTATGGGGTGCTTCATAATCATGGCTGATCATTGGAATCACTTGAGGAAATTTTCAACAGTACACACACTCAGCTACTCAGGCTTAGGAGGAATGTTTAGAAAGGTCCCCAGGTGATTCTCACAGTAAGCCGGGTGTAGGAATCTTTGCCTCAGTGAGCCGTGAACTCCAGAGGACATGTGGACATCCTTTAGTTTCTCCCAGACCGTACCTTGCATATAATGCCATATCATAGTATATACGAGGAGGGACCCCAAAATCCTGGAATTTATCTTTAAAAGTTGTGTATTTTTTCTTATATGTTCAAATCGCAGTCACCTTCAAAGTACTCTAATGTGATACAGTCTACTGAGACACTTTCCACTGCTCAGAACAGTTTTGGAACTCATCAGTTTTGATGCCTTTTCGTGCTTCTGCCGGTTTTTTGTTTCACCTCTCCCACATTGGCAGAACATTTCCCTTTGAGGTCTTTTTTCATCTGGAGAAACAAAAAAAGTCACTTGGGACGAGATTGGGTAAGTAGAGAGGGTGGGGCATGGGGGGGGTCGTGCCATTTTGGTCAAAAACTACTGAACACTCAGCATGGTGTGGGCAGGTACGCTTGTAAATCACCCATCATGAAATGGGCAAATGCAGCGAAAAAATCCAAAAAAAAAAAAAAAAAAATTCACTGAAGCTGAACTCAGGCTTTCACAACAACGCGAGCTGGTAAACTGATCTCCGTGGGTTCCCAGAACACTTAGCTAGTGGGGGAAACCTGTATTAGAAGGGATCCGCCCTCCTAAACATAATTCCCGTTCTGGAGGGGTCGCCCATGTACAGCATACTCACATTGTTTGAGAGCTTCTCATCAAACTCTTTTTTAGAAAGGAAAAAGTTTTCCCACTTAACTCTTGTTTCACCTGAATTATCTTTTATTAATTGGTCAATTTGTTTTTAAAAAATTGCTAAAACATCTAGTGTGCCCCGGGCACCATTTTCAGGCTTGAGGATACAGACACTGAAGACAAGACCTGCGGGTTTCTATTTTCATCACTATTTCCAAAGTGATGTGGAGGCGTGGAAGAGGGAGAAAATAAAGGAGGGGAGCTCTAAAATGTTTTGCCACAGAAATAATTTTTGAAAAAGGCCTTGATGGTATCCATAGGAATTTGCCTGCCTGAAGGATGGGAAAGGGAATTTCAATCAGAGAACAGTGTGTGCACAACAAGAACAGTTTGAGAAGGTCAGGAATACCCAGGGTCCACGTGAAGTTCAGCAGGGCACAGGCAGAGATTGTGTACATGGAGGGGCTGGAGAAAGACAGAAAAGAAGGGGCTCAAGAAGTGATGATATGCTGGAAACTGTTTCTCAAATATACACAAAACCTGATTTGTAGAGTATGCCAATCTCTTTGGTATACATAGTTCCATCTGATTATTTTTTTAAGGGATGAAATAAGGCAGTCTCAGGGAAGACTCCACTTCCAGGATCTGGACATCTGAAGTATATGGACTCCAAGGGAAGGAGGTAAGTTCTTGTTGGGCGTGGCACTATGAAGTCTGCATTCTGTGGAGGAGGGGTCTGCCTGCTGGGTTAGAGCTGCCCTTTAAGCATGGGGACCAAAACAGGGACCCCTCTTGCTGGGTCTAAGTGCACACTCCAAACTCATAGAAACAAAGCTCACCATAAAGCGAGGCATGCCCATTCTGAGGGAAAGGAAAGGGTTTTTTCCAGAACATCTCCTGATGTTGTGTGTGGAAGAGCCAGTTCTGCTTGAGACCCACCCAGTTGTTTTTACTTCCCACACATGCGTGTGTGTGGATGTCTCAGTCCCTGGATATCCACATTCTCTCGGTACCCTGGCAGACAGTCCCTCCTTGGGGAGGAGAGAGTGTGGGCGTGGGGCTGGGACACCCACACACATGTCTACGCAGCCCCTCACATCACGGGGGAGTTGAGGCTGACAAGTGGAAATGAGTGGGAGGGTCTTGAGCCGGACTGGCTCTCTCCACACTACCAAATCTTGGTGAAGAACTTCGAGGGGTCCAATAATTCTAACTATAAATCTGGTCTTCTGGGTCTTTATAATAAAGGCATATGTGTCAAGGTAAGGGAAGAGAATATTGTTGGTTGGATTTATATTTTTAAATGTTTAGAAATATGATATGTGGGTCTTCATTTCTACTCTTCCTTTGGGCCTGCCAGTATTAGGGATTGTTCTTGCCTACGCATTACCAGGGTTGTGTTCTAAACCAAGTTAAGCCAACTAGAGACCCCTGGCAAATTCTTGTCCACTGCTTTTGTTTTGTTTTAAATATGGTCTATGAGCTAAGAATGGTTTTTACATTTTAAAGTCGTTCTTTTTTTTTGAGTTGGAGTCTCACTCTGTCACTCAGACTGGAGTGCAGTGGCTGCTCCTGGCCACCGCAGACTCAACCTGCTGGACTCCGGCGATCTTTCCGCCTCAGTCTTTCAAGTAGCTGGAACTACAGGCGTGCACTACCACGCCTGGCTAAATTTTTGATTTATTGTAGAGATGAGGTCTTGCCAAGTTGCCCAGGCGGGTTTCGAACCCGCGGGCTCAGGCAATCCACTCACCTCAGCTTCCCAAAGCACTGGGATTACAGGCTGAGCCACCGAGCCCGGCTTAAAGTCGGTCTTAAAAGGCAAAAGAAAAACAGTATTTTGTGACATGAAAATGATGTGAAACCCAATTTCAGTGTCCAAAAATTGTTTTATTGGAACACATCCATGCTCATTCATTGATGTATTGTGTATGGCTGTTTTCACACCACAACAGCCAAGTGAGCAGTTGAGATAGAGATTTATGGCCTGAAAAATCTCTATCTATCTATTCACTACCTGGCCTTACAGAAAAGATTTCCCAACCCTTACCCTAGAGCAGCAATCAGGAGAAAGGGAACAGTCTAGCGGGTTTCACACTGCACAACAGTCACCTGTTGGCCTCCCAAGAGAGACCAAGGCCAGAGCCCCACCCTCAGTATTTCTTGACTGGGTGGGGTGAAAGTTTTTAAAAACTTTCTGGTGATTCAAATGAGAGTCAGGGCCGAGACCCACTGGGCCAAACAAATGGCTGTGTTCTAAACCAAGGTAAGCCAACTACAGCCCCCTGGCAAATTCTTGCCCACTTACACGATGGGCTAGTTTTCCCAAATGTGAGACAAGATGGTTGCAGGACTAGTGCCTGCTTTTCCCAAGGTCTGAGTGGATTACGGCCTTTCTTTGAGGAGGCAAGGTACCCAGTTGCCAGATTGGACGAATATAGACAGAGGGAAGAGACTTTGTTTCTCACTGGAGTATGACTTATAAAGCCAAGTTTCATTTTAACCTAGTCTCCAAACCCTTGAACCGCTGTTTCAAACCTGTGTCCCTGGACTTTCCCGGCATTGTCTGCATCTGTCAGGCAGGCACACCTTGCGTTACGTAGCACATACCTCTTTGCAGGGACCCCTGCGGGGTCACTTCTCAGGATACACCCCAACAAGGAACCCTTACCCCATCCGTGCGACGTGCCTTCCATAATTATTGGTGGTCTGGCAGGGAAGGAGAAAAAAGACAACTTTATCTGAATCGCATTCTCCACTAGCACAGTGAGCACCATGGGCAGAGGAAGGCTCCGGGGCTGCAAGGCTGCTCTGAGCTATTGTTGTGGCTGGCTCTCTCTCAGCATGGCTCAACGCAGACAATGCAGCACACCGAGAGCATGGGGGTTGAACAGTAAATACGAGGCCTTGGATTTTTTTAATCTTGTCAGTTTTTTCCCCGATTTGTGTCCTTCATCCTGGCCCCCTCTGCTCTATAAGCTTCTCAAAGCTAATGCCCATAACACCACCACCCACCGGTAGCAGCAGGCCGCTGGGCCACTGTGGGGTCTCACTGCAGAGATTTACAATGCCCGCCATTATTCAGCAACTGTATGTGTTAACCCAGTGGCACAAGGTTGCTCCAACACCTTCCCCTCTGGTTTCTCTTGACTCTGGAGGCCAACAGCGACTACAGGAGTGCCGCCCTCCTGACTCGAACCGCTTGCCTCAGTGAGCACACGGCACATCCTCCAACCTGGCAGAGCTGGGTGAGCCCTCGCTGAAAAAACACGGGAACGTCGGGCAATTATGGAACTGAGAGGATGCCTGACTTTTCTACTGCATTTATAAAGTTAAAAATACTTCTCAAAGGTGCTGTTTTGGCCTCTTGTAGATACCAGCCCTCCATTTCCTTCTCCTATTAAGAGTTAGTGCCATTAAACCTCTAAAGTGTGAGCCTGCTGCGGAGGCTGCTCGGAGAGACCTCAATAACTGGCATATGAGCCACTGTAGCTGCTTGGAAGTGATACAGTCATATGATTTGAGCCCTCGAAGCACCTCCCTGGAACAAAATACTCTTCTCACTCTTCTGTAATTCTCATCAGTCCTCAGGGTTATTTATGGCTCTCATTTAACAAAGACATTTGCAAATTATCTCTGCCTCAGCTACTGTGAAGTCAGCCTCCATGCAATCTCCTGTCCCAGAATCCAGTGGTGGTGAGAGCTGAAGACGCAATGGCTCTCATGAGCTTTTTCGGACTGGAATATGCATCGGCCGAGAACTCTCATGTTTGGTTTCGTGTGAAGGGCTGACAAACTATGACATCACAGAAGTTGTAGGAAAATGGTAAGGGAAGGAAAGTTTGCGGTAGCTGCTCCTGGTGGGTGAGCGTCTACCTGGGGAGAGGCAGGAATCCTCGGTCTTCCTGCCATGGTACTCCAATTTGTAAGCATATTTATTATCTATTTTTGAGATAGGGTCTTGCTCTGTCACTCAGGCTGGAAGGCACTGGCATGATTGTCAAGCACTGCAGCTTTGAACCCCTGGCTCTAGTGATCCATCTCAGCCTCCTGAGAAGCTGGGACTACAGGCACATGCCACCATGCCTGGCTAATTAAAAAGCAATTTTTAAGTAGAGACAAGGTCTCTCATTATGTTGGTTTCCAAATCCTGGTCTCAAGTGATCCTTCTGCCTGTAGCCTCCCAAAGTGCTGAGATTACAGGCGTAAGCCACCACTCCTGGTCTGTAAATGCTTTCAAATCACCAAACAGCCTATCTATAAAATCGACTATAACTGGCATGAGCGTTATTAGCAATTTATCAATTGGGGGTTTGTCTGGGGTTATGGCAAACGCAACAAGGAGATGGCGATGATGGGAAAGGGTCTGGCGTCCCAAACTGACATTGTCCATCCAAACGTGGGATCCCGAGTGCCCTGCCCATCCAGGTGCAGAGGCCCTCAGGTGGTGTTCGGGGGAAGTGCGCTCAGCTCAGTAAGGACAGTCAGGCCTCTGGCAGCACATCTGCATGCTGAAGCTTTTCTTTGTATTCGGTGGAGGGAACCTATTCACCTCGTCTTAGGGTATGTGTAAAAAATCGAGAAAGAGCCAATACAAGATTCACAGGACTGTCGTCATACAAATCAGGAAGCCTCCAGGTACATGCAAAATGTGTAGAACACACGGTGAATACCAGTAAGGAGCCAGGGGAGTTGTGAAGAAGCTCACAGACTTGCTCTGCACAGCCTCGTCTCCTCCCCATGTTTAGCATACCAAATCAAGGAGAGAGGAGGGCTCAAAAGACTGCTGAAACACCCCAGCTAGCCCACCCAATCCCACATAGTGTGCATAGTGTGTGTTTGGGCTCTCAGTTTACTCTTTAAGAATGGTTGTGTCCAAGAGGTTGAAGACAACGTTTTTTTTTTTTTTGGTATGGTCTTATTGGGCATCCAACAAGAAGATGTATTGAGATTCTGCTATACTTTATTCCATATCATGTTACAAGAAAACAGTGACAGCTGACAAACCATTACATCTTTCATAATACAGACAAATTACAATTGGTAACAAATATGCAACATGTATTATTCCATTCTCCTTACTATGAGTCATTTTGAAATAGAATAGTTTTCTGAATGATGCTAGTACATTTCTTAGGTACTAACCCCTTGTCAGAAAGTACACATCTAAGTGCATCATACGAAAAAAGATAAAAGAAAAACTAAAAAAAAATTACTCCCAGTTAGAGAATGCTGATTTTGTGTCTCTAAAATATGCTCCTGTGGAAAAAGGAATGAGAATAGGAGATTGCTTATTTTACTGTGATTTTTTTGGGGGGGGATGTATGAGAAAATTATAAGGCAGTAACATATACAGTTTTCTCTGCTTACAAGCCAGTAAAGGAGATGGAAATTATGCGCAATTATGCAGGATATTCCTATGTATAGGGGCAGGCAATAATCTACCCCACTATGTACAACCTAAACATCCTTTTATATAACAAAGATTACAAAACCAATAATATTCACAGATGAGTATCTGATATAGATGCATAACCTAGGGTATTGATTACACTGGCTGTCATATACACACCAAGGAAAGGTACCAAGAGACCTTGCTTTCTTCCGCAAGCCTGGAGGCACCTCTGGAAACTTTTCTAGTCACTCTTGGGAGGTAGAAATAGCTTCTCACCCTTGCAGCAGTGGATGGACAGTCATCCCTGTCTTATGCACCCTATTTTTTGCTGAGCATAGCAGGCTTTTTTCCCCCCATGTCCTATGTATTTTTAAGTCAACCAAACTATTCTTTCAGAATATTATGTGTGCAGTGATGTCCTGTGCTAAGGTAGTCATACTATTCTTACCAGCTGTTTAAATTCAAGCTATTCCTTCATATAAAAATAATCTCACAAAACATTCCAGTGCTTCTTCAAAGAGTAATACATTTGCTAATCAACACAGTCTGTACTGATTTTCACGACTGCCCTCAGAGAGGGCAAATATGATTGCAAATAGGAGAGAGAGAGAGAGGAAGAAAGAAAGAGAAACCAAACTTTGGATTTCCTATATGCATGGCAAAGATGGGGAACTCAAAGCCTCTCAACCTTCCAGGAGGTATGTCTCTGTAATAGACAGATTTCTCACTCACTGAATAGTACTGTATCTCACTTCCCAAGAGAAGCTACCTATGACACAGGCATATGACACAGGCATATGACACAGGCATATATCTCTAATAGCCCTAATTGAGGTCTTTCAGTGTTACATATTTTCAAATTTTCAAGTTAGAAACTTTATTAAATAGCAAGATTTCATATTAGTTGCACTTAAACTTAGTGAAATACAAAAGTTACGCCTCTCCCCAAATGAATGATTCAAAACAAGTCACAGGAAAGTCCCTTTTTGGATTGCAGGTAAAGCTTTCTTCCTATATTTACTTTAAGAAACCCGAATTTAAGTATACTTAAAGTCAAAATACCTCTCTAAAGACTTATAGTGGGTTGGAATGTATGAAAGAGGTAAGAAAAAGATTTCTAGGCAGCAAATAGTAAACATGCTGCCCTTGGGTGTCTTCTGTTCTCTTTCAAATCAATCAGTAAACAACTCCTTAGTTGCTTAGCACTTAGAAGTTTACAATGAATGCTACATCTGGATAGGATGAATTATGACCTGGACACATCCACCTGCACCCCACTCCAGAGAGAGTACCATTCTAAAGTTTAGAACTTCCCAATACACCCAACTTCCCAGGTGTACTGGGTTTGACTATAGAATAACTTTTCCCTCGCCTCTCAGAGAAAGTCCTTGTCAAACTGGTTCGTAATTCCTAGACTCGATCCTGAAGAAGTACAACACAATTCAAGCGTGTAGTCTCTCCTTTCTGACTAATAGGCAAATGTAAAACAATGCACATGAAAACAGTATTTTCATAGGAGTCTGTGTCCAGACAAGCAAGGTTTCGTGCTTTAGATGAAGTCTTCTACCTGCCCCCTTAGCTGCAGGATCACAGGGCTCACTCAGCGAGGCCCATCTCCCTGGGACCAGCCTGTGTCAGGCGGCTCTCCATCCAGATTAAAGAGCAAGCACGCCCCGTCCACTTTTCCCTACCGTCTCATATTTACCTTCATTGTCCAAGGTTCCTCAGCTCCTTAAACAAGGGAAGCTGGGCCTTGTTTCTCTTTTCCATCTTTAAAACAAGATTCCTGGATTGTTTCTGAAACACGCATTTGCAAAGTAATTTCAGGAGACCTTTTAAAGTAAGGAACCCAGCCATATTTTTCAATCAGCTTGGAATTTTTTTTTTTTTTTTGAGCTGGGTCTCACTCTGTCACCCAGGCTGGAGAGCAGTGGCAGGATTACAGCTCATTGAAGGCCTTGACCTCCTGGGCTCAGGCGATCCCTCCACCTCAGCCTTCCAAGCAGCTGGGACTACAGGCATATTCCACCATGCCTGGTTAATTTTTTTGATATCTTGTAGAGACAAGCCTATGTTGCTCACGCTGGTGTCAAACTCCTGGGCTCAACTGACCCTCCCTCTTTTTCCTCCCCAAATGCTGGGATTATAGGCATGAGCCACCAAGCCCGGCCAATTTTTTTTAAATGTAGTTTTTAAAAAATGTGATTTTTTTAAAAGCTGCTTTGTTATAACTGATACAACTTTGAACTGGATTATTTTATTATTCGCTTTTTAAGCATTAACCAGCCAGGGCTCCTTTTAGAGCTCATTCAACAGATATAATTCTTTTGCACCCAAGTTTTAAACATTCTGTTCCTCACTCTTTCCTCCTGTTTAGAAAATACAAAATGTAACAGAATGGGTGGTAAAAATAAGATGGTGACAAGATCCGGACACGTGTAAAAAGTTACCTCAGTCTCTAGAGGTTGAAAAGTAAGCAATTTATTCCTGTCTTTGTTCTTAATGTTTGATATTTGTTTCTTCACTTCCAATCTATTCAAAAAAACAGTCATGCTATGTGGCTCGAAAATGCTAAGCAGATTTCAATATTCTATATAAATGTGCAGTTATTTCCCAGAAAAAAAAATCCAATTTGCAAATGTCCTCAAAAGATAAGCAACAGGTAGGGCCCCACAGTCAGAGACCAAGTTGTCGAGTCAGAGAACAGGGGTTTGCTTTAGCAAAAAAATTCCTTCCTGGTGGTTGCAAAATGTGCACTGCTCTCAAAGAAAACACACATTGTTTTATGCCACTATGTGGCTTTCAAGTAGAGACATTACTGAAGAAGTGTGAACACCAAATGTGTTGTCTTCATGTATTTAAGACATGGCTGGTGAAAGCATAAAAACCTTTACAGAGACGCTGTGCTGCAGAGGGAAATCAAACAAAATCAAACACAAAAGACTGAAAAGAATACATGCCATGTATCAGTAAGCAAAGCTTAATCTTCACATAGTTCTTGGAAATCACAAGGTATCCAAATGCGTGCAAGTTTTTAAATAAATTGCAGAGAGAACAAGGTCTTGCCAGCTTCAATTTTCTTATAAGTGAAATCCACCACAGGGAGCGAAAGAAAACCGATCCATGATTCCCTTCATATTATTGGCCACTTCATTAATGTCTTTTTTTTTTTCCTTCAAGAATGATGACAACTTAATCCTGGAAGGAGGAAAATAAAAAAAAATTGTTATTGGAAAAAAATTTACACCATTCATTTTTCCTAAATTACATGAGACATCAAAATTGTTCAGGCTAAAGCGAGCCTACTCTCCACAGCCACCTCAAGCACATAAATGAGGCAGAATGGTCGCTAACCAAAACAACTCTTACAATATGATAAACAAATGTGCTGTCTGCATTTTCTTCTCATCTTTTTTGTTTGTTTGTTTTGAGTCAGGGTCTCACTCTAGCCCAGGCTGGAGTGTAGTGGCATGACCACAGCTCTCTGCAGCCTCAAATTCCTGAGCTGAAGTGACCCTAACTGCCTCTGTCGCTTGAGTAGCTGGAACTACAGGCCCATGCCACCACACCTGAGTGATATTCTGATACAGTGTAGAGAAAAAGTCTTGCTATGTTGCTCAGGCTGGTCTCGAAATCCTGAGCTCAAGCAATCCTCCCGCCGTGACCTCCCAAAGTGCTGAGATTAAAGGTGTGAGCCATGGCACCTAGCCACATTTCCTTCTCTTAAAATAATCAAACTCCGTGAATTAATGGGTCTAACGCCCTTTTGGATTATTTAGAGAAAAAGAAATTCTGCAAATTTCCTTCCCCAAATCAGTAGTAGCAACACTGGTCATAATTAAGTGCCTGTAGCATCATATGAACCATTATGAACCTGAATAGAAAAATGGATCACAGATATGATTTTTTTAAATTAAAAAACAGCTGTATATAATTCCTTGGCTACTTATTACCACTTGTTTCAGTTTCAGCAGGATGAAAATCGGTCATCGTGGCCTGAATTGGCAACCTCTTCCCACCATCTTGCACATAACTGCCCATTTCCAACAATGCTGGGCTTACAACTTGGTAACTACTTGCAGATGAATGGCTGAAGCAGAAAAAGGGAAGGCTCATTCTACTTCTCTCCACACTTCTGTCTAGCCCTTAAGCATTTTCACTAAGTCTCTAGAATAGGAAAAGAATGTCTTGCCAGGAAGGGTAAAAAGAAACATTCCCATGTTCAAGACACACAGCTGAAAGGTAAATCCATTAGCTGCACTGAGTCCCAGAATCAGCTCATCCTCTAGGTTTAGAAGCTAGTGATCACTGAGGTCTGGTCAGTCCTTCACGTCTCCACGTACAGGGCCATATTGTCATCTTTCTAGATACAGAGGGAAACTTGGATGAAGCCTGTTCCTGTAGGTTTTGGTCTTGGAGACTTCACAGTGCAGTTGGCTGTAGCATAAGACATCACCCGGCAGCAACCTAGCAATACCTGACCAGAGTGCAAGAACTTCTACTCTTACACTTAAGGACCACCAAAACAGCATCTTCCCTACCCTCTACTCACCTCCTCCACTTACTGCGATGATTTTTTTGGAATGTTAACCTTCCACACCTCATCAACAAGGATACCTGCATAATCAACATTTGTATACCTAACCCTGAATTGTACCCCACATCTTCAAAATTAGAAATTAAAAAAAAGTTGAGATGAAATTCATAAAATATAAGTTAACCCTTTTAAAGTGGCATTCAAAGTGCATTTGCAATGTTGTGCAACCATCATCTCTATGTAGTTACAGAACATTTTCATCGCCCCCAGAGGAGACCCTATAGCCTGCTTTAAGCAGTTACTCTCCATTCTCTTCCTGTCCCAGCCCCTGGCAGTCACTAATCATCCTGTCTCAGTGAATTTATCAATTCTAGATATTGCATATGAATGAAATCAAACAATATGTGACAAACAGGGTCTGGCTTCTCTCACTTAGCATGAAGTTTTTGAAGTTCATCTATGTTGTAGCATGTATCGGTACGTCATCATGTTTTATGGCTGAATAAAATTCTTAATATTTTCCATAAGGCTTTTCAAAAACTTGATTTTTTAAAAATAACATTCTTATATGGATACATATAGCATTTTGTTTACTCTTTCATCAGTTGATGTATATTTGGGTTGTTTTACCTTTTGGATATTGTAAATAGTGCTGCTATAAACATTCATGCCTGAGTACTTGTTTGAATACCTGATTTCAATTCTTTAGGGTCTATACCTAGGAGTGGAATTGCTGGGTCATATGGCAATTTTATGTTTAATGTTTTGAGGAACTGCCAAACTGTTTTCCATAGTGGCTGCACCATTTCATATTCCAAGGTACAAGGGTTCCACTCTTTCTTTTTTAAAAAATTATAGCTATCCTGGCCAGGCTTGGTGGATCGGCCGGTTATCCCAGCACTTTGGGCGGCCAAGGTGAGTGGTTTGCGTGAGCCTGCAGATTTGACACCAGCCTGGGCAATTTGGTGAGATCTCGTCTCTACAATAAATACAAGATTAGCTGGGTATGGTAGCATGCACTTGTAGTTCCAGCTACTTGGAAGGCTGAGTCGGAAGGATCACCAGAGCCCAGCATGTTGACTCTGCGATGGCCGTGAGTGTGCCATTGCAACTCTAGCCTGGGCAACAAAATGAGACTCCAACTTGAAAGAAAAAAAAAAAAATTACAGCCATCCTAGTGGATGTGAACTGATTTGTATTTGCTCAATGATTAGTGATGTTGAACATCTTTTTATATGGTTGTTGGCCATATGAATATCTTCTTTGGAGAAGTATCTATGTAAGTATTTTGATCATTTTTAAATGAGTTGTTTGTCTTTTTGTTTTGAGTTGCAAGAATGCTTTATACATTCTGGATATTAACCCTTTATCAGATAATATGATTTGCAAATATTTTCTTCTGTTCCATAGGTTGCCTTTTCACTCTGTTGACTGTGTCCTTTGATGCACAAAATTTTAAATTTTGATGAAGTCCAAAGTAATGCCTTTTTTCTTTTGTTGCTTATACTTTTGGTGTCATATCTAAAAATCTAAGGTTATGAAAATTCACCTGTATATTTTCTTCTAAGAGTCTTACAGTTTTAGCCTTTGCATTTCTATCTTTGATCCATATTGTTAATTTTTGCATATGGCATGAGGTAGGGATAGCTTTCCATTCCTGAGTGTCCTTTGTCCTCAGTGACTGAGCCTAATATAAACAACAGCTCTTCCCTTAGCTTTCTGGAAGCCTGGGGATAGAGGGAGAGGCCTGGGGAACGATGGATATGACACATAAGCCTTTTGCTGCTACTAAATCCTAACTCCTCAGTCAATTACTTGTTGCTTGTGGGATGGTTCTTCATGTGACTTACTTGGCCACCCCTCACCCTAGGTTGACTGGCCAGATATGCCTTTTAGGAATCTCCTCTTAAAGAAGTCATCACCCTACATATACACAATGGAATATTATGCAGCCATAAAGATGGACAAATATATGGACTTTGCAGCAACCTGGATGGATCTGGAGTCGATCATACTCAGTGATCTATCACAGAAACAAAGAACAGGGTACCATATGTTCTCATTCATAAGCAGATCTTGAACAATTATAATACTCTAAGAAAGCATTTGGCAGTAGTGGGATACTGTCAGGGGAGGAGGGGTAGGATTGGTAGTTGAGGGAAACTGCTAAGGGAGGGAGGGGCATACCTCATCAACAAGGGTACCTGCATAATCAATGTATGTATACCTAACCCTGAATTGTAAACAACATCTTTATAATAGTAGTAAAAAAAAGAAGTTACCACCCTAGAAACAATAACAACTCCACTTAATCCCTATCCTATCCTTGTTCTTTCAGGAAATGAAGAAAATGAGCTTTATCTGCTGGTCCATGTAACTGCAATTCTGATACAGGCACTGGTATCTTTTATTGAGGCCCATGACATCAAGGAGAGACAGCAGTTATTCCTACAGCATTTTAAGCACACTTGAAATACTCATCCAGTCCTCAACCCCACTGCTACCTATGATATTTTCATTAAGCAGATGACAAAAATGTCATTTTTCTTCTGTGTAGCTTAAACAGCAGTTTAACAACTCTTCTCAGAGCCTGCCCGCTCCAGCCAAATGGGAGCTGAGGGTTTATCCTGACATCTGCCCGTGTAGACAGTATACAACTGCACCCAAACGATGTAGTCTTTCCAGGCTCTCCTCCCCTCTACCAATATAATCAACAGAATGAAGACTTTGTGCCCACATTGATCTCCTGAACCAAAAGCTTCGTTTAGTCCTCCTGAGCTGTAGAGACACTTCCTGTGAGGGATCAAGCAAGAGGGCAGATGGCATCATTATGCTCCTGATTAAGTCTGATTTTGTTGCCCGCTGTGTTCCCAGAGCACAGCCTAGGCCTATCTCAAGAAGTCAGTAAACATTTGTTGAATGAATAGGAAGGCAAAAAGGTAGAATCTGAAAACATGGGAGTGGAATGTGTTCTCAGATGTAGAGTAGTCTGTGACAGATTCACCGAGGGCAAATGCTTGTACCCATACCCTTGCTGTTACTGAAACAGCACGGTGCTGTATACAGAGCTGGCCATGCACGTACACACCACCAGCTGAGAATGACCAGTAGAATTAACACCTTCCTGTAGGCCAAAATTACTTTTTTTTTTTTAACTCCATGACATTCTATTTAAAAAGAAGGATTTGATTTCTAGTTTATCTTATTTCAGGTAACAGTAAACTACGCTGTCACCATAGTCAATAGCATATTTACTATCCTGACGAGTTGATTTAAGACTTTTTTTAGGCCTTGATGGTTTGTCCCTGCTTTTGTCCTGACTCTTAGAGTGTAATCTCTAAGAGAATCACATGTACCCAACCTAAGGCATAAGCAGAGTTGGATAATAAAGGATAATACATGATAATAGTAATAGGATAATGAATGGTGAACACAGTGATTACGATAAGTCTGTTACTTAGGTTTGGGTTTAGACATTTAATGGAAGGAGCCAATAATGAAAACAAAACAAAACAAAACAAAATGTGCCAGTGAGAGGCAGACTCTTTCCTGTCTCTGTGCGATGCCTTTGAGTGGCCCAGGCTGTGCCGAACGGTTGTTCACCAGCAGTGTGGGTTGTCTTTTCTCCCTCCTTTGACAGGATCAGCCTCAATTTTCAGTGAGTGCGTCTAAAGTAGATCAGTTTATTGCTAGAAATTTCTTAAAAATCTAAATGTTATCGTGCATTTAATGGATGGAGTTTTAAGTGGAAGGGCAGAGGGCATACTATAATCATAGGGAAGCAAAATATAGTATCAATGTAAATTCTTCCCGTACATTTAATTGATTATTAAAATCCACTGCATGTACAATACAAGTGAACAATGAATAGGAATTATTAGCTCAATATGTGCACATCCACTTACAGGTACATAAATCATAAGATCCACGGATGCCATTTTTATCTTGCTTTCAGTTTTTATAATGTTCCTTCTCTAGAAATGAATGTTTTCAACAAGAAATTGGATTTGATTGATAAAATCCTTATTCAGAAATATCTACATAGAGCGCCTCGGCTATAAATATTAATTAATTGGACCGCTCGTACCCATAATGCAACTTTGTTCTGACCCCTGTGCCCTATGAACTAGATATTTTTTGGATTCAATTTTCTTAAAACCAACTGTCAGCATCACGTGACGGAGGGAGATGAAAAATGAAAATGAGCAGCCCTGCTGCGCAGGTGGGTGACCTGTGGGAGAGAGTCTGCTTGGTAGGATTTTTACACGAACCATCAGACACAGACCAATTGATTAGATCATCTCATACCCGCCACCAACTAGGCTCAAGAGACTAATTAGAGAGAGTACTGCCTGCGCAGGCACCCCATTGACACCTAATTTGCTCAGCCAAAGCCTTTGGGGAAAATGTATTATCTCTGCAGCTGCACTTCATGCATTTCTGATTTGAGGCATAAGCAAGGAGTGCTTCACCACTCTTTGAGCAAACTGAATGTAGAAGCCCTTAAGTGCTAAATGCAAGCAAACAGATCCAAATTAAAAACGAGCAAGGCTCTTTCTAATTCCCTCTGTGCTCCCTGTTAAATCTCTGTGTGTACACACACGCGCACACACACACCCTTACAAACGTGCATGCAGTTTACACGCCTGAGGGACAACATTCTGAGGACCCCTGCTCAGGGCGCTTCGATGTGATTAGATGGTCTGTGTTTCACTGGCCTATTTACCCACTCTAAGGTTTTGTGTTTGGGGTTTGTGTGTGTGTGTGTGTGTATTCTGCTGCACTGCCCCTCCTCAAAGTATTCTTTTTTCTATAAGAAGACTCTGGCACATTTTTTCCCCTCTAAGCCTCACTGGAGAGAAGTGATTATTTTGGTTCCAAATTAAAACAACTGTAGGTTTTCCTTTCATCGCCTAAATTGTGAACAGGATATTCTCCAGTGAAGCTGGAGGATAATCCACTCATTTCTCTTTGAGGGACTTCTTTGTAAAATGCCTAACAGAGAAGGAAAAAATACTAAACTTTGTCAGAAAGGAAGCTACCTCAGCAGCAAAGACAATATACAATTTAAAAAAGTAGGCTTTCTTCAAGAAAAAAGTGATTATCATTTGGGCAAGTTTAGTTTTATCTGTTTCTAACCTGGAATAAAACTAATTCAAACCCCCTTCTCAAATGTAGACTCCAAACTACAGGTATATAAGGAGGCATGTAAAGATAGGTATGTAATTAATTACATGCTTTTAAAAAAGGATATACAAATAAGTAATCCAGGTAATAATAGAACAATTAGGGTATCTTTGTGCCAACTCCAGTGGATATGAGAAATGGGTTTCTACAGTGCTAGAATGAAAGAAAAAAACAGGACTGGCTATGGTGGTATTCTGTAGTGGGTTTACTGATTTTATGCCTTTGCACTCACATGTTGGATGAATCATTTTACCCATACGTTCTGGTAAATTATAATATTGCTTTATAATTTTTCACATTTATCCTATTCTTAAGAGTTCAATGAATATTTAGAAAAAATCATTTTAGCTGTCTGCTTTTTAAACTAGCATTCAAAACTGGCCTTAATTGGGCATGTGGACGGTCAGAAGATTCCAGTGGTCATCAGAGTTTAACTATCTTTCTAAAGGAGTATGGATAGTGGTTGTAGGGGAGATGTTTGAACATAGTCAGAAAACCAGGGGCCTTAACTGAAAGGTATACTTGTTTACAGAATTTATTCTGACCTTATGGAGAACAAAGCCTAGAAAGCTTCCCTTCCTCAAGTACCATGACAAAAAGGTTTCACATGAACCATATCCAGGAAAAAACATCAAACTTACAAGGCTGTGACACTTTGAGTTTGATTTTGCGTAAAATATGAATAAACCCCCCAAATCTCTTTGTATCTAATTCACCTTTAAGTAGAGCTTGCTATTGTAGAGAATTAAGTCCATAAATAAGGTAGTTAAATCCTAAGCACTCAGGCAAGCACAAATTTCTCAGAAGTAAAAGTATCCAATACATATATACATATACACACACAGCATGCACTCAAATTTTATAGTGTAGACTTCATATGAATGTTGGATTCAAAAGGGTAAGTTTTAAACTTCATACTAAATTCAGAAAATCTGGGACAGCTTAATTTCCTCATTTTTTTTTAGTGAGTATAATACGAGGAAATTTGGCTAGAGACACAGGTTTTCTTTTAGAATATCTAAAATGAGTGTTTTCCAGTTTCTCTGACGCTGCACTGAAGGTCCTTTGGGAACTGGGGGAAATGGGTACAGAGCAGAAGGAAGTAGAACAGTAGTCAAACCTGCTCTGCAACTTGTTTCTGATTTATGATAATCATGCTTCTTCCCTCCAGAAGAGAACACATCTTTGAGACTAGCAAGAGAATATTAATTAAAATGAATGTGGAGATAGACCGGCTTTGTTTTAAGCTTAACAGAAGGTCCATCATTCAAAATAGCCCAAATCCTTTAAGTTGAAAGCTGTTTGGTAACATCCATATGGATGCACAATGCACTAATTGCAGCAACTTTGCACATTTTAAGCTTCATGCCAAAGTGGTGATTTTAATTAAAAATTTTTAGGCAAAGCTGTCAGTCTAACAATTGAAAACAAAGCATTTCTCACACGAGGAGACTGACAACATATCATTTTAATAATTATCATTACCAACCAACATTTATTGAAATCCACATTACACAGACCAGGCATTATATAATATGTAATTAGCCCTGATTGAAAATAATGTTCTATTTTAATAGTGTGACTATTTATCAAATCAGATTTATGCAAATGTAAAACACTGGTCATATTTTAGACACATATGGACAAAGGAATGACAGTTCTGGGATCACTCCTATTTCAGTGGATGCCAAAGGTGGCACAGAAAAAGTGCTGACTTGGGTCTTCGTATAATAACCAGGACGCATTTATTCTTTTTATTTGTGAAAAATCATATGATATAGGTAATTTGGAAAAGATTAAATATTATATTCATACCTGTGAAAACTGTAAGGTTGGAACTAGGTCACTGAAATGGTGGTGACAAGGTTAATAAAAAACCCTTCATCAGAGGTGGGATGTTCTTTTCAAAGATTTCATGTTACTTGAAAATTTATTTGCTCAGCATACCTTACAAGTGGCTGAGACCCACTTGGGCACAAGTTAATTAAATAGGATTCTGGCTCTTTAAATCTCCTTATATATTACAGTCCTACTACATTGTATTTAAATAAACCAAATACAAAGTCATGTAACTCAACAGCATGCGCATTTTCTTACAACTTAAAACACACATACACAAATCTCTTAAAACCACTTCTAAGTACTTAGTAGTCAGAGAAACACAAGGGTTCACGTCTGACTTTCATTAAAAGATTTGAGAGGAGACGTGACTCCATTTGGGGTAAATTTTTTTTTTCCAAATTAAAACTTATCTAGTATTTTTTCCCAAAGAATTGAAGCACAGTAAGTCTTCATGCTTGGGGTTTTGAATCGAATATATACAATCGCCTACAATTTTAAACCTGTTTTGTGAACTCTCTTATTTAGCAAAAACTTGAAAGCTAAAATATTCATTTCTGTAACATATATTAGGTCACATTTAAGTGGTTAATATAGAATGATGTCAGTGTGATCCTAAAGTTGTGTTGGTTTATGGGAGATTTCTTTCCGGCGTTATTCTGAGCCACCAAGTAACAGCAGCCACATGTAAGATGCACGCACACAGTTGGGTGCACGAGGCAGAGGCCTGCGGTGCAGTACATGCTGTCTATCCACCCCGTGCGCTTCCTTCTGGCTTGGTTTGGCTACCTGCTCTTTCTGGGAAATAACTGCTTATTGTGCATTTCTGGGTCCTTGAGCATTGTGCCCTTTCATCCAAAATTTGGCAGCTTCAACCTTCATATCAAGCTCTTTTTACCTGTAAACTGTGCTAGTAGATCTGTTAGTGTTTTTCTGCTTTTCTGAGGGCTGAGCTCACCAAGTTGGATACATCTGAAGTCGCCTACCTCTTACTTTATCTTTCCTGTAAGCCCTACAGTTTTTACTGTACTATTCTGCTGGACACCGGTAGAAACATGAATATCACATTATAGAAGAAATGTCTACTTATGTGGGGACATATTCAGACATTGTCACATCATTTCGACCGGGAACTGTCTGCAGTGAGGAGGGCTCAACAGCCCCAAACTAAGGGATATGGACGCTGGATGGCAGCTTGGCTCCCCCCCAGCCTGATCCCATGAAGTTGTACTACAACTGTGCCAATGAGCGATTTCTCTGCCAAGGTCAAGTCCCCGAATGCTGGTCCATGGAGCTAAGACTCTATGTGCTACACATAAAGTTCTCTCATATGCACTCCCCACAGAATTATATATATAATATAATATATAATATATATATATATATATATATATATATATATATATATATATATATATATATATATAGACAGGCAGGGGTACAGTGGTGCAATCATAGCTCGCTATGCAGCCTTGACCTCCTGGGCTCAAGCAATCCTACCACTCTAGCCTTCCCAATAGCTGGAACTATGGTGTGCACTACCACCCCTGGAAATTTTTATTTTTTTAATTTTTTTGGTCTCGTTATATTACCCAGGCTGGTCTCAAACTCCTGGCCTTAAGCGATCATCCCACCTTGGCCTCCCAAAGCACTGGAATTATGGGCATGAGTCACCATGCCCAGCTCTGATTTTAGAAAAGTATTTTGATATACGTTATTCCACAATCTTATCATTCAAGGTGCTTCATTTCTTTAATATCCAAGATGAGTTCTGAAAAGGTAACTATGGAACGTGTGTGTCATTATAAGAAAGAAATACTAGCATTTTTGTTCTCATGTGGCATTTTCTATCTGAAGTACTTTCCCAGTTATTATTTTCTCTCATTTAATAAAAGTGCCTGAAAAATAGGGTCATGATCTTTACATGAAATTTTATAAACTGTTATTTTTTTACAAGTTCTTATGCTTTTGTTATTGATTCAATATCTTCTGGGACTTCTACAATAGGAGGTGTATTGCAGATTTAAATACCCAGTGCATTCATGATAGGTTTGACAACCTTTATAGGGTGGGTGACCAACTGTCTCACTTTGTCTTAACTGAAGGTGCTCCCAGGATGCAACACTTTTGGTTTTAAAACTGAGGCAAACCGGAATAAGTTGGTCACCCTAACAGGAACAACAGGACTAACCATACAGTACTGGCTTCCAAGTTTATCATACAAACAGAGGCAGCGAGGCTGGTGCTTTATTACATGAACTACAGTGAAAAATATGTTGACACTCCAATCTGAAAATGTGAGTCATGAAAGTATTACTAATGTAAGACACCAAGAATGGTAAAAGGTGAAGAGAAGATGGGAACTGAGCCAGCAGCCTTCCCTTCTCAACGCCCCAGACTGTAGGGATCTTTCACTTATCGCCTTGGGAGTGACACAATCTTGGCTCTGTGATTCAGACTTCCTAATATTTCTTACTGAGACCATGGTGACTCACACTCTGCTTTCAGGAGGTTGTTAAGGACCATCGACTTGTTCCTTATCACAGTTCTCCTGCACTTTGAATAAATCTATTTATTTAAATCCACATATGCCTGTGCCATGTGGCATGAAGAAGATGGCTAAGGCCACCACTTTGAAATGACAAGAAGTGCAAATCTTCTCTGGAACACTGCCAGAAATGGGCCCTGATCTGAGATCAGTGGTGAAGGAGCAGTACTATCCATTTTTCTACCTACATCAACCCAGTGAACATTTGCTGAGCATCTATTTTTAAGCAAAGCACAGTGTGTGGAGTGGAGGAGGAAGGCATTCTGAGGACTATTAAATCAAGGCCCCAGTGGTGTCTTGATCTGGTTCGAGACAGTTGGATGCTACACTTTTCGGGAATTTTTTTATTCTGCCAGTTGTGTTGCAATCTGCCACCGTGAGAGTATTTACACCATAGGGCACAGACACACATGACCAGCCAGTCTTTTCTGCTTTCCTTCCGAAAAGCCAGTTAAATGTTTACCAACACACTTCTGCTGTTCTTAAAGTGCTCAAGATTTGGAGGGGGAGAGGACCGGAACAACAACTACCTGTACGTCAAAACAGACAATGTTAAGTGCTAGCCAAGAGGTTCCAACGAAGTGAGAAAGAATCCAGCTTTGAAAGGTAAATACAAGTTTAATGTCTAGAGGGCAAGGACTCTGGGAAGCAATGGATGGCCACTGAGGTAGGCACATGTTTGCATGTGAGACACAGATGCAGACAGAGATGCAGGAGAAGCTGAAAGGCAGGGGCGGGCAGTGGAGTCGAGGGTCCTACATGTATGTCCTGGTTAGGTGTGTGGGCTTTCCTCTGTATGCAGTGAGGAGGTACTGGTGGCTTTGAGCAGAGTCTCCTGGGTTCCAACTCAGGGGCATTCATACACTTTTCACACATGTGAATTCTTGAGCTGCTACTGTGAAGTCTGTGGGTACTTGTCTTATTTCGGATGCCATCACATCCGAAGAACACAGCTGGTTCTTCAAAGGATGGTTGCAGTAGCTCACAAAGTACCAGGTTTTGTAACATTTAATACTGAAGTTGGTTCTTCAAAGGACGGTTGCAGGTGCTCACAAAGTACCAGGCTTTGTAACATTTAATACTGAAATGTCTTAGTCCACCCATGAGAAATACTCAGTGTTCTGGACAAATGATGTCATAAACACTATGCTTCTTCCCAAGGACTGCAATATCAAAACATCACCCATGGGGATAATTTGGATATTTTCATACACCAGAAAGATATCTTAGGTACTTTATAGTTTGTTCACTTGTGTCTCTATATTTGTCTATGTATTTAAAAGAAAAAGGAAAAAAATTCATTCATAATTCTTACCTTGACTACACTGCTGTCCTTTAAGAATTAAACACGTTTGCTGTTTTTGAATCACACACAACCTCAGAAAGACTTTCTAACAACAGTATTGGGGGGTTCTGAAATACCATCAAATCTTTTAAAGAGCAACTGCAATAATTTAGGAAGCACCGTCACTATGTCTTGATTCATTGTGGCTGCATGTCTTGGATTAGGCGCGTCAGCTCATTAAAAATGTGCAGCCTGTAATATCTTATGAGTAAGACATTCACATCAACACAATTGGTTTCCTCTTGGTATAAAACAATGAAGATGTCAACAGCTCAGTGGTTTAGTGGCAGAGTGAAGAATAGTGGTGGCAGGCCTGGGGTCAATCTCTTACTTCCACTAGCAGCAGAGCTAGAGAATACAGAGAGGAGCCAGCTCACTCAGGCTGGCGGGTTGAGGGCTGCTTTGTTTATTTCACTGGTCACTTGTAGCAGACGGTGACAAAAGTAACAATCCAGTTAAGTGAGCTGAACTTTTATTGTGAGAAGCAATGAGATGCCCCTTACCCTGCCCAAATCAGAATTCCCCACACAATGCAGTGAGTCAAGAGTGCAACATTTTTCTCTTCCAGACCTGCGAAGGGGAGGCACATCCCAGAAAGATCTGATTACCTCTTCCCACACTGATGCTGAAGAACAAAGTCACGTCTTGTCTGGGTTCTGCTGTTTGTTTTCCAGTCTGTTGGCATTAAAACTGCACCCTAAGCAAGCTATCTTAACTCATGGCCCCTCTGTTAAATCCATTTCAAAAGTTCTGGCTTTGCAACACTGGTGTCATTTGGAATTGAAAAACAAACCATTTAGTGACTTGTTTCATGTTATCATGGAGGAAACAAACAAAAACCACAGCTCTATTTTAGACATGATAATTAAACAACGTGTATTGTGAAAAGTATACAAATCGAAAAAAAAAATTCAGCCCAATCAGCTCCAATACACTGCTTTGGCTTTGTTCCTTTTGTAATTGTTAGATTCGGTTGCTCTGTGTGAGACGCCGTGCGTAAGGAGTCTGAACCCGAAGTGCTAAAATGGAAAAGCGCCTCTTGTCTTTTTATGACTAACCTCTTGAGTTTTAGTTCTAGGGTTTATATAATTCTCTTAATCAATTATTGAGTGCCTTGGTCCAAACAGGATATATAATACTTATGCTTGGATGAACATGGCATAGCTAAATCTTGTCTCTTTTAGTACTTATTAAAAGAGATTTTAACAGGTTGACTTCTCTAGGTACTGATGTGTGTCTGGTGAAACATAAAGGAGAGTAAAGCAACTTCTTCAGCTCTCGAGGATGTGCTGTGGTCAGCACTGCCTACACACCAGAGATGGGCAATTCTGATAAGACAAGTGATACCAGAGCAGGATAGGGTCAGAAGAATTCCTCAAAATAGTGGTATGTGTATTCAAGCAAAGACATACTTAGAGGTTTAGAAAGCAGTTAACTGCAAGAACAGCTTTATGCTGGAAGAACCCGAAACAAAACTACCAAATCTGGCAGAATAGAACATGCAGTTGGGGGCTACCTTGCTAAGCACTGCATTATGTCTCTGGACCATACATTCTTTGCAGGTGAAATTCAAACATACATAGATTTACCTCTATGTATCAAGAAGTGCCTCCAAATGGACTGAATAATATATAATTTTGAAACCAACTTCCATTCTGCTGTGTCATCCATACCTCTGGGTACTTTAAGTGTTATAATCACATACTTTCCCAACGTTCTATTAAATTTTTTTTTATTTTTTATTTTTTTTTTGAGTTGGAGTCTCACTCTGTTGCCCAGACTGGAGTGCAGTGGCCGCTCCCGGCCACCACAGCCTCGACCTGCTGGGCTTCGGTGATCCTTCTGCCTCAGCCTTCCGAGTAGCCGGAATTACAGGCATGCGCTACCACGCCCGGCTGATTTTTTGATTTATTGTAGAGATGAGGTCTCGCCTGCCCAGGCGGGTCTCAAACCCACGGGCTCAGGCAATCCACTCACCTCAGCCTCCCAAAGGCGCGGGATTACAGGCTGAGCCACCGAGCCCGGCTATTACATTTTTTAACATAGAAAAATGAAAGAATTGAACAATGCACAGATGTGGACTTACTACAGAGATTTTACAGTTAACATTTTGAAATACTTGTTTCTAATGTACCTGTTCATCTATCTTTCCTTTCATTCTATTATTCTGATGCATTTCAAAGTAAGTTGCAGAGATCAAGATACTTTACTCATAAACATGCATATCATTGGCTATAGCTCAAAATACACTTATTTGTTTTTTAGAGACAGGGCTTCACTCTGTCACCCAGACTGGAGCGCAGTGGTGTGATCATAGTACACTGTAAACTCAAACTCCTGGGTTTAAGTGATGTTGCTGCATCAGCATGCAACCATGCCCGGCCAATTTGTTTTTATTTTTGTAGAGACAAGTTCTCACTATATTGCTCAAGCTGGTCTCAAACTCCTGGCCTGAAATGATCTTCCTGCCTCACCCTCCACTGCATCTAGCCTATATTTATTTTTCTAAGGTAAATTTTACTCATAGTAAAATGCACAGAGGATCCAGATTGTGATAATTCCTAACCATATGGGTCACTGCCAGATGTAAGAACAAGATGGATGCAACAGAATTCTCTCCAGAAAACTGCATCTATTTAACCACCTGCAGATTCTCTCCATACAATTTCAGTTGGCTCACAGACTTTCTGATTTCCATGGGTAGCCACATGGAGCCCAGGTAAAGAGCCTCAAGACGAGGGAACTGGAATGCTGGAGCATCAAGCAGCATTTCCATCATCTCGCCATAATACTATAGCATACTGCAGAGGAACTACTTTCCATTAGAGTTAAGTACTCGAAGACAATTCCTTTTGAGCAAGGGCATGATCTAGGAACACCCCTATTAAGGAGTGATATGGCTTATATGATTTCCAACACTCCCCCGTACGATAAAAATATACTCAAACAAAAACAAACCAAGCAAAAATCTCTATATCGTGTTTGCTTCAAGAGAGGTCGAACCTGTACCGTGCATTTGATGAGGATGACAGGCAACAGGAGAAGCATACATAGGCAGTGTGGTCCCCATTAGATGATCTCGAGAGTTCGAGGAGAAGACTTTTTCCCAAATACAGTCCCTCTCTCTCCTTTCCTTTTCTTCTCTGTTAAAGTCATTGTCAGTGATATACTCTCATTAATGCAGGATTGAAGGTAAACGGAAATTAATTCTATAGTACCCATTCTTACGAATTACACTGAATACCATCAATTATCACTTTATTTAGAGTGACATCTTTATTATTTTATTGTTGTGAAAATAAAAACTATCGTGAAGGCTTCTCAAAGCTCTGCCAATGACCCTGAGCTCTGATTTTCCCTTTTTTAGATGAAAAAAAATCAACCAAGAACTTGCAATTGTTATTAATATGGTCACCTATATTTTCCCTTTTCAGAAAAGATTACAGACAGCTAATTTGAGCAGTTGTGAATAATTTACTGTGCCTGTGGTCCTCACAGCAACCTTTCAAGGCAGGCATCTTTAGTCTATCCTATAGCTGAGTTCAGAAATACAAGTTGCAGAAATACTTTCCATCCCTACTCTCTGGACAAAATTTTGGTTTTTTTAAAAAATAAATAATAGATGGGGGTTTTTTTGTTTTATTTTTTCTTCTTTTTTTTCTGATCATCAGAAGAAAGATCAACTCATGGTCTGCCATCTGCTCTTCACAGACTGATCTGGCTCTGGTCTTACTTTGGTTCTGTCATTTCAGAGTTGTGGCATACCAGGACTGGCCTGGACACTCAGTGTTCTGATACTTTTTGCTCACTTTTATCTCCCTAGTCAAACCTCTTCTACCCTTTCATCCTGTTTATCCCAGGTAAACTGTGCCTTTCTTGCTAGGACATAGCCACCTCTGGCTATACGGTGTCTTTCTGTGAGCTGGCTTGGTAGCATCAAGACCCCAAGAAGTATAAATCATTGGGAGCTAGTCACGAAGGGAAAAGGAAACTGTGAAGCCAGGTATGAATCACGATTCCTCAATCTTATTTTAATCAGTCTGAGGTTGCCATGGTAACTATACCCAACTATTATTGCTCCTCCTGCAGATCTGTTTGCTGACTTGGGTGTTTGAGGTAATTTGCATTCAGTTGCTCCAGTTCTCTGATCCACACAATTTTAATTTTATACTACTTAATTTCACACCATTCCTTCCCTTGAACATTAAACAAAGAAGTCCCTAAGTTTCAAAGTCAAAGTATACATAAGTGTTCTGACCACAGATTTCCACCTGATCAAATGCAACAAGACCGCTCTTCATTTTCCCTTCTTGAACTTCACATTCGCCTTGTTTATCCTTCCTTCAACACACACACACACACACACACATACCCTCACCATCTGAACTGTTTGTGGTATTTTTAAAGGAACAGCCTGAAGATGAATTATAAGTACATTGGACATGGGACCTTAAGAATCGGAGACTTGGAGCCCTCCTATAACTAAGCCAAAGTAGAGAAAGTTTAAGAAAAACTGGAATGGCATACAATGGGGATCTCCCCCACGAAAAAACCAAAATTATACTTTGGAGGGCGGGCCCCTTGTAGTACAAGCTTCTCCCACTAGTTAAGTGTTCTAGGAATCCATTGGCATCAGTGTACCGGCTAGCGTTGTGAGAGCCTGCGCTCAACTTCAGTGAATTTTTTTGGAGAGTCTTTCAATGCATTTGCCCATTTCATGATGCATTTGCCCATTTCATGATGGGTGATTTATGAGCACATCTGCCCACACTGCGCTGGGTGTTCAGTGGTTTTTGACCCAAACAGCATGAACTCCCAATACGGCTTGACCCCTGTGTTCCACCCTCCCTGTTCATACAATCTTATCTAGGGCGACTTTTCTTTTTTTGTTTCCATGGATAAAAAAGTCCTCAAAGGGAAACGTCTTGTCAATGTGGAAGAGGTGAAACAAAAAACGGTAGAAGCACTAAATGACATCAAAATTGATATGCTCAAAAACTGTTTTGAGCAGTGGAAAATGTATCTCAACAGGTGTATAGGATCAAACTCTGCAGTACTGTGAAGGTGACTGAAGTTTACACATGTAAGATAAATACTCAATTTTTATAAATAGATTCTGGTGTTTTTTGGGTTTCTCCAGTAAAGAAATCCAGACATTTTTCATTTGACATGTCTTTCTTTCAATTAATAAGGAAGGTTCACTTCCTTGACTTGTAAGCACCAAGATAACAGAATACTCTTTAGAGCTTCTAGGGGGACAGAGAATATTGCTGTGATGGTTTTAGTGGCGAGTGAAGCTGGTGGCCATGCTGCTGGCCAGTGATCTTCCATGATGAAGAAGCACCAGGAGTTGAATACAGGCCAAGAGTAATGACACAATGCTGATGGTGAGGCCAGATGCTAGAAGCAACACCAGAGACTGAGCAGAAAGGCCTTGAGGTCATAGTGTGTGCAGACATCCTTCATCTGATAACGTACAGAGGTGATAAGGATAAGTGAACTCAGGCTGCAGTTCTGCACCCTCTCCAGACCTGCAAGTGTGGGGTTGGTCTCTAGTCAAGCATCTCATTTCACTTTGATGCCATCCTTCCCCTCATTTTCTCATCCAAGTCCTCAAGTTTTGTTTTTCTCTATGCCTGACACCATACAAGTCTCCTATTTGCATCCCCAAACCTGTTATCTTTCCTTGGAAATCTTTCTTGATCACTCTGGGATCAAAGAAAATAACAAAGAATGACTGCACACTTTCCCAGAAATGCTGTGCATTATCTCTAATGTTTGCTAACACTTCTGTGGTGTTCATTCATGGTATCCACTAATTTTCAGCTCTCTTCCTTCTGGATTGTAAATGAAGTTGGTTTCTCAGCTCTCTTAGAAGTGAGGCATCGTCACTCGACCTGCTCTGACCAATAAAATGGGTGTGTCCTGCTTTAATGGCTAGTGTTTATCTTGGCAAATCTCTTCTCCCTTCCAACGTGACCTTGTGGAGACAGAACCTCTGCTAGCCTGTGTCCCTGAGTGAAGAGTGAGCAGAGCCCCTCAACGACTCATTTGGATGAGCAGTGTGAATACAAATGTCTGTTATACTAAGCAACCGCATAACCCAGCCTATACTGAATGATAGTCTATAATGTCTACTTTGGATCATAAGTCCTTGGATAAAAACTGCCACTTATCTACTCTTCAAAACAATC
The DNA here is from genome assembly GCA_027257055.1 of Cephalopachus bancanus. Taxonomy (NCBI): domain Eukaryota; kingdom Metazoa; phylum Chordata; class Mammalia; order Primates; family Tarsiidae; genus Cephalopachus; species Cephalopachus bancanus. The sequence continues at coordinate 2,954,065 of JAPVLO010000181.1, forward strand.
CTAGTGAGGTAGTTAGTTTTGCCATTCCTTATTCCAATGAGGAAAATGAGGGGTGGAGAATACACATAATTTACTTAAGGACTGGCAACATTGGAACTGGCACCCAGATTTCATTACACATCCCATACCCTTTCCAATGTATTATGATGGCAGTTTACTCTTACATTACATGGGCAGGAAGAATACATTTGTTTTTGACAATTAATAGAACAGAATTTGATAAGGTAATGAGAAAACACCACAAGTCAAACAAGAACATTCATGATGAAAAATACACATCAGTGTTGGTCCCATCTGCCAAGCTTTATAGCATTTTATTTTGCTTTGTTTTTTCTTTCTAGTCATAGAAATAGAATGTGGTTATAGTGGAAAAAAAATTGAGATTCTCCTATGACTATCACTCTCAGATTGGGCAAGTTGAATTTCATATAAGCTGAATGTGAGGAAAATTTAAGTAATAATATTCTTTGAAAACTTAAGTATGAAACATGCATATCAGAAATGATCTGAAAAGATACATACAATCATATCTATATTAATAAATAGAAAAAAGATCGAGATTTTCTGCAGGTTGGGAACTTTAAAGTTTTGCTAGATAATCCTATGTATTATGTGGGTACTTTCCAATATAAATGCAATTATCGACACTTGTAGGATTAACACACACAATGAGATGAAGAACTGCTAACCTCACAATTGCGCATTGGTGAGATGGTAATATTTAGTAACTGCAACGAGAAACTAGGCCTGTGTGGCACTTGGCTTAGTTGAACAGCATCTTTTAATCTTTTGCAAAGCAGTCATGTTTCAGAGAAAATTGTTCAGAAAAGGAAAAAAGTAAAATATGTTCCATGTTTCACACTGCATACCCATCCCATTGAATTATTTTGTGACTTTTTTTGGTAATGGCATATATTCAAAGCATTAATGATGAACTGAAATGATATGAAGGAAAAAGAGAGAGTATGCTATCTAAATTGAATATAATCATGAATGTCAAATGTTCCTCAATTTAAAAAATTACAAACACATGAGACACATGCATGAAGAAAGAAAATTAAATAACTATACATTTTTAGGCACTTTGGCCATTACTAAAGTAAAGATGAACACTTCAAAACTAAATTATTTAACTTTATCCTCCTATTTACAGAAAGGAAACTAGGTTTGGATCTCTTATTTCTAACTGATCAGCAATGTAGTTGTTGACCCACCGTCATGCTTTATTTTGAGGTATGATACAATGTTGGCAATAAGGTAATGGAATTACTTTCGTAATCCAATGACTAGTTTCTCTATAATCATATTCCATAATGAGCACCAAGAGAAAAGATTTGAACTTGGTAATTTTTATTTAAAACTTTAACTAGAGATTCTAAAAGCCCTCCTCTGAACATAACACAAAAGTGATATTTACAAAATTACTATGCATGTATGTTTCAGTATATCCATCCATCCATCCATCCATCCATCCATCCATCCATCCATCCATCCATCCATTCATCCACACATACACACACATAAGTCTTTGGTCCTGCACTTCTAGCCCTTAACTGGAGAACTCAGAATCCAGGGGGAAATGTTGACAAGTGGATACAGCTCTAGGGAATTCCACTATTGCTTTCAGTTGCTTAGTGTGGACGGAAATAAACTCCAGATTCTCTCTACTACTTCTTTCCTCTCAAGTTCACTAAGAGGAGATTAACACTTGCATTTTGTTACAATGTTGGTCATCAGCAATAAAAGGAATGAGTTAATATAGGTGATAAATGTTTAAATGATACCCCTAAAAATCTTCAGTTAATTATTGAAAATCAAACTTCTTAAAAAAAATACAGTGAATCACACAGTAAGTCTTAGCACTCAGGGATCACGTAATTAAATTGGTTTCCTTACTCTTCCTGATCTGAAAATGATTACAATTCTTAACAAATAAAACTAAAGCTTCATTACAAAAAGGAAGAAAATTATAGGGTTCATGGTAAAAGGAACACTCTGTGTTCAGAAGTATGTTTGGAAGAAATTGCTGACCATCTGCTTGAAGAGATTCCCACATAATCCCTGGGATATATGCCCTCACTAAAGTTTTGGTTTAAAGCTGACATTGAAGTGGCTGTGTATTGATTCCCATGGGTCTTGACTAAAATATAATGTTTGAATTGTGGCCCATGGCAAAGAATTACCAGTTGAGTATTTAACAGGACTTAACTATATTTTTAAATAAAAATAGAATACCTTATTACATGGGCAAAGAAAAAGTATTGAAGGAATTAAGCAATATTTAAAGAGATGTGATGATACAGCCACAATTATGTACTTTTAAAACGATTTAACTATTATTAATCACTGCTTTATTCAATCTAGTTCTTGTGCTTTAATTGAGTTAATAGTTTACACCTTTAACCTGATTCTGGAGGTATTTTTTCCTGAAGATTTTCTGTAGCTCTGTTATTTTTATGAGTGCTGTCAAGTATAACATTTCACAAGTATATTTTTCCCTTAAAGGGTATAATGAACAAATGCTCAAAGAGTATTCTAATTGTCACAGAGTCTATTGGGTCAACAATAGTCCAGAACTTGATATCTAAATTCAGGTTCTTTCTGCCTTGGAATTGAAAGAAAATGACAAAAAGCAAAACAAAACAAACCAAAACAAAACAAACTATATGACACATCCATGTGATTGCTGAAAGACAACAGGAAACTGAGCTCCTTTGGTGAAGAATGTTAACCTGTATAAATATTTTTCCCTAAAAGAAGAGTTCACCTAAAAGTAGCTTTTCAGACTTTATTGTACACTTGGAAGGCAATCTTTTGTAATTTGCACATAAACAATGAATGGTTGCCTTTGCTTTGCAGAAGTTTTTCAATTTGATGAGGTCTCACTTGTCTTTTTTTTTGAGTTGGAATCTCACTTTTCTGCCCAGGCTAGAGTACAGTGGCATGCTCACAGTCACCGCAGTCTCGACCTGCTGGGCTCAGGTGATCCTTTAGTCTCAGTCTCCTAAGTAGCTGGAACTACAGGCATGTGCCACCACACATGAAAAAATGCTCAGCCTCACTAATCATCAAAGAGATGCAAATCAAAACCACACTGAGACATTGCCTAACTCCGGTCAGGATGGCCATCATCAATAACTCAAAAAACAACAGATGCCGGAGAGGAAGTGGAGAAAAGGAAATGTTTCTATAATGTTGATGAGATTGTAAATTAGTACAACCTCTGTGGAAAATAGTGTGGCAATTTCTTAAAGATCTAAAAATCGTTCTTTCTTACGACCCAGCAATCTCCCTTCTGGGAATATACCTGGAGGAACTCAAATCATTCTATAAAAAAGATACCTGCTCGTGCATGTCTATTGCAGCACTGTTCACAACAGCAGAAACATGAAACCAACTGTGCTGCCGATCAAAAGTGGACTGGATAAAAAAAATGTGGTACATATATACGATGGAATATTACATAGCCATAAAGGACAACATTATGAACTCTGCAGCAACTTGAATGAATTTAGAATCTATCATACTCAGCGATCCATCATAGAAACATAGAACTGTGAACCACATGTTCTCACTCATAAATGGACCCTGAACATTTATCATAATACTACAAGAAAGGGATTGGCAGTAGTGCGGGGGAGGGCACATAACATCAATAAGGGTACCTGATCCAAACCAGGCAAAGTGAGGACCAGCCGGGCTCGGTGGCTCAGCCTGTAATCCCGGGCCTTTGGGAGGCTGAGGTGAGTGGATTGCCTGAGCCCGCGGGTTTGAGACCCGCCTGGGCAGCAAGACCTCATCTCTACAATAAATCAAAAAATCAGCCGGGCGTGGTAGCGCATGCCTGTAATTCCAGCTACTTGGAAGGCTGAGGCAGAAGGATCGCCGGAGCCCAGCAGGTCGAGGCTGCGGTGGCCGGGAGCGGCCACTGCACTCCAGTCTGGGCGACAGAGTGAGATTCCAACTCAAAAAAAAACAAAGTGAGGACCAAACTTCACCTGTATGATGATCACTTATGTACCTAATCCTGATTTGTAACTCACATTTAATAAATAAATAAATAAATAAATAAATAAATAAATAAATATATATATAAAATTAAAAATAAAATAAGACTTTTTAAAAACCTAACAAAATAAAACCCAACAGACTACTTGCAGCCATTTGGCCTACATCAGATCCAGAATGATGTGGAGAAATTGGAATCCTTATACATTGTTAGTGGGAATGTAAAATGATGTAGCCACTGTAATGGTCACAGCAGCATTATTTATAACAGCCCCAAACTGGAAATGACCCAAATATTTATCAACTGAAGAATGGATACATAAAATGTGGAATATCTCATAGAATGGAGAATTATTTGGCATGAAAGAAAGAAAGGCAGGCAGACAGTACTGATGCATGCCACAGCATGGATGAACCTTAAAACCATTACACTAACAGAAAAAAGCCAGTCACAAAAGGCCACATATGTATGATCCCATTTATGCGAAATGTCTTGAATTGGCAAATTCAGATAAACAGAAAGTAGATGAGTAGTTGTCTAAGGCGGGGACTTAGGGGTGTGGGATTTGGAAGTGACTGCTAATGGCTATGTATTTTCTATTCAGGGTGGTGAAAGTGCTCTGGAATTAGATTGTGGTGATGTATGTATATGTCTGTGAATATGCCAAGAACCACTAAACCACACATTTTGAATGAATTTTGGGGTGTGTGAAATCTATCTCAATAAAGCTGTAAAAATAAAATAACCCTAAGCTCTCTAGTATAAAAATCTAAAACCATCATTTGGGGAGTAATTTGACTCTTTTATGATGTTGCTCATGAAGACGATAACGATGATGACAATAATACACTGGTGGCTAGATAGAAGTGAAATATTATAGGAATGTGTACTAAAGGAACTAATGAGGTGTGGTCTCTTTATGTTATATACTTTTATTACTTTTGCAGTTACATATTGAACATGTGTTACTTCCGTAATCTGGAAAAAAGTATCACAGTTTTAAAAAGTTCTAAAAACAGAAGCTTTGGAGAAAGAGATGGATACCGCCTGTAGCGCAAGCAGGAGAAGATGGCTAGAACTAAGCTGAATTTTGTAGGGCAGATCGTATCAGACAGAGAAAGAATCAGGGAAAGGCAACAGCTTTCTAAATAGTTGTTGTATTTCTAGCATCACTGCTTACTCTCTCTGGACTCTGGGGGGTGACATGTGTCTGTCTTATTTACCACTGGGTCTCTAGGGTATAGAACTATGTCCAGGACATGGGAAGTGTTCTGTTACCATGAACTGAACCCATAAACAAACACGTGTTGCCAGAATTATTTTCCTACAATACAGACTACAGGTGGCAACTGCCTTTATGCAAATTAGAAAAAGTGTCCTCTCTAGGATGTGTGGTTGGAGAGTCACTGCCTGGTCTCTCCCTGCTGCCTGGCCAGTCTTTCTTCTGAGGGCCCTGCCCCCAACTGCATACAGTATACGCATGCCCCAGGGGCCAGCAGCCAATCGGACCTAGCTTGTTGCCCATTATCATTTCCAACACCTATTCTGTGCTCACTCTACAGTAGTCCTCTGCATCACTGTATTAGCGCCCTGTACTGCTTTCATCTCATCAAATCAGTGACTTCATGCCAAACACCTACCACTAAAAAAAATAAGCCATCCACATTCTAATGTTCTTCTCAGTGACTAAGATCCTCTCTCTTGTCCTCATATGCCCCCATTCACACTCTCCTTCCTGTCTTGACTAAGCAGATATACCAGCTTTTCACTTCTATCCTCCCCGCCCCCCTTTTTGGTTTTGGTCCTCTTTGTACAATTTTCCTGGACCCTTTGGTTGAAACAGTCCTTCTCAGCCTCCTCAGGCAGAATCCACAGTTAGTCTTGAGGGAGAAAAGATGAGAGGAAAGCTGACTTTTGAGGGGAGGGGAGACCAGCTTTGACTATACTGAGTTGCAGTGAATGATCTGTGTGCACACATGTGCTTATGGGACTGTGTAGGAAGGCACGTCTGTGACACAAACAAGCCCTGTGCCGTTCTAGTAAGTTCTCCCTCCCACTGTGCACCATTCCCACCCGTGGTTAGTCTCCAGCCAACAAAAACAAAATTACTCATAAAATTAATGGAAACAATCTGCCTTTTTCCTTGCCATAGAAAGGATTTTTCTTAATTACTTTTTTTTGGAGCTTTGAATCATATATCCTGTAGCTTGATGAAATCCTTTAGAAGTCAACTGATCATTAGAGTTTGCAGTGTAACTCTTAGAGCTGGTGTTTACTTGTGGCACATAAACAGACATGCTTGGGAAGCGCCCCATCAGCTACGGTAATGAGCATATGCCTTCCCTTTCTGGGGTAAGATTGATTCCACAACATTTTTGAGAAAATAGAATCTGGTTAAAATTGTTTATAAAAACAGAGTTGCAGAAAAATCTCTTGTGGTACAAAGTTAGGTTTTCTAATATGAATCTCTTATATTTGTGTGGGTCTTTTCCTTGACTTTCTATCTATAATTTTTCCTTTTGTTCTCTCCAGTTCTCCTTAAAGGAAGCATGGCGGGTGCTAGGTGCATACAGTGGTAAAAGGGAAGCACATACCATTCATGTAAGAAAGGGGAGTTCATAACTAACTATAAATACCTATTTGCTTGTAATATAAAGATGTATGCCTTCTATTTCTGGCCTCTTCCTTATATAATTTTTAAAAAATTTTATGATCTACTTTCTATTAAGCCATAAAAATTACATAAAGAAAGGAAGAGACAGGGATAGAAGGTAGACTTCTTTGAATATACCTTGCTTTATAGATCTGACTTTGGAACTATAATCTTATAATATTATTCAGCAAACAAATTTAAAAGGCAATACTAAAAATAAAAAATAAACCTATCTACCTTGTTGGTGGTATATGTGGAAAATTACTGCAAGTGATTTTAAAGCAGGAATTTGACTTTGGTACTATAAATATGTATTTATCTTGGGATACCCTAATATAAAAACAAAGGATCACAAAAAAGAGAAAAACAGCAAATCATGTTCATTAATCATGATGCCATTCTGAGGCTAATGTGTGTGCAGTGTGGGATACAGCAGATAAGTAATCCTTTTGCCATAATTTTCAGCATGTAGAAAGGAGATATCACTCTAAGATCAGCGAGGTTAAGTAAAAACTCTGTAATCTCGAATTTGGAGTGTAACTATCAGTACAAACTCATAATGTGTTTCATTTCTAAAAGAAACACACATATCGTAATCTGTCTTTGGAAAAGGTCTAGAAACAACGGTCAACTTGGTAGTAATGTACATCTCTAGCACTCAGGTTGTGGTCTCACTGTAGAAAAGGCTGACTCCAGGTCTGGAGTAGAAAACAAAGCAGATGAGTCTGCAACACTCTGTGACACCAGAAAGAAAGAAAGCTATCAGAAAGTATTAGGTCTTGTCAAAAGGAGTCAGAAGGCACTTAAGAATCTCCCACTGGCCAAAAAATAACCAAAATAAATCAAAACACATTGATCACCTTTGGAGGAAATTAGGACTCCACATATTATTTTGAAAAGAGAAAGAACCAAACCTTTATTGTATCTTTTCTAAATAAAAGGTTCCTCAGGGTAACAAAATGACTTAAGAGGGGAAGTTTCTCTTTATAGAAACATCCCAGTTAATAAACTAAAAGAAATGATAGAGTTAGAATACCGTCATTATGCAATCCTTAATGAATTATTAAATCTAGGCAATGATCATTACCAGCTATGAACGTATACATCGTCACCACAAAATATTCTTGCTAAAAATTAAATCTAATTCTGATAAAAAGTCTTGACATAAGTACCCATTTGTAGAAAATATGGGAGAGAGAGGAACATGTTACAGGATACCATAGGAATGCCATCAGCAAAACTGATGGTGGGAAACTCTAAAAGACAGTGACTTGGTTTCTTTCACACAATTTTAAGGAGAGAAAAAGGTGAATCGAAGAAGGGGGCGAGGGAGAAAGAAAGAGGCATTCTGTGTCCTAACATCTATCAAAGCGTCTTTCATGGAAAAAAGTTAAAGGTCAAGGGGGAATCTCTGATTGCATTAATTATCTGGTCATGCTTCTAATACTTCAGCTGACCAGGGTAGTTTGAAGTCTATGGATCCATTACAAAGGATCCTATTTCACACTTAACACAGTGTCCATGATCTCCCGGTAGTTAAGTGCAAAAAAAAAAAAAGTCAAGAACAGAAAGTTGCGCATTTAATGATAGCATTGACTGTCACTGACTTTTCAACTATCGACTCCCTAATCAAAATTAACAACACTGATCTCTCGACTATCCTCTTTCATGCTAGATCAGCAGCAAGGACAGGAATCAACAGAGTTGAGAGCATTAGACATGTGCTTTCATAAGAAATCCAGTAGGTTATCTACCCACTAAACCACCCATAGAGATTAGGGAGGCCTTTTGGCTCAGGCCCAACTATCTGCAGAAGTCCTGATTAGCCTTTGAATGATATTTATTGTTTGGTGTAATTGAAAGGAAAGCTATTCTGCCTACTTATTCATCTGTAACATTACAATAAAAACAAAAAGTAAAACAAAGCACCAACAACCTAATAAAGATACAAGGATACACATCTTATACATTTGCTAGCACTTCTAGAATTGAAATCTGATTATTTTATTATCCTTCACTCTTTTTTACTTGACCACTTCATAAATGCTTCTGTTACATTATGCACCCTGTGCATATTCTGAAAAGTGAGATAAGATGTTTTAAATCATGACTTTAAATAGTAACAAAGAACATAATGTTTGGCTTATGAAGAATATTGACATTTTAAAATAAATATTTTGTGTCATTTTAAAAAATGGGTCCAATGGAGTATAATAATTTAATCCAGTAACCTCCATTTAAAATGTACACAAATAAATTGCTCTTTCACAGTTGTAAATTTCACATCAAATGTTTTTCCCCTTTAACTAGGAACTTCATTGCAATTCCCTTATAGAAGTTTATCCTAGTATAATATACTCTTACTCTGGAACATCTTTATTTATCACTCTAAGATACTCCATAGCATAAATATGTACACACATTTAAGTTTAACTGTTAAGAATTTCCAAGACAATAATATTAAATTCATTTAAATATTACTTCTGGGTTGAATTACCATCACAATTATTGACATGCAGTTGATCCAATTAACAAAACAGTACAAACATGAAAATAATTATTACAAGCAAAACTAAACTATTTTTCTTTTTGTAGAGACAAAGTCTTGCTATATTGCCTAGGCTGGTCTCCAACTCCTGGGCTCAAATAAACCTTCTGCTTTAGACTCCCAAAGTGCTGGGATTATAGGCATGAACCACCAGGCCCAGCCTATATATATATGTATTTTAAATTTATATGTTTTCTTTCAGGCTAGTCTTGAATTCCTGGGCTCAAGTGATCCTGACACCTCAGTCTGCCGAAGAGCTAGGATTACAAGCATGCACTCCCACACCTCAGACCTAAACTTTTATGGGAAATGCATCTATCTCTTAATGAGATAGACGAGAATGGCTACTCTTCTCTTCAAGTTAGTTGATGTATTCCTGGAAGAATAGTACATGTTTTTTCTAGATCTGAGAAGAATGTTGCTGGTAATTTGATGGGTATTGCAGTAAATCCATAGATTGCCTTAGGTAAGACGGACACCATCACAATGTTGATTCTTCCAATCCATGAGCATGGTATATTTTTCCACTTGTTTGTGTCATCTTTGATTTCTTTGAGCAGTGTTTTATAGTTTTCATTGTAAAGGTCTTTCGCATCTCTGGTTAAGAAGATGCCAAGTTATTTCATTTTGTGTGTGTGTGTTGTGTGTGTGTGTGTGTGTGTGTGGCTATTGTGAATGGGATTGTGCTTTTTATTTGGGTTTCTGTTTGTTTATTATTGGTGTAAAGAAATGCAATTGTCTTTGACACATTTATTTTATACACTGAGTCTTTGCCAAAGTCCTTTATCAGTGCAAGGAGGTTTTTGACAGATTCTCTTGGGTTTTCAAGGTACACAACCATGTCGTCTACAAAGAGAGATAACTCGACTTTCTCTTAAACAATACAGGAATTCATATGGAAACACAAACGACCAAGAATAGCCAGAACAATCCTCAGCAAAAACAAAACAAAACAAAGCAAAAACAAAGCAGGAGGTATCACACTACCAGACTTTAAACTTTACTATAAAGCTACAATAATCAAAACAGCTTGGTATTGGTACAAGAACAGGCATATAGATCAATGGAATAGAATTGAGATTCCAGAAACAAAACCTCAATTTCTTAACCAACTCATTTTTAACAAAGCCTCCAACAACCACTGGGGAGAGGACAATCCATTCATTAAATGGTGCTGGGAAAACTGGCTGACCACATGCAGAAGATTCAAACAAGACCTCTATCTATCCCCATACACAAAAATTAACTCTAAATGGATCAGAGACCTAAATGTAAAACCTCAACCCATAAGAACTTTAGAAAATGCAGGACACACCCTTATGGAAGTTGGAACTGGCATCCAATTCCTGAGCAAAAACCGAAATGCACAGGCCATAAGAGATAAGATAGAAAGTGGGACCTCATTAAACTGACGAGCTTCTGCAAGGCCAAAGAAACTATCAAGAGAGCAGGGAGACACAGACTGGGAAAAAGTATTTGCCAACTCCATGTCTGACAAAGGCCTAACGTTTAGGATCTACAAGGAACTCAAACGTGCTGAAAAGAAAAAAACAAACAACCCCATTACAAAGTGGGCAAAAGATATGAATAGACGCCTCTCTAAAGAAGACATACAAGCGGCCAACAGACACATGAAGAAATGTTCAACCTCACTAATAGTCAAGGAGATGCAAATTAAAACTACACTGAGATACCACCTAACCCCAGTCAGAATGGCCATTTTCAATAACTCAAAAAAAAAAAAAACCAAACAAACAGATGCTGGAGAGGATGTGGTGAAAAGGAACACTTCTACACTGTTGGTAGGAGTGTAAACTAATGTAGCCTCTGTGGAAATCAGTGTGGCAATTCCTAAAAGCTCTAAAAATCGACCTTCCATATGACCTCACAATCCCCCTACTGGGAATATACCCTGAAGAACTCAAATCACTCTATAAAAAAATACCTGCACACATATGTTTATTGCAGCATTGCTCACAGTAGCAGGATCATGGAACCAACCATACTGTCCATCAAAAGAGGACTGGATTTAAAAAACGTGGTATATATACACAATGGAATATTATGCAGCCATAAAAAAGAACAAAATCATAAATTTTACAGCAACTTGGATGGAATTAGAGTTTATAATACTGAGTGATCTCTCACAGAAGCAAAGATCTGAGTATCACATGTTCTCACTCATAAGTGGACCTTGAACAACTATTGTAATACTATAAGAAAAGGATTGACAGTGGCAGGAAATTATGGGGGAGGGCAGGGAGGAGAAGGGAGGTGGGATTAACGGTAATTGATATCTGTCTGGGGACGGGGGGCACACCTCATCAACAAGGGTACCTACACAATGCATATTTGTATACCTAACACTTAACTGTACCCCACAATTTTAAAATAAAAAATATGTAGTAAAAAAAAAACAAACCAAAGAACAGTACATGTATTGTAAGAAGAGCGAGTCTGGATGCTTTGATTAGAAGAGGTTTTTTGGGCACCAGTAAGTAGATTCAACCATTTGTTTCTTATTTGGCAGTTCATACAGCTCAAGGCAATGCTGCAAGGTAAGGCTGGGAAGGATGAGACGACATTTCATTTTGGTAAAAGGGAAGAAAGGCCTCTAGAAAAAGAGAAGCAGCAGGTGCTTTCAGGCAGATGAGTTTCAGAGCAAAATACGAAATTCAGGGAAGAATTTGGTGCAGAGGGGTACATTCACCCTAGTTCAAAACTCACAGAGACAGGATGTGAAACACCTCATAAGATTCATGGGGAAACCCAGAAATTAGTAAAAATAAAATTTGATGTGAGTGAAATAGGTACAGCAAGGTCAAAGGGGAAGAGTAATTACATCTTCCTGGAGAAATAAGACAAAAGCTTCCTAGAGAAAAATGTCTGAGGGAAACATGAAAAAGTGGGTCTGGAGGAGTGGAGAGTGAGGTGTGCTTGGCACTCCAAGCATCTCCGTGTGAGGAGCACCGAGAAGGTTTCATGGGTTAGATGGAAAGATCAGTTAGGGCCAGATCATGCAAGCCTCTTAATTCTTTACTTTGCCGTCCAGCCAACAGGACCTACTGGGACATTTCTAAGCCGGAAGTCCCTGATCAGATTGAGGTTTTGGAAAGAAAGCTCTTAGCAGTGACAAAGTTGGACAATGGTGAGGAGTTGGGCAAGCAGAGGCAAGGGGGCAATTTAGGAAGCAGATAAGGAATAACGAGGGCCTCAGCTAAGGCTAGAAGACCACAGGGAGTGGAGAAGATACAATGGATTTTAAGTTAATATTTAGAAGGCAAATTGGCAGGTCTTGGTGGCTTACTTAATATCTGGTTAGACAGGGTAAGTCATGGAGGATACTGAGCTTTCTAGCTCGGGCAGCTGTGCTGATGATAATATGAATAATAGATACAAAAAGCAATACAAAATCTTCAGTGAAGGTAAGACTCATTGTCTCATTCATGTTTGTTTCTACACCACCTAACAGATATTACTGGGTAAATGAATACACCTATCACTGCATCAGACTTCACTAACGCCATGCTCAATAACAAGATGGCATCTTTAGGCAGTATTTACATTTTGTTTTATGATAAAATTTGTGGACTGCATGCAACTGACCTTCAATCATAAAACAATTTAAAATCTAGCCAACTTTTGAAAAAAATAGTATCTAATTTGAAAAGACAGCACCAAATATATCAACTGCTAGGAAATGAGTTATTCAAACATTAAAATTAAGCAGCTTGGCCTCAAATTATGCAGTGTCTAGAAAATTAATTCCATGTGTCTGTATGTGTTTACATTTAAAAGAGACTACAGTTTAAAGTGGTATTTTCACCAAGATTTTAAAAAACTCATTTAACTAACTCAGAAAAACATCTTTTATATAACACTAGTCATGGCAAATAGGGAGATGGAAACTGCTTCAAATGGAACATCACTTAAAAAATTAGATTGAAAATGAAGAATTTAAAAACAAGTTTTTCATAAAAGTTATTTAGTTATAATAAAATTATTTTCCTTTCTATTTGGTATATTCTTCATTAAAATAAGTGAATACAAGCAAACCAACATTATTTTTAGCTAACAAATTCATTCTCACTGAAGGGAAACAATTGATTTGCACCTCTCCACTTAGAAGCCTGTCATCCTATGTGGGCTGCAGTATTAAGTATTAATACTGTGGTCTTTAAATCACTCTAAATATTATTTTAATATTAGAAACCCTGCAAATTACAATGTATATTATATTATCTATTACATTCACCCACATTCACTTATTTCTACCATTATCAGAACTAAAGAGTAGTTTCTCACACGCTTATAAGAATCATTCATAAATACTTAAAAGCAAAAATTTTTGTCTGTATATAAAATTAACAAGTATGTGTTTTTAAAAAAAGAGTTCCAAATCTAGTATCTTTGGGAGAAATATGCTAGAATGCACATTTATCACAATTTTTAGGCCTATTATGAAGTGTGGACTCAGTCCTTCCTACATCTCTGAACACACAGGGAACAAGTTATCATAGCATCACCATTTGACCTCTAAGGAACAGCTCATGTCATCACAGAGCAAAAGTGCTGGCGAAACATTTATCTAGATGAAAGACCTCAAGCAGTTAACCTGCTCAGCAGAGGCAATGCAACCAGGCAACAGGATAATGACCTCTATCCAAATGTGGAAGGTACATCAATTTAATACCCTGACAGCTTGACAAAAGATGATGGCAGCTCAGCAGGAAAACATTAGCCATGATAACGCAGGGTACTGTATGTGAAAAGAATGAATTATAAAGCACAATGCTATTTGGGCCGAGTAGGGATTTTTTTTTTTAACCAACTTTATATTTAGGACGGTAGTCATGCCTAAAGCCTCCTTCCATTCTTTTCTACCTGAAGAATATCCTGATAAAAGTAAAAAGGCAGTGTGGATTAAATTGACAGCTTAAACACAAACTGAGTTTCCCAACTAAGCCGGGATATGCTGCAGATCATTTCTGGCAGTCTTGTTATTGTTTCAGAGTAGAAAAACCTGGGCATTGGTAAATTGGCTTAAACTACTTGAGTTAAAAAAAAAAACTGGTAACTCAAATATGTGCGAACAAGACCAGGCCAACTGTGTGTATTATCTTGTTTTATTTGTACAGGGAGAAGGTACCCGGTACACTTTAGAGTGCTTCAGATCTTCAGCTGCCAAATGCCCCTACTGCAAATTCAGTTTCAAAAAAATTAATTTTAGAGTAGTAGCATGTACATGCTTGTATGTTTATCCAGGGACCTTTACTCTGTGACAGGGTTTCAGCCTGTGAGGTTTTCTCTACACATGGCAGGCAGCTGTCTGAACCAGTGTGAGGGGTGAAAGGGCAGCCCGGCTGCTCTGTTAAATCACGGGGTTCCATCAACATCTCAGAATTCCTGCCGAGTGGGAGCTGGGAGACCACAGATTAGAGTACACTGGAGTGTGTATATTAGGTCACTCAGTGTCTATCAAAGCGATATCACGCCGGTGAGCTGCACAATAGATTTTACTGTGTTCTGTTCAAAGAAAATGTAAGGTAAGTGAACATGTGTGTAGCAGACCATAGCTGAATACCGAATTCTTCTTGTCTTTAAATGGATGGATTTATTATCCACAAGATGAACGAAGAACAGGGGCACAATCAATAGCTTTGGAAAACGTGCGAGGCTGGTGGTTTTATTCAGTTCTCGGAAGTGGCTGTTCAGCAGATGCAGGATGAGGCAGACAGAGTCCATGGCTCAGCACAGCAGAGGGGAAGGGGCCCAGGCAGGGCTGTGGTCCTGGGCTGCGAGGTGGATTTACAACCCTGGATGGTGACCGCACTTCAGCTTCACGAAATGTGCATGTCCTCATTTATAAATTGGAAACAATAAAAGCCGTCTTATCTACCTCTCAAATGGGTAAATAAAAAATGATTCCTAAATGAGAAAAGACTTTCAAAATGTTGAAAGGAATGCAGCATGACGGTGTAACATGTGATACTTAAATAATTAAAAAATGAAATGTAACTTGTGTCGGTGGCTATTTGGTCTAAAAGTAAAAATAGAAAATATCTGCTCCTCAATACTTATTGTTTAATTTCTTTTTAACAGTAAAATCTGTGTCCCAAGGCATCATGTTATCTTAATAAGGTAATGGATAGCAAGTGGAATTTTTAAAAGCTTAAAAAATTTGTGTTATATTTTAACTTCTCAATTATAATTTCTATAAAGGGTTCCTTGACTGTGGTAAGTATATACCTGAATTTATATTAATAATAGCTAATACTAACAAAATATTTACTATGTGCCAGGCACTGTTCCGGCCGTGATAACAAAATTTAACCAATTTAATTCATACAGCTATATGTAAAGTGACCCCAATGGTCAGCTTTTAGGCTATACCATCATCTTACAAAAATATAAGGCACTGCCTTATAATCTCATTTTGGGCTAAAAATTTTCTAACCCTGTAAAAAATGTGAACAACCAACCACTTTCTATAAATAAATTCATTTCATACCTTATGAGATAGATACTATTCTTTCCCCATTTTTTTAGATGAGAATATTATGCCCTGAGAGGCTAAGTGATTTGCATGGCAGAACTAGGATTCATACCCAGGTAGTCTGCAGTATGGCCTGTCTTTGCATCAGAGGGCTTGAAGCCAGTCTATTATTTGGGGGCAACATCATGGTGTCCATTTATACAATTTTGAATCCTACACTGAGATGCCAAGTTGAGACTTAGTCACCCAGAAAACAGCTCAAACTTGTAACATGGCACTGAGACTGGTTCACACTGGAGACTTAACCCTGTCTACATTATAACAATCAGCTGGGCAGTTAGTTGAGTGTGAATGTAGCAATGGCTGCCATGTCAAAAATGCACCACCCAGGGGAAGAAGCTGAAAAGAGATACCTTATGGCCTCATGTTGACATTCACTGAGGTGAACTTACTTGAAATGTATGTCTAACATTTTCCACAGTGAATGCAGAAAAGGCACCATATAAATAAGGCACACGTGGAGGAGGGGCCTGGTTTTTTTTCTTTTATTAAAATTAGAAATATTTTTCATCATTGTTTGGAAAAAAGTTCCCTGAAGAAAACCTTTGAAAGACAGTAAAGAAATTCTTAGATTGAATTCTGTTTTGTCTGTTGTTGGGTGACAAAAGAGAGTGTGAAATACAAATAGGCATAGATAGAGCTGCGTATGACAGCTTTGTAGCTTTCCCTTCAATAAACTCAGACGCTGTCTTTGTATCCAGTGACTTTTTAGGGGAGATTTAAAATAAAAACTCAAAAGACACAGTACAATTTGTCTATACCAAAGACCCAATTATCATTCTCGGTCTCTTCTCTTATGGGAAAAATTCCACTTAGGTAAGCAAGAACTGAAAAATAGTCCTCTTTTCTGGATACTATTATAAAATGAAGTGAGGGTTTGGATGGTTGCCCTTACTGGTGATTGATTCTTTAATGAGCTTCACCTGCAGGCCCCCAAGAGTACAAAGACTGCCCAGCTCTCTAAATTTTAATAGTGATCAATTCAGACAGAGATTGAGTTGTGTTGTTGGGACTAGTCAGAGGCCCTGTTGTGTCTGTGCTGCAGACACTATGAATAATAAAAACTGAAATTGAGGTATGTTTATAAACACATTCACACATACTCAGCGGCCTCATGAATAAAAAGGGAAAATGCCAAATTACTTGGATGCTTCTAGGGGCGGATCAGCATTTTCCAAAAAAATATAAAGCCCTGCATTATGATCCCATTCTAGGTTACACATATTTTCTAATCTTGCAAAAATGTGAATAATATGAATAATTTAACTGCCTTCTGTAAAACTTAATTTTATAGCTTTTTGCATCACTAGGGTGGCTAAAAGCTGCTAGATTGTTTAAAAAAAATGAATTAATTGGCACTTCAAATTTAGCCTCTTCACAAGACCATCCTATTTACTTATACACTTTATTAATTCTAAAGCCAGTTGCTCCTCAATGGTGCATTTATGTTCAACTAGGTCAGGACCAGTGGGATGATATTTGGTCTTTCACAGAAGACACACAGAGCCTGTATGGACAGCAGGCTCAAGCTACCAAATATACTTCCTTTCTAACATTTGACTACATGCATATGTTAGACTTCTGTGGAAAAAAAAATCCAGATATGCAATTCATAAGTCCCTCTCCATGAGATCTTCTACACATAAGGCTGTCAGTAACACGCTGCCTCCTTATTAGGGAAACAGGCATTTGTCAAATAGTCCATTTGCGACAGTTGGTTTGTGTAGCTTGGTATGGTTAACGGTGCTCACAGATACAAGTGGAGGGAAACCTTGAAAACTGTTCTCTAACATTCCATTAGTTTGCTCAAAAAGCATGCATTTTCTGACCAAATCTACAAATCACTAATTTTCAAGTACGTTGCAATAGAATAAAATTGAGTACAGAAAAGACTTAGGTGAGATTAAAAAATAATTCATGTTTACATTTCTCAATAAGGCTGTGAGTGATTAACCATGATAGTCATAATGCCATAGAGATAACTTTGTAAATAAAAACAATGCAGAGACATTTGACATTTAAAATATTCAGATGCAAGTTGACATTCTCGTTTTCCCTTTTGGAAAAGTTATCATGGCTTACCCTAGAACAATTTGAGCCAGCTCCCATCGATGGGCAAACATTAAAAGCATCTGGGATGGCCACTTTCTTGTTTTTCCTGCCCTCTGGTTTTACTCAGTGGAATGTGATCAGCACTATTTTCTTTTGAAACTATTATTAGCTGGAACTCCCCGATAGCTTAAGCATAGAATATTGGAGTACAAAGGGTCTTGGAGACCCAGAACTCTGCCCTTGTTTCACCAGAGGCCTCATAGAAGTTAAGTGACATGCTCAAGGTCATGGCTAGTTGATGACAAGGTTAAATTTAGTCCCAAACGCATGTCTTTGGAATCCTAATAGAGTGCTCATTTACTCTAATACCTTAATGTGATAAAAGACAGATAAACGGCACCAACTCCCCAGTTTCTATGCCAGCGCACGATTATGAGATGTAAGTTGTTGACTCTGTGAATTCTCTGAGGCTGGAAGAAATGTGCAACAATCTAAGTGTCACAGGCCTGGAAGTAATCAAAAGGAAGCTGAATGTTAGTTACTACTGTGCATAATACTTGCAACATATCTGTGGTCGGTTGCGAGGCATTATTAGAGCTTGGGTTTTTGTTGTGACTGTATGAATTGAGCTGTACAGGGAACGTGAAGAGCAATCACAAAAATACCTTTCTTTCCTTACTGTCCCTCAAGCAGCAGGGATCAAATAACTGTTTCTCAGCTGTCTGTCTTTTAAACAAAAAATCTCCTTCACTCTACGTGTATCTGTGGCAAGTTGGTGTCTGCTTCCTCTTCTCTCTTCTGTTCTATTTTTTAGACCCCAACCTTGGATCACCAGGGGATACTGGAACTAGAAAGGGCCTGACATGATGTTTTACAAATTTACCCTGGATTCCTTCAGGACGTCACAGTCTGTGCTCAATAAGGCAGGCAGTGTAGAGCAGGCAGGCGGAAAATGGGCTGCAACTGGATATTGGGTGTGCAGAATCATCTGCTGCCAATCTGGACACTTGAATGGCTTTCCACTCTGAGTATGACAGTTTCCATCTGTATTTCGGGCCAGCTGCTATTATGCCAACAATGTGATAATGGTGTGTTTTATTCATCTGCAACACAGCCAAGTCTTTCTAGACTAATCTAGGAAATCACAGAGCTCGATGAGACTTAGAGGAGCCATCCTTCATCCTTCCTTCTTCCTAACTCCACACAAATTCCACAGTTCCTTGGCCTTGGCTCTGGCCTGGCCACTTATTAGCCACATGAGTTTCTTAATTTTACTGTGTCCTGGCAGCCTCATGTGTTAAATGGGGATGATAATAGTAGCTTTCTCTCACAGTTGTTGTGAGGAATTAATGAGTAATATGTACAGGGCCTGGCACATAAGCACTGTGATTTCCACTCCACAAAGTCAAAACTTCCTCACAGTTTTGGACCTCAGCTGACTGTAATCACTTGTACATCAGTGAAGGACGTTGTTAACAAATGAACATCATATAGCCATACCATAATTTATTCAACCTGCCACTGTTAGCAACTATCCTTATAGCTTCCCTATAAAGTGGATGCCTTTAATCCAATTCATAATTCCAAAGTGAGGAAACTATGACTTACACAACATAAATTCAATAGGATCACACATCTAGTAGGTGTTATATGCAAAACTCAAGTCCATGCTTTGAACCTCAGACTTAATCAATTGCTTACTGTTCTTCTTACCCTAAATGGTTCGAATAACAATTAGTTTATAAATTTAAAACTGCAAACTCCATTTATCTAAAATTTTCTCATATGGATCATCTCATTCCTCAGTAACTGAGAGTATCACCAGAGGCCAGGGGTGGGATGAAGGAGGAAACGGGGAGCTGTTGGCCCAAGGGTACAAAGTTTCAATAAGACAAGGGGAATAAATTTTGAGAGCTACTATACAGTAGGGTGACTATAGTCAATAATATGGTATTGTATATTTCAAAATAACTAAGAGTAAATTTCAAATATCCAGCACAAAAAGTGATAACTGGGTTGATGGACATCTTAACTGATTTGATTTAATTATTCCACACTGTGCACATATAGCAAGTCATCACATTGTACCCCATAAATGTATATTATTATGATTTGTCATTTAACAATAATATCAAAGATAATTCAGGAGAGCGGCAGTGTTATTTTTTCCTTGGAGCCAAACTCCTTGATGTAAAAATCTTTGCCCAATTGCTAGGAATGTTTACACTGCAATACTACCAGCAGCATCGAACCTCATACAGGTTTCTAAAGAACCTGCGCACTTTTTGTACCAACTTATTCCAGACTGCCTGGACCAGCAAGTCAGAGAGTGGACATGAGGAGCAATTTTAGGAACTTGAGGGGATAATATAATTACATTCCAGTGCAATCTTCTTTGCTGCTTTTGCCTGCTCAGGCTTGTACACAATATTTAATAAAATCTGACTAATATCTTGCTGGTCAGGAGGAAATTCCTGTCATGACTATTGGGAGCAGTGTGAACAAATCACACAAGTGCTAGTTTTAGGAACATACAGATAGATTTGGTTTTTGAAGAGAGGGATGGTAACTGAGGAGACTATGGAAATATACTAAATTGCACAACTGAGATTGTCATGCACTTAAGGATTTCGCAGAGAAAGGAGTCTGGGAATATCCAAGCTGAGGTTTTATTCTCCGATTACATGCCCCTTCTCTAAGAGGGCCTGTAAGTATAATAATGGTTAAAGTTTACTGATCATTTACTATGTGCCTCACTCAATTCTAAGTATGTGTCAATTTAATCTATTTAATGTAATCCTCACAACAACCCTCTGAGGTAGATATTACTGTTATTATTACTGTTATTTTCTCCATTTGAAAAATGAGGAGCCAGAAGCATAGAGAGCACAAGGAACTTCTGCAAGTTAATGGGTCAGTAAGTGGTAAGACTTGGATTAGACCCTGGTAGTCTGACCCTGGGGCCTTTGCTCTTTGTCACTATCATAGGCCTACAGGTTCCTGGTTCCTCTTCCTTCGCCCCTTCCTGCCCAGTTCACAGCAACTTTCTCGCATTTGCTCTTCTATGGGCTCCTTCATAGGACCAATCACTTTCCAAGCATGGACACCATACTTCCCCCTTTCTCCCCCAAAAGGGCCTTTCGACCCATGCCATGAAGTCTTCCACGGAAGTAACAGAAATGTAAACCTAGCATGGCAGAAACAGCAACAACAAAATTGTTTTCTTTCAATACAAAGCTTAAAGGATTACTAGGAATACCTGAAAATGAAATATTTAATGCAAAAACATGATTCATTAATACAAATATATATTTTAGAGAAATCAGTGCTTAAAAAGACCACTATACCCACTGTACTGTTTTGTACATAAAAGACAATAAATAAAAACATACTTAGTGACTGAATGAATCAACTTTGGACTGTGAAATCTAAACAGAGGTTTTAGAAAACTTAAGTTTGGATGTTTTTGCTAAGTTGTTCTGAGAAGATGCTCTTCTGAAAGATGACCAGTATTGTTTCTATGTGTTATAAAGTCATCTGTTGAGGGTTTTCCAATAAGTCTGATCATGCCACTGGCCGGCCAAAGAAGGCAGTGTCTGTTCTCTTTTATGCACCTTTCTTTCATGACTTAAAAAAATAACAAACATTTGAGATACTGAGAGAAAAGCTAACCTTTTCTGAGTATCAAGCTCAGAGAGGGCAGAATAACTGTCTGCTTTACTGGTTTCTGTGGAAATTTTATTACTTTAGTGTCATATTAAAAGTGGACCTAAATTTCGTGTTGACATGCCATTTTATGAACCACTAATAGAAATTATAGACATATATTGAGGGCAAAACTAAGACTAACATTTTATAATGTTCTAGTTATGGGCTGAGTGAGTGCCAAGAAGAATTTAGCAGTATCTCATAGCTTTGCTGTATTAATACTCAGTTTATTTATTTTGCAATCATATCTTAGATTTTAAGTCATTTTAGGCACATCTGATTTTATATATTACTCAGAAGTTGTCTGCCCAAATTGTTTTAAAACAGTAAAGGTAAGGCTTTATTAACATGAGAATACAGTTAAAATAATGAGGAGGGGCTGGGTGCAGTGGCTCAAGCCTGTATTCCCAGCACTTTGGGAGGCCAAGGAGAGAGGACTGCCTGAGCCCAGGAGTTCGAGACCAGCCTGGGCAACTTGGTGAGACCTCGTCTCTACAATAAATCAAAAAAAGTAGCTGGGTGTGGTAGCGTGTGCCTGTAGTTCTGTTACTTGGAAGGGTGAAGCAGAAGGGTCGCCTGAGCCCAGCAGGTCAACACTGGGGTAGACGTGAGTGTGCCACTGCACTCCAGCCTAGGTGACAGAGTAAGACTCCAACTAAAAAAAAATTAAAATAATGAGGAGGTTGATGGCTTCATTGTAAAAGCATGATTTTGGTGCCCTCCAGAGCCATTTTTTTGTTTTATTTGTTTTTTTGTTTTTGAGTTGGAGTCTCACTTGGTCGTCCAGGCTGGAGTGCAGTGGCACACTCACAGTCACCCCAGTGTCAACCCGCAGGGCTCTGGTGATCCTTCTGCCTCAGTCTTCCAAGTAGCCAGAACTACAGGTGTGCGCTACCACATCCGGCTAATTTTTGATTTTTTTTTCCAGTGTAGAGACGAGGTCTCGCCAAGTAGCCTGGGTTGGTCTTGAATCCATGGCTCAGGCAATCCACTCGCCTCGGTCTCTCAAAGTGCTGGGATTACAGGCTGAGCCACTGAGCCAGGCCCACAGTCGTTTTTAGGGCCAGCCTGCCATGGAAGCCACTTATGCTATTTCCTATAGTCAAAATATAAAGCTATTTCTCCCTCTGCTCTGGTAGCAGAGCTCTGAGGAATAAACCTTGCACATTGGGAATCTCACCAGTCAGATTTTTCTTGGGATATACTGTAAATTATACAGAGAATGTCTTGATTGCCAGAAGAAGTAAATTCAGTTTTTCGGCTTTCCATCCAACCTACTCTAAGAAACCCACTCTCTGACCAGTGATGCCATCAAAGAACACTCTGGCTGTCCCACTCAATTGTGTCCCCAGGTAGCTCCTGCCTGAGTCCTCTCTGCCTAACTGCCCCACTTCTACTCCATAATCTCCATAATCCTAAAGATCCATCCAGACCCAGGTCAAATGCCAGCTCTACCACGAGTCTTCCAAGTCAGAAGCAGTGTTCCCTGCTCAGAATGTTAACCAATCGCCTGTCTCTCCTTCACACTTTTTCTCTCAAAACCTGTCTTTCCATGGTTTATGTGGTCTGCACATCTCCCTCCTTAACTAGACTGGGAATGCTCAGAGATAATTGACTCTGGAGACAGTCAATGATTTATTTTATATTTTGTACTGTATATGCATTTGTGAGCTTCCCTGCAACCATGTGATGAATAAACTGTGGTATAAATTCCAAAATACAATTATGGAATAAAGAAGTATGGATTTTAAACATATGGCCTGCAATAGCAATTGCATTATTTTTTGGTGACCCCTTGTACTCTGTAAAGCCCACAGCATCCATATTTGTGACTGGAGTTGTTAAATAAATTATAATAAAGTAAGTGAAAAAAGGAAATAACAAGTAGGGAATATGATAAAGAAGTCTGAAATAGACAAAGAAGATCTTTAAAAATATATTTAGTATATCATGAATACTTGATTACCTGTAAACCTGGACAAGTAAAATCAACAGATGACCATAAACTAAATTTTGACTGCAGGTTTCAATTATCTGTTGAACTGAACGTTTCAGTATAAATATGTACAGATGGCAGGTCATTTGAATATATATCCCCTCCCATACATTATCCAGATAGTGGTTGGGGACTCTTTTGCCCTTTAAGTCTAGGTAAAACTGGTGGGGTCCCTGACAGTTCCTCAGCCCATAGAGTCCACAGTCTCTAAGACTGCTAGACCCAAGGGGTACATAGAGGTGGTGCTTATGCTCTCAGGGCACTGGGCTCTGGTGCTTTCCTTGCCTGCTAGAAAGGACCATGCACACTGAACCTCAGCTCAAAAGGTGCTGTGAGTGGGATTGGTTGAAGATCTGGGGAAGGCAGAGCCAGGGCACATGGTTTTTTTTGCCACCCAGATGGTTCCTTTCTCCTTATTATTTTTCATTTTCTTTCGTCTTCCCCCTCCTGGACAAAGTAACTCAGATGTTTCAGAAGGAAATCGTCACGTCATCTCATTCATCCACCTTAGGTGGATCTCATTTCTAAATGCAATCTCTAATCAATAATTCTTCAGACGTAGGTAGCATCCTTCTTAAGACAAATTCTGATCCTAGCTGTTAACCAGTATAAAAAGGTCTTTCCATTACACTCATACATTCAAAAAGGAGAAAATAATGAAGAAGCTGAAAAGTACAGAAAGCCGGGCTCAGTGGCTCAGCCTGTAATCCTATGCCTTTGGGAGGCTGAGGTAAGTGGATTGCCTAAGCCCGCGGGTTCGAGACCTGCCTGGGCAGCGAGACCTCATCTCTACAATAAATCAAAAAATCAGCCGGGTGTGGTAGCACATGCCTGTAATTCCGGCTACTTGGAAGGCTGAGGCGGAAGGATTGCCTCAGCCCAGCAGGTCGAGGCTGCGGTGGCCGGGAGCAGCCACTGCACTCCAGTCTGGGTGACAGAGTGAGACTCCAACTCAAAAAAAAAAGAAAAGAAAAGAAAAGAAAAGTAGAGAAAAATGGAGCTCATGAGAACTCATCAGATTTATTGCTGTCTCTCTCCAGTTCCCTCTCCATCCGTGACAGAAGCTACGAGTGTCATAAGCATACACCACAGCTAATCACCATGTAGCACTGGGAACCTGGGCTGGTAACTCAAGTTGGTCCCATTGCCTATTTCTGGCAGACTCTTGGTTGTGATGCACAACTTAGGTTGCTGCTGCCTTCTGTCCAATTTTGTTTCCTTCTCCCTCCTGTTGAGATTACTGTGCTCTTGAGCCCACGGGCACATTCTACTTCCTCTTGCTGCTAGGCACAGCCTCTGCTCCCACCTGTCCAGACAGCAAGCTTAGGACAGCACTTAAGACAATATGTTGATTATCATTAGAACGACACTTCTGGCACCTACTTACTAGACTATCAACTCTGTTTTGCTCTATTACTGTGAAGCACAGCACTGAAGGTGGTATTTCTTATATCAGTAGCATATCACATTTGTTGGACATTAAACCAAGTTTTCACAGATATTAAAAGTTTTCTCCTCCTGGGAAAAGCACATTACTGAAATACAACATAATTCCATTCTCTTTTGGTTTAAGAACTTAATTTTTCTCGGTTGCCTCTGGACAGTTAGGGCATTGAATACCTCCCATGACTTGAAGCTGGACAGAGACATTAACCTCTTTGCCCATCAGTTCCTCACCTCTGTCAGGCGACCACTCACTCACAAATCTGCCCTGGAATGGCTTTTTCACATTCCTCTTTTTCTATGGCAATTTTCAGTATAACGTAACTTATCTTGGAAAGGACACATTACTTCACAGAGAAGACTTCTCAAATTAGAGAAGGCTTCACGTTCCATTAATATGTAAATTTTGGCCAATTCTACATCTCCAACACAACCAGTCTGGAAGTGCAATGGCCTAATCAAATGTAAAAAATTCTGTGCTTGGCAAATGGATACTGTGAGAAAAAAGCAAGTTTCTTGGGAGCTGTGGGACTAGTCATGGCCTTGAGAAGTCCAGTGGCATCACAGGTGGGTTAAATGCCAGACCATATGCTCTTGTGGCCATGATGGACTGGCCTGTCTGACAAGAGCACTCACCATGAGGTGGGACTCCACACTAGATGACCGGGGCAGCAGCTACCATGTACTGCTTGTTCACGACGTGCTAGCAATCACAGGCATTAACAGTTATCTGTCCAATCATCCCTCAAGGTCAGCATGTGAGAGAGTGGAGAACTTTCCATGTGCCAGGCAGGTACTAAGAGCTTTACCTGTACCATCACTTCACTATCACTGCTCATCACAAGGATACGGGATCACAAGGCCTCGGAGAGATTCAGTTACTTGCCCATACACACACAGCAAGGAACGATGCTACTGGGATTTGACCTCAGGTCTTTGTGAATCTGAAGTCCAACTAGAAGTACTATGTGGCCTCTGGGGAATAAGCCACAGCGAGGCTCTTGCTGATCATGAATAAAAATTGACTGTGGCCAGAGTTTGGGTGTTCATATCCCCAAATCTCAGGAGACATGAGATAACTGTGGCTAGAAATTTTTATTTTCATCCATATATTCTTTCTTCTCACAGAGAAAGAGAAAACGGGCAACGTGTGATTCAGGTTCTCTGATGAACTCTAGTTTCATCCTAATCTGGACCCAAATTCAAAACTCTCTTTCCACATGATTCCTTGTTTTAAATGTCTTTGAGCACTCCAGATACCTAAGTCACAAGGACGGAAAATAATTTCTAGAGATATGTAATGCACAAAGCATGTAAATGATAGCTGCTTAACATAAAATATAGACTGTATTATCCAAATGAAGGTTGATCCAAAAGTGGCATTTCTAACCTCCAACATTTCCTTAAATGCTATTTGCATGTTCCTTAGTTTTGTCTGCAGTGTTTTATGGGTCTACTCATGTCCCAAGCATAGACCATGCCAAGAGGCTCAGCATAACGCACAGAATGTAATGGGAATCTCATTCAAAACCACACAGCTTTTCAGAAATGCTCCAAATGGTCACTACTCAAGGTACAAGATTTAAAAAATAATCCTTCCACCATTAAAAAAAAAGAAGTACGTGAATATATAAATGATGGCAATGACTTTCTTTTCCCCACTGGATTCATAGATGGATTGCAGAGTAAGAATTGCTTCTGCTCTGTGGCTGATTTTCAGTTCAGGTAACTCATCTTTATTCATTTCCTTTCATTCTTGATGGCCATATTGAGAGCAGCTGTAGGCAAGAGAGAGTGAGAGAGGGAAAAAAAAGAAGATTCTCCTCACTCCCTCCTTCAGTTGTTGTCAAACAGCCATTATAAAGAATCCATCTGGGCTCAGTGCTGTGCAGGGCACCCAATAAACCATAGAGAACAGGAGAAAAAACAGTTTAAGCTAAATCTAATATAGAAATTTGAAATCTATCCAACCACATGTTTTGGGAAAAACTCAACGCGAGAATTCTTTAGTGCAAAGACAGGTAGACCAGGTCTAGGGAAAGTACACTTCCAAATGAAACTAAAACAAAAAACAAAAAACTGTACTTTATAGCAGGCAACTAGTAGTGAGAGGTCTAGTAGCCAATTCCAGTAAAAGTCACATGGAAAGTTACAAGGTGATAAGTGAGTGTCAATAAGTTAGGCCTTAAAATATAAGAACAGTGGCACAATTAGAAAAAGAACTTGTACAAAGTGGAACGAAACAGAAGTGATTTACATTAGTGATTGAGTTTTTATATCTGAAAATATCTTTACAGGTTTATCCAGCAAATGAATTGGGAATCAAAACTCAATTTTATTCTGCTTTTAAATTTTGGACAAATGATGAATATTTTTTGGATCAAGCTTGGTTTGAGCTAGGAAGTAAATGTTTTTAACTTTTTATTTAAAATGATTTCATCCGTTTTAATATGTAAACCCCAAAGAAATCTTGTTTATGGATTATTCTACTATAACCTCCAGTGACACAAAAATGGCTTCATTTTCAAAGAGAAGATTTTGCAAGTTATTACTGCATAAAACACTGCAGTCTTGTTTATTTTGTAGCATTTTTGTTCATGTGTTTTTAATGGTTACATGAACCAAATGCTCAGGCAACTATGCTGAAGATGATAATGAATGAGACACAAAGATCTGTTATAGGGCGACTTGGAAGACTCACTGACTCACAAGTTTTTCTTAAACTATGACTTACAGAATAAAAAGATTTTTATCATTTTATGTTGTGTTTGAAAATGACCAGCAAAACAAAAGAACTAAAATTTGCAAGGCAAGTTCTAAGATGCTAGGATAAAAATTAACAAAAATACCATCATAAAATGTACAAAGAAAACTAAAACCCTCTTACTTTTAATTTATTTACTAGAATTAGTAGCAGTCCTTATTTCCCATCACCTTTCAGCTCTCTGCTATTTGGCATTTCTGACTACCTTCTACTCTGTGACATTTATCCTTCCATGGTTCCAAAATTTTGTTTCTCCTATCTACCTCTGCAATGACGCCTTCTAAGCATCCTTGGCTGGTTTGTCTTCCTTCCTGCTGTTCCCTATCTCCACTCTCATCTAGCACTCTAGGATCCTGAGCCCCATTCTCTAATCCTTACCTTTCCTAGTAGTCCGTACACTTTCATGTCAACAGTTCACTTCAGATCATTCAAACTGACATGACCTACCTTACTCTTGACCCTGTAACCTACAGGCACTAGCTTGTGTCCATCTCCCATTGCATCTGTTTCAGCAGAGTCTAAGCCAAAGGCCACCTCCATCTCTGAAAGATTCATTCCTCCTTCTTTTTTTTGAGTCTGGGTTTTGCTCTGCTGCCTAGGCAGGAATGTCATGGCACAATCACAGCCTCGACCCCCTGGATTCAGGTGAACCTTCTGCCTCAGTCTCCTAAGTAGCTGGGACTACAGGCACACACCACGATGCCTGGCTCATTTTTAAAAAAATTATTTTTTGTAGAGGTGAGGTCTCACTATGTTGCCCAGGCTAGTCTTGAACTCCTGTGCTTAAGCAATACTTCCACCTTAGTTTCCCAAAGTGCTGGAATTACAAGCACAAGTCACCGTGCCCAGCTCTTTTTTTTTTTTTAACTTCTCTCTCTCCTTTGGCCAATATAGCCAATTAGACACTGAGTACTACTGGATTTGTCAGAGATTTCTCTCTCTCTATTTTTCCTCTCATTAACTTAACCTAGGCTCTCATCACTTCGAAGCTGTAATAATACTAACAACAACTCAATACTGTCAGCTATCATGTGCCAAGCAGTGTTCTAATTGCTTCAAATGAATCATCTCACTACACAGGAAGAAATCAAGGCACAAAGAGCTAAGATTTGAACCCAAGACATCTGACCCAGCCATCTGAGTTCTGTGCTAGATCAAATTGCTTCTCACAGAATCTCTCATCCAAGCCCTACTGCAGACTACATTCACTTCATCTTTCTAAAGTAGTGCTTTAAATGTGACCGTATGCATTAGCAACTCATTACCCATACCTGTTGCTCAAACTTTACTTTGAGTCGAAATTTCTGGGAATGTATCTTACAGAAATAATTAGCAATGCATAGAAGGACTTGCAGAAAGACTCAGGTACAGGGATCTTCATTGCAACATGAATCATAATAGTTAAAAAAGGAAACAACGTTAACATTCAATGGTTGGTTAAATGTAGCTGTGGCACATTTACATTAAGGAAAATACACCACGCAGAAGAAAATTTGCTGACATGGGAAAATGTTCAAGATTTACTAGGTGGGGGGAAAAAGCACATTATAAAAGTTATGTAAAGTATGAATCTAATTTTTGTAAAAACAAAAACAAACAACAAAATCCCTAACATCTGGAAAGATATACCCCAGCAAGTTGACCAAAATTGTTTCTGAGGTATTTGGACTTCAATATATTTATTTTCATGCTTAACCAAAATCTTCAATGGACATGTTATACATCGCAATAATCAAAACTCCCTCCTATAATAAATGTTATTTAAGACATACTATTCAAAATCTCACTACTTCCACGTTGTCATTTTCCTCCTCACAGACATAATAAATACTTATTGTCTGTTGCATTAGGTTACAATTTTCTCTACCCAGAATTCAAGTCCCTTTGTCTAGAGCGACTTCTTGGTTCTTCGACACCAGTGTCTGTGTCTTTCCAGGAGAACTGGAAATCTCTGGCCCCATTCAGACTGATCTCCTAGCTACACTCTCTCATTCAAGCCCTGCCAGTCCTGCTGCCGGTCAAGGCTCGGTAGAGCGCTCCTCCATACTGCTCCCCCTCGGCAACCCAGATCTATCAATCCCTTCCTTGAGTTCTTAGGGCACAACTTGGACTTTATAACGCAAACTGGTGCTTCTGTCTAATTTTGACATATGTGGAAAATGGCGCTCAACCTGTGGCTTACACAGCTATTTAACTGCTAGGGGAGGGAGGAGCATACCTTATCAACAAGGGTACTTGCATGATCAATGTTTGTATACCTAACCCTGAATTGTACCCCACATCTTTATAATAAATAAATAAATAAATAAATAAATAATGAAAACACACACACAAAAGGTCATCATTACCAAAGGCAAACCAAGAAAGTGGTGTTAATGCTTCTCACAGTTACGCACTGCCGTTTTAACATTTATATGCCGACCTTAGTGGTTATTCTCTGTCCCCTACCTCATGTTTTACAGCTTGGGCTACAGCTTCCCACCTATATCAAAACTGACATATTGATTTGTATGTTTCTCTTGTTCAGCTGTCAGTTCCTTAAGCACAGTAATAATATCTAATTAAGCTTTACAGCCCCAGTTCATAGTATATAATAGTTACTTTATAAATATTTATTGAATGAACTACAGATGAAAGGAAATAGGTGCATCCTTAAGTAAAATAAGTATAAGTCATTTGGAAAAAAAATCCTATATACAACCCTCCCATAACTTGAATGAAACATAGCACCAGAAAGGATTAGATGAATGGAATGAGTTAAGTGAACGTTAAAGCTGAAGAGTATGTTCTAAATCCACTTAGCTCTGCCAGATATCTTAAGAGACACATACAAGTAAGCCTGAAATGTAATATAATGGAATTCTCATGCATCATATTAATTTCTGATATTACAAGAAGTGAGCTAGTAATCAAATAGGTGAGGGAAAGAAAAACGAATTTTTTGTTGATTGTGATTTCCAAGTGGTAATTCTGGTTGGTGTGTTTCCTCACTACATTCCAAATCATTCTCAAGTTGTTTTGTATCTATGGAGACCAAAAGATCACACCATGATTCACAAGACATGACACTGTATGAGTATATGAGCAGCTAGGATTTTCCTGAGGCTCCGGAGAAGCTGTAACCACAAGAAGAAAGTATGACTGCTTATATAGCCAGTCTAGGCCATTGATTGCACTTATGAATACTATAATCCTAAACACTAAGTCTAGTTTCACATGATGCATGGGTCTAGCTCCAACAGAGTCTGCATGCTGCAAGGCCTGCTCCATCTGCTGGCCCTGATCTCCATTTCTTTGGCCTACTTCACTTCTCTCTTTGGAGTTCATGGACTATAACGTTATATCGGGGCAGGCAGAACTGAGACTCCTCTCCTCATCTTAGCAATCATGAAATGTAGGCATAGCTACCAGTGGCTTTGGTCCCAATGCAGGTGGGAGCCTGGATCACAGGGAAAACTGTGCAGAGAAAAGTGGGGCAGTTCTTCTCTTCTGTGTCTATGGGATAACAAACAAAAGTGCTCTTTTGGAACCAAACACGGAACTTCAAGAGGGAAGTCATTCTAAGCTAGCTTCTATTTAGGTGATTGTAAATGCATGGCAAACGTTATATAAAATAGCAGTGTTAAGAAATCAACTGGAAAAACAAAAATCATGACAAAATAGGTTTGGTTTTAAATGGAGCCCCATCAAACTCTGGAGTCAGTCTCAAACTCAGATCCAGCCTCTTTCTCCCTTTACAGGTTAACCACATTCCTGCAGACTTTTAACAGGTGAAATTATGTTTTGCATGAATGAAAACATGATTAGATTCATAGTTATCTGGAAGTGAATAGGACAAGCCACTTTTAACAGGCCTATTCTGTTTCAGGGATATGATCTGAAATGAGTGAATTCTGTGATGAGAAGGTTCCCTCTAGACTTGTACCTGTGAGCAAATCAGAATCACTTTGAAACTGTGACACTGAGTTTTCAGTCGCAAATTATGAGACAGTCTAGAGAGTGGAGTGTGGGCATGAGGGGTAAGAGTGAGAGTCTGGATACTAAAGCAGAAACACATGGAGCATTCCCCACAAGGGAACTCCAGTTCTAAGAATAAATCATGTCTGCTTCATGGGATATACAACCCTCAGGACAGTGCAGGCATTCAATAGGGAATATTAATGGCTTCTGTGTCCTTCAGCAGAATGTGCTTTACATAAACACAATCAAAATACTTTATGCATGAGTGAGGCAAATAATCAAGAATACCAACTTTGTATTTATTATAGAAATACCTACTTAACTTGGATTAAAGACCTGAAAGGTATAATCTGAATCAACATTTAAATTTTTATTGTAAAGTATACACAGGAACTAGAAGAGAAAGTCCTTCATGGCTCACATGGACTTAGCATGTTCACAATAATTCTAACATGCTTGAGAACAGTTTTCCTATTAGGATAAACATTTCCCTAGTGTTCCCCTTCAAAACCTTTATCGACTCAGCAAACAAATTTTCATAAATACAGTGAAGGCCAAATTCACCAGGTTGGCTGACTTACCAAAAAGGATCTTTAGTAAAGTTTAAGTGTTTAAAAAGTTGTATAAATTTAGCGGTATCTCATACAGGTTTATGCATGCGTGCTCGCATGTGCGCGCGCGCGCGCACACACACACACACACACACACACACACACACACACACACACACACACACACACACACACAATAAAAGTAGAACATAGCCGGGCTCGGTGGCTCAGCCTGTAATCCCGCGCCTTTGGGAGGCTGAGGTGAGTGGATTGCCTGAGCCCGCAGGTTCGAGACCCGCATGGGCAGCGAGACCTCATCTCTACAATAAATCAAAAAATTAGCCGGGCGTGGTAGTGCATGCCTGTAATTCCGGCTACTCGGAAGGCTGAGGCGGAAGGATCGCCAGAGCCCAGCAGGTCGAGGCTGCGGTGGCCGGGAGCGGCCACTGCACTCCAGTCTGGGCGACAGAGTGAGACTCCAACTCAAAAAAAAAAAAACAAAAAAAAAACAACTAGAACATAAACTTTAGGCCTTTCTAGTCCTTTTAGACCAACATTTTAAAAGATCACCAATTTTTTGAAGAATGACAATATACAACAGTAGCAAAAGTCAATGGACTGACTGACTAGCTTTTACTAAATGGATAATTAATTAGCTCATCTATTTTAAATTAAAAGCAGGCTGGAAAGGATAATTACATTTTAAATAAATGTTTTACCCATAAAATGTCCCACTGTAAACAGCCAGCAGCCAGGAGGCATACTTTCCTGGCATTAAAGTGGTTAGGTACACCACTGTATGTCCCTTCCACTTCCTCCGGGCCAGAAGATGTTGCAATTTTTTGGATTTATGAATTGGCCAGGCCAGTCAGCATCTTGAACACAACAACTCTGCCTAGATCTATCCCTTACCTGCTGAGCAGAGACAATTCCCCTCTCACTTGGAACCCCGGAGCCCTTTAAGTTGCTTGCTCTATAACCGTGGCAGCTGGACCCTACACAATTCTTCATCTCCTGACACCAGGCCTCACTAAATAAAAACTATGGTGCCTTGTTAGCCAACAACTGAGCGTGAAATCACGACACTGCAATCCCCTACCTTCAGAGTCAATCAATTTTTTCCCACTACAGATCTGGATGCATACGGTTGATAAGGGGGAGGGGAATGGAATGAAATAAAAGAATGTGCCAGGGCAGCTGGGGCACACCCACTTGGCATATTTTCCAGATAGTGAAATTAGTGCACTCAAATAAAACATTTAGAGCTAGTTCATACAACCAAGACGTGTGCTATCCAATGTCATCATCATGCTTTGAACTCACACAGGATGCAGAGTGGAGAGAACTGTCGAGACAGATATGCAGCCACGAACAAGCTTTTGTCAGCCTAAAATTGCTAACAGATTAGAGTATGTTTGACAAGGCACTAAGATGGTAACATATGTTCTGTTTAAGAAGTATTAACATTTCATGCATTAGCGACATGCTAACGGAGAGAAAGCTTGAACTGCTAAAAACGATTAGAATGTCATGTGCAGTCCCCCAGCAGTTTGCCTCCACACTTGGAATCCTGTGTGTGCTTGTGCCGAAGGACGGGGACGGAGAGAAGACAGGAAAGGGAGACTGCCAGGAAGGGAAGAGCAGGAAGGACTAGGTAGTAGCATGCTGAAAGGGGAGATTTTTTTTTTAAAGAAGTTCCCAATGTGAGTGGCATGTTGAGAAAATGGTTTCAGAAGAGGGAAGGAATCTTTTGAAATAAAGCTCTTTTCACCCTTTTATCTCACCCAAGTAACATTTCATATCTGTTATTACTTCCCTTCTCCAAAGATTATTTACTCTGTTTCTTGGAATGGCTCTTTTGCTTACATTCTTGCAATGATTCTTTTTCAAGAGGGCAAAATTGTCTTATGGCCAAAATCGGAGAGTTTGAATATTATTATTTACAATAAGCTAGAACTGTTGCTCCATCCGGAGTGCCTTAAACTCATTAGGTCTCCAATACAGGGCGTGGTCTCCTTGATAACAAATTTTCACATATGGTGTGTCATGTTTTTGTATACAATTTCAACAACTGTTCCTGCTGGTCTGCAGGTCCCTTACAGGTAGTAGCTATGTCTTGTCTCCCACAATGCCTGGTAAACAGCAAGAACTGAATAAACATTTGTTGACTTGTATTGATATGAAGGAAATGAGGAGATAAAATCATACTTAGAAGGAAGACATCCTACCAGCAGCCTTATTGACACGCCTCTCTTCACAGCTCTCCAGGACTCTTGTGCCTGACCACAGTCCTCATTACTCTGACCAGACTCACTGATTAAGTCCATCTGTCCCACAAGAATGCAATGTCCTTAAGGGCCAGACCTGTGGAGGCATTCCACTTTCTATTTCATACTCACCGAAGAAGCTACCATCAGATCTCATCAGAGAGACTGGAGTTGGAGCATTCCTTATGAGAATCTGTAGCTATATGCACATCATTATCTGATTTGCAGATTCCCCTTTAAAGTGAGTTTGTATTTCATGTTGTTCAGCTTAATTTTATTATTCACATGTTACTCAGAATCCAGAGATAAGCCAGGCTCGGTGGCTCAGCCTGTAATCCCGCGCCTTTGGAAGGCTGAGGTGAGTGGATTGCCTGAGCCCACGGGTTCGAGACCCGCCTGGGCGGCGAGACCTCCTCTCTACAATAAATCAAAAAATCAGCTGGGCGTGGTAGCACATGCCTGTAATTCCGGCTACTCGGAAGGCTGAGGCGGAAGGATCGCCGGAGCCCAGCAGGTCGAGGCTGTGGTGGCCGGGAGCGGCCACTGCACTCCAGTCTGGATGACAGAGTGAGACTCCAACTCAAAAAAAAAAAAAAAAGAATCCAGAGATAACTACTGATTATATATGTACGTGTGCATACACATATAGGTATGTGGAAATAGATAAATAAACTAACTCTAGGTCTCTTTACTTCATGACTGATTTTCTGATGATAACTGTAATATTAAACATGCTAATTTTAATGTTAAACATAATTAAAAACATAGATGAGAAGATGAAAAGTTATCATACCAAGAGAGAAGTCATTTCAGAGTTGGTCATTATCTTGGATTATTTATGCACCTATCCAGATCTTTATGGGAAAGACAGAGTTGGGTTTTAATCCTGGAACTCACAGCCTCATTTCATACATAGCATGTCTGATAGCATCTACAATAAAGTATAAGATAATGATCACATATGCAAATATAATCTGTTGGGGGAGAGGCAACGTGGTTTATATGGAGACCGGGCGTGTCTCACCAATCATTTTGAATTATCTGCAGGGTAAATAAGCAAGGCACATAATTTATTTAAACTTTCAAAAAGCCTTTGACAAGGTTCTACATCAAAGACAGTTTAGAAAAATAGAGTTAACATGGGATTCAGAAGACTGTTTTCTCAGGGAGACAGAACTTGATTAAAGATGAAAAATAATGAGTAAAACCAACATTTTCCATCAGAGAAGTGTTCAAAGTAACTAGTAGCCAGTAATGGCTGGATTTTCTTTATTAAACGTTACCTTGGAGAGACAGCACACTCGAAAAAAAGATTGTTTTTAAAAAGCAAATCCTCAGGACCCATCTGCTCTTTCACCTAATAAAACTCCTAAAACCATGGGGAGATCTGTGTGTGGGTGTGTACAGGTGTGTGTGTATGCTCATGTAGGAGAGAGAGGGAGAGAGAGGGAAAGTGATGGTGAGGTGAGGCTGCTGGGGGACCTGAAAATGTACCAAATTGGCTTCTCTGCACCCACCCCATGTCCAAGTTTGATTAGTGTCCTGCAAGATACATCATTTTTAAAGTCCAGTAAAATTATGGTAATAAAATATTCTAAATATTACTTTTTAAATAGAGCAAGAAAGACACTTGCTTGGTGTGTATGTGTGGAACCAAACAAAAAATGAAGGCAGACAGAGAAGACAGACAATGCAGGCTGGCTGGGCATGGTGGCTCACACCTATAATCCTAGTACTTTGGGAGGCTGAGGTGAGAGGAATGCTTGAGCTCAGGAGTTCGAGACCAGCCTGGGCAACATAGCAAGATCTTGTCTCTACAAAGTAAAAAAAAAAAAAATGGCTGTGCACATGGTGGTGCCTGCCTGTAGTCCCAGCTACTCGGGAAAGACAGAAGGATCGCTTGAGCCCAGGAGGTTGAGGCTGTTGTGAGCTATGATCGCACCACTGTACTCCAGCCTGGGTGACAGAGACCCAGACTCAAAAAAAAGGAAGCTGTTTGGCATGGAAAAACAGAAGTTGAGAAGAATGACTAGAAAAGTTGATAAAATTGCAAAGGACACAACTGGGACATCATTGTACCATTGTCTGAACAGTAAAGCCAGGTAAACACTTTTAAAGTTTAAAAGGCTCTTTCAGGACACAGGATAGGAAGGGCTTATATAACAGGTGGCTTTTCAAGGGAAAGCATCTAGTGAAAAACTGAAATAGGCTTAAGGAGTTTGGGAAGTTTAGAGAGGCTAGATCCATAACAAATTAATAAAGGAAATGAGATTCTAGCTGCATCCCCACCTTTTAAAATGATCATGGAGACAGTCAGTCATGGCTCCTCAATGAAATTCCTTAGGGACAGGGGCTGAAGGGTGGCTGGCCTGGCAAGACACTTCTCCCGTTTCCCTCCATTAATGCAGAAGAGATTGAGCACAGACTATAAATGCTGCATTAGCTTTATCATTGTTGTCAACTCTAGTCACTAATGACCCAATTTGGGGTAGAGGGGAGCAAGGGAGAATGTTTCAGTCAAACAACAGTACTGCCTAAAGATGTAAAAGATCTTTTTTTGAGGTAATTAAAAATTTTCTGGCTACTTTAAAGCCTGGCTGTCTTATGCGCAGTGTGGCATAGAACAGCTTGTAGGCTGCAGATCAATAAACTCCAGTTAACTTTCAAGTCATGTCGGCATGCAGCCCTGGCTGGTTTATTAATTTAAATTTCAGTCCTCTAAAAAGGTATGTCTAAAGAAATAAGGCGCTATGCGGATCGCGGTGAGATTGCTCAATCAGAATAGGTCTTCACATGTATTGGTTATTAACATCAACAGGAAATCTTAAAACACTGAAGAGAATAGGTCACCTCCCCCACTGTCTTACCCAGTTACTGTTTTTCTTAGGAATCCTGACTACCAATCCTTTTTGTTTTTAAGTGTAGTTGATATCCGAGCAGCAAACACCTATGGCTTTCCTTACACGGCATCAGCAATTCGTTAAGTACAAATAAAAAGATGAATATGAAAGGAGAGTTGTCCGATTTGTGCTGGTGTCCCGACCCATGCTGGTGTCCCCACCCGTGCTGGTGTCCTGACCGGTGCCGATGTCCCCATCTGTAGCAAGATGTCTCCCTTTCTCTCCCTTTTCCCTGCACCCATGTCCCTAACACTTATTTAACGGTAAGGATACAACCAAAATGTCCAATAGAAGAAATAATAGGCTGGAAATAGCTTATATTTTACCTTCCAATCATCTCTCTTGCATGTTGTACCTTTGATGCTTCATAGTATTTGCTTTTAACAATGTGTCAAAGCCCTCGAATGTCCATCAGTGGATTACCCCTTTTTGTGGACATGCTCCAAGCATCAGGTTCTAGAATTTCTGCTCCAAAATGGCTGGTATTTAGAGGTATCCAAACTAATTTGACTATTAGACTATGACAAAAATTACTGTGCTAGTACAGTTGTGGTTTTAAACTGTATCCTCGAGCTAATGCTTTTGTTATCTGTGTCACTTCTTCCTTGTTTGGATGGAGATAAGGGAGTGCTGCCTGAATCTAGTAAAACTGGTTAAAGACTAAAGCTGCAAGCAGCAACATGGATGGATATGGAGTTGATCATATTCAGTGATTTATCACAGAAACAAAGAACAGAGTTCCATATGTTCTCACTCATAAACAGACCTTGAACAATTATAATGCTATAGGAAACTGATTGGCAGAAGTAGGAAATTGTCAGGGGAAGGGGGGTGGATTGGCCATTGAGAGAAACTGCTAGGGGAGGGAGGGGCATACCTCATCAACAAGGGTACCTGCATGATCAATGTTTATATACCTAACCCTGAAATGTACCCCACATCTTTATAATAAATTTAAAAAACAAAACTAAAGCTGCAGTCACATTTTACTGTACCTACTGCATTTTTTATCCTGAAAGAAATATTTATGAAAAGTCAAGCCATCCACACATGGACCGTAATAATCGCATCTTAAGCATATGTTTTTTAAAAAATGCTTATATAGAAATCTCAAATGTTTTCAGACCCATTGTGCCTCCATGAAATTAATATAGAACATTATCATTTTATTAATAACTGTGATATGCACTTGAAGAACCAACTGAAACAATATGTCACTTGTGCCACATATGTGAAGCATACCCTAACTCTTGTGCGGTCTGTTCTACTTTGCTTTCCTTGCATTTCATTGATGCTTGCCTGATATACTTTTCACATTTTACCTTGAGCTGACAATCTGTATCTCAGGTCATCTACTGCACTGCCAAGTGCCTGACAATAGGGGCCATGTCTTGTGCATCTGGGTCTCGCTCACAAAATCCATCTCTAATTTGTTGGCACTTAACAAATGTTTGCTAATTTGTCTTCTGGTTCTCATTCATTTGGGCCATTTATTTTCACAGAGATCTTTCCTCTTTGGAAACTTGTTATATTCTTTTCATTTTGTTCCTGGTTCCCCAGCAACTATATGCAAATATTTCACTTTGTGTACAACATTATGCTAGATTTGCTATGGAACAGATCAGCCCTACTTCAAGAGGCTTCATGGTCCCTTTGGGGATGAAAGGCAAACACTTTTAATATTAAACCAGATTAAATGCCAAACAGTGAAAAAAGATTCTAAGACGGTGGCTCAGTAAGGGCCAAAAAGTAACTGGAGTGAAGTGGGCTAGATTTTTTTTTATACAATAAATAAGCTTTTGCCAATTCTTCTTCCAACAAAAGGCTCTTTGGGGGCTATTTTTACATTTGACATTTAGGACAGAGAAATGGCTACAAGAAACATTTCACTCTTCTCTTCCTGTATCACATGATAAACAACGACAAAAAGGTGACGGTAAATACCAATGGCTTCTCAGTCTCAGTGGCAGGAGACAAAAAGGAGGGGCAGGGACTGCGGCAAACATCAGGTCACAGCCTTTTCTAGAGAAAGCCACCAGTGCAGCCCTAACTGATCAACGTGTTAGAGAATGCCCAAAGTGATCTCATCCCTTTTTTTTTCTTTAAATGCGATGTAGGAAAATCTGTATTTTCGTGTAAAATATACATAGTTTTAAAAGTCGACTATTATCTTACAGATTTAAAAACACTGCTTGAGGTAAATGCTGGGTGTATGGGCAGTACTGGTAAAGGCTTTGATACAGTCTAGATTGCTGACCCTTCCAAATCTCAAGTTGAGATGTGATCTTTGGTGTTGGAAGTGGGGCCTAGTGGGGGGCAGTGGGGTCATGGGGACCCCTCACGAATGGCGTGTTACCATTCTCAGTAATGGGTGAGTTCTTCTAGTTAACACTGGAACTGACTTTTTAAAGGTGCCTGGCACCTCTTTCTCTCTCTCTCTCTCTTGCTCCCATTCTCACCATGCTACATGCCAGTTCCCCTTGCCTTTCACCATGAATAAAAGCTTCCTGTGGCCTCAACAGAAGCTGAGCAGGTGCCAGTGCCATGCAGAACTGTGAGCCAAACAAACCTTTCTTTATAGATTACCCAGGCTCACAAAACAGACTAATACGGGCTTCCCGGTTCCAAACCCCACAGTGCTTTAGAAAATAAAAGAAGCCGGGCGTGGTGGCTCAGCCTGTAATCCCGCGCCTTTGGGAGGCTGAGGTGAGTGGATTGCCTGAGCCCGCGGGTTCGAGACCCGCCTGGGCAACTTGGCGAGACCTCATCTCTACAATCAATCAAAAAATGAGCCGGGGGTGGTAGCGCGCGCCTGTAGTTCCAGCTACTCGGAAGGCTGAGGCGGAAGGATGGCGGGAGCCCAGCAGGTCAAGGTTGCGGTGGCCGGGAGCGGCCACTGCACTCCAGTCTGGGCGACAGAGTGAGACTCCAACTCAAAAAAAAAAAAGAAAAGAAAAGAAAAGAAAAGAAAGACAACATAGCTGTAGGCTTGCCATCATGGACTGGTTGGGATGCACCTATAACCTATTTCTGTTCTCCTTTTCTGATCTTACTTTGTCTCTTGTCTTCTCTGACCTCCACCCACAGCTTAGTAATAATGACCCAGCTCTGGAATCTTTGTTTATCCCATCAAGCCCTGTCATGCTGGAGGCTCCCAAGTCTTTAGCTCTGCTTTTATTCTCTCTCTCTCGAACATACACCAACCTAAATTAAAGGATTCTTCCACTGTATAACCCCAGACTCGGCTTATTATCTTCACCTACTGCTTGTCCCTTCTGAGTTCTTTGACACCACCAGTGAAGACGACATCTGGTCAATTTGTTAGTCTGACAAAGTGGAGGTAATTTTGATTCTTCTCCATCTATCTCCTCCCACTCTACCCAAACAACTGTCACACTGATGTTTTCTTTGAAAGAGCCACCTTTTGAGGGCCATGAAACGTAAATCTCCTTCCTCAAACACTGTTTCCACTTTACTATTTTCTTGGCTTCACTCAGGCAAATTCTTGCTATCCTCTGCAGGCAACACATTCAGTCCCACTTTTGTACTTTTTGCTGGTTTAAAAAAAATCCCTTGTGTGTCTTTCTCAATTTCCACCAATTCCTGTTTTTCACTTCTCATGCCAGAGCCAGCCCTGATTTGCTACTTCTTCACGGTTACATTCATTTCTTTTTTAAACCAAGTAATATGTTACATTGTAAGGCTGTCTAGTTTTTTTTTCACAGGTAAAGGAAACGAAAAACAAACAAAACAACAAAAACAAAACGAAGTGACCATAAAAGATCTCAAACAAGCCTATTTTGTTTATCACAGACTTTGTGAAATTTGGGATTCATGACAGTTACTGAGTACTTGTTATAGACCAGTCAAGCACGGAGCTACATACTGTATGTGTATGTATCATCTCATTTAATCGTCTCATTTAATCAACGAGCTTACAAGACAGACGCTAATTTTACTCCTGGCTTATAGGGAAAACTGAGGCTTAGAAAGGTTAAGACTCAGTCCAGGGCACAGAGCTGGTAAGTAGTGCAGTGCCATCGCAAGGCCCAGGCTGCTGGTGCTAGCCAAAGACATTAATCCCTACGCTATGCTGCCTCCAGAGTTAGGGAGACTTGTCTATACTGAGGGAAGTCCACTGCTAACAAGACCTATGTGAATGTAATGAATGACTATCAACATAAGGTTTTGGCTTCATGACAGTTTGTGCCATATTGATCCCCTCAGACAATGTCAAGGGCAGATAAAGCAATTGTTCTATTTCAAGTTTCCAAAGGAAGTCATATAAAACGTATTTTTAGAGAAGTCAACTTGTTTTCTTATCTAGACTTTGTTCTCTTATTATTCATTTCTATTAAGGAGACAGTCTCTTCCCAAGATCCTCAGTTCTTTAAGGACCTTGTTTAAGCCTGTGAGGAGGCTGCCCAAATCCTTCTCACTTAGGTGGCCATTACTTACTTCTGCTTTTCATCACTCCATCCCTCCTAAAGCATAATAAGAAAAAGTGCAGGAAGAGTGATCCACTGCTTCTCTCTCTCTCTCTCTCTCCCCCCACCTACTCTCTCTTTCCCCACCCTAGCTCGCTCTCTCCCTCTCTCTTTCTTTCTTTATTGTAAGGCAAGTTCATTCAGATTTAGTGCTACCTGGCTTATCTGCTAAGTCTCAGAATTTTTTTTTTTTTTTGAGTCTTACTCTGTCACTCAGGTTGGAGCGCAGTGGCATGCTCACAGCCACCGCAGTCTCAACCTGCGGTGATCCTTCCGCTTCAGCCTTCCAAGTAGCTGGAACTACAGGCACACGCCCCCATGCCTGGCTAATTTATTAAAAAATTTATTGTAGAGATGAGGTCTCACCAAGTTGCCCAGGCTGTTCTCGAACCCGTGGGCTCAGGCAATCCTCTCACCAAAGTGCTGGAATTATAGGCGTGAGTCATCGCATGGCCAAGTCTTAGAATTTTTTTTTTGTTTTGAATTGGAGTCTCACTCTGTCGCCCAGACTGGAGTGCAGTGGCCGCTCCCGGCCACCGCAGCCTCGACCTGCTGGGCTCCGGCGATCCTTCCACCTCAGCCTCCCAAGTAGCTGGAACTACAGGCACACGCTATCACGCCCAGCTAATTTTTGATTTATTGTAGATATGAGGTCTCGCCAAGTTTCCCAGGCGGGTCTTGAACCCGCGGGCTCAGGCAATCCACTCACCTCAGCCTCCCAAAGGCGCGGGATTACAGGCTGAGCCACCAAAATGTAAGTAGGGAAACTTACATTTGAATTTGAAAAAAAAGAAAGAGAAAGGAAAGGAAAAGAAGGAAGAAGGGGGGAGGGGGGAGGGAGAGAGGGAGAGAGAGAGAGAGAGAGAGAGAGAGAGAGAGAGAGAGAGAGAGAGAGAGAGAGAGAGTCAAAACATTGAGAGTTGGATGGTTCCCCAAGCTCTCCCTACTTCAAAAACCAAAATAATGTCTGCTCTGGTCTCTTAGCTTTAAAAATCCCAAGAAGGAACCTGGGAAATTATTCATTCAAATTTTTGTTTTTTTCTTTATTCTATTTTAAAGACGTGGGGTACAGTTCAAGATTAGGTATACAAGTGGTCATCATACAGGTAAAGTGTGGACCTACCTTTGGACGCCACTTTGCCTGGGTTGAGGTCAGGTAACCTTTATGAATGTTACGTGTTTCCCTCTTCCATGGCAGTTTCCAGCTACTGCCAATCCCTTTCTTACAGTATTACAGTAATAAATGTTCAGAGTCTGCTTATGAGTGAGAACATCTGGTAGTCAGTCCTTTGCTTCTGTAATAAATCACTGAATATCATAGACTCTAAATCCATCTAAGTTGCTGCGAAGTCCATGTAATTTTGTTCTAGTGGAGCCGTGTTGAGCGGGAGAGTGATGGGTAGAAGCCTTGCTCTCTGTCTCCATCCCCCACCTCCTGCCACCCAAGAGAGACCTCCAAGGGGCTCAGAGAATTGCTCTGTACCTTGTTTTGGCCACAACTCACTATAAAAAGGGACACATTTCATTAAGTGACTCAGTATAGGTACGTACGTATGCATACACACACACACACACACACACACACACACACACACACACACAAACACACATACACAGCAGAAACAAAAAACTCACAAACCATGTGATCATCTCAGACATTTTCCTTTCCCACATAGTCTACTACTCCACTTAAGAAACACTATTTCTGGGCCACTGGATTGATATCACTACTCATTAAGGGAGCTAAAAACACTTAATCCTCAAAATAATTCTACAGATTAAGGAACACTTTGCTCCTGCCTGCATTTCCTGCCTCTCAAAGGAACCAATGAACATGCAGTGGGAAGCATTAAGTGGAGGCACTAGAAGCTGGATATAGGACTGACCTACCTGATCTGAGAAGGGCAGATTCCCTTTGCAGGGAGTTGGAAATACCGACTTAGTGATGACAAATCACAGGACAAGCCAACCTGGTTTCTCTCACATAGGCCAGAGAAGCAGAGAAAGTCAAAATCAAGGCAACAAAAACAACACAAAAGTAAACAGAGAAGGAGAGAGATTTTATCTGTTTATGCCCAAGGCCCAGTTTTATTTTTATCCTTGGTTCCATAAGATATCCTATAGTATTATAATTTCTCATTTTATTAAAAAAAAATCACAGGACAGTCATGACAATAAATTCCACATTAATTTGTCATCAATATACATAAGATGTATTTATGCTACAAAATTATCACCAACATAAGAAAAAATATTCCACTTCATTTAAACGAATACAGAAAACATTTCTGGTTTATTTAAAGAAAGTGAAAGAGAATGAAAATATATATTTGCAGAAAGAATTCCCAATGTCTACTGCTTTTCCACTCTTAGGATTGTCAACGCACTATATCAATCCAGTGACAGCCAAAGGATTTAAACGTTTAATTAAACTTTCTTCACTAATTTGAAAAAATCCATCTCAAATGTCATCTACTTAAGTGTGTGTTCCTTTTCACCTTTCATTTTAG
The DNA here is from genome assembly GCA_027257055.1 of Cephalopachus bancanus. Taxonomy (NCBI): domain Eukaryota; kingdom Metazoa; phylum Chordata; class Mammalia; order Primates; family Tarsiidae; genus Cephalopachus; species Cephalopachus bancanus. Next base: position 2,998,469 of record JAPVLO010000181.1, read on the forward strand.
TGAGTGGCTCTAAGAAATATACCTTAAAAAAATCTAGCCGCAGTAAACCTATAACAAGGCTTCAAATATGCACTTCCACACCACATCACAAAATAGGCTTTTATAAATTTCTTTCTACAAAAATAAATAAGAGAAAGTAATAAAAAAGATAAAGCCTTCATACAGAATTGCAGCAATTATATCCCCACAGCTACACTATAACCCAAAACTTTGCAAAGGCTTTGATTATTGAACCATGGCTGAAGTGAATAATTTGCTTTTCACTATGAAAACAAGCACATTCATTCTCACTACAATGGAGAGAGGCAGTTTTAATTAAACCTTATCAAAAGATGAATAAAGAATAAACTCAATACCCATTCCACAGAACTCTATTTTCATCTGTTTAGCTTAAGCTTGCCATGTTCATGCAATAATTATCCACTGTCCAAGGAATGCCGGAGTTGTGTTAATGTTAGTAAAGATTTAATTAGCTCAATTATCTGGAGAGTATTGAAGTGAGGCTCAGCACAGTACAGATTTCTTCAGGCTTTGTACATACCTCTCATCAAAATACACGAAACTGAAATCCAAGTGAACAAAAGACTCTTACTCTACAACTCTACTATTGAAACAGTTCCATACTTCATAATTTTATTACTCCAATTAAACAAACACACAAGTCTTTAGAAGCAGAACTCTTAAGTGAAGGCTTACGTTGGGGAGGTGTGTGTGTGTACGTGTGTGTGTGCACAGTGCATACCGTTAACTTCCTGAATCTGTGTGTTGTAAGAAAGTTAATTAAATCTGCCTTTTGGATGAATATTAACAACTGAAGTACAGCCCTTTGTAAAAAATTTTATTTTTTCGATGTAGCCTACATATATTACTTCTTCCTAGAAAGCAAAGCATTTAAACGGTATTGAAAGCACAGTGACACAGACAACTGTTTCAATCTGTCAGACACTAGGGACAGACAGTAGGGTTCATTTCAGAAAACAGATTGGCCCCCAGCGGCCTGACCTTCCTGGTGGGAAAGAGAACACAGTGCTGTGCTTGACAAGCTCAGCAACAAAGAGGTATATTCAGGTCCCCCCAATTCAGACAGGCTTCTCAGAGGGAAAAATGCAAAGCAGCAGAAAGAAATGCACCACTTCCAGCAAAGCAGGGTTTACTCAGATTAAGCATTCCAACCATAACAAGAAATAATGTATTAAGGAAAGCAGGAAGCACCATTTCATTCTCATTTATAACTTCAGAAAGCTCTTATTCCAATGTCTTAACTGCCAACGTCACCTGTGATCCATACCCATAACATCAGTGGAAGTTTCAGAATGATTATTCTAACAAAAGTTTTCCTAACCCTACCAATGAAGAGGGCATGACTTTTCCCTCAGAATCTGACTCATGTGAACTTTAAAGTAAACTTTCTCTTTCTTTTTACATGTTAAAAGTTTTGCCTTTATTTTGAAATCCAGATAGATATTTCCTTGTCTTTTAGACCCTTAGACAAACAGATTTTTCATTACTTATTTTTATTTTGCATTTGTATAGGGTCTTCTAAGAAGGTTTTGAAATCAGACAAAAATCTGGTGAAAAGTTAAAAAACAATTTAAAAATTGATAAAGCAATATCCTTAATTTACCAAAAAACCTCAAGCTAAATTAGCTGCTATATAAAATATAAAAATACATATTTTTTTCTGATGTCAGATTTTATTGTGTATACTACTTAATCAGTTAGAAGGAATATTTAGTTTGTATGTTTTGAATTATATGTACTCATAAAATAAGTTATGCTTTTTTTTGAAAGTAGTACGCTTCATGTAGAAGATTATTCATTTAAAAGGCACTCACAACTGTCCATGTTACCCTTATAAACAAGCCCAAAATTGTTTTTTTAAACTCAGAGAGTGTGTTTTTAGTACATACTTTCCTGAACTATAGAGATTATGGGCATTTAGGCCCAAACCAACTAATAAAGTTGAAACAAGTTCTGATTTCTGACCCATATAGATCAGGATGATTACATGCCTTGTTGTAAATGTATAGATTATTATTATTATTATTATTATTATTTTTTTTGAGTTGGAGTCTCACTCTGTCGCTCTGACTGGAGTGCAGTGGCCGCTCCCGGCTACCGCAGCCTCGACCTGCCGGGCTCCGGCGATCCTTTCGCCTCAGCCTTCCGAGTAGTCGGAATTACAGGCATGCGCTACCACACCCGGCTAATTTTTTGATTTATTGTAGAGATGAGGTCTCGCTGCCCAGGCGGGTCTCGAACCCGCGGGCTCAGGCAATCCACTCACCTCAGCCGCCCAAAGGCGCGGGATTACAGGCTGAGCCACCGAGCCCGGCTTATAGATTATTTTTTTAAAAAAAACTTATGGAGAAGAGTAGACCATCACATACTACATAGGATGTCATATTTTAGAAAAGAGGGCATAGTTTTGAAAACTGAACACAGACCCAAATGAGAAACTCATGCCTCCAAATAAAGATTAAAGCAGGTAATGTGGTATACAAATTTGAACTGCTTAGAGGTCCAAATAATTTGCCTCCACTTTAGACATAAACACTTCCATCTCAAAAAATTCTGTACAGAAATGGGGCAAAAATGACCATGCCAATCCAAAATTGTTTTTTTTTTTTTAATCTGCCCTGTTTACTTAAGCCATCTTTTTGGGAGAGGTACGCTAAGGCTTCCTTGAAGCTGGCAAAGGAAGACACAATTGGAGGTTGTTTTTACCTGGTGTTTTAGCCTGTGAACACTTTGATGATACGACTCAGTTAGTTTGACTCTAAGAGACATTCTTGGAACTTCAGAGTATTTTGTGTAAGAACAAAGAGTGCTTGGGTTCAGTTTGCAACACAAGTCATTTTGACCACACAAATTCCCTTTTTTTGTGCTGGCAATGGGGATACTCTGAGCTCTTTGGGTTTAGAAGATCTTCAAACAGACAGTAGTGTGCAAACAACCCTCAAGGACATAACTCTGCTAGGACACCCTCGAGGTTGATACCAAGGCTTTGAGAAAGGCGCTTTTAGCTGATTTCCTTCTGCTCTTCACCTGGAACAAAGTGTCACTGACAATATTGAAATCTCCTTTTTTCTTTGGATTAACCCTCCTTTGCCGGAGAAGTATGCAAATACTATATGTGGCTCCCTTGTTTGAGGCTACTCTCACCCAGCCATCTTTTCTCTGTTTGGCTCACCCCAGCAGACCACCTATCCTCTAATTCAGGCCTTCCAATTCAGGATCTTTCACAGCTCTGACAGTCACTACCTCTGAAAGGGGCTCATTTAGCTGTAATGAACTACTCCCTGCATATTTCCTAAGGTCTGGTCATTGTGCTACATGCCAACAGGTGAAGCATTTATTTCGTTCTCATTGCACTCTTTTTCCCTTAGCAGTCTTCCTCCTTTGGCTTCTCTTCAACCTCAACCCTACCCCCCAACTTTCTCTTTTTGCTCCTCCCTGGTAACATTTCAAGAAAAGAGATGGAATGAAGGTAGAAATTGGAAACTATGGGAAAACAGACAATTCAAAAGGCAGAGCTTACTGAATGATGAGGTGTTTCGTGGAAAGTCACAAAGAAAGTGAAATAGAATTAAAAATAAAACAAGTTGAGCCGGGCGTGGTGGCTCAGCCTGTAATCCCGCGCCTCTGGGAGGCGGAGGTGAGTGGATTGCCTGAGCCCGCGGGTTCAAGACCTGCCTGGGCAGGTGAGACCTCATCTCTACAATAAATCAAAAAAATCAGCCGGGCGTGGTAACGCATGCCTGTAATTCCGGCTACTTGGAAGGCTGAGGCGGAAGGATCGCCGGAGCCCAGCAGGTCAAGGCTGCGGTAGCCAGGAGCGGCCACTGCACTCCAGTCTGGGCGACAGAGTGAGACTCCAACTCAAAATAAATAAATAAATAAATAAGAAATAAAACAAATTGCTTTTGTTGACAGAAATATATATGTACAGAAAATGAACAATGAATATGCTGGTATGGGGGTCCCAAGATAAGTTTGTATACACACACAATATAAGCAATTCTATAAATTCGCTTTCTTAATATATGTTTTCTTCTCAAAATTTATTTTCACTTTGTATTACAAACAAAGGGCATAAACAAATGATAATGATATTTGTCTTACCAGTTTCTTTTCTTTATCCTTAAGCTAATAAGAAAGAAAGAAGGTCAAGTCTTAATTTCTGAACTTCTGCAAATGGCTTTGGGGCCCAGTAATTGGGCAGTGGACCACTGAGGATTGTATTATGTTCTTGCAGGCAGACCAACAATGCCAAGAGATTGGGAGATATATGGGGGATGAGATCAGGTCATAAAAAAAACTATTTGCCTCAAGGACTTCCCATCAGCCAAGAGCTGCTGAGCTATAGTCAGGTAGATCAAACTGGCAGACAGTCATGGCTGTGTTGCAACACTGCCATTTTCTCAGTCCACAAACAATGCTGTAGAGTTAGTATTGGCATAGAAAAGACCATGTTGTTTCATGAAAAAGACTCAAGACACAACCTTTTGAGAAACTCACTAAAATAAGCAGCCAGTGAAAAGTCCAAAGTCCCAGATTCTTATGTTGACATTACTACTTTAGTTTTTCTCTTTGCTTTTTTGGCTAAATGATGTTACCATGCCATCTCTTAATCATCTGGATACTGCTATTTCTAGGGTTAACTTATCAGCATTTCTTAGGGGTAAAAGAAAATACCTGAAAAGCTACCTTATAAAATGCCATGTAGCTGTAAAATCAATTTAGCTGGCATGGTATCTGATTCTTACTCATATATTTACAGAGAAAAGTCTGGTAATAGGCAGTATTAAACACCCTGGACCCATTCGAGGGGACTCTGAGGTGGGTTTATAGTGAGAGCCTACCATGGCTATAAAAATGTAAATTAATTAACTTTCTTAATTATACAAAAAATTCACAAAACCATTTTCTCTGCTAAACTAAGGATTTTAATGTATTTACTTTCAGTTTTTCTACATGCACATTTTATGTGTACAAATAAAATATCCCACTTTTTTTACATTATCACAAGTATGTCTCCACATTACTTGCCTTAATGACTGTAATTTTCAAGACTACATCATATTTCATCTACTTGGGTATACTCTACTTAATAATTCCTTTTAAAATTATTTCAATGGTCTATTCTATTTTTACTAAATTATGTTTAATCTCTTTTATGTTAGCTGTTTCAACATTTTTTTCCTTGTCATTATCATAATCATCAATAAAGAAATTATTTAGTTATTAAACATTAAAGTGGTTTTAAAAATTTGGTTATGTCTAAAGTATGTCTACTTTAAGATTGTGAAATACTTTACAGTTTATTTGGATTGAGGCAAAACTGTGCCTGAAACTATAGCTAACTCCTCCAGGAACTTAAGGTTTGTAGACATCAGTATGCATTTATTCATGAAAACACTTTTGTACACCAATACTGAGTGCTGAGAATACAAGTAAGACCATGAAGATATTGAATTCCTAAACATTTCTTTCAGCTTTAAAAATTGTCCTAAACTTTTATCCCTAGAAAACTAGCGATCTCATTTTTAGTTGTTTGCATTTTCCTTATACTGTGTCAATGTATCTTAAAATACAACAGTGTATATATTCACAAAAGTTAAATTAAGGAGCTTGTTATTCATTTTACAAAATATATGTGAACAAAGAAGGCATATTCTTTTCACTAAAATAAATAATTTCTGCATAACTTTTTTTCTTTTTCTTTTTGGGAAGCAGGATTTATTGAGAGGACAGAGACGCTCCCACAGTGGGAAGGGATTCGAAGGGGTTGACCTGCATAACTTTCAATAAACATGTTGTATACATGTCAATAAATGTATAATAAGGACACTATACACATAATAGAGCCACAATATGTCAGCACTGGAGGATGAACAGGATTTCAACGAAAGAGAAGAGTAAACATTGGTGTAATTGCTAGCATTACATTAGATACAAATGTGAATGGAATTGTGTTTATTTTCTTTACTTATTTTAAAGACATGATCTACCATAATAAGTTCAAAGAAAATTAAAAATACCACATCTTCTTTCAGGGGTTAAATGATTCCTAAAGGATTTCCACCTTCAAGATGTTTTGATTCTCCTGTGTCTGACCAGGAAGTCATACATATTTCCCATGGGCAAATTACACTAACGTCTAAACTCTTTAGCATGCCATTCAAAAATTGTGCTTCAAATGACTTTTCAGCCCATCCCTTCTTACTCCTCACCCTCCTGCTCTTTAGCTCAGCAAGACCATCCCCTAAAGATGATGCACTTTTGTGACAACAGCTTTGTTCTTGGTATTCAACTCCGTCTTTTGCTCAAAATTTCTCCCTCTGGGAAAACTTCTGCAAGTCCCTCTGGCAAAATTAATTTTTTCCTCATTTGCCTTCCACTGTCGCTTCACATAACCCTCTCCTGCAGCCTGTATCATCCTGAAATTTAAAAGATTGCAGTTGTGTTCCTAAACTGTGAGTGCCTTGAAGCTAGAGATTGTCTTCTTCACTGCCACCTAATATAGTACACCAAGATAGTGATTGCTTAGGAAATATCTGCTGAAAGAACAAAAGATTCGTGTATGGTGATTTGGTTGGACATTCGCTAATGGGCACAAATTATGTGTCATGCTAGGATAGTGAGATGAGGATAAGATAGCAAACAAGTTCTTATACTCTGAGATTTAGATTCCGATGGCAAAGAAAACTAAGCTGGTGACTGCGATACAGAAGGGCTAAAACTGGCTTTGTTCCCAACATTTCTACGACAGCCATATTTTATTCACGTTCACAAAATATATCCACTCAGTCAGACACCTTGCTGGATCTATCACTGATCCTGAATCAAAGGCTGAAACGTCTCAGGGTTCTTAACTTAGCCACTTCTCTTGACTCCTGACTCCATTTCCACCCATTTTCAATTAGAAGGTTAGAGCCTTGATAGCAATCTCTCTCCCATTACCCTCCCTTTCTCCCTTTCCTGTGCTTTTCTGCTCTCTCTCTCCTGATTCTGACATGAGGCAGGTTCAGCTCAGTAATCATCTCGAGTTCCTTCTATTTAATTGAGATCCTGCCACAGATCTCCTGTTTCTCTGTCTTTATTCCTGGATATCGCATTGGCTTCGAAATTTTATCTGCCTTAGCCTAGTGATCAGGGTCAGCATAACCGGTGATAAGTCATGTGGATATCATGTACTTCCTGACATGATGGGAAGGGTACCATCATCTCAGTGGTATTCTTCCCCAAAGCCCAGTTACCCAGTTTAATCATGAGAAAACATCATGGGGGGGGTTATCCTATACAATATCAGAATAATTCTCTTCAAGAAGCATCAAGATCATAAAAACAAGGTTAATATTGAGAGAAATTGGGTGAAAGATGTAGCTTTCTCTACTGAGTTTACAACTCTTCTATAAATCTAAAAGCACTTCAAAATGCAGAGCTCAAAACAGTAAACAGCCCTAATATGATAAGCTGCAACTCATGCTCAGTCATTATTTTGGATTTTCAACCCCCAAATTCACCCTCATTTCCATGAACTACCTCATAGCAGCTGGGCAGGGAAAGACTTGAGTCCCCTTTTCTGATATGAAGTTGCAGTTATGCCGTGTCTAATCAGAACTCTGTTGAAAGCCTTTCTGAAGGTTCCATACACAAGCTCTGTAAAATGGCCTAATGAATATTATCATGTGGCCAGAGGCTCTCCATGCAAGGTAAAACCCCATGCATGTGAAAGTGTCACACCCTCCCTAAACTAACATACAGCAAGAGTCTTTTAAGAATTGGACTTCTAGCCGGGCTCGGTGGCTCAGCCTGTAATCCTGCGCCTTTGGGAGGCTGAGGTGAGTGGATTGCCTGAGCCCGCGGGTTCGAGACCTGCCTGGGCAGCGAGACCTCATCTCTATGATAAATCAAAAAATCAGCCGGGCTTGGTAGCTCATGCCTGTAATTCCGGTTACTTGGAAGGCTGAGGCGGAAGGATCACCGGAGCCCAGCAGGTCGAGGCTGCGGTGGCCGGGAGCGGCCACTGCACTCCAGTCTGGGTGACAGAGTGAGACTCCAACTCAAAAAAAAAAAAAGAATTGGACTTCTATGCTCAGCCTCACTAGTCATCAGAGAAATGCAAATTAAAACCACACTGAGATACCACCTAACTCCAGTCAGGATGGCCATCATCAATAACTCAAAAAACAACAGATGCTGGAGAGGATGAGGCATAAAGGGAACACTTCTACACAGTTCGTGGGAGTGCAAACTAGTACAGCCTCTGTGGAAAACAGTGTGGAGATTCCTAAAAGATCTAAAAATTGATCTCCCATAAGACCCCACAATCCCCCTTCTGGGAATATACTTGAAAGAACTCAAATCACTCTATGAAAAAGATACCTGCACAAGCATATTTAGTGCAGCATTATTCACAATGGCAAAAACATGGAACCAACCATGCTGCCCATCAAAAGAGGACTGGATAAAAAAATATGGTACATATACATGATGGAATATTATGCAGCCATAAAGAAGGACAAAATTGTGAACTATGCAGCAACTTGGATGAACTTAAAGGCTATAATACTGAGTGATCTATCACAGAAACAAAGAAACGAGTATCACATCTTCTCACTCATAAGCGGACCTTGATTAACTATCCTAATACTATAAGAAAGGGATTGGCAGTAGTGGGATACTGCCAGGGGAGGGCAGGGGCACAGCTCATCAACAAGGGGAACTGCATAATGAACATTTGTATACCTAACCCTGAATTGTACCCCACATATTAAAAATAAGAAAATTAAATAAAAAAAAGAAAAAGAATTGGGCTTCTAAACCTCTTAAATGATACTCTATTATAATTTTCAGATGATACTTATGTGAACACAAGAAGAGGGGTTTTTATCCCAGAAAAATTGAAGTACTAAATTGATAGAACTGAAAAAATATTATATAGCAAAAAAAAAAAAAAAAAAAAAAATTGCAGTGAATAGTAATTTCTTCAGGAGGGAATATGTTACTAACATAATTAGTATTAATGCATGAGAGTTAATGCATTATACTACTGATATAGAACAGTTGTTCTCATTCTTTTTTAAAAATCCTAGGACCTCTTTATACTCTTAAAAATTATAAAAGACCTGTAAAGAGCTTTTGCTTATATGGATTATAGCTTCCCCCAAACCCATAACCCAGAACCCCAGTATAATAATGAGAAAACATCAAGCGGGCATTCTACATAATACCTCAACAGTCTTCTTTAAAAGCATCAGGAAAATAAAAAATAAGGTTAATGTAGAATTTGGGTAAAGGTCATAGCTCTCTGGCTTTACAACTCTTCTATAAATCTAAGATATATACATACACACACAATATTCTATGTATATCTCTACACACACACATATATATGCAATATTTTTAAATATTTACCATATTCAAAACCACAACTGTTAACTTAAAAATATTTATGTATTTAAAAACTCATTATATGTTAACATAAATACATTGTTTTAATAAAAATAACTATATTTTCCAAAAAGAATTAGAGAGAGAGAGCTGGCACTGCTTTACAATTATGCAAATCTTTTTAATGTCTGGCTGAACAGAGAAGAGCTGGACTCATCTGTTTCTGCATTCAATCTGTTATGATACATTGTTTTAGTTGAAGTAAATAACAAAAATATGGGACTATCACAGATAAGTAGTTGGAAAAGACATAAGTATTTTAACAGCCCATATATATATGCATTATATATGCATGCATGCACCGGGGAATATGAAATTGTATCAATGAACTCTTTGTACTCTGCTACTTTAAAATCTATTGGTTTATTTTATACTTTTGGTGAATATTTTAGCCATGCATGATGTTATCAACATCATGTTAACATCATGCCTTGATCATTTGGCAAATAATGATTTCATGAATTATGCAGATTTTTCAAATGTTGACACATTTCATTATGCAACATCAAGAACACACATTTGCTTATATCACCACCAATCTCATTAGAAAAGTCTTTTGGCAACCGTCCAGTTCACAGTGGCAAATAAATTTATCCACGGTTTCTCCAGATTCTAATTTTCTATTGAAAGCTCTAATTTTGTCATTGGCAGCAAATACTATCAGCTGTTTTCTCCTTGGGTGACAGACTCACTTTTGGTTCAACTACCCAAGTTTGAATAACCATAGTTTTTCTGGTGGTCATTCATTCAAGTAAAACTCATGTTTCAGGAAAAAAGCAGATAGCTCAGCCTGTAACTCAAACAACTGTACACGAGTTCTTCCTTGAGACGATCATAGTAACTAGGCATCCGGTGGAAATGGTTTGTGCGAACATCCCATTTAGTTATACAGAATATTCAAAAGGCACTTCTTGAAAAGTAGAGGTTAAATAAAGTCAATAATTTTTACTTCTTCATCAAGAACATTATAGTAAGTGAAACTGCTTTCAAAAATTGCAATTGTATGCTGGTGAGGAATACACCTAGGAATACAGTTTGGTGCCATGCTTCAGTTCATGCCGAGGGACCTGCGATTTCACTCCAGTGAGAAAGGCAAAGACTTCTTTGGCATTATTATGAAAAAACAGTTTTGACCTCACAAAACTTCTGGGGATCTGCAGGGTATGCAGACCACACTGAGATCTGCTGATACAAATGACAACGATGAGGAAAATGCCAACTCTTTTTCTTTAGAACCTAGGGGTCTTCTCTGAGGAGAACCAACAAAGGCGAGACTCAGTCCATACAGTTGTGGAAAGGCTCAACAAAGAGTATGATAAATATAATAATGGCATTATGTACCAGAGATTATTTCAGTTAATGGAGAGCAGACAAATTGAGAAGAATGCACAGTAGTGGAGAATCTATCCAGTCAGTGAGTTCAGAGCTGACTGTGGAGTTGAAAGAAGGCACTGGAGAAAAGGGTGAGCCATAAGCCAGGCAGGCATAAACGTCACCATTCACCACCTACTCTGCAAGACCACCCACCTTGCCTGTCTTGAGGGGTAAAGGTTTCTTAAAGGTACAGACTAGGAAATCCACTTACAGACAATTATACCTAATTCTTTAATTTAAAACTTATTTGTATACCTAACCCTCAATTGTACCCATCTCTAAAATAAAAATAAAAAAAATAAAATTTTCAACTGTTTCTCTCAAAATAGTTTATTTATTAATCTAATAAATCTGTCAGTTATTAACAAGGTGAGTTAATGTGAAAGAAAAAAAAATATTAACTTTAGGTGAAGCACTTATTTGTTCTCAAGGCCAGTTTCTAGACCACACAATAAAATTCCCAAATGAGAGGATGAGTGGATTCACACTGATGTTTAAATTTTTTTATTTGACAGAACTAATGCAGTATATCTTGACAGCTATATACAGTAGCTTAATGCTAAGCTTTTTATGCTGGATACAGAATAGAATGAATTTTGCACCAGTGTTTTGACTAGGAGGTTTTAAGATTCCTATTCACATTAGACAGCAGTCTGAGGCTTCTTGATTAAACAAGTCTTGGCTATTTTATAACTGCCTCATAAAATGTCTCAAAATTTAAGAGGAAAGAGAAACCCAATGCAAAGACATTTTGAAAATATACGTTTTAACCAGACTCTAGATGCTAAGTAAACATCTGTTAGTGTTCAGCCAGAAAGACTTGCAGCTGTGGCATTTGTGACTTAAAATAACAAGATGAAAATCTCCATGCAAAAGATAAACTGTATCATAAAAGTTTCTTATCAAAAGAAAATATTTTTTTCTGATGGAATTTATGTAAAAAAAGGCTTTACACTAAATCTCATTTAATAAATCACAAAAATGGAAGCTTTATATTTGGAGCTTAGTATGAGGATGTTAGGCAATATTACTTTCTGTTTTACCACTATATTCCCTTTTTACAAATTGCAGATTAATTTTCCCTATCAGGGCATTTTTTAAAGTTTAGTTTTGTTTGCAAATAAAGCTACTATAAATTATTTACTTCATGGTAGAATATTAAATTCTAGATGAACTGACATTTAGACAGTAATAAAATTGGAGAGCTACTTCTTTTTAAAAAAGATTAAGTGTTTAACATTGTACCAAAATATGATACAGCCCTATGCTAAAATGTACATATATATTTTTACATGGATTAGATGCACAGCTCCCAGAGGGCATTTGGTCTATCAGTGAGACTGCATGTGAATCAGAAACCCCAGTTTGATGTGTGCAGCCTGGCTAACGACTGAATATAAACACCAGCCCTGTCATAATTTGGTATGCAACTGAGCTAGTCTTCCACACTAGCAGAGGGGGGAAATATCTCTCTTATTTTTTAAAGTTGCCCGTTTCTATCTGTTTTTGTCGAATTGCCACAATTGCCCAGATAAAACATTTGAGAGTATGTCAGCTTTAATTAACGTAACATGACCTGATCATTTCCACAGTTGAGAATAAAGAAGTTTGCATGCTTTAAATCCAAAGCTCAACCTGGAGATTATGCTAAGTTGCTGCATTCATAGTCCGCACTCCTCCGCTCATGTCAGAAGGACAGCATTTGTCCCCTCTAGTGATAAACAAATTATACATGAAATCAATTCCACTTCACAATCATTTTCCCTATTGGGTATTATCTTTCCTTCCCTGCTCCCTCCAGTTAAGCCCGCATCCTGTAACTTGCTAATGAGCTGAGAGCTTTCTGTTCCAGGTGGCACCCCCTGCCTGGAAGTCATGACATTTCCCATTTCGAATGCTGCTGGCATTTTTCGACAGCTCCTGCTAACTAGCCTTTTTGACCTGCACTAAGAGGAACTCATCTGATCGAATCCTCTAACCTGCCAATCATTCCGGCAAATGATCTTCACAGTCACTCCCAAGGCAGGAATGGAAGAGGGGGGAAAAAAAGGAAAAGCCAGTGAGAGAATGAGGGAGTAGGCGAGCGGCTGCCTCTGCAGCTACCTAATGAGAATACTTTAAGTCTCTGAGCAGCTGAAACACTGAAAAACTGGTGGGAAAATTAGGACACAACTGAATGCCTGGCTCTGTAATTACTGATTTCTTTCCATCCTGAGATCATTTTGAGAGCAACACCTCTGAGATGTGCCAGTTTCTAAAGAACACAAGAATACCCTACCTTACGCTGAGAAAATAGATTTATTTCTCCTGCCACTATCAATATGCAATTCTCATAATCCCACTCTGTCAAACAGCATCTTTTGCAGAATTAATTACGTGCTATAAGCTTGTTAAGTGTGCATTTGTAAACTAGGGATGATTATAATATTTGCCACAGTGAAGAGAGGGCCTCTTTTTTTCTCAGGCATATTTTAAATGCTGCCTCCATGGAGGGGTGTTGATTTTTACACATTCACATAAAAACAAATAGGTATGGTGGAGGTTGGTTTTGGGCTCAGCGAAGATTAAATTCCTGACATTGACAAAATGGGTGTTCTTAACTAATGGAGGTAAAATAATTTTTTTCCTTCCAGGTTTTTCCTGCTTGCATAGAATCCATTTTTAAATTATGTTGAAACTTAGTGGGTCTTTAACCCACAGAATAACCCAATTACCTTAGGAAGAATGATCTGGTAGGTGATTAATTTGGCAATGGATCACAACTCTCTAGGTATCTTAATATGGAAGAGATTTGTAGACCAAGGAATGATACAATATAATTATGTGTTATCATTATACCATTGTATGTAATAATGTAAAATAAATACATGATTTAATTGCACATGATAATCACACATCTTTCTCCATTTATAGTAATTAGGCCAATAGCCCCATTTATAGTAATTATTATATGTAATTGGGGGCATTTTACTAATTGCATTGAAAATGATAATCCAGAGCAATTAAAAATCCAAGGGCACTATACATAAAGCAAACTACATGAAAAGAATGGCGATAAATTAAAGGGAAGAAATTCACCAAGTATGGAAGTTACCAGTGCAAAATCTGATTCCATGCTTGGCATACATGATGATAATGTTTATTACGAGATAAATTTCTACCAATTACTCTTTTGTATTATTTTTGTTCTAGACATTGTGCTTTATTTCCCTAAATGGAAAAGTAAACATTTGACTAATCTATAATGTTATCGTAACTCCAGGACGGAAAAACTATTCTTCTTGGCTGTGTGAATTTATTGAGTGTGTTTATTTATGTAGGTTGGTAGAGAAAGCAGCTGTCCTAAACTCCAAAAGAGACTCTGCAAGTTATTCGTTTGCACAATTTGATGTTTTAAAAAGGTCTATTCGTAGAAGCATCTCATAGTATTGAAAACATTTTGTTAATTTACTTGTAAAAATTCAGTCAAAATGTTTACCTTTGTTTACTGAAATACATTTAAGTTGTGGTTTTCATTACATTTGCTATCTGTCTAGAATTTTAATGTGTCTGAGGATCTGAAAGCCTGGTTTTTGTCCTAAGGCCCTCCCCCCAATTTCAATCCCCATTTCTACCCAGACAGGGCTCCCCTGTGAGCAGTATCTCAGGAGGAGTGGTGAGCATCCATGGGACAAGGGGAATAGTTTCGAGCATCTTTTTGCCTTCCCTTCTCGACACTGTCATTTATACATTGTCCTCTGTGCACTCAAATGTCATCCCACCATCAGCCCACTTCAACTCAAACAGTCTCCTTTTATGCTTAGACACTTCTTAGAGTATCAGCAGACCACAAAGACTGTCTAGTGGGACTCAGCTGCTATCCTGGTATTAATAATACAATACAGTGCACTTAGGGCATAGACAATTCCCTCTGTATCCCAAATTCATAAGAATCAACATTAAATGAAAAGGAGAAATAAAGCACCTGAGCTGATTCTCACTACTTTCTATATGTGACTGCTAACTTCCTTCTGATGGAGAGCTTGGTTACTAGCCACACTGCATCTTGTGCCCAGTATTTATAAGAAAGCTTCACTGAGATTATGCTGCTGGCTGAATAGTCCCTAAGAAATTAATTTGGGTTTTAAAAAGCTAGAAGATGCAAGTGCTATTCCCTACCTGCATTCCCCCACCCCGTCGCCCCCACCAATTTGAAAGTTCATCTGACTGGGAAATGCTGAATCACAAAGATACAGCCAATTTTCAAGGATCTACAGGGCTGATGAACCACTTTACAGAGCATAAAATGCATTTCCCCTCTTTTAGTCATTTTGCCTTTTAAAACCCTCAATCAAAAAAAGAGAAGAAGAAAAGAGTCAAAACTATTATTATTTTTAATTTAAAAAATAGTACTCTAGGTCAGGCGTGGTGGCGTATGCCTGCAGTCCCAGTACTTTGGGAGGCCGAGGGGAGAGGACTGTCTGAGTCCAAGGGTTCGAGACCAGCCTGGGCAACTTGATGAGATGTCAAAAAATAAAATAAAATAAAACAACAACTACAAACAAATCACTATGAGGCCACGCATGGTGGCTTATGCCTGCAATATACCAGCACTTTGGGAGGCTGAGGTGGGAGGATTACTTGACCAGCCTAAGCAACACAATAAGACCTCATCTCCACACACAAAATAATAATAATAACAATAATTAAGCTGGACATGGTGGTGCATGCCTGTAGCTTGTAGTCTCAGTTATTTGGGAGACTGAGAGGGGAGGACTGCCTAGAAGTCAAGACTCATCAGTGCCACTGTCCTCCAGTCTGACAGAGTGGGACTCTGTCAAAAAAATAAAATGAAAAAAACCCCTACTCAGAATTCCTTGTTTTTAAGAAAAACAAAATGAAATATTTAAAGATAATGAAGCTTCACTTAAGTAACATACATAGTTTAGAAAAACAACATGTGTGTGTGAGAGCACATTTGTATGAGATGCGAAAGGAGAAAAAGAGAAAGAATGATATGATAAAGCAAATGCAGCAAAATGTTAATATTTGATGAAGGGTATCAGGAATTCTTACTGCTATTCTTGCAACTTTTCTATAAATCTCAAATTATGTCAACATAAAATAAAGAAATAAATACTTTTAAAATGCACTCTGAAGGAAGCATGGCAGAACTTTATTTTCATTCTGCTTTGGGACAATTCCAGTGCATAATGCATTATGAAAATTAGGTAGTGAGGCCTGAGAGTCCTCTGCTTACCCAGGCATGGGTTAGGGTGGTGGTGTTGCAGAGTACAGGTCAGAGTTGACCTAAAGAGAGGGAGAGGTGGAGAGACAGAGAAGGGAGGACAAACTTCCCCAGCCTACTATTTCACATTAGGGTTTAAAGGAGAGAATAGACTCCCAGGTAGAGGGAAAGCTAAAGTAAGGGAATGCAGGTAAGGAGGAAACTAATAATATTCCAGTCTCTTCTCATTTAGGCATTCATAATATGCATCACTGCATTTGTGGTTCAAAGCTCCACCAATTTCCCAAATAAGAATCTAAAAAAAAAAATCTGCAGTCATGTAGGGGGAATGACAAAACCCTGGATTCTTTCAGATAAAACGTGCAAGGAACACTTGCTTGTTTCCCCTCTGCTTGTTATTTCCACAATTGTTGTCAACTATATAAGGTAATACAGATAATAAAACTATCATCGTTTGATAGGAAAAACAATTTGTAGGATCATGAAGAAAATAGCTGTTCTTGCAGAAAAAAACAAAACAAAACAAAAAACAACAAACCAGAAATCTTTCTGCTTCTGAAAAAAAGCTAGACCTAACATTTGCATCTCTTATATGGTGAAAGTGCTAATGCTAATGGGTATTATCTCCTTTTGTGCCTATAGTTGAAAAAGTACAACATGCCTTAAAAAGACCTTTAGCCAATAGCCCAAAATATCACACAGTGAAAATGTTGTCACTCTATCAAAACTGGAGTCTCCCTCTGTGCTCATCTGATTGTTCCCCTGGTGATATGCAGGCCGGTCAGGGCACATTCCAGCTGCACTGCTGGCTTCGAGATCGCTAAGCCCAGAATTCTCTTCTGCAGGGTTCCTTAAGTACAGGTTGGCCACCTGGTCCTGAGCTTAGCTGACTGCATCAGGGCTCAGAGCCTGACCTGGAAGCAGCCTACAGTTGGCCAGCAGTTTATAGGGGTGACTGACACAGCAGCCTTGCTCTCTGCTTCACGATGATGGCTATATCAATCAGAGCTGCTCTCTAGGAGGGTTTGAATCTGACGCAGAAAGAGGTCAGCAGTAGACTGCCCCGGAAATAGAGGGACAAAGAGAAATGATAATAAGTAGGAGCCATGAATAAGCAGAAACAAGTCAGCAGAAGCCCTGAAGTGAAGGGAACATGAAAGCAGAGTTAGCTGATGCAGAGACAGAAAAGGTGAGCCGCCATAATGTCACAGCATGGAGGAGAGCAATAAGTGGCTATTTCTCTAGGAGCAGTTTCCAGAGTTGAGATGGCAGAAACTCCAGGTGACCCAGAGCATGAGAACAACTCCAGGTACCCCAGAGCGTGAGGACTGTTCTCCTAAGGTTTGGCTCAGTGCTGCCACAGAGGCACCAGTGCATTGCGTTGTCTAAAATCTGGTTTCTAAAAGCATCTTTATCTTATTCATTACAATTCCTTGAGCATTCTACTCTGTTGAACTTACAGACTATTTGGGGAAATTATTGCTTAATGACTGAGTCAAGCAGACAGGGTCTGACAGTTTTTTTTCACTGTCACATAATTCTTCAATAATGTTGATTAGCAAAAAATATTATGCTAAAAAAGAAGAGGATCACCTGCATGGAGTTAACTTCTTACACTTGAACCAAATAACATTATTTCATGCACTAGACAGAGATTTGTGAATTTATTATGAGTTTAATGAGGTCTGAAAACCAACTGATTCACAGAAAAGAGATGTTTTACAATAAGCACATACTAGTGCAGAAAAATCATAAAACAGATGTCTAGAAGAGTAGAGATCATTTTTAACCCTGTATTCAGTAAACAGAGAAGTAGACAGAATGACCAAGCACATTCTACGTCAGTTTAGAATGAATGTGGAATTAAGCCCATCACAGGTGAGTGTTTGGTATCTCTGTATGCAAATACACCAATGGTTGTGGTATTCAATACAGTTCCTGGTCTTTTCCTTGTGGAAAATGTCTATGTACATTTAAGTTTCTCTCTGACATTAGAAGGGTCTTACCCTTCAGTGCTGATAAAGTAAGTGGGAACAATCCATAAATTCTTTAGACTATTAATACCTTTGGAGGATAACAAAATGTAAGAAGCACAGTATTTTGATCATCCAGTGGTATCTATCCCATTTTTAATTTAGGTGTGTTTATGGTTTTCTTTTTTTCTTTCTTTCTTTTTATTTTTGAGTCATAGTCTCACTCTGTCGCCCAGACTGGAATGCAATAGCACATTCACGGCCACCTCAGTGTTGACCTGCTGGGCTCTGGTGATCCTTACACCTCAGCCTTCCAAGTAGCCAGAACTACAGGTGCGCGCTACCACACCTGGACAATTTTTTTGATTTACTGTGGAGATGAGGTCTCGCCAAGTTGCCCAGGCTGGTCTCAAACCCGTGAGCTCAGGCAGTCTACTTGTCTCGGTCTTCCAAAGTGCTGAGATTATAGGCTGAGCCACCAAGCCCAGCTGGTTTTCTTTTTTTAAAATGTGGTTACAAGATTCTGAAACCAAAATTATTTTCTGCTGCAAAGCAAAATGCATCACATTAACTTTTCCACTAAGGCCAATTTATACAAATCCGGTATTATTAACTAAATGACCTTAGTATGCAAGGGAAGAAAGTGTTACATTAAGGTATGTGAGAAAAATTAAGACTTGAAACACTCCTGTCTGCTCAGTTCTCTATCGCTTCAAAGATGGAAGGGACACAATTCATTTTCCACATTTATCTCTATGTATCTCCCCAAAGACAGGTGGCTAAAATGCTAGCCCACAGTCTTGGCTTCTTCGCATCCCTAACTTCTTTGCCTTCCTTCTTCTTCCCAGTCTCTCTGGGCTTTACAAAGAACTAGGACATTTGTGGAAGATTTAAGATGCCACAGACTACTCTAAACAGTTAATGGATTCAGCAACAACAACAAAATCAAAGAATTACATATTTTTCTCTAAAAATACCTTATCTATGTAGACATTTTGCACTAAATGTCCCTAATTTGATATTCAGTGATTGGTCAGAGTAAGGCCCTTCCATAAGATGTATCAAGCCAATAAATAGGCACTATTACTTGATCTCTAAAATTGCCCCATTATTGAAAAACCTACGAAACTGAGAAATTAAAATGATTCCCTTTTCTGCTGACACAAAACTCTTAGAATTCAATTTCTCTGCAGCTTTTTTGAGAAAAGAAAATTTAGATGTTTCCTCAGTATTATGCTGAATCAAGCTAAGGTATTTGGACTTGGAAGAAAACTACAACAACAATAATATTAAAGCTTTGGAAGTTAGTGTGAAAAAGATGAAACTCATAGAGAAAACATTTATATTATTATCAAGTAATTCTAGGGGAAAATCTCCATTTTGCAGATATAACCTTACATCTAGTTTAGAAAGTATACTTAGAAGAAAATACATTTTTATAAAGGCTTTCAAATACCGATGATTTGTAGTTCTGAGTACCTTTTAATTGCTATTTTCAATTAGCAATTTTTGAGACTTCCTGGGCAATGCTCCTGTTCAGTGAGCTTGATTTGATTGTATAAGGAGGAGTTGAGCTGAAACACGTTCTAGCATCTTTGGCAGGCCAGGCTCAGGTCTGGAGATCTCAGAAGAGCCAAGACGTAGGAATACAGCCCTACAACTGAACTTCAGGCTGGCTTGCGTGCATGTTTTGTTCTACTAAATTGGCTAAGAGATTTATAGCTAGAGCCCACATCATGATAATGTTGGACAAATACTTTGTAAAAAGCATATCCCTGCAACCTTCATGAATCAAAGCCATTCTCAGAATCAGGAGGTAACTAAAAAACTCAGCCCTACTCTTGCCTAAACAACTTAAATTCAAAATGGGAATGCAAATGAAACTAAGTAAATAGAGTTGTGCTTCCAGGTAACCTATTATCCTATAGGGAGAAATAACCTGAAGAAGATTCTTACTCTTACCTGTGGAGTGTGGCAAGTTTAACAGTTACCATCTCCTGACTATCATTCATACACCATATTTTACTGGGAATCTTTTATTTTCAAATCATTCATAAATCACTGCCATACTCCTGAGAAGCCAAAATCGGCCCCTATGTTGGGGATATATAAAAGTTAAAATCCAGAAATAGCTCAAGACATTGCCAGATCACCCACAAGACAATGTGGACATCCTAATTTGCTCTCTTTACCCTGCTGTCAATTTAGCCTGTTAACATATTTCATTAAGAGGGAGGAAGGAAGAAGAGTTCCTACAATGCCTGCATATATCCGTTGAGTCACTTGAACACTTAGTTACTGAATATCTGTAGAAGCAAGGAATAAACATGCACTTCTCTATGCAAACAAGCACACAGAAACATTTGTTCTCTATTTGCTTCCGAAAATTATGTTACATCAAAGGAGATATATAATAAAATTCTCAAAAAAACCAGACATTTCCATCTGGCCTTCAAGAAAGACAGCCTTTTCAGAAGTTGCCGTCTCCAGCTGGTCATGGTATAATGCGTATGATGTAATGACTGGGACAGGCTGACATGTCTAGAAGGTGCCATATTTACATTATGCTTCCTACCTGCAGAATAGGAGAGGTCAAAGTATTGGATAGTAAAAAAGAAAAGCTTCATCACAATAAGGTTTGTACCAGAGACCAGAAGGAGTCAGAAACTGGTGAAGTGACCCAAATGAGAGCTGAGTCTATGTCTGCTTCAAAGGAGGCAGCCACGATTGGATTACAAATAAAAACTTCTTGTAGGAATGAGAATGTAGTATTGCTAGAGTTGCTGATTTCTCCAGAAAAAAGTGGAAAATTAGATGTGTGTGTAGATATCCCCATTTTAAAATGAGAGCAACTAATGTAAAAGAATTGTGTGGGTCAAACAAAGAAGGTCTGTGGCCTACACATAGCCCAAAGTGAACCTTCTTCTAATCTCAGTGAAAAAATGTGAGTAGTTAAAATGATTTGCTTATGACTAAAACGGTTTGCCTAATGATTGCAAAGATGAAAGTATAATATAAAATATAATTTTGAACAGAATCTTGTAGGTACCTGAAAATATGGAAATAACCGACAGCATTCTGCCTCAGTAGACTGATGAATGTCATCATAAACACAAGAGACTCATAAGATAGGTGGGAAAAAAGTCTGAAATATTTCATTTAAAAAATCGATTCAATATTCATTAAATATTACTTTCCAAGTAAAGTAGGTCACCTTACCTGTGCTCTCTTGAGAATGTTGTGCTCTTCAGTGCTTGCTATTTGATAGACTTTTGCCATAACTATTGTTTTTCCCAAAGGCCCTCATGCTTTCCCCAGCTTCTGGTTGTAATCTCACATTTGGGATGGTAAAAATAGAAGACACTGTGGACAGAATGAAAAGTTTCCATTTATATATTTAGAGATGTATTTGCAATATTTTCTTTTTTAAAAAATGACAATTTAAATGCAATTCTGGATGTCCAGCACAGAGAACACTGTGGAGATGTCAAGTGGACACAGGCACACACACATATACACACGATAGGACAGTCTGCCTTCCCCGCAGCTCCGAAGACATTTCACACTTCTCTGATCTAGAATGATTAACTTGGATTTGGAAACAGTATATTTTGCCCTTTCTTTGTGCCATTCTTTTATTCATTCATTGGAGAAATAGATATTGAGCCCTACACTGTTCTAAAATTTGCAGAATCCTGTAGTAAATAAATACATCAGAATGCAAGGAAATCCTTGTTCTTGTAGATTCCAGCTGGGGAGACAGGCAACAAACAACCAGATATAACATATCAAATAGTGGCAAATCCTATGAAGAAAAATAAATCAGGGATGAGAAACTGGACGTTTGGGGTGGATGGTCAGTGAAGGCTCCCTCAAAAAGAGACATTTAAACAGAGACCCATAGGAGGTGAAAGGACAGCCATGCTTACGGGGGAGAGCAAGTATAAAATGGAGAAGAGGGAACAAGAGCTGACTCTAAGGACACAAGAAGGGGAGCAGGCAAGCCAGTAAGAGGCCACTGTAAAACACCAGAGAGAGAGAGGATAACAAGTGACTTAGCATGGGTGGCAGCAGTGAAGTGAGGAGAGGTGAGACTCTCTATATTTTTAAGGTCGCATAAACAGGATCTGTGGAAGAATTAGATACAGAGTGTGACAGAAGAGGAGAAGTTGAGTATAGTTTCCATCAACTGGAAGAATGACACTGCCATTGACTGACAAGGGTAAGATTACAGAAGGAACGTGTTCGAAGGAAAAATGAAGGAGTTGAGTTTTGGTAATATTACGTTGAAATGTCTACTAGATGGACATGTTGAGTAGTCAGTTGGATATGCAAGTCTGGAGTCGGGGAAAACAGAACAGGAGATGGAAATTGGAAGCTGTCAGTCTAGAGAAGATATTTAAATAATGAGATGGGATGAGATCATCTAGGATCCAGAGAGTGTGTACAGATAGAAAGATCTGAAGTTTCTGCCCAAGAACACTCTAATGCGAAAGGTCTGGCTGATGAGGAGAAATCAGCAAAGTAGTCTGCAAAAGAAAGTTTAGTATTCTAAACTAAAGGGAAACCACAAGAGAATCCTGTCCTGGAAACTAAGTGAAGGAAGTGTTGCTAGGAGAAGATGATGGTCAATTGTGCAGGATCTGCCAACAAGCAGGAAAAAGACCATTGGGTGGAGACTTTGAAAACAGCAGTTCTTGAGTTGTTGGGCACAAAAGACTAGTTGCAAAGTATTAACAACAGCATGAAAGCCTAGGAACTGGAAGCAGCAAACATATTTGAAACCAATGTGCTTTTTTTATTTTTAAATAGATGACATGGAGCTACATTAAGGGTAACGTGCTTTTTTAGGATAACACGAGAACATGTATAGGAATATGTGGGAAAACCTACAAACCCTAGGGCTGAAGAGATCCTTTGGGATCAACTGTGTCCATATCACTTGCTCTCTAAATGAGAAATCAGAAGCACAGATAGCCTGAGGCTTGTCCAAAGTTCCCTGGCTAGTTAACAGTGGAGCTGAAACTAGGATCCAGGTGGTCTGATTCCCAGTTCAATGCTCTTCACATTGGACCAATTTGTTGGCCTTCTTTTACTGGGTTTGAGTTTTGCGAATTAGCAAATGAGTGCAATAAAATCAAGGACTCTGTGCTGTGAAGTGTATTTTGTTCATTTACTTTGACAAGGGTAGCTCAGCTTCAATTATTTATGTAACTTGATAGTATACGCAGGAGAATGCCCTATGGTGTATTTGGGAAAAAATCATGAATTTCTTCTAAATCAGTCCTCCATTTACTTCCCTGAATCAAATCTTTGAGAAGTGGGGCAAGGCTACTGGGGTTTCAAGACAGAGGGAGAATGACAGGGTGCCACCAGAAGTAGCCAGCTTTAACTGCTTGGTCCCCAGGCAACTGCACCATTATTCTTGCTTAATGCATTTAGAGTTCTTGCTTCAGTGAGTGGCACACCAATGCATTATCTATATATTTTGGTGTGATGCAACTTGATGAGGTTTTAAGGACTAGAACAATAAAGAAAGATGTACACTGCTATGTATTTTTCCAAAGCAAGAGTCTGGCATAAACACACAACTTCATGTTTACACTAATCTAGGGAACAACTGCAGGGCTCTGTGTTACTCAGGCTGCAACAACACCTGGGGCTCTTATCACAGGTCAGATACAGTAAAGTAGGCCAAGAAGGCTTGAGCCCACTTTTAACTTATTTTGGTTTCCATCTTCTCCGTTTAACCTGATTCTGTATCCTGCTTGCGTAAGTGTTTCCTTTTGCTTCTATTCTTTAAGAAGTTCTGTAGGCCATCTTTCCGAATGAAAGTGCTACAGACTGAATTAAGACCCTTTCCAAGTTCATATGTCGAAGCCCTAACTCCCAATATGACGGTCTTCGGAGATGGAGTCTTAGGGAGATAATTAAGGTTTGAGGAAGTCAGAGGGGAGAGGGGCTCATGATGAGATTCATGGCTTTATAAGAGGAAGAGAGAGACTGTACTCTTGGCCCTGTGAGAACACAGCAAAGTGGCCCTCTGCAAGCCAGGAACCAAATCAGCTAATATCTTCATCTTGGCCTTCCCATCCCTAACAGGAAAACATGTCTGCTGTTTAAACCACCCAGTTCATGGGATTTTGTTGTAGCTCAGTTTGAGCAGACTAAGACAGAGAAGTGTCTGGAATTGAGAGTCTAAACCACAACTTGGATGTGAAGATAATCCATTCACTGGTTCCGCGACACTTCCTCCCAGGAGGGCCTCCTTCCGAATCTCCTTGAAAAGAAAGCATGCAGGGGTACCCGGGAAACTGCCGCTGCCACGTGCCAGACGATGAACTCTGACAAGACTCTAGACTAACACGAAGTTTAACTTTAAAGGTTTTAAGAATTTCTAAAGATAGTCTACAGAATATCAACCTAGACAACAGAGTCACTAAACCCAGTCACTAGACTTACAGGGACTAATTCCCAAAGTCTGGGAATTCTTTGTTTTGTAAACATGTTTACAAATATAGCCACGTTGTTCTAAATGGAAATGACTGGAGTATTTAATACTAGGATTGTCCTTTCTTCCAACTGGATTTATGCTTCATAATGATTATCTTCTAGACACAGAAATAGCATTTCTGTAACTCAAAACTGTTACCAGAGGCATTTAGTAGAATCTTGCTTTAAAAATATAATGATTTTTCATCTTTATTCTCCCCCCTTCAAAAGGTTTCACTGCTCCTGATGTTAACGTTATGCAAAGACGTGTTTCTGCCAATGAATATCGCCTTATGGTTATGCTTCTGCAAATAGCCTGCTGTGAGCTGATAAAGGGATTAATGCAGCCAAAATTCTTAATCTGTGAAATTACAAATTAAATTCTCATATTAAAAATACCACCCTGAGGTATTTTTTGTGGTTTTAATTCCCCTCTGGTGTTCTGCATACATTGTGCTTGTTAATGATGGGGACAAGGCTGTCTCCGCTGGCAGTCTGCTGCCGAGTGATAATGTGGAAGCATTTATTCACTGATAGGAACTGGATTTAACCACGGCTGATAAACTAAGTGGCAAGTGGGTAATAAGTCCATATTAACAGAAAAGTACTACTACAGAATTCAGAATTCACAGACCATCAAAATCCTGGCTTAAACTCAATCATCGAGTCAGATGGGATTGAGATGTCACCAAGGAGGAGTGGTATCAAGTTACAAGTTACACTAAAAGGGAAAACAAGCCACACGTTTGAGTGTGATGAGACATAAACGAATGAGCCTATTTACATCACTATTTTTCTTTCAGTATAGGAAGATGTGTCACCAATTCATTATTTTTCCCTAGGAATGTCATCTTTAATTTTTTTGAAAGTTAGGGATAGCTGTTGTAATAATCAGTGGGAAACCTTAGAGAGGAGGTAGGGTAGGCAGTAGAGTAAACTTGAGCTGGGAACATGTGAGTTGTTCATGAGAATCTGCTCGGCATACGGGGAGTAGTAGATTAATACACCTACAGTAACTCTGGGGTTAAAAAAATAATTAGAAATAACTGTGGGATATCATAAAGACATTTAGGGTAGGAAATACCTAAGAGGAGTTGTTATTTTGAACTTAGTTCCAAAATAGTTATTATCGTCAAGAAGGATTCACTATTACAGTGGGGGGCGGGGGGAAAGAAGCCTAAAATTCAAGAGACTAAAGAAATAACTTTATGTCTACTCTAAATGATGTAGACCCAAGGATTAATAAATATTTCATAAAGATTTGTGCATACATCCTGTACATTAATTTTTAAGGCAATCAGAAAAGTGTATAAAAAGAAATATCTCTAATTGTTCTTTGAAAAGAACATATCACTAACGAACAAAAACGTTCCTACTGCAACAGTGTTTTACAAAATTTCACAAGAATTCTGTTTCACACTTTGGAAGAAAGCTGAGATCCTCCCAGCCGTAAATCCTCCCTCAAATATTTAAAACGTAATTGAAAAAGGCTGTGCAAATATGAACACTTTTGGAAAAACAAAACAAAACAAACCCAGGAATGTGTTTTGTTTTAAAAGATCCAGAGAAGAGCTGTCTGTTTGAACACCAAGAGCATTTGCCATTAAAATGAATTACATGTCTTCAGTCCATACATGTCAATTCAGTGCATTAGCCAATTGCCAACTGTTTCCTCAGCTCACTGCATAGCAGACCTTTTTAAGGTTATTGTTACAACCAAGATGGTTTCTGAGAATCAAACAGACACGAATCATCTTCTCCTCTGTGTACTGCAGCCAGTTAAAAAGTACTGTATGCATAAAGCACTAAATATGTAAATCATATTTTCCTGTTCCTTTATGACCGCTCAGATCATTTTTTTGGACATACACATAATCAAATACAAAGACGCACAGCTGCAGACTGCAGAGCAGAGATAGCAAAAAAGGAATCCATTTTCTTCTTGTGTCTGGTAAGCTAGCAATTGAATGGCAAGATTCCACTAAATATATATACACATGGCCCCCCTTATCCTCTGTTTTCTCTGTCTGCATACACATACACATATGCGTGTATGCCACGCACACACAAACATGCACTATCTTACATTTGTGCACGCATAAACAGGTCACTCTCTCCACGTGCATGTTACATATAGGTGCTAAATTATGTCTCTGCTTTGATTGGATATTACAGATTTGTCACACTCACTATCTGTCAGTTCCCATAGCCGCGGGGGCAGGTCACTAAAATACTCATGGCTCAAGGCAGCCTGTGCCGATAGTCTGTTCTTTGGGGAACATTGCAGGAGCTTGGAGGCCAGATCCTCTGCGTGATTCACATAGCTGAGCCTAAAAACACAAGCAAAAGAGAGAAATCAGACCAAATAAGAAATCCACTAAATAAGATGTAAAGCGCACCTAAATTTTCTTGGACTTCAATTTACTACTGGCTAAGGAAACAAATTGCCTGCTGAAAATAAACAAGCAAAATTCACGGTAGTTCTTATCTGTTACTTCAAACGGATTTCTTCAGTAGATATTCTAGCATCATCGATTTAATATATTCCTACTACAGGCAAAAGGTTGACACTTTCAGAATAGGTAAAATTAGGTTCAGAGGTAGAAATTTTCAGAAGACAGTTTATCAAATAGTTGCCAGAATTTGTCCATAGAATCTATGTGCTGCATTTGGATACATTTAGAGGAAACATTTATGAGAATTTGGATACATCTATAGGAAATTGATACCAAATAACTAGGATAATTAAAATAACCAACTTCTATTAAATTATGTATTTACTGAAGTGCATGTTCCTTGAAGAATTTTCATTTTCTTGCAGTAAATATAACATTATTGGAACATAATGTTCTGTCAATATCAACAATCATAATACTAATACACAGGTTAGCAAAGGGGATATGCTGAAATGGTATGGGGCCAAATCAATTCCAGATGACCTTCAAAACCACAGTAGATAGAAAATGTGTGACTTAAGATTACAGCAAAAAGGCATAAAAATAAAATAGATAGCAATACCACTCAGTCTGGCCTAGCCTTGCTTTTCATGGGATTTCTATCTCTGCTTAGAGCAATCAAGGCTAGATGATTAACATAATGACAATAAGAGTATTTCTAATAATGGTTACCATTTACAGAGAGTTGAACATGTGTCAGGTACTCTCCTGAGTACTTTTCACACTCATATTTATTATGATCCGAGAAGGCAGCTGTTCCCATTTAACATTAGTAGAAGCCAAGTAGGAGTCAGAGGTGGTAGTGGACACTCAGTTAGCAGGGTGAGTAGAGACTCAACCCCATCTAGAACTACTGGACTCTAAAGTGGTTTGCACACGTCAGGATCTCTTTCTCTCACAGATCATTTCTAAAGGCTTTTACCCGAAAATTCCAGAGTTTCTGCAGCATGATGCAGTATGCACAGTAACTCTCAGAGGTAGCCAGAAGTGGTTGAGGGAAAGTTGCACCTGCCAGTAAGTTAAAAAAAAAAAATTCTTGAATCTACTAAGCACACAATTAGTCAAAAATGTCCTCCCTCCATGACCAACAATCTCTTTCTTCCTCAAGTAGCTCTTTAGCACTGATTAAAAAGCCATAAAGAAGGACAAATATATGGAGTTTGCAGCAACTTGGATGGATCTGGAGTCGATCATACTCAGTGATTTATCACAGAAACAAAGAACTGAGTTCCATATGCTCTCACTCATAAGGTGACCTTGAACAATTATAATACTATAAGAAAGAGATTGATAGTAGTGGAAAACTGTCTGGGGAGGGGGGTGGGACTGGCAGTTGAGGCAAACTGCTAGGGGAGGGAGGGGCATACCTCATCAACAAGGGTACCTGCATGATCAATGTTTATATACCTAACCCTGAATTGTACATAATACATAAATACATACATTTTTATTAAAAAAAAATACATTAAAAAAAAAAGCCTGTCTGGGGTAGGGGAGAGGGTAAGGAGTGACGAAGAGAAAAAAGGTAATAAATTTGGGTAGGGGGGAAAGGGGGGGAAGGGAGCAAAGAAAAATATTACCCCAAAGATTGAATCTAAGAGAATTTCTCTCTAAATCTTCATATGTGAAGTTCTCATAAAATGGCTGCTTAAAAAAAAAAAAATAAAGCTGGGCTCAGTGGCTCAGCCTGTAATCCCGCGCCTTTGGGAGGTTGAGGTGAGTGGATTGCCTGAGCCTGCGGGTTCGAGACCCGCCTGGGCAGGTGAGACCTCATCTCTACAGTAAATCAAAAAATTAGCCGGGCGTGGTAGCGCGCGCCTGTAATTCCAGCTACTCGGAAGGCTGAGGTGGAAGGATCGCCAGAGCCGAGCAGGTCGAGGCTGCGGTGGCTGGGAGTGGCCACTGCACTCCAGTCTGGGCGACAGAGTGAGACTCCAACTCAAAAAAAAAAAAGATAGATCAATGGACGCATTTTTACAAAAAAAATTTTTTTTGAGTCAGGGTCTTCCTCTGTCGACCAGATGGGAGTGCAGTGGCATAATCATGGCTTACTTAGCCTCTAATTCC